>CM027466.1:12887061-13571566 GCA_015776775.1 Magallana hongkongensis
CCTGTATAAATAAAATCCATTTTCCCTCTGGATATTCTTCTGTTAATAATTATTGGTCCCTTTTCTAACAGGACAGTTTTATAGTCATACCACATGTTAAGAATTGCAGTTCTCCAAAAGATCCTTAACATTTGTTTATATATGGGATATGAAGCTACATCAAACTCTGAACCTTCTTGTGAGGCCAAAGAATTGTCCTGGAGCCAAAGTCTTAACAATTATAAAGAATCATCTGGCTGATTAGTTTCTGAGAAGAAGATTTTTAAAGATTTACTCTGTTTATTCCTATGTAAAACTTTAACACCCTACCCCAATGTGGCCCAACCCTGCCCCCAAGGATCATGATTTTCACAACTTTGAATCTACACTACCTGAGGATACATCCACACAAGTTTCAGTTTTCCTGGCTGATTAGTTTCTGAGAATATTTTTAAAGATTTACTCTATATATTCCTATGTAAAACTTCGACCCTCCATTGTGGCCCCACCATACCCCCGATAGTCATAATTTTCACAACTTTGAATCTACACTACCTGAGGATGCTAGCTTCCACACAAGTTTCAGCTTTCCTGGCTGATTAGTTTCTGAGAAGAAGATTTTTAAAGATTTACTCCATATATTCTTATGTAAAACTTAAACCCTCCCCCCATGTGGCCCCACCCTATACCCAAGGATCATGATTTTCACAACTTTGAATCTACACTATATGAAGATGCTTTCACACAAGTTTCAGCTTCCTGGCTTTATGGTTCTTAAGAAGAAGATTTTTGAAAAATTCTAAAAAAAAAAATCATTAATTTCTAATTATCTCCCCTTAAAAAAGGTGTGACCTTCATGTTCCTCATTCTATGGTTTTGAGTAAAATAAAATGAACTGAACTGAACATAATTGTCCCCTATCCAAAGATAAAAGTAAAGAAAAAGGTAAGCAAGCTAGCTCACATACCTTACGCTCCCCAATTACTCGACAATACTAGACATAAGGAATGGCATGGTACCTATTATAGATATACATTGTAACGTAATTACGCATATTTAAAATTATTACTAAATACAGTAACTGTAGAATCATTTTTATTTGTGGGGGTCAATATTCGTGGATAGCCAAAATTTTCCTGGTTCGTGGAAGTTTTTTTAAGTTGGTAGCAGGTTCTGGATAATTTTAATAAGTATCGAACAAATGTATATAAACTCATGGAGATGTAAATTCGTAGGCAAGGGTTATCCACGAAAGCCATGAACATTGACCCCTACAAACAATAATGATTCCACAGTAAACAGTAATACAGTAGTACAATGGCATATGTTTGATCTCTATGTGATCTGTCTTGTAGGATATTTAGACAAGTATTCCTTTTAAAGGAATGATCGGCATGAAATATCATTGGTCAGCTCTGTTTATTTATAATATACGCAACATGCAGTGAACTATATATAGCACCGTTTTATTGATTTCCGAATTGGCAAGGCAGGAATAAGCTTTACTTTTAGTAGGCTAATTATACTTCCGACTAATATTCCTACACATATATGTGAAAAAAAACCCCCGTGATTTGAATCATTATGAATGTAACTCTATAAATGTTTTATTTTCCGGGTAAACGGATAAGATTACCGTTTTAGTAATCTACGTCTTATTAAAGATTTAAGCAAGGCGCAATAAGTGCGCAAATAGTTAAATTTGCCGGATGCCTCATATGGACACAACTGTGATCGGCCGAGATTTTTTTAGTGACATCTGATTTCTTCCTGACTTGGGGGAAGTGACGTAATAAATTATAAATACAATATAACCCCTTCATAATACACTTTTATATCCCTTTTTTTTATTTGACTTATGATATCACTACATAATATGTAGAAACAATAAAAAAAGCACTAAATTCTGAGAGATTCATAGAGCAGCTGAACGTTTGATTGCACAATTATGCACTGAATAGTCTTCGATTTTGTGTACTACCGTTTGATATTACAAACGAATAATTTTATGAGTTTTGTTTATGTTTCATAACCCATTTGACCTTAAGTCTGACTCCACAAGGGGCATAATTCAAATTACATTTTGCAGAGTATAAAATCAACATGTACATGGATTTAACTATGTTATTATCACGAAGCCGATAACTGGTACAGTAAATCGTAAAATCTCGGCAAATTCGGGGCGTGCGAAAGAGCACTAAAACAGGATGTTTTGGGTTCTAAACAATGATATAATCGAACAGATTGATGAATAAGGAGTTCACCATTTAGAGTATGTCAACTTTTATCCAAAAATATCAAGAAATATGGAAATACGAAAAGAAAACGTTAAATTTTAGCCGATAACTGGTACAGTGCCAGTAGAGTTAATACGTGATACATTTTACAGATTACGATGTGACGAACTGAAATGCCGACAAAATTTTATTTCGTTTAAAAACAACATTTTGGCCCTACAAAAATATGTGCTTCTATACTAGTTTATCTAAAAAGATGAGGAAGCTATCCTGTAGATAATTAGTACACTCTAATTCTATTTACTTTTTTGTCCTTCTTCTTTAACACCACCAGTATTGCTGGTATTTGTTACCTTTTCTAAGTTTAAAAATGTGCCTACATTAATATTCTTTTAAATGTCCTTTTTTTAAGGTCAATTAACACAAGATCAAATAGTATTTGTCAAGTTACTTTTCTTTGTTTTAGTCTTTACTTGTTTAGCACTAAAATCTGGCTTTTCTATTAAGTATATAAATGTTACACAATATTCAAAACATAACCATATTCACTTGTATCTTAATTTGATCAAATACTATACATAATGTTAATCTATGTAAATGAATGTTACATTAAACAATTAATACTTAATATAGATATGTTGTTTGCTGCTTTGAAACTAAAACGTTTGTGCATAATTTCATCATTTTTTCATAAATTAAAGAATTACCATTATTATAAATAACATAAAGTATTGAATAAGAAAGTTCCTAGTGTGGTGAATCTTGCTTATCACGCGTATACATAAAAAGGGGGATCCCGGGACCCCTTTGCCTGGAAAACTCACATTTATTAAATTCACATTGTACAATTCCTGAAAACAGGCCTTGGATCCCCCTGGAAAACAATATTATCCTTCAGACTCCCCCCCCCCCGGGAAAAATTTTCTGGATCCGCGCATGCTTACATATAATATAATTATGTTTCTTTATTCAATAAACTGACCTCCCCCCTTCAAAAATAGCCCCTTTCAATTTTGATGATTAAATGTATCATTTAGAACAAGAAACAGCTGGACTTTCAATTTTTTTACTCTGTTCTAAGTGTTGACTCAGTTCCAAATAAAAAAGGCATCAAGCTGTCTTCATGAACTATTTCTTCTATAAAGATGAGGAAGCTATTCTGTAAGATGATGAGCACACTCTAATTCTATTTACCTTTTTGTCTTTCTTCTTTAATACCACCAGTATTGCTGGTATTTGTTACCTTTTCTAATTTAAAAAAAAGTGGCTACATTATTATTCTATCTTTAAAATGTACTTTGATTAGTTCAATTAACACAAGATCCAATAGTATTTGTCAAGTTACCTTTCTTTGTTTTAAAAGTTTTAGTCTTTTCTGGTTTAGCACTAAAAATTACCTTTTGTGTTAAGTATATAAGGATTACAAAATATTCATTACGTAACCATGTATACAATTGTATTGTAATTTAATTATATACATGTTTTATACATGATATAATTCTATGTAAATGAATATTGCAGTGAACCATTAACAAAGACATCAAACAAGTATTGTTTGCTGATTTGAAAAAAAAGTATGTGTATGATGGTTCATTATTTTTTATAACTTCAAGTATTACCACTATTATCAATCATATTAAACATTAAATAAGAAAATTTTGTAGTGTGATAAATCTTGTTAATCATGCGTGGATCTAAGGGGGTGGGGTGGAGTGTCCTGACACTCCCTCCTGAAAATTTTTAATTTATTTAATTCACATTGTAAAATTCCTGAAAATAGGCCTTGGAATCCCCCCAAATCCTGGAAAACAAAAAAATCCCTTTGAATCCACCCTCTGAAAAAAACTTCTGGATCTGCACATGCTTATACATGTAGTGAAGTTGCTAAATTCTATAAAATTGATACCCCCTAAAAATAATTAGCCTTTGTAATCAAAATGTCTTCATAATATGAACTTAAACACCAATTGGAGTCCCTACCTGACAATTCGTTTAAAAAAACCTTGAATCAACTAGATTGAAGGCTGGTTATATTAAGGTATCTCTCTTCATCAAGGTTTATACTTTTTATGATACTATGTCAAAAGATAATGGTTTACATATTCTGTTGCATAGTGTGTATATATCACAAAGTATCGGTCTTGTGTAACAAATATCAGGAGTTCGAATCATTTTTGAAAGTATAATTTGTTTTTCAAAAATGATTTTTTTTGCCTATTTGACTTATGGATGTCTTGTACATCGTGCTTCATGCTATCTTTTATAAAAAAATAATATTCTGCTGATTTGATAAACTGTTTCAAGTTGTAGTGAGCCACCTTAACTTAAATAAACTTTAATAATCCTTTCACCAAAGGATGATCTATGCAAAGTTTTGCTGAATTTGGCTCAGTACCAGGAGTAGTTTTGGAAAGTGAAAATGTTCAAAATTTTACGAATGGTCAGACAGGTGCTAAATATAAGTTATCAGAAAAACTACTGTAACTAATGAACATGAGTGAGCTACAAATTAAGGTCCTAAAGATATTGTGTGAGATTACTAGTATCACAACAATTTGAAATTCTAGCAAAGACATAAAATGGGCAACAAATTAAACACAACATCATTCTGCCTTTATCTAAACTACATAGGTGTTCAAGTGTTTTATTAAATTAGAGTTTATCCTAGTAAGTTCCTATTTTCGTCTATTCTAACTTAACTTCTTAAATTTATAATCATCTACTGTAAATTCCTTATTTTATGCGAGTTCTTAAACCTATGATTCTGCAGCTGAGGTTTTGAATCAAATCGTAACAATACAACTTTTTCTACTTGAAAAGACTTTATTCAGCAATTAACAAGGTAGTAAACTGGTTTGTAGTGTTTAATGTATCACAGGTAACCAAAATAGATAATCTTAAAACATCTTTGAGAGAGACTGAAAGGTAACATTCCACTAAGAATCATTCCCAACGAAAATTAAGGTCATAGTAATTTTTTCTAGTATATGCATAAAACTTGGTTCACAGTGATCTTATCAGTAAAAGTATATGGAAAACTCGTTCAGCATTGTCAGCAGTTTTTGTAAATCATGCATGCTTTTGATTGACAATCATTCTAACAGTACATGTCAGATGAGAGTATAAATAAAATACCTGAATTGGTTTCATTTTCTTGGAAAATAAATTAGAAAAAAAACCCATTGTTTTCTATTTAATATGTTGGCATTTTTTTTTTTTTTTTTTTTTTTTTTTTTTACCTTTTTTCCTCATTGTTAAAAACATTGTACAACTGAGAAGGATATTTAAAGGGTATGGTCACGATTGTGGTCAAAAATTATTTCTCTGATTTTAATGTTTACAATGCTTCAGTAAGATATTTTTGATATGCGACCAAAATTTAAGTGTCATTTGTTGAGTTACAAGCGAATTACAGAGCTTACAATTCTTTGCAATGTAAACAAAACTTTTGTTTACATTTTGAATGTTGAAGTGAAAATTACAGTTTTAGACCAAAAATAATGTGTTAAACGTTAGGATTTGTTTGTTAATGCTTAAAATGAATAAGAAGATAGACAAATCAGTTTGAAAAAGATTTTGACTGGTATATTTAACATATGTAAACAAAAACAGGGCACGAGCTTTGTTTACATGACAGAGAGTTGTGAGCTTTGTATCTTGCTTATAACTCTACAATTGACTGTCAAAATTCATTTGATCATTAGAAATGTATTCCTAAAGCATTGTAAATAATAAAAAGATAAAAATAAAATTTGACCCAAATCGTGACCATGCCCTTTTAATGAATTTAGATGATAATTATTTATCATACGGACTACTTTTCCACGGCACATGCAACATCTTCCTAAGGAATAAGACGTCTTTTTACATACAAACAGTAAAATACTTGCTTTAAGGATATTCCTGTTTGGAGTATATTAACACATTTTGAGAAAATGCCACAACTTGTACCTTTTTTTCGGTGATAGCTGATAAGATTGGTATTAACAACAGACACTCCCTTAAAATATTTTGTTAAGAAAAACAACAGGCTCAAATGCCTTATTGGTCACCTAATTACCATAGCCCATACATGGCCAAAATGGACAACACTGCATGCTGTCTGCAAAACTTATTTGTTTCATTATATAAAATGTAACTACATGGTTGATTCTCTTAAAGCAAATAGTCTAGCAATAAATGACCAATTCAATGACATATCACTACTTACCGGTACCTCCTTCAAGCAGTGGGACTTGTGTACTCGGTGCTTCACCTAATTCAGCATCAGCTGTAAGATATAAAAAACCATTTACCCTTTATTTTACATTAAAGTAAGCTTCAATATATAATTTAAACAACCTTCTTCGCTTCGTAAATACTGGTATGTGTTACAAAAAGACAAAACCAAGTACTGTAAGCTTAATCATTTTGTTGAAAACAAGTCAACATTATTAGCATTCTGTTCATATAATTTGGCAAATGTACAGATTGAAGCAATTTTATCAAATTAACAGCTGTCATATCAGTGAATTTTGCAGTCAGGTAAAGGCCTCCAATAGATTTTAGCTCATGAATACCCCTTGACCGTTCATAACGTTAGCTCCATCCAATATTTATGTTTTCATCTTTTTCTTAGTTTCGATTTAGTAAGGCGATCGCTGTTGAAATTTATCGATAGATTGCTATAGATAACCATTTTGAGTTTTTAAAACAATAGGGAACTTAATGAATTTCGCAGATAAGAAATTACCAACAATAAACGATGCCAATCTTTAAATTTTTTGCTTTTTACAACGTAAGATTATCTGCCCTTGATCGTGATCATCAGTGCGATTGAAAATCGGCTCATTAGCATAGAATCATATAAACCTTTAAAAAATTACATATGTTCAACAATACCCCGTCAATTGTTCCGATTATGCTAGACTATCATGACAACTATGCTTTTTATTTATTCAATTTAATTTCATACCAGTGACTGTGAAAAGTGCTGAAGGCAAGTTGTGGATAATGAGAGGAGACAGTTTTTGACACGTGAATTAGCTCAGTTATCGACGAAGTTATTAAACTTGAACGAACAATGCAAAAATCATTCTTGCTGGTACAGCTATAGTTGCCCCAAGCACTTTTTAAGTGACTAACAATTTTATCTTTAAATCGTATATCGTTGAACTTTTGCGAAGTTGTTCTATTTTTAACGTAGCACGTGCTACACAGCTGATGCGCGAGAAGTTTTCCGGTGAAAAATGTAGGAGAGATCAATAATAACATGATGTATAAACTTTATCATTGCCATATTTGAATAGGTTTGTATAAATTGTCTGAAATGAAGTCTGTTTAAGTTCAATTATTTCATACGGTATGGGGGTCCTTGACGTAGCTGCGTTGTGTCATTAATTAATATGAAACACAAACACTTGATGGTTTTGAATTATAGCTAGCTATTAACAAATACATAAACCTATAATTATATCTATATATTCAAATGTATATTTCATAAATACATTTAATAGAATATCATATATGATAGTCTAAGGGTTCTAACTGTAGAATGAATAACTATTTCAATTATTTCTTTACAAAAGTGTTCGACAGAGAACTGTACGTGTTTTGGGGGTGCATTTGATGAGTAGCCTCTGTGAAAACTGAAAGAGTATCAAATACTAGTACCATTATATCAAATAGTGCACCTCGCTAAATCTAATTCTTTCGGTGTTATGAAAACAAGAGGCCCATGGGGCCACATCGCTCACCTGAGCAACAATGGGCGTTCAAAAGATATTGTGCCATATGGTCCCTCGGTAGAATAACAAAAATAAATATTGTCAAGTATTTTACACTTATTTTTGCATACACGTAATCTTTGACAATGTACCTTCATGAGATACTATTTTTTACCAGAATAAGAAAATCCTACGCAAGATATAAAACTAAACATTTGGTAGGTGTACACTGTGAAGTTGTTGACTTCCAGTTCCCTATATATATTCGTTCTGCCCCCCCCCCCCCTTTGTAAAGCGATCAAAATATGAGAGCATATAGGTACATTTTTTCATCAACTACTTACTAGATATTGTATTTTTAAAAAAATATAATAGTTATTGTATTTTATTTAAAAAATACTACATGTATAGATGTGAAGAAGAAAATTGTACCTCAATGTGCTCAATTCCTCAAATTTAAAACATTTAACAATTTAATTTGTCTTCTCCATTATAATTAAATGACTGTTATTTACCTCGCGTACAAACCAGGATAATTTTCCGCTGTGATATTTTCTTAGGATTAGCGATAATTACTTTATCCCCGCAACAGAAATGTGTCAGAACTATGAAAACTGTTTTAAAGATGTCGTTTTTATTTACTCGTGTTTGAAAAACTATCAACATTGATGTAAATTTCACATTATTTATTGTATAAAGAGGGGGCCCCAGAGAGTAGGTATATACAGAATATCATTCTTTTATTTTGTTTTTACAAGTTTTTAACATACTCTAATTCATATAGAATTTCTAATGTTCAACCAAAATTTCAGCGTCAATCGTAGAATTATAAGCAAGATACAGAGCTCACAGTTCGCCTAGGTTTGAGTCATATTTTGTTCACGTGAGTTTATTACATTCAGCTTAAGATTTTTAACTTGGTATTTCCTATTCAGCATTTCAAATGGAAAAAAAAGAATGGTCTAAGATTTTCAATTCTTTTATTCATTCAAGACCAGTTCACTGGTATTTGAGGTTCAAAATCAGTTTATACAAACGTACATAAACACAGTCCAGGATCACATGTACAGTAGGAGTAATAATGACGAAAAAAGGTTAAGTTTACTATACAATTAGTTGTTAAAATTGATTTCTGGAAGAACAGACTATGAAAATTTTCGTAATAAATATTTACAAACTTTTTACTTTTTTAATCTTTAGTTTTTTAAGATCTGTGTACAAACATAGAATTGTGAGCAAATCTCTGTATCTTGCTTATAATTCGAAGCTTAACACTCAAATATGGTTAGTAAATAGAAATTGTAAACAATTAAACACAAGAAACATGCACTATAACAAATAAGGAACACAATTTATTTTTTCGAAATGAATCATATATATACATGTATATACCTACATATTTCCGTCAGCGATATCAAACTCTATTTAAACTGAATAAACTCGAGAAAATGCCGAGCATCTCAACAAAACCTATTGCATTAATCTGCCATTACGCAAAAGATAATGCCGAATTACCGATAGAATAAATTGTATTTCAGTAGGCACCTACCCCTACATCAGATTTTGCTTAATTTGCGCAGGTAAACAGTTAACTGTTTGATTTAACGAATTCTCTGTTTGATTTAATACGTAAAAATCACGAAATACAGACGATAGTTTCCAGGTAACAAAGCATAAATAATGAAAACGAAACGAAAATTAGAACAAGCTAGCACCAACGTCATGTGTGAAAACTGTCAACGCATTGAAATATCTAGCCTCAATTTATTTCACAAAATCGGCACCAATATATTTTGCATGTTTCAAAATTTCCCTTCATACGCGAACTGTTGAACAACAAGCAAATTCATCATAGTCAGATCGAACCTTTTTCGTATAATGTCATGGCTGCTTTAAACAAAGAACCTCGTTTTAGAAGTATGGAATACGAGTCTTGGTAAAATGGGTATGCAAACCCGGGCCGTGGCAAAATAAAAGCCGGGGCAGATCGGCAATCGTCAATTCCAAATACGCATTATTTTGCAGCAATATTTACAGCGAATACAAATATACTAGTCCATCAAATATCCTGAAATTTTAATGAGATTGGCAGATTAATAACTGCTAATATTTTGTTTTACCCAGGCCAAGTCTTGTCTACCCATTTTATTGTATGCCGAACCCGAACCTATTAAACTGATTGAAACACGCCTTTCCTTTATTATTATTTTCGTAATAACTCAGATTTGAAACAGAATTACCACTTAATTTTTGCAATTTATATTTTCCTTCCCATAAGGATAATTTATGCTGAACTACGTTGAATTTGCCTCGGTAGTTCTTGAGAAGAAGATTTTTAAAAATGCACCCCCCTTTTTCTACAATTTCAAGGTTTTCTCCGCTTTGAATACAGATCGGACTTTTATTTCTGCAATTTATATTCGCCCTCCCATAAGGATGCTTTGTGCCAAATTTGGTTGAAATTGGATAAGTGGTTTTAGAGAAGAAGTTTAAAATGTAAAAAGTTTACAGACGGACAGACGGACAGACGGACAGACGGACGGACGGACAGACGGACAGACGGACGACGGACAAAAGGTGATCAGAAAAGCTCACTTGAGCTTTCAGCTCAGGTGAGCTAAAAAGAAAGAGGTCGCAGGTAAAACTGAAGAAACTCTCCCACGAAAGGATCGTCCTGCAAATCAACACTGCCGCGGTCCTGACCAAAGTATCAACTGAAACGCGAGTTATCTCCGTTGACTAAAAATGATTGACAGCTACACGTAACTGTATATCATATTATTAACCATCTGAAATAACAGATGCTATTTTCTAAAAAATCTGTTTAAAATTGTTCAATCTAAAGCGTGTGATTTAAATGAATCAATAATTTTATTGCTCTTTTATTTAGTTTCTTGACGATGTATTTTTACAAACCATTAAAACTGCTGTAGCCTATTTAGAAATAGATAACTTTGCTTGGCAGTCGAATTTTTATTTCTTTCTTCTTCAGTCTTATTAAATTGTGAAAAAAGTATTGAAACATTGAAAATTATTCAGCTGTGGAATACTTTAAGTATAGGAGTAAGAAAACCTCTATAAAAATTAAGATTTAAGAATTCATTTTACAAACTTACACATGGAAAGCCCAAGCTAAACATAATACATGCCAAGCTAAAACACCATTTCATACTCAGCTATGATTTACACTAAATATAAATTATGAAAAACAATATTTTCTGTATGGATCATCCTAATAAGCTTCCCATACTGTTTCGTCAGATTCGAAAAATATACTATCGCTAAAAACAAATTTTATCTAAATCAGCTTAAACTAAACCATTTTCACATAATTAATACTCATCTTTTATTAACGTACGATAGGTCATTATCCATTGATATTAACAAGCAATTATTCTCATTGTATACCAACGAAACTGGAAGTTTTGTTTAATGCAGTTAAATTGCATGTTTCTTATACTCGTAGACATAATATATTTTGCTATTTTGTAATTATACAGGACTATACGAGGTTTGTTCTAAAATAGCCGAGACAAGTGGCGTTATTCAGTTAATCGAAGACAAAGGAAGATGAAATTTGCCACAAAGGGTTTAAGAAATTTGCATTCAAATAATGTTTGAAAATCAAATATTGTTCGAGATTAAATTAGTGAAATGAAAGCATGTTAGATTAGAAATTCGACATGCGGCGCAATGTCAAAAACAAAAAGTTAAAATCAACATAATGAAATGAAAATTGCGAGGAAAAGTACTTTTCGAATAAAAAAATTCAAATAAAACATACATTGATATTTGATATTAATTCTATGATTGATTCAGAAAATGTTTTGGCTATAACAGAACTTTTAAATATTTTATACCGCGTTTTGTGACAAGTTGAAATGTTAACTCGTATTAAAATGACGATGTCAGCGTTTAAGGCGGCGCAGCAGTACATGTAACTGATACAATTTTGTAAAGACCATTAAATAAATCCTAAGCGGCTTTGGAAGTAAATGAAATTAACAAAATCGATTAGAAATGCGTTTTGTGAAGTAGTTAAACAACATTGAAAATATTTGAACAAGTCTGATGACAATAAGTGGAATAAAGAAACCCCGAACGATATCAATAAAATGCTGAACGACACATTTCAGCAAGACGGACGTAAGACAAAAAGTAATACAGGGCAAGTTTGGAGCCGAGAAATTGTATGTACTTAGAAAATATAAAAAAAACCCTAACAAAACTAGAAATATATGTTGAATGTGCCCTCAGGGAACTTGTTCAAAGATAATATTTTTTGTAAGACTTTTTCGGAAATAAAACGTAAATGTTATCGTAAACGATGTGGAGGGTTTAGCAACAACGTAAAACTGGAAATTTTCGACGTCGCACATTGCGCCGCCAGACAAAATTTGTTAATACTAATTATTCATTTTCTCGAGAAATAAATAAAGTACAGATTTGAAATTTTCAGTATTGTTTACCAAAGGGTCATTGAAGAAAACATAGAAGTCTAATGAAATTGCAGTGAACAGATTATAAAATATGTGTCCTGTCTACACGATTTTGGGACAACCCTCGTATATTTGGTACATGTATTATCAAATATCTACCCCAATATTTAAATGATATGATACCAAAATCAGATCTTCATAAATCAATATACAGAGGATGCCTACCAATTTAACCTTGATTATAGTCATTATTGCTCATTCGCTGTTGATCTATGATGTCACCAAAATGAGCTAATTTCTGCAAATTTGCAAACAAATGAAAATATTGTCATTTTTCATTATATCTAGCATTCGAAAGTATAGAGTGCATGCCTGCTCAAGTACGATTTTGATATGTGTGTTCATATAATTATACACATCATATGTTTCCCAGTCAAAAAATCATCGGAAAACACCCATATTTTGCTACAAAACATCAATTTATCAAAATAAGACAATCTTTATCACAATGATGTCATTTCTACATTAAGACGTAACTCTTGTGAATACCTTTTACACACATTTTTTTCAATATGATTTCAACTATCTTTCACCTTATTTTAAAAGCTCTATATATTTATATATATATAACTTTAATTTGGGGGGCGAAAATGCATTATACCGCACATACTCCTTTAAATAATGTTATAACACAAGTTTTGTACAATTTTCTATTTTTATGGTAAAAACCTCGAAAGTTGTTAGGACTTGTGCCCTAACAATTTGTATATGTATGTTATAAATATGTTCAAATCAAATCAAGCATTGATTTTTTTCATTTTATACTATAAAGACAGGCTGTTTTCCCTACAAACCTTCATTACGAATTATCTTACTAGTACAACTTAATTAACAGCAACCCCCAATTAGCAAATTAATTCGTTCGCGTTATCTTTCAGCACTTCTACACAGACCGTCCGCTGCGTCAGACGGGATTTTTCTTTCTCGGGCTTGAAATATTTAATACAAAGATGTAGTTGCCACGTTTACGTTTCTATCCGGTGTTTATATATTATTTAGTTTTTATATATTATTTAGTTTATTGCAAGTTTTGAGATGTTTTTCTTCTTTCATACGTAGTTTTCATTTTGATGTCCTGAAGAAGGGACGGGTTGTCCCGAAAATTTGACAATATTTTACTTTATTGCTCGTGTCGTTGGTTATTTTTAGTGCTTTTTTGAGTGTTAATATATATATATATATATATATATATATATATATATATATATATATATATATATATATATATATATATATATATATATATATATATATATATATATATATATTGTTATCAACCTAAATACAATATTTTCTGACTGAACAAGAAGTAAACGCTGAACGAATGGTGAGCACAAGGTGAATGCTTTCTGAACGCACGGTGAGCACTTAGTGTACGACTGAACGAGGAAAATGGGAAAGTAGTACGTTTCAGGGACTGTGATGATCATCATGATGTTAGAATATTCGCCTAGTGGTTTATGGCAATTTGAGGTTGCGAGGACATGTTTCAATTTTGAAATAATAAGTGCTGTTTTATTACTGCTTGATAGTTTCAAGTGTAATTCTTTACAAGAAATTGAAGGAGGTAACTAATTTGCATCACAAAACGACATGGAAAACTGTACATGTTATTAAATGCATACATCTCGAATGACTTTGTAAAAAATCAAATGCAAACTAATACATGTACTATACACATTTCTTTTCGAATTCTTGTATACATGTATATCAAGTTTATGTCGCGAGCATTTCCTTTGTAAAATGATTAACCAACACAGTTTTCATACTATTCATGTTGCCAAGACAAATGAAAAACTCTTAAGTGTACACATCACCCCTTTTCCATTGTTTTCTATCAAACATAGGAAGTTTATTGATTAATATGAGTGTCGTCGATCAAGATATTCTCTGATTGTTATCTGCGAGCGTTTTAGGCATAATTTTATCAATAGAGTACATTAACAGGTATTTAAAATTTGAAATATACTAAATTAGATATTAACTATTCAATAATTTACGATCCATAAGAGAGTTTTGAACATTGTGATTGAATCCAGCATGCAGTTTCGGTCTGAGTCCATGTGCTACTCCTGCCATTCGAACCAGTCAGCGATCTGCATCGGGTGCTCCTTTCATGATAAGGGAAAACAGTTTCGTTCTTTTAGTTTTCTTTTTAAGTAAAGAAAAATAAATCATGTATAACATGAGGCCCATGGACCTTATCGGTCACCTGAATGACTGCATTGTGGCTTTTGCAAGGTATATTCATGTGCAATATAATTACAGGGCTGATGAAATCATTTTTAAATTCCGGGTTGTTTGATCCAATTAACTTTCTAGATTCAAAACAAGTAAAAAGCTATCAATTTGACAGCCAACCGGGTTTTCTTTTATGTGAACTGTATCCATAATCCATGTCAACCCTTAATTGAAAAAAAAAACCCACTACCTATCCAGAGAAATGGAATACCCTATATGCAATATTCTGCAAGAAAACGACTTCAAGCTCAACAACTTGTATTATCCCAATAAATTATCTAAACTCAAAATCCAGGAAATATGCACATTTCTGATATACATGTATGTACAATTAATCTGCAAAGAACAACGCACTATCTTGAAAACTGTAGGAGGAGTTATCCATAAGGGTACCCTTTTAGCAGCCGCCTGTCGCCCACCCGTCTGCTCGACCGCCCGCCCATGATTTTCACCATTTCAACAACCGGATGTTTTCTTTTAAAACCTGGTGTAAAATGATTTTAAAGTTGTAATGGTATTGTGAAATATTATTGAGATGATGTAAAACAATATTCTTACCTGTATTTTCATCACCATGTTCGAAATACTGTCTAAGATCTAAAAATAAGAAAATTATTTACAAGGCATCTTTATATCATATAGAACCACCATTCTATAAAACCTGAACCAAAATTCAATTTAAATGGAAAATATTTTCCAAAATCCTACATTTTTGTTACAAAACACTGAATCATTGAAAAGTTCAAAATTTTATCTTATTTCTATCGCATTTTGAATAGAATCACAAGTCTTGGAAATCGGTGGATTTTAATAGTTCTGCAACCCATAATTTGAAGGGCTCTAGATATTCAGATTGACATCATTTTATTCTGTATTGATCCATCATCATTAATACATATACACCTTAACTTGAAAAACTGCAAGTGAAATGAATTTATGTACCCAAGAAGTTGGAGTTTTCAATGTACATGTAATTTGGTATGCAACACTTGGGTACATGATGTGCCAGTATACAACTATAAATTGCTATGATATATAGAAATCAGTCAATTAATGCTGATTATTCAGCATATCAAAGTTGATAGAGCAGGCTCTTACAGTGTATCAGATTATTGCTAACGCTATAGGCGTTGACTAATATTCTGAATTCCTAAAAAAATGTTTGATAACCCAAGTATATCGTGTATCCTAAATTTGATATTTACCAGTATGTGGAGAGTGTTTTCTAGATTATAACATACATTACATAATGTTATTGCTTAACAACATGTTTGAGTCTGGTATCACAGAGACCAGAAATATAAGGTCATAAATGAACACAATGGTTTAGAATATTTTCTTAATAAATATTAGTTTAAAATGTGATGAAATTAAATTATAAATCTGTGAAATGTCAACAACTTACATAGCTTGAAGAAGAAACACACACATTATTCCATTCATCATATTCATTTATTATGGCACACATAGCTTTAAGAGCTCTTGGACATTATCGTCATAAATTATGTTCGGGCAGTTTAGCTAAACGTCAAAGAATTTTAGGAAAAGTGTAACCATACATTAACCCATTTGTGCCAAATAGTCAACTTATTAGTTTTTAAACTTTTCTTTGTTCAAGCTAATGTTAATCCAAAGAATGAAGATGGTGTTTAAAAGAGCTAAATGATAACAGATTAAATACTCCCCCCGAAACATCAATTGTACTAATAGCATTTCAATTAAACATGTAAATACTTGTTATCCTCTGCTGGACTTTATCTTTGAATCCAAATTGGTTTCTGACATAGAAAACCACCATAACCACTACCACAATAATCAGAATGATCACCACTGCTGTCGCCACACCAACCAAAGTCCCAGAACCATTGCCTTCCGATCTGAAAAGTAAAGAAAACAATCATTGCAAAAACAAGCATTCTAATTATAAATAGTTACTCAATAAATATTCATTAAAAATTATCAGATCCATCTGAAAATAAGAACATTTTTTCTAGGTATATATGATCATCTTTAAATACGAACTAACTCGAACGGCATACCTTTAAAAAATAAACCAATTCACTGATGTTTTTACTGACTCCTTTATCAAGAGTGTAGTCTAACGTAATATTCAAGGCTTAATTGACTGTGAATGTTGGCTTAAAAAGATCAGTGATAAAGCTACAAAGTAAAAATACAGGAACCAATTGTTTGATTCCTTTTTATTACCTTTAAGTTATTACCTTTTTCACTTATGTACTGAATTTAAAGAACCCCTTTTATTATTCAAAATATAACTACACTATCAATTCTTATATCTAATGCCATAATAGCTAGCCCCAACTTCTGCACAGACTAAAAGAAAAAGACATTAATGATCACCCTACAAAAATATACCAATCTATTAATTGATTAATAAACAAAATGTACTGGTTGATAAAAACATATGTTTAAAAGCAACACTCAAAATGTGAACTATGTTACAAGAAATATCAAAATAATATTTTGTAAATAAGCCCAATTTCTGCAAAAAACATTTTTGGGGGCTGGGGTGGATAATAAGGTTGATGACACCTTCCCTATGCATTTTAACCAAACACTCAGTGTATATGCTGGATGCACAGTTGTAGGATTATTTTTAAGAAGTAACGCATATTAACTGTATAGGCAAATAGATTCGCTCCCTTACACTACATAAACCAATTTTTGTTACTAATATCCATGTACTAAGATTGTCTGCTAAATATCTTGGAGAAAATTTCAAAAGATTGCAAATTTTTAAAAAAAGAAGTTTATACCCTAAACGTAAAATGAAGAGGGTTGGGGGTTATAAGTTTTATAAGAAAAGAATTAAGATGTTTAAATGTTAACAGACGACAGATGAAACAGACAGCACTTTATTCACTCAAATTCAATAACATGAATTTTTTTTTTATCACACCCCATGCATGTTATCACTGTCTTACCCATCTTCTATCGGGGAGCCATTCCTACAAATCAAAATATAAAATTTATTGAATTATTACTTTAAAAGCTTAATAAAATACAAAGTATTTAAGACCAACACACATGTTAATAAAAACACGTAGGTTACCACAGGTTCTTGAGAACAGGACCCAGCCAACCCCCTCTCCCTCGATTAAAACCCACATACTTTTTTTTCTGGAAATTCCTTACAGTCGTGTACACAACATGTTTTATTTTAAATTTTTTAAGATAAATGAAAATTATCGATTAATGTTAAGCATACCTCCTCCTCGCCTATAAAAATTCAGTTTGGGGTTGTTTGAAAAAAATTGTTTGTTTTCAGTTTATTTATAGATATTTGATACGGGACAAGTTGTTTATATGACTTTATTGGAGTTTCAATTAAAAAGGCGTCAACTTCCCTAAGGGTTTACATCAGGGGAGAGGCGTGTGCGTAGGGGGGGGGGGGGAGGGGGTCATGCCCCTAAGCACATGTGGAAGGTTACATATTGAAATAAATTGTGATTGGTATGAAAAGGAATTCTTATAGCGCAAAAAAAAGTTCATATCGGAAAGATTAAAATGATAATTGTAATATTGCAATAATATCTACATAATTTTTAAAAAAATGAGCACACTATTGTAAAATACATTTTTTATTTAACTGGTACAAACCTGATCAGACAATTGAGTTCAATGTTTATATATATATATATATATATATATATATATATATATATATATATATATATATATATATATATATATATATATATGAATGAAGGTATGTACCTTGCGTCGACAATGATGATTGCTGGGGTAGTTTTATCTGCCAGAGTTTTTGTTCTTGAAAGAAAATGTCTATTACAGTAGTATATTTTAATATATTAAAATATATTTTCAAACAAAGGTTTAGTAATCAATTACTTTTGCAAAATCGAACACGTTTTTAAATTCATTTAAAATTTATTCTTTTAAAAAATGTTTAAAATCATTTCATTTTAAACAAGTATAAAAACAAGAGACCCATGGGTCACATCGCTCACCTGAGGAACAATTTGTATGATAAATTTGGCTTAATGGAGTCATTATACATACTATCTGGACAATGTAGTATTATACATGTGGATCTTGTGTAAATAAAAATCAATTTTCCCCCTGGATATTCTTATTTTTATTATCATTAGTCCCTTTTCTAACAGGATGATTTTATAATAATATCACATGCTGAGCATTGCAGCTCTCCAAAAGATCCTAAACAATTGTTTATGTAATGGATAAATAAGGAGATGGTGTTGAATAGTTTAGAGAAAACATCCCCTCCGAGGGCCTCCCCCATTGGACCTCGAAGAAGCATTGACCCATTCATATATCAAACTGTTCTGTAATACAATAGCATCTAGCCTATTCATATATCCACCAGTATCATAACAAAATAGCCAACCAAACACCCCCTTTTATTCATGGTCTAGTGAACTTGAGAGACACGTACAAATCTTATTTTGAATACTGCCGTTGTACTGTACAAACATGGATTCTAATGAACTAATATGTTAAACCCAAAATAAATTCAAAGAGGTCCAGAGTTCGGGGGATGACACACATACCGTTTTAAATGATATTCTTGACTTGGAGGGAGAAAGAAAAATGCAGAATTTTGACATAAAGTTTGACATTTGAGTGATATATCAGATGATGATTTACTGAAGAAATCTGATATGTTCTTAAGGAGGCCTAATCGTACAAAATTCCTGATATTGTGAAAAGTGATGAAAAAGAGAGTCAACGTTTCGCAGAACCTATCTCAGATGTTGAGCGTGAAAATATCTCTAAATCAAGATTTGCAAGAAAAACAGAGTCAAAATCTAGATGGGTTGTAAATGTATTCAACTCGTGGCTGGAAAATAGGCAGGATAATTACGGAAACAGGAATGACATTCGAAAAATTCAAAGCGATTTGCTAACAATGGACTACGAAACTCTATATTACTTATTGGGCGCCTTTATCACGAAGTTCGCAAAGAAAATGATCAGGAATACCGTGGCAATACCCTATATGAAATTATCATAGCAATTCAACATTACCTTCGTGAGAATGAAAGGTATGTGACACTGATGAATGATACAGAATTTGAAGGGATGAGAAAAATGTTGGATAAAAAAAATTAAGCCTCGCCTGGTATTTGAATTGAAAGAAGACAATCAAAGGTTATAACAGTGGCTTATGAAGATGATATGTTGGAAAGGGGTATACTTGGCTTCGATACACCAGACAAACTGAGGGACACTTTTTTGACACTGGAGGACACTAAGTTGTTTCTGTTTGGACTTAATTTTGATCTGCGTGGAAGGGCCGAACATTATAATCTGCGATATGGAGAAAATTAGCTGAAACTGGACAAAGAGAAATATTCTGGACGGGAATTCCTGGAATATAAAGAGGATGTTTCAAAATGTAATTACGGTGGAATTCATCATAGAAGGCTGAAAAGAAAGCAAACTAAAGCATATCAAAACCTGGAGAGACCAGACAGATGTGTTGTTTCAGTGTTCAAGAAATACATTTCTTTAAGGTAATTTAATAGTAAATTTGATTTTTTTCTCAAGTTACATGTTATATTTTTGTAATTTTTTGTGAAAAATGTAATGTTACTTTCTTTTTGCTTTCACACAGACCAAAGAACGCAAAAACCAACGATTTGTATTTACGCGCAAAAGCCCAACCGTCAGATCATGAATGGTATTGTGATGTCCGTGTAGGTATCAACACCATGTCAAAAGAAGTGAAACATTTGTGCGCAAAGCTGGTTTTGATGTTCACTTCACAAATCATTCTTTAAGGGCAACGGCTGCTACCAGGATGTATTCCGCTGAACTTCCGGAAGAGCTTATTTGCGAGAAGACGGGTCATCGCTCAGAGGCAGTCCGAGAAAATGAGCGCACAAGTAATATTCAGGAACAAGAAGCGAGTGATGGGTTCAGGGTTTAAAGAGAAAATCTGAAAGTGCTGAGGAAAATGATCCGTGTGGATCAAAATCTATTAAATTTAAAAAGGAGATATTCCCGTTGAAATTCCTTTCTTGTGACAGTAGTCTTAATGAATATGTGTGGTGATCATATTGATGACAAGGTTCTAGTAATTTCATTAACATTTTGTGATTGGAAATACATGTTTCCACATTTTGTCTATTTTATTTGGTTTTTTTGCACTGTTGGATATTTGAATATCCTACTGTAAAACCTTTATATATCCAACAACTACTGATTGAATAGTTAATATATACGTTGACTCAATACAATGGATGGCGTCATAGAATTTTTTTTTAATTATGGGATATGAACCTACATCAAACTCTGAACCCCTTGTGTGACCCAATCTTCAAGGAATCATCCAGAAGCCAATGAACAATTTTAAATAATCACCTGGTTGATTAGTTTCTGAGGAGAAATTTTTTAAAGATTTACTCTATCCATTCCTATGTAGAAATTCGATTCCCCATTGTGACCCCACTCTACCCCTCTACCACTCTACACTTTACTACTCTAACTTTGAATATACACTACCTGAGGATACTTCCATACAAGTTTCAACTTTGCTGGCCAAATGGATCTTCAGAAGAAGATTTTAAAACTTTTCTCAAATTTGTTTAATAACTAATATTATTTCCCTTTGGAGAAAGGATTCGGTTCTTAATTTTCACTACTTGAAATTTCCTTTGCCTAAGGGTGCTTTATGCTAAGTTTAGTGGAAATTGGCCCACTAGTTTATGAGAAGATGTTGAAAATGTGAAAAGTTTACGGACGGATGGACGGACAGACATAATGTGATCAGAAAAGCTCACTTGAGCTTTCAGCTCAGGTGAGCTAAATATTAATGATATCACCTTTATATGACCTCTAAATAAAAAACAAATCTGGTAAGATGGTCTTTACCAAAAAATAAAAAATCAAGGCTATAAATCACTGATTTTACTTACATTCCATAAAAATTTTCAAAACAAATATTATCTGAAAAGAAACAAAAACTTGCATTTAATAATAACATTTAAAAGATGTAATTTCTGAATTTAACTCACTTTTGCTATTTTTATTACATATATTCTAAAATTGGATTAAGCAAATTAAATGTTCTTATCAAATAATATATGCAAAACAATATAAACCGTACAAAATAAAATTTCAAAGCGCATGTGTTTGAAATCTATATTACCTGAGAATGCTTCCAAACATGTTTTAGCTTTTATAGCCAAATGGTTTTTGTGAAGAAAATTTTCAAAATTGTTTTTCAATGTATTTCAATGTGAAAAAACCATTGCCCCTTTTGTAGCTCCATTCAACAAATATGAATCAACACTATCTAAGAATGCTTTCACACAAGTTTTATCTATTTTAGCGAAATGGGTTTCAGAGAAAAATATCTTTAAAAGAAGATTTTCTAATTATTTTCATATGAAAACTATACCCCTCATTGCGTCCTTACCCTACTCCCTGGGATCATGATTTGAACAAAGTTGATTCTACACTTCCTAATGTTTTTTGCACAAAAGGTTTAGCTATTCTGGTCATACGGGTTTTGAGAAGAGTTTTAAGAATATTTCTCTATTTATTCCTGAGTAATAATTCAACACCCATTGTGACCCAACCCTATACTACTCCCTGAATCATGATTTGAGCAAACGTGAATCTACTATACATAAAGATGCTTCAAAATAAGATTTATCTTTTCTATCTGGTCCACTGGCTTTTGAAAACATCTTTAATGATTTTTTTGTTCGAAATTATTTTTTTAGGCCTACCCGACCCCCCTACATGATTATATTATCACAGAAATTATTTGGCCCAATGTTATTTTTGTGATTTTTAAAGATTTTCTCTATTTTAGGTAAAAATCGACCACTCAATGTGGCTCAACCATACCCCTGGGGATCATGATTCATAACGAACCTCAATCTACGCTACCTAAGGATGCGTTTACACTCTGGTAAGTCTGTCTTGTCCAAATAATTTGTAAAAAAAAATGTTTGTTTTTTTTTCATTTAAAACTTGGTTCCTCAAAATCCACTTACATTTGCAAAAGTAGACAAATCATTTCTTGGAAAATGTTTTGGGATGTCCTATAGATAAGCAATAAGGTATCGGTTTCAATTTTATCCCGGGGTCATTAAGTGGCAAAACATTGCCGGTTTTTTCCCAAAATAGTCTGGTTTCAAAACGTCAACATTTTTTTAAAGTGGCTTAATAATCTATTAGAATATGATTAGAGATGTCATTTTGATGTTTTATCTGGTTTCAGAATTTTTCAATACTGGGGTTGGTGGGCAACAAAAATGACGTACGTTTTATTTTTTTGCAAAAAGAGCATGGTTCCCAGAATTCCCCTTACAACGTATGCAGTAGCTATGTCCAGGGATATTACAGGGGTGTCTTATAGATGTGCAATAGGGTTTCAAAATCTCACATTTCATTCAGACAGTTAAAAGGTAGCAGACGGTTGATGTTTATCACTCCTAAAAACCGAGATTCCAGAACTTTTTATGACTTAATGAATTGAAATATCATATCTTAGAATATGATAGGGTTGTCCTATAGATGTCCTATAGAAGGTTTTACAAATAATAATTTCATTCAGGGTGTCCAATGGTAGACGAAAATTGACGTTTATCATATCTTAAAACAAGTGGCCACATCACTCACCTGAGCAGCAATAGACTTAATAAAATCAGCTTTATGGAGTCATATTCAAAATATCTAAACAATGTTGTATAACAGATCCTGTATAAAAAATAAATTCCATATGCATGTTCTTATATTTATCATTGAGCCCCTTTGTTAGAGGATGATTTTACAGTCATATCACATATTGAGCATTTCAGTTATCGAGAAGAGGATTAGACTTAATCAACTGTTCATATATATGTATTATTACTTTACATCGAACTTTATTATTACTTTACATCGAACTTTAAACCCCTTGTGAGGTCCAAGAATCGTCCTGGAGCCAGAGTCTAAACAATTTTCAAGAATCAACAATATGTCAAAATACTTGCATATAAGTGAAATCAAATGTAATAAGATTTGATTTTTTGTAAATAATTAAATGTTTTCCTTCGTAAAATTGGAACCCCCTCCACCTGACCCAACCCTACTTCTGAAGAATATGATTTTGACACATTTCAATCTACTCTATCTGAACCGACTTAAGTTAGAGCTTTTCTAATTTGAACAAATTTGAATCTACCCTACTTAAGGATGCTATCACACAAGTAATAGCTTTTCTGGCTGATCTGTTTTGAGAAGATTTTAAAAGTTTTTCTTTATATATTACTATATCAAAATTCAATCCCCCGTTGTGGCCCCACCCTACCCACAGGGATCATGATTTGAACAAACCTGAATCTACATTAGCTGAGAATGCTTCCACACAAGTTTCAACATTTCTGGCTGATCAGTTGCCGGGAATAAGATTTTAAAAGATTAACTCTATATTTTCCATTGTCTAATTCGTCCCTCATTGTGGCCCCACTCTACCCCTGGGAATCATGATTTGAACAAACTTGAATATACACTACCTTCCATACAAGTTACTCCTTTTCTGGCTGATCAGTTTCAGACAAAAAGATTTTTAAAGATTTACTCTCTATATACCTATGTAAAAAATTGACCCCCATTGTGGCCCCACCCTACCCCCGGGGATCGTGATTTGAACAAACTTGAATCTATACTACCAAAGGACGCTCCCAAACAAGTTTCAGATTTTCTGGCCAAATGGTTTTTGAGAAGAAGATTTTTGAAAAATACCAACAAATTTTCAATGATTTTTAATTATCTCCCCATAAAAGAGGGCATGGCCCTTCACATGAACAAACCTAAATTCCCTTTACCTATGGATGCTTTATGCCAAGTTTGGTTGAAATCGGCTTTGTGGCCATGGTTCTGTAGAAAAAGTTGAATTGTAAAAAGTTTACGGACAGACAAGATCGACGGCCGCCGGACAAAACGTGATCTTAAAAGACTTAGTTGAGCTTTTCAGCTAAAGTTAGTTTTCAAGTTAAATTGAAAATAAATGGTAAAAATTTAATGTTTATCTTTCATCAACAGACCCCCCCCCCACCACAATTTAAACCGGATTAAGAGTCTCTGAAGTCTTAAGCAAAGTTTAAATCATTTATTGATTGGTATTTTTCTGTAGCTTTACATTTTGATTTTTTGAATTGCATTTTAGTTTTTAAAATAAGCAAATTGTTGCATGTATTCTGGAGAATTGTAAAAGTAAGGTTCCTAAATAAAGCAGAGTCATCATTTGGCTAGGAATTATCAATATCATCAAACACTACATGTGAATAAGAAAAAATGCTTTATCATATCCAGTTCTGGAAAGTCAGGGTGTCTCCAAGGGGGCATAACCTATTACGCAAGACACAAAGACAAGAATGAATTTGGTTAAAGATAAAGAATAGGGATTTTTAAAGTTATTAAAATATATTATTAGTTCCTATTTCAGAGGAGGAGGATGGTTTAAGTACAAGGGGTCATGTACTTAACATCATTTGATGCATCAGAATGACATTAGAAAAAGAATATATACGTTTTAGTGGTAAGGAACTCAACAGTTTTGAAGATATGTGGTATTTTCCTGTTTCATGAAGATCAGGACAAACAATTTTATCGCGCCTACATTATATTTGATGCATCATAATACATTAGGAAAATAGACTACTACCTCTCTATTATAACTTAATTAAATAAAACAAGTCTCTTCATTTTTTAACATATAAAACACAGATTTAAAGGATTCAATACAATCTCTTGATTTAGGTACATGAATAAGCTATATGGCTTTAATAAGCTATTCAGAGTAGCTTGACTTAGATATTTTGTCACTCAGTTTTCGTAATAAAAGTGTATTTTTTTTAGCATTAATAAAAGTTGCAATTAAAAACGTTTTGGGGCATTTTATTTATGACCACACAGTTACAGTACCGATCAGACCCAACATAACAGAAAGTAAACCCCAACTAAACCCTGGGTTTACTTTCTGGGTTAACTCTGGGTTTACTCCGGGTGAACTAGATTGGACCCAGAGTAAACCCAAAGTAAACCCAGAGTGGACACAGAGAGTAAACCCAGTCAGAAGTATACCCCTGAAAGCAGACGCTAACTGTGTATTCGGAATCACAAGGGACAGGAATTACAGGCAGTAAGATTAAAGACACTTCAGTGCGTACAGTTGACCTTTAAAGCAATTTCCAAGCTAACCTAAAGTAAACCCAAAGTAAACCCCGAGTGGACCCAATTTTTAAAATTTAAACCCAGAGTAAACCCTAAAAGTAAACCCGGGGTTTAGTCGGGGTTGTTTACTCTGGTGTTAGGTTGGGTCTGATTGGTACTGTACTTCTTGAAGAAATAGAAAGGTCAGTTATGATAAACAAGATATTTGATTCAAGACAATGAGAAGAAATCATTCTTATCAATGCCTCAGTGCACAGAAAGTGGTGAACAGTAACCTAAACAATGGAAATGTATTTTTAGCTCAAAAGGGTTTAAAAACTGCAATGTTTAAACACTTGTTTAAACAATGTTTGATCACTAATTATTGTTCATAACTTTTTAATGGTCAATAGTTCAAATATAAGTTGTAAGTTAATTGTGCTTTTTTGTTTATTTCCTATAATAAACATTTTAGTGAGAAACTGCACTTAATAGCTTTATCAAGCTATTCTGATTAGCTTCTTCAAGCTTTGTAGCTTATTCAAGCTACATCTTTAGCTTAATCAAGACATTGTACTGGACCTGTTACATTGTAAATACAAAATGTCAAAGGGTCAATATGGGGTCAACTCAATAGTTTAAGTCTGACAAATGAAAACAAACTTTTACAATTAAGATGACAGAAACTGTACAAATGCGATAGGAAGGTAAAGATGATAAGCTTATTTAAACATTGTATACGATGGCAAAAGGAGATCACTTTTTAAGAAATTGAAAGCAATACGTATGTCTCATAATATTGCGCTAATTTAAATATCAAAATATTATGATACAGTATGTTGGCAAAGGGAGGTCACTTATTTAGCAAGTAAAAGTAATGCCTATGTATAATGGTGTCTCATAATATTGTGATTCTACATGTATTATGCTTTATAGTATTCAACATCACATTAATACTACTGATCCAATTAGAGTACACAATGAATTTCTTAAGCTGATCACCACAAAAGAAAGGTTTATGCATGTTTATTGTATACAAATAAAGTAGATGCAGTAGATTAGGCAAATGGATTTACTTTGATATGTATGGATAATTTTGTCTTACTAAGTATACATATATTGAATTGAGATATTTGGCATTTCACTTTGTCTTTGATATTTCCCCAATTGTAATATATAAGATGATAGTCTCATCTTAACTTTTATCTAAATTTACACAATGCACGTGAAAGTTTCTATTTTATTTAAGTCTATTTGGCTCCGTTTGTCTTTAAAAGCCAGTTTTTGGCATGCATAGATGGTCGAGTGGTTAGCACGGTGGTCCCTCACTGTTAGGAGAGTAGGGTTCATAAGTCTTGAGTTCCAGCCCCAGCGGGGCGGAAGTGGAGCTAAATTGCATATACAAAGTTGTAGAAATTACTTAATATCCACGAAATATCAGAAGTTGTAGAAATTGATAGAAAATGAGAAAAAAATCCATCTGTAAAGCTTACGTGTTCTCTAATCTGGTTCCAACCTTAACAAGCTTAAATAAAGGGGGGAAAGCATTATTAAAGAACACTTTTGTTACGTAGTTCATGTTTAAAATGTTGCTAGGTTAACAATGAATATTAATTGATTAATTAAAAGTTCTATTTTTGTATTAAAATCTTCAATATTCTTTTCATCTAAAAAAGAAAAGCGTGTTCATATCCAGGTGTATTTTCTTTGAAAGTACAATGTACATGTAAAAAATGAACCAAATATAAATGTATACTTTTAAATTTATATTAGATAAAATGTAAAAACAGTTATGAACTGTTCATTGGTTTATCTCAATAACACTATAACCATGTTATATATTATAATTACGAAACAAACTTACATCGCCACACTTCGGAGGAAAGATACGTCTGTGAGGGACATCCGGTATCAGCCTTACAATCTACTGAGTCAAGGTTACGAGTCTGTTTATTCAGAACTACACATTCATCTGTAAAAAGAAAACATAAGAAAATGGTACGTTAATCCTTATTTACCGCCTAAAAGGCTCACATCATAACAGTTTGGACAAAGCATTGTGTTATATAACAAAAGAGCATGTGGATGTAAGTTTTTTTCCAAATCAATATGTAAGGATTTGCAGAGAGAATAAAGCTGATTACGATTAGTCTGGTGTTATAAAGTTTGCTTCTGGTTGAGTAAGGATTCTGCCCGGAACTCTGGATATTTGTGATTTTTGTCGAAGATAAAAAAATTAGAATTAGAAATCGTTCCGGTGCTACATGTATATCCCTCAGCGAAAAGAATGGAACCGGATTAATTTTCACCTTTCCACTCAAGATAATACCCACTCTGTGCAAAATCATGAAAGGGATTTTCCCCTGAGTGGAAAAAACTGCTCTGGGGTAGAATTTTCCTCTTCTGGTGTATATATTGCAATACATGTACCATAATCAGTCCTGTTACATGTAGTATCTATAGAGCAATTAATTATCTTAAGTGTCCTTTAGAAGTAGAGGAAATCATACTCTGTTGATATAAAATTAATATATCTTAATGGAATTTCATGTTTTAAGGTATATCAAAGATATGAAAAAAGATCAACACGTACGTATTTTGAGAATATTATATTGTTCTAACGCTCATTTCACAAAAACTGAATAAATCTCCTCGGGGTTTCGTGAACTTTCATTCGAGCACCTTTTGATTTATTACATACTTAGTAACGATAAAGTGACATTGAAGGTATGGCATTGAAGTTAAATGTTTATAAGTTGAATAAATGAAAATAGAATCAATAAAACATAAAAAAATCATTCTTTGAAACATTTCCTAATGTATTCGCATTATTTTGTACATATGGTGTTGTGCTGTCTTACTTCGCATGTACATTGAACACGTGTCGTTCATACAGAATGCACAACGTCTGCATCTTATTTTTTACCTCGGCCGCACTACATTCAACACAGTAGATATTATAAGTGAGTAAATTATTGTTCTAACTGTTTAAAGATTTATCAAAGATCGTGGTAGATTCTCGTAATTTCAATCTCACTGCCTATACCAAATTCAAACAGAACTGTTTATAAATACATGTACGTTAGCTGAATAATTTAAACACTTTAGTAAAATCTTTTTTTTTATGTACTTTCTATTCAAAACTATTACACAGTTTTAAATTGTTATACTTGGTAAGAACCTCATAGGCTGTTAGAACTTGTGTTCGAACCATTTGTATATCTTTACTCAATAAAATATATTCAAATCAAGTGATTAAATCAAAAAATCAAGATATTATCCTTTTATACATTTTCGACAAAAACTCTCCATTTTTAATAGTCAATACTGTCATTGTGAATGATGTGACCGTTATTCTTTTAAAGAATTCGATTTTTGAATTCCTCGATCCACACTATATACTGTACCTACACATACATCGCTATGTGGAATGCATGTATACGCTTGGATCGTTATGACAGTAGAGAATGGAACATTCATGTATATCAACACCATATCTAAGCCATAGAAAGAAAAAAAAACTAATCATCAAATGGATCGCAATTGACACTGAAAAAGCAAGCACTTTTAACAGGTAACACGCAAACAAGATGCACCTCTGAATGTATAGCGGGAAATAAAACGCCGCAAGTCCACCGTGACGTTGCTTTGATTACGGTTCTCAACAGAAAATGCAAAGGAATGTAGGATGTTATAGCTCTCTTGGTTTTCACCAAACCGTGTGTGATACCTAAAAAAAGTCGACAAACCCAACAAAACCGTAAACTCTGAGTTAAAGGTCAGGTATGTTTGGCAAAGCACTTCTTTTCAATGGCTGCACATAAATAAGCTGGCGTATAACCCTAACAATTCTTCATCTTTGATCTTAATTCCCATTAATTAGCATCTTTGGACAATCCGTAACATGCATTAACAAAATTCTGAGCAGCCCAGGTAAAGGTACAGATAAGCATCAATATGTACACCGAACATAATAGTAATGGCGCCATATTTGATACAATCCCACCTAACAATAAAGTATATACTTGTTGAGAGAACTAAAGAAACGAGCAACGAAACAACTTCAGTATATTTGTGAGGTAAAAAGCAAACTAACGACAACGCCCTCATATAACTTGTAACCTGAGATGAACTTTCGGTTTGATGTGGAATTTCCCTTGGTATTGTGACTGATACCTGAAACATGTACCCTCTAAAATCATGATACATAATTGTTATTCCATTCTTCACGTCCCTTAACGAATCAAATGTAACCTTACAATATAGCCGAACTCTCAGCGACGATATTGTCGTGTTTCTAATTTAAACTGCGGGAATACAGAGAGATATATATATTACAATACATGTATTTATAAAGGTTTTTGTTTCTTTGATTTTAATTTACTATTGTCGTACTTATGGTTTTCAGGGAAAGGGTGATAAAAGAAACAATTTGCATTACATTCAACTTTAAATCTTAAAAGCTTACCCAACTGAAAAACAAATAAATTAAAGTTTTCCATTGTTGAAAGAAGAGGTCAGGAAAGGATGAAGTACTATTTTCTGTAAAACTGTAAGCGATCAGGATAAGAATACATTTATCTTTTCTAACTTGGAAATTGTGTTCCGATACTCTAAAACTTAAAAGCAACATTAAAAGAATGCGCAATGGTATCTCTAGATCAAATATCAATTAAAATGGTGCATAAGTTGACTTCATAAAAATGATTAATATAGGTTAGAGAAATTGTATCTTGATTAAGGATGAAATAATGGTAATTGTTGAAATTGTTTTTTTGAAATATGTATATTTAATATAAATCAACAAAAATCTTCTTTTTACATTTATTCACCAAATTTTGCAAATGACAAGATTAAACATTTGCGCTATTTACAACGCGTAGGCCTTTGGGCATCCTGGTTTGTTGGGGTTTTTTGTTGTTGCTAGGAAACATCAGTAGGAAATCTGGGGAATATGCACACGTAGTTTAGCTTATCTGTATGTTTTGTCACCAAGCATATACGCTTGTTTCAGTTTTATCCTGACCCGTGTATTGCATATAGAAATGTGTACTTACGCTCTGGAATCCACCTTCCAATAGTGCAAATTTCCCCGTATCGGCCCAGCATGTTTTCGATGGAAGCACATAAGTAATCTGGCGTATCACCATAACAGTTCTTCATCTTTGATCTTATTTCCCATTCATTAGTATCCTTTGGACAATCCGTAACATTAACGAAATTCTGAGCGGCCAAGGTTAAAGTACAGATAAGCATCAATATGGACACCGAACATAGGAATAATGACGACATATTTGATACAGTCCCACCTAACAATAACGTATATACTTGTCGACGCAACAAAGAAACGAGCGACGAATGAACTTCAGTATATTTGTGAGGTAAAAAGCAAACTAACGACAACGCCTTATAAAACTTGTAACTTAAGATGAACTTTCGGTTTATTGTGGAATTTCCCTTGGGGTCGTGAGACTGAAACTTCATACAATATAGTATCTAAGACAGTAATGTAATACCATTCGTCACGATATAGGTAAAGTTAGCTACTAGAAATTGACTACTTGTAACAGGCAACAAAAAGAAAAAAAACTAGCTACCAGTAACTGGCTACGAGATGAAATAAAAGATAGCTTCTAGTAACTGGCTACGAAGAGTGAGAAAAGCTAGCTATTAGTAACTGGCTACGAGATGAAAGAAACTTTGGCTACTAGTAACTGTCCAATTGACAAAACATACATCCGAATTCTACTCGTGTTGTAAATATGTACATTGCACTATATCATCCACATGATTTCTCATCTTTTGTGATATCGTCAGCTAATAAATGCCTTACCAATATCTGATTTTTAACAGATTTGTCAAAATATTTCAAATAGCTGCATAATAGATTAAATGTTTCTACAAGTGTTGTTTGACCAACATTTGATCAGGTTATCTACATGATTATACCCTAAAAATACTCATATTCCTCTCGTAATCTCATCAGTAATTGGTGCACTTCGTTTAGAATATACATGTATCTATTTTAGACAATATTGTCCATTTGCCTCATGTAGCTGTATATATAGAGAGAAAATATAAACAAGTGTTATTGATGTTAACAATCTATTATGTCATCCGCATGATATTACAACAAAATGACTCAGATATCTCTCTTAATGTCGTCAGCTACCAGTGCATTTCGTTTCAAATATCTATCTTCTAAAGATAATTTTGTCCATGTAACTCAAGTAACCGTGCATATAGATTGGGGACATTAACAGGTGTTGTTAATATCAACATTCTACGTATCAGGTCTTCTACATGATACGAGTACACAGAAACCTCTCTTTATCTCTTCAGCTACTTGGGCATTTCGTTACAGATATCGCTATTATATAACGTTTTGTCCATATAATGCAAGCAGCTGTATATGTAGATTGAAGATATATAATGTTGTTAATTTCAAGATTCGATTATGTCCTCCACATGATATTACGATAAAATTATGCAAATATCTTTCTTGGTCTAGTCCGTTTAACTCAAGTAGCTGTATATATAGATTGAAGAAATCATAAAAGTGTTGTTTTAAAATTGCAACATTCTCTCAGGTCATCCACATGGTTATTTGACACAATTACTCAGATATCTCTCTTAATCTCGTCAGCTACATGTACTAGTGCAATTGCAAAATAAAAGTCTATGCATTTGTTTATATGCTTAGTTTTATAGGAAATATTTATTTCCAAACGTATCTGCCCCGTAGAGTACTGCATACACATGTATATATGTGCATTGAAATATTTTAGTATAGATACTTTGTTTATTAAAGATAATTTAAATTGATAGTTTTCAAATAAATCCCTAAAGAAAACTATGAAGCTGTAAACAAAAGCATTTCAATGTTTATAATTAATTCCTCTTTTGTATCAGTAGCATCAAGAGAGGGAGACTTTTCTTCGCAGCAGATATACTTCTTCTGACATGTAAAAAAGGGATTCACCATAGATTGTTTTCTATTACTTTTTTCCTGTGCAAGTAAAAAGATGAAGTGAATGAAAGAAAATACCCAAATGAATTGAAATTTTATGTCCCCCCCCCCTTACAGATAAGAATTTAAGAATATTCATGATTTTGATATTTTTTGCCAATATTTAATTTAACAACATTAGTAAACATATTTAATCTATATATACAGCATTTTGAGTTAAATGAAAAAAATTACTAAACATTGAGATATGTGTAACTGGTAGCTGCACTAGTAGCTTACGAGATTAAGAGAGATTTCCAAGTAATTGTGTCGTAATATCGTGTGAATGACTAACAGAATGTAGAAACAAGCATCACTTATAGATGTCTTCAGTCTTTATGTACAGCTACTTCAGATTTATTGACAAATCAGATGAAAAAACCCCAGAGATATTTGTAACAAAACGCGCTAATAGCTGACGAAATAAAGAGAGATATCTGTCAGTGAGTAGTTGTAATATTTTGTGATTGAACTAATTAAACTTTGCAACTAACAACACTTGTAGAAATCTTCAATCTAAATCTACGGCTACTTGAGATATATTGACAAAACGACATGAACAACTAGATATTTGTAAACAAATTCACTAATAGTGAACAAGGTTAAAAGAGATATCTTTTTTTAAAATTATAAAGAAAGGTTGAATATATAAATCATTTAATGAAATATTCGCTCTCTCAATTCTCACATTTTCATCCCATATTGTAATATAAATAAAGAGTAGGGTAGTTGCTTGTGATAGTTATGAAACAGAATGCCTAAGCAGTAAAACTACAATCCATGGATACCCCCCTCCCAAAAAAACAAAAACAAACAAAAACAAAAACAATTAATCAAAGAAAAAAAAAACAAGCCAAAAAACGAAAAACATAAGAAATATTAAAGTGATGTATTATTGAACACATGTCATATCTAAACTGCCAGATGATTAATAAAATCATTCCATGGAGACCATGCTTTTTCAAATTCTCTGAAAATAAATATACTTTTCAATCATGTATTTTTGATTTAAATAGTTTAAAAGCCTTAAAAAATCCGGCGTCTTATTTTGCTGTAAACAAAAAAAATATATCTCGCTTTGTATATAGGATACCAAGGTTTAGAATTTTGTTCTCCCAAACAAGGGGATAAACACCACATAATACTTTACAGACATCAAAACTAACATTTGTGTAGCATTTCTCATATATAAGTACACTATGTGCATTCCGTTGAGGCTGGATTTTAGTAAAATCTATTCTTGATAATTTGTTTCCATTTTCATTAAAAAAATCTCCAATGGTTTTAACCCCTTTCATATATCAATCTTTGATAAATACATATTTACATGCAATTTTTATATTAGAGTTGTACCACACAGAAATATATTGTATTTAATAAGCTTTTTATGATTTTCTTAGTATACCAGTACTAAGAATAAAAAACATCTTGCCAAAAAATATTTCTTTGAACAACCATGCCTAATAGAAAATCATCGCCAAAATCAATATTTTTTTTGCAAAGACATCACCATTCATTGATAAAAAAAAAGTCCATCCATGGTTTGTAGCCTTGAGTTAATTTCTTAATCCATGAACATTTAAGAGATGCCATGAAGTTAGAAATGTTAACCATTTTTAAATCACCTTTTTGATAATCGAGAGTAACAATTTTTCTCTTAACGTTATCACACTTTGATTTCCAAATAAATTCAAACAGGCTCATACAAAGAGATAAAATGACATCTTGTTTTGGATTTGGAAGTGAAATAAACAAGTCGTTAAGTTTGGGAATAATTATTGTTATTCCAAAAGAGATATCTTAGTAATAGTGCCATATTAGAGAGGTTGAGATTTCAAACGTGTACGGGTACGTGTAAGTGAACTAGGGGAATCACCTAAATTCTTCGCGTATTACGTCATCGGTTTTTGTGACGACATGGTTTCTACACGTTCTCTAAACTTGTAGAGTGTCGTCTACACGTAAGTTCAAACGCGTAGCCTTTTACAACAAATTAAATCTTATTGATGAGTGAATGTGTTTTTGTGATACATTATATAGATTTTTAAACTTCATTTGCATGAAATATATAAGAATTTTACCATTTATTTGGAATTAACTAAACAAATTCATGTAACAAAACTGCGTCGATTTACGTACACATTTATATCCTAAAAGTTAAGAAATCTCACCTGATAAATTACAAAAACGTGTACGTGTAGTTTTAACACACGTACGCGTACCTGTACACGTTTTAAATCTCAACCTCTCTATTAGATCATCAAGTGGATGACCAAATAGAATGTTAAAATTAGCAACACTTGGAGATATCTTCATTCTATATACAAACTACTTGAATTACATTCAATTTGATTAAAATCTAAAAAGAAATGGAGATATTTTTAACGAAGTGGACTAGTAGCTGACAACATTAAAAGAGATATCTAGGTAACTGTGTCGTAATATTAAGTGGATGACCTGATTGAATGTTGCAATTAAGAGCACTTGTACATATCTTTAGTCTATATATAAAGGTACTTGAGTTAAACGGACAGAGCTGTCTAGGAGTTAAGATACCTGAAACGAAACGCGCTAGAAGCTGACGATATTCGGGGATATATCAGGGAATAGTGTCATAATATCAAGTGGATGACCTGATTGAATGTTGATATTAACAATACTTGTTGATATCATCAATCGGGATATACAGATATTTGACGTATGTGGACAGACCAGTCTCAAAATGGAGACATTTGAAACAAAATGCACTAGTAGCCGACAAGATAAAGAGAGATATCTGAGAAATTGTGTCGTTATAGTATGTGGATGACCTAACAGAATGTTGCAATTAGCAACACTGTAATATATTTCCAATCTTTATATACGGCTTCTTGAGATTGACTGACAAAACCGCAAAAAATAAAGATATTTCTATCAAAATGCACCTGTCTTGTAGCTGACGAAATTAATAGAGATATCTGAGTATTTGATTTATGGTATCATGTGGATGACCTAATAGACAGTAAAAATTAGCAGCACTTGTAGATATATTCAATCTATATATACAGCCACTTGAGGTACATGTATATAATCAAAACTGTCTAAATATGTAGATCTTTAAAACGAAATACACTTGTAGCTGACGACATTATGAGAGATATCTTGTAAATTGTTTAATAACATCATATAAAAGCCATAAAAGAATGAGGAATTTAACAACACTTTTAGATATCCTTCATCTATATATAAAGCTACATGTGTACTACAGTTAAATAAACAAAACTTTAAACAAATGGAGATATTTGAAACTAAATGCACTAGTCCTCTTTTGTGGTTCGGGCGATTTCATTTGAAGTCCACATTTTGTAAAACGGAAATATTTTAAATGTTCCTTTTCCGCACTTCGCAAAATGTTCCGAACATGGAGTGTTTCTCACTGTTTCGTCCTTTATTTGTTGTTTGTGGACTCTCACTCGGGCGTTGAGCTGGTTAGTCTGGCCAATATAATTTTCTCCACATGTTGGACAAGTCGCACAATATATCAAATTAGACGATTTGCAGTTCATTGGGGCATTAGGTTTTAAAATTTGGCCGCTTTTTAATATTAATCCTTCTCCCTCCTGTATAAGGTCACATGTTCCACATCGGGGGTCGCCGCACTTTTTGATGGAAATAGTATTGCTGGACGAGAACTTTGCTTTGGAGAGAATTTTCCTCAGATTCGGCGCTTGTCTTCTGCTGTTTATGATAGATGATTGGTTTAACAGTTTTTTCATATTTTCTGATTGTTCTAATATTGGAAAAAAAAGTTTTGCTGATTTAAAAATATTATAGTTACACGGATTATGTGTAGTTACAAACGGAATTTTCTCATCTTGTTTCTCCTCCTTAAGGCGGGTCCTTCTAAGTTGTGCTAAAGGAATATCCATAGCCCGGTTAATTTCGTCATTAATAAGTTCTACGGGGTAATTCTGTCGTCTAAGGTGTTGTTTTAACTCTTGAAGTCTTTGTAGGCGAAGAGAAGGGTGAGTCACAATAGTACATACACGCCGTGCCATGTTGTATGGAATATTCCTTTTTGTGTGAGACGGATGACATGAATGAAAATCCAAGTATTGATGGGAATCTGTTTCTTTGCTAAATAAATCGGTAATGATATTCTCGCCGTCTTTGATAATAAGAATATCTAAGAATGGGAGTTTCTCACGATGGACGTCTATAGTGAATTTTATCGAGGCCTGCAGTTCATTTAAGATAGAATAAAATTTTATAAGATCCGTTTTGGTCAAAAAGATGAAACAGTCATCAAGGTATCAAAGATATCCGGCAATATACTATAAAGTTTTTCTTCAAGGTACCCCATTACAAGTGAGGCATACGTAGGGGCAACTTTTGTGCCCATGGCAGTACCTTTTATCTGTAGGTAATTTTCATCATCAAAGAGGAAAGTGTTATTTTCTAGTACAAGTTTTAGTCCAGCTAAGATGAACTCTTTTGAAAATCTTCTATCTATTTGATCTGGATGCTTGTCCAACCAATATTGAATTGCCTATAATCCTAAATTATGAGGAATATTAGTATATAGGCTGCTTACATCAAATGTGTCTCCTGGTACTGTTTGTGGGATGTAGTTCAGAAAATCCATATCATCACGAACGTAACTTGTCACTTTGGTGCAAAGCGGTCTCAAAATGATATCCAGCATATTGCTTAACCGTTGTGTACTAGATGCGGGTCCTACTATGATAGGCCTCAGTTTTAGATCATTTGGTCTAGGAAGTTTGATATAAGTAGAGTTACATTTTTTGACGTTTTCTTGGATATTTTTACATTTGTGGATTTTAGGCAAACCATAAAAATTACTAGATTTTACCTCATACAGCCTACTCCGGATATATTGAAATTCAGGGGACCATGCAAATTATTTCAATATATCCGTATTTCAATATAAGCGAAATTGACTGACGCGAAGCCGCCATTTTTGAAAGTTCAATCCCGATGTAAGCATAGAAAACCAAACCCGAACAAACTATTAGATCATAATTTATCTATTACAATAAACGGATTACATTGAACATTAGTCCTTGAAAGTTTGATTAAAATTATATCCGAAAATTTTGTAAGTTTCGTTTTGTTACTTTCTTAAACCTCATCAAAATCTCGGATCGCATTCTTTTACGTTTTAGAAAAACGTTAGAGAAAAATCACCACACTCAAAGGCTTCAAATATTGCTGAACGCTGCTTGTATATCATCGTAAGTGTACACGCGATAATCTCAAAATCCTTAGCTATTTCAAATTTAGGCTTTGTTCTTTCATCAATATCCATAACTAGTTTGTATTTAGCGTCCGGAGATAAGGTATTTCTTTTCTGTGGGGTCTAGCCTCAATACACCCGTATTCGTAAAAACAAAAAATTAAACAGTGAATAAATTTTACTTTTTAATAAAAGTATAAAAACACACATGAAGAGAACTTATCAATTCACACCTTTATATATCAACCGGTCAGTCTGGCATAATTACTGTCACCAACCGTGACGACAGCCGCCAGGGAGAACTTCAATATAACCGTTATAAAAACAACTAATTATCACCTTTGGGGACAGATCAGTGGCTTCAATATAAGCGATATTTCAAAATAACCGATTTCATTTTATCCGTGAAATCAATGCAAAGAATATGAGAGGCAAAGACTGGGGATTTATTTCTATTTCAAAATAAGCGGAATTTCAAAATAAGCGAGTTCGATATAAGTGGAGTAAGCTGTATTTAGTCAGATATTCAATTTCATTATCCGTTAGATTGTCTTGGTTCTTTCTGGTAAGTTTTTCTATTTTGAGCATGGTTCGCCGATCTTCAATCTGTTCCAGTTTTGTGTAAAACTGATGATCTTGAAATTGAGAAAGTGACATTTATTTGTAATGGTCTCTATCCATTATGACTATAGCCCCTCCTTTATCGGCGTTTTTTATTATAATTGATGGGTCATTTTTCAAGGTTTGCATTGCTTGATATTGTTTGTGGGAAATATTTGACTTAACAGTTTTATCTGTCACATTGGAGTTCGCAGTGTTTCGAAGACATGAAATATAATCCTCCAGATGTTAACCTCTATTAACCGGTGGTTTGAACCCCTTATTGTTTTTAACTAGAGATATGTCATTGTTATTTTCGTTTTGAAAAAACTCTTTTAAACGTAATTTTCGACAAAATTCTTCCGTGTCCGTGACAACATCAACCTTATCAGACTTTGGTGTTGGTGTGAATTTTAAACCATGCTCCAGAAGTTGTATTTCACCAGTGTTTAAGTCTCTTTGCGAAAGGTTGATGATTTTAGGCTCTGTTGGAATTGTGCAATCGATGTTTTCCCGACTGTTTATTGTTATTTCCGCTTCGTTTGTGACCGGCGTTGTCCTAAAAAAGAATTCTCCGGATTTTGTCGTGATATTTGTGAAGAGTTTCCCGAATGAGCTCTTTGAGTCCAATTCTGTCCCGAGGAAGAATTCCTGGAATTATGATACGGTCCTTTTCTGTAGTTCCTCCTTGGTTTGTTTTGATGTTGTGGTCGTCTTTCCCTAGAAACGAATCTCCATCCATCAGTGTTTTGTTGACTGCTGTGTTTTACTCCGTTTTGGTTATGTCTAGAATATTGATCTGACATACTGTTTGAATCATCAGTACGGCGAACATGATGTGGGATTCCTTTTTTAAGTGCCTCTGCATTTAAAAAAAAAAAAAGTGCCTCTGCATGAGGAAGTCACGTGACGGAGAGGTAGATAGACGTGTCTTATACTTGCTCCGTCTTTATTGACAATTATCTCTGGATTTAGATATTTCTTGTATATAAAATTTGTACAGTGGATTTAAAAAGTGAATATCAACTATATGTTGGATTATCAGCTAGGAATTTGTTCGTAAAAACGTGATTTGTGTCATATTTTTGTGTGAACAAGCATTGTGAACTACAGGTGAGTAGAGCTCACTCACTCTCGAACAGCTCTCCCGTGTATAACGTATGCAATGGAAAACACAAAAATGATCAAACCTGTATACTTAAGAAACAGGGATATTCAAACCGATAAAAGCAATCCTATTTCTGATTATATCATTGCTTGCGCAGTTGGCACTGTTGTCTCTGATATTAAATGCATCCAAAGAGATAGGGACTTATGGAGAATATAATTATGTAGAATCGCGAGAAAGTCGCAATCTGCTTATCTCCGAGGGTTTTGAGCTTCAAAATAAAACAGTGGCTGTTTTTGATAACAATCCATTCTCCGCAGGGACCGAGAAACCCAGCGAGGATGTTGTGAGGATAACGGTCCGTGGGATACCCCTATCTGTGGATGACACGTGTATCAAAAACATGCTGGAAAAGTTAGGTGCAATACTTACATTAGACATTAAATATGAAAAAATCCGTAACCCTTACACTTTCAAAATGACAGAAATATTAAATGGAAATCGTTTTGTATATATGAAACCAATGGAACAAGGCAAATTTCTACCGAAAAGCAGCGAATGCGCAGGGCTTAAATGCTCAATCTTCCATAAGGGGCAACCTACTACCAAGAGAAGCATATTGTGTACCAATTGCTGGGGAGATGGCCACTTGAGGTTTAATTGTGAATATGAGACATGTTGCAAAGTTTGCAAAAATCCAGGCCATTCCCCAGGGGACAAAGCATGTTCCAAGTATGACCCTTCCCCTAAGGATATAATTGCCTTCAGTGGTAAGGATGATGTGATGTCCAACTTCTACCCATGTGATATCAAGATTTTTGGTATTTCGCATGCCTCCGCTGAGCATGCCTTCCAGTACAGCAAGGCCATGCGTTCTGGGGATCTCATAAGGGCGTCGTCTGTCCGTAACGCCGCCACCGCACTCGAAGCTAAACGCATAGGCGCCCAAGTCACCGTTCCGGATCACTGGATACAACAACGCGAAGACATTATGCGCAAGGTGTTAGAGGCCAAATTCGATCAAGTGATTGAATTCAGAGACAAGATCTCTGCAACTGGGTCATCCACTTTACTCGTGGAAGCCGCTTTTGACGACTACTGGGGATCCGGGCTCGACAAAAAAGGCACAATGTACACCGAGATGAAGGCGTGGCCAGGCAAAAACATCATGGGCCAAATACTTACCGACATTGGCCGATCACGACGTCCGAATGCACCGCAGCGGAAACAGTCGGTAAGAAACCAGAAGAACAGATCCTAATTATAATATTGCATTATTATGTAATTATATTGTACGTTAAATGTCAAAATGCAGACATGTAATCGATGGAGTTTTTAAATATTTTGTCACTTAATTGTAGAGGGCTTAACTCCTTAGAAAAAAGAACAAAATTATACACATGGTTAAATGACATTGATGCTGATATTATTACAGGAAACGCATTTTATCGAAAAACATGAATCTAAGTATAATACAAGGTGGTTTGGAAACTCAATACACAATTTTTCTGATTCGCCATTTAGCAGAGGCACTTCGATTTTGTTTAAGAAAAATATTGAAATAGAAATTCTTGATACTCACAAATCAAATGATGGAAGGATACTTTTTTTGAACTATATTTTTGATGACAAAACTTTTTCAATAATAAATGTTTACGCCCCAAATAATCAAAATGATCGAAAAACGTTTTTTGAAAAAATAAATTCATGGATTCGAAAATTCTCTACAAATAGTGAAAATATCTTTATAGCAGGGGATTTTAATTGCAACCTAGAAAAAATTAATGATGATCAAAGTATAAAGACGTTTAAAAAAGTACTTACAGGTAACAGTTTTATTGATACATGGTCAAACCTGAGACCAGGGGATATAGGATACACCTGGTGTAATGGGGAAAACATACCCAAAAGCCGCATCGATTATGCTCTTGTCTCAGATTCCTATGCATATCAAGTAAAAAACATTGTACTCCGGGAGATACCTGGTACGCACTCTGGGGGAACGAGAATGTCTGATCATAAATGTATTAAAGTAACTTTTGATATCAGTTCTAACCAAAGAGGACCCGGGTATTGGAAATTGAACACCTCCCTTTTAAAAGAAAATCAGTTTGTAAATGGGATGAAACAACTTTAACGGAATTTTGATACAAGTAACAATGCTCACGCAGACTGGGATACTCTAAAAAGCAAAATTAAAGAATACTCAATAAATCAAAGTAAAATGATAAATAAATCCTGCAAAATTAAAATCAAGGAAATTGAAAATAAACTGAGTGAAATCGATGGATCAAACACAAATTCAATAGATATAAACAAAAAACGGCAATTAGAAAAGGAACTAAAAGATCTTATCGATAAGAAAGCAAAAGGTGCTCAAATACGTTCACGCGCAAAGTGGATCGATGAAGGAGAGATTAACTCTTCTTATTTTCTAAAGCTAGAGGCAACACATCAGAATAGCAACAATATCAAATCCATAAAAAAAGGACAAGAATTCATAACTAATAGTAATGACATTTTAGGGAAACTATGTAGTTTCTATACAGAACTCTATCAATCTATAGGCATTCATGAAAATAATATCAAGACCTATCTCGATAAAGTACACTTTGTAAATATTCTTAACGATGAAGAAAAACAATCTTTGGAACAATTCCCTACAATAAATGAATGTGATATAGCAGTTACAATGTTAAAGTTGAATAAATCCCCTGGACTTGATGGTTTACCGGGGGAATTTTATCAAACCTTTTGGCCAGAACTTAGAACTCGCTTTTATAATTGTCTACTCCAAACTTTTAATGATAAAAATATGACTTCTTCACAAAAGCTCTCCTTAATCACGCTTATGTTGAAAAAGGGGGACAAATCAAATCTTGCAAATTATCAACCTATTAGTCTCACAAACACAGATTATAAAATTATTGCTATTGTCTTAGCAAATAGGCTTCAAAAAGTAATAGACCGTCTTATAAGTAAACATCAATCTGCTTATATCAAAGGGAGATACATCGGGATAAATGCTCGAACCATACATGATATATTTGACTTTTGCGAAAATGAACATTATAACGAAATTCTTCTTTTCCTTGATTTTAAAAAAGCATTTGATTCTGTTGAATGGAATTTTATTTTTGAAACTCTCAAAAGATTTAACTTTGGTGATTACTTCCTCAGCTGGATATTCATACTCTATAACGAACCAAAATTTAAATTAAAAAATAACGGATGGATTACAGAAGCATGCTCTATGAATAGAGGCATTAGGCAGGGATGTCCTGTCTCCGCTATAATATTTCTTTTTGTGACGGAAATACTATCTTTAACCATTATGGAAAACAAAGAAATTGCTGGTTTCAAAACCCAATATATGACAAAAGAAATAAAATTGATTCAACATGCAGACGACGCTACATTACCGCTTAGAGACAAACAATCACTAAAGGCTGCGCTAAAATGTATAAATAGTTTTGGTACGATATCTGGCATGTCGTTAAATATAGATAAAACAGAATGTATGCTTCTTGGTGATTTGAAAGGAACAGAAAACACAATACATGGAATTAAGATCAACTTTGATTGTACAAAAGTACTAGGTACATATATTGGACACAACAAAGAAAAGTGCATTGAAAAAAATTGGGGAGATAAACTGAAAGAACTAGAGATACTTTTTGAATCGTGGAAAAAAAGAAAATTAACTATATTCGGAAAAACATGTATTATTAATAGTCTAGCTATTTCCAGATTGATCTACAATATATCAGTATTACCATACCCAAGTTCTGATATAATTAAATCTATAAATAAATTGATTTTCAATTTTATCTGGAATAAAAAGGATCGAATAAAACGAAAAACACTTATCGGAGATGTAAAATATGGCGGAATAGGAATAGTAGATATAGAATCAAAAATCAAAGCTATTAAATCATCTTGGATATCTTATATATTAAACGGTGAAAATAACTTGCTCTATTTTCTAGAAAATTTCAAACTGAAAGATGATGACATACTTTATATATTACATACAAATAGAATAGATCTGCAAAACCACTTTCTCCTAAAAAAAGGTACCGATATTTTACAGAGAGATATTTGAAGCATTTAGCTATTCCAAAACCACTAAAGAGGCAAATGCTATGTCAACCCCTGAATTTTTACTACAGCATATTTGGGGCAATAAAATGTTCATGTTTAAAAACAAAACGCGTTATTTTCAAAACTGGTTTAATAAAGGTTTTAAATATGTCAAAGATATTGTTGACGAAAATGGGATAAAACCACTGGAATTCTTTTCGAATATATTAGCCCAAAAGAACAATTTAATCTGTGAATATTTTATAATGAAAAACGTATTTCATAAATTTAAAAAACAGTTTGACCTAGGTCTGGATAAACATACGACTGTTATTCACAGACCGCAGGTTCTATTTCATGGTAACATATATGAATCGATAGGTAATAAAAAATGTAAATTTTACTGTAAGATTTTTAGAGATCACAAATTTGAAAAGCCATACTATATCAGGAAAATACTTAAGAACCTTAATATTGAAGGATCAGAATGGATAAAAAACATTTATATAAACAAAGTCGTTAACATGTTTGACAAACAAATCGCAGAATTTAACTATAAACTATTAAACAACATTCTTATAAGTAGAGACTATCTCAGTAAATGGAAAAACGATTCTAGTACATGCTTGTATTGTAAGCACTCTAATGAAACAATTAAACATTTACTATATGATTGTACAAATGTAAAAAAAAATACGGAATATTGTTAGCATTATCTTACATTTTGTTGTTTAACGTAGCTCGCGGGTTTGCTGACGTCACAATAGGAATCGACGTAAAGAGTTGACCGTCATAGTAAACTCATAATTTTATTGAGATATTTAGAAGTATAAAATAAAATATTTTAAAAAGCTTATATGCGGTTTATGACTGTTTATACAAAGATTTATAATATCAAGTGCTGAAAATTTAAAGATGTCACATACATTGTCACATTTTGTTTTATAAAGATAAAGAATGGGTGTGCGTTAGAACTCTTCCATTTAAAGTCATGTTTTAAAATAGAATGTATGCATTAACTTCGCTCTTTTTTTTTTTACAATTGTACTACCGATTAAATTCTTAAATTTCTTTTGGCTTGAGATAACTGTTTTATTCGATTACTTACTAATAATGTCAGTAGTTGCCTGGCATTTTATTTTTGCATTGATTGACTCAGAGTTTCATAAAAACAAAAATAGCAATTTGCTGTATCTTTACAGCCTTACATTAATTGCATTTGATAATATTCACAATAATGTCTAATAAGCATTTACACGTTCTAAAATGTGTTAAACAGCTAGTCTTGTCAATAAATGCATATCAATTTTGGTGTTCTAAGAAGTAAGGAAATGATGACGTCAGGCTAACGTCGTAATGAAAATATAAGGTTTTGAGAAATCTTTTAAATCTTTAAAGTTTTTTTGCCAAAAATGGGCCGAGAACACATACTGATATTTTTTTATGAATTGATTCATAATTATCTCCTCTGTTTTTGTGGTGAGTATGATTAATTTCTTCTGAATCGTTTAAAAGTTTGGAGCTTAGTTTTGTAATGCGTTTCTCGGTTAAAATGTGCATTTTACTATATATTTCATTGAAATGGCGTTGCTTGATTTTATTAATGACACTGTATTTGAAACACGATAACATTATTACCGCGCAGACGAATCTTAAATAAATTTTAGAAATAAAACTATAAAACCTATGGATCACATGTACAAATTTTCGAGGTAGGTTTTCTCACAAGCAGGTAAACCCGCGAGCTACCTTAATGGAAACATGTAATTGTTGGACTATATAAAGAAATCAATAACAAAGTTATCGTTTATAATAATGTTATATCGTTTGTAGCACTTAGAATTTATAAATACAAGATGTGGTGTAGAATAAATGATGATATTGAAAAACCAGAAGACATAATTTCGCACGTGAAAACGTCCACAAAAATGTTTTACTTAGCCCTGAAAAAATCAAATATAGTAATTTTAACATAGATATGCTTAGGCTTTTATTTGAGAAGCTGTAATGTTATTTTTGAACTATGATTAACAATGTATCACAAAACTGATATGGGCTTATGTTTAATATGAGTACATGTATACATCTTCTGGATGTCTAGTCTTCATGTATCTTCTTTTTTTCCCTTATGCATGTATTTATTTTCCAATTATAAATTAATTTCATATTCCACGCTACTGTAGGGTTTCTGTCTCTCCAGTGGAGCTGCTATAGGGGAAAACAAGGACTCTGTAAGATGTGTGATGATAGTCCCCTGTGGCAGCAAACATATGTACATGTATTTCATTATATGAACGTCATTATTTAATTCAAGGACGAATATCATCAATCATATTATATTTGTTTAAATTAGATAGTCTTTTCGTTATATACGTATACTTTTATATTTTCTATAATATGTCAAACATTACATTATATATTTTTCTTTCTGTTCTATTGTTACTATTATAAATACTTAAATGTGTCATCCTGCGAGATGATTTAGAAAAACTACTATTTCTGTGTATTATTAATATTTTTCTGTATATGCTTGTATTAATGACATAACTCAAACTGAATATATATATATATATTATTGATATTAATTATAACTTATCGGATCCAGGGGGACCCCAGGTGACGATATACCTGAGGGTCTCTGCGGAGATGTTGCCTCGCTTGTAATGTAATTTATTGAATAAAATATATATATGTCAAAAAAAAAAAAAAAAAAAAAGTGCCTCTGCATATGACATATGTCTGGAGTCAGTATTCCTTTCGTTTGGCCTGGATGTATAGCGGTTCTCCGTACGTGGGTTTTTGTATCCATTGTTTTGCTGTTTATTTCTCTGATTTTGTTTTCGTGCGTTTTTCTAATTTTTATTGGTTCGTTTCCATAGTAAGATTCATACTGTTCCAACCATGCAGTTTTTGACTCAACAATCTTTTTTGATTTTTCCTCTTCTCTAGTGACATCATTATTCCACAGTTCAATAAGTTTTTTCCGAATGTTGCCATTGCTTCTTTTGTTCAATTCATCATACATCATTGCATCAGTCTTCTCATACTTGTTCTTGTATTTCGGAACTCTGAGGCGTAGTAATATTATTTCCGTCTCAAATCTTTGAAGTGCCATATTAATTCTAATTTTGGTATCCTCACTTGGCTCTGCTGTAATTTCTTTTACCCGAAATTTCCTTGGAAAAATAACGTTTTCCTTACTTTTCCAACTCTCATATGTGTCAGCGAGATTTTCACTTTTAATAGCATTCCAATATGCTTGTTTTCTTTCATTCAATAATTTGAACCACAATGCTTTCATTTGACTTCGCTTTTTGAATGCCTCTTTTTCAATATTACATTCATTCCATTCTTGAAATAATTCCTGTACATTTGTATTCGGAATTTCATCCACGTTATTTTTTCTCGATGCAGTGTTTTCAATTTCCATTCTATCTGATAACAAAAGTTCTACATTTTCCCTGTGTTCACAGGTTTGTTGTTCCAAAGTTTCAAACAAAGTAGTAAAGTTATCGTACTTACTACAGAGAATCGATATTTTCCCGGATATTTCTTCTAAAATCCTTTCGATTCCGTTGTTTTCCGCTACCGATTTGGATCTGGTCTGTGACATCCTGATCATGTACCAGTCAAAGAATATATAGATAAATAAAGCCTTGGTACAGCAAAAATACTTAAATAAATAAAACAGAATGCGACAGTCCAAATTAAATAAATTGTTTACTGTTAGCGCTTTCAGCCATGTCGGCTCTTCAGACAGTTATACAAAATTAAAAACGTTGTTTGTAACGTTGTCAATGACGTCGTATTTTTATTAGTTCATTATGACGTCACAATGTACATCAAGGTAGCGATGGCGTGAACTTTATCAACGCAGTTAAGCAATGCATAGACATATAATACAATACATATAAAAAATTATATAAATTATAAATCTATTTTCGATTAAGTTTCGGGTTAAATATTTTAATAAAATAGTCCTCTTTTGTGGTTCGGGCGATTTCATTTTAAGTCCACATTTTGTAAAACGGAAATATTTTAAATGTTCCCTTTCTGCACTTCGCAAAATGTTCCGAACATGGAGTGTTTCTCACTGTTTCGTCCTTTATTTGTTGTTTGTGGACTCTCACTCGGGCGTTGAGCTGGTTACTCTGGCTAATATAATTTTCTCCACATGTTGGACAAGTCGCACAATATATCAAATTAGACGATTTGCAGTTCATTGGGGCATTAGGTTTTAAAATTTGGCCACTTTTTAATATTATTCCTTCTCCCTCCTGTATAAGGTCACATGTTCCACATCGAGGGTCGCCGCACTTTTTGATGGAAATAGTATTGCTGGTCGAGAACTTTGCTTTGGAGAGAATTTTCCTCAGATTCTTATTATCAAAGACGGCGAGAATATCATTACCGATTTATTTGACGTCACAATGCTCAGAAAACGACGTCAAGGTAGTGGCATTGTAAACGCAGTTTTTTCTATTTTTCTGTTTCTATTCTTTATGCAACCGTATTTTGTTTTGTTTTTTTAATAACTAGAGTCTACGCATTTCGAACGCGTAATATTGTACACAAGTTGATGGTGAGATGTCATAAAAATGCCGTTTTTGCATCCGGTATGAAACTTAAACACACATTTTAAATTGTAGTGTGTGATGAAAATATGCTCTAATTGGGAAATCACTTCTCTTCTGTTTTTTTTTTTTATAAATCATCGCTGGAAACCAAAGGCCCGTCTTGCATACCCTTACTTATTGCGTATAATTGAATGCGAGACTGGTCGTGGATATCCGATGATGGTTATTTTATTACACAGTATTCTGAGTAAAATTGTACAACTTAAGTTTGTATAAGCAATGAATATGTGATTTATTAAAGTAAAAAAAACTACACTGCATACTCGTTGTTGATAAGAGGGGTTGAAGGCTGATACTTACCGAATCGATGCAGAGCAGTATTTTTCAAATCTAACAGTTATCTGCGCAGCAATTACTGTAAAACAAAACAAGTCAAATATTTCAAAAGATCTTTTTTAAATCTTAAGTTTGGAAGTTCACCTGTAAACTGTAAAACAAAACAAGTCAAATATTTCAAAAGATCTTTTTTAAATCTTAAGTTTGGAAGTTCACCTCCCAGGAGACGATTCTACACTTTTAAAATTAGTCGGAAGGAAAACGAGAGAAGCGGTTATGTCTCAATTATAGTACTACTGCCAACATGCAAAATAAATTCTCTAATCATTCTCTAATCATACTAAAGAATTTGCGATAAAATTTTGAAATTATTTAACGAATTAAAACGCATGTAACTAACGGATTCGAGTTTGAGAAATATTTTCACAGCGTAATAATCTACTCTGATTTATTGCATTTGTTTTAATGGAAAAATCTTATTCTTAGTGAAATTTTCATGTAAAGTGCCTTTAATGAAACAACATAAAAGTATATACCTGTACCAATGAAAAACTGGTTATTACTTGAGCGCGACAACTTTTGTTTTTCTTGTGCAATTCAACAACCCAAATTCACATGTTGCGTGTACTTTTTGAGATATTTTACGTAAAATAACTAAACAGGTTTGTAAATGCAGTCATAATATTACTATACTTTTGATATCTAGTCAATAAATTGCCGTTTTATAAATAAACGTTTCATGATTATCTATAAATATTTACATCGACCAAGTATTATTCCCTCTTTTTCTTACGGAAACTTATAGCTCATTCATAGCTCTATAGAAACAGTCAGACTGAAATTCACAAACCACATTTATCGATTTGTCGTAACCTACAGCGACCTAAGAAAAATCACGGACTGCACGAAATAATCATGTTGATGTCAGAATCAGAGTCTCATATGAGACGATTTGGCTGTTTTTTCAGTACTTATGTACATTAACAGTAATTTAGTGAATTTTACTTACTTTTTATAATCAATTTATGAATTAGTTAAAAGAAAGATGTAAATATAAACAATAAAATGCTTTCTTTGATTATTCATGCGGGTTATGAAGGTGGCGATTATTGCAGAAAAAATTACATAACCCGCTAACGCAGATTATGTATTTTTTCTGCAATGTTTTCACCTTCACATCCCGAATGAATCCCCAAAGAACGCATTTTATTGTTTAAATATAAACACTATATGTGCGACATTTTCAATAAATACATTGTAACATGCACGGACGTAGAATTCATCTTCATAGATGATGGTTTCTTTCTCATTTTTTTTTATGCAAGAAACAAATTTCGATGATACTGAAGTCAATTTTTATGTGTGTTTGTTACAATGTAAAATGTACAGGAATAAAAAAAAATCCGAGAATCGCGACATTTCTTAAAATTTCAGAATACCGTATGCAACTGTATGCACTCTATTTTTCTACTTTAAATTGATAATCACTTGGCCGATATTTGTATTCAACGAGAGAGAGAGAGAGAGAGAGAGAGAGAGAGAGAGAGAGAGAGAGAGAGAGAGAGCTTTTCATTCATCGTGTAACATCGATTATAAGAGAATAAATTAAATTTAATCAACATGTAAAAATGTTACTACTCACTAAGTATAAACTACGTCCATCAGCACTGTACTATCGATTAGTGCAAAAAATGGACATAATTAACGCAGAAGTCTTATTGAAAGTTACAGGCAATCTTGCATTTTGAAAAAAAAATTTTGAATAAAATGGTAAATTCCTTATATTACGCGAGTTCTTAATTCCGCGATCCCGTTGGTTTGTATCGAAGCGCGAGAATCTAAAATCGCAAACGTTGAACTTTTCTCCATATTTCTTTCCCCCGCCTATAATGGCGTAATTACCTGGCTATTACTGCATTTCAAACACAATGTAGTTATAAGCAAGACCCTGGACCCCCCTTCTACTTTTTTATTTCTTCTCTCTTCTTCAATTTTAGAGACATCCCGGAGACTGAAGAAAAAAATGAATGCAAATCAAAATTTGACGTTCGTGACGTCGTGACGTTTCGACCAGTTACGTCAAAGTCGTGTTAACATGTCTTACCAAAATTGTCATTAAATGGTTAAAACACACAAGAATTTGGATATCTTTGTATATTTGTATTCAGAAAGAGGTGACTAATCGGAATTGACAAAAAAGTGAGTTTGTGAAATTTTGACCCTAAGGGCCCTTTTTGTAACGGCAGTCATAAATATATATATATATATATATATATATATATATATATATATATATATATATATATATATATATATATATATATATATATATATATATATATATATATATTCTTGAGATATAATGACAAAACCGCTAAAACATAAAGATATTTGTAACAAAATGCATTAGTAGCTGTCTAGATTAAAAGAGATATCTGAGTAATTGTGTCGTAATATCATGTTGACGACCTTATAGAATGTTGATATTAAAAAATCTTGTAAATATCTTCAATCTACAAATTCAGCGACTTATCGTATGTTGACAATCTGTCTAGAAATGTAGATATTTGAAACAAAATTCACTAATTGCTGACGAGATAATGATATCTAGGTAATTGTGTGTCGTAATATCATTTGAATGACCTAATAGAATATAGATTAACAACATTTGTAGGTATCTTCAATTAATATGCTCACTTACTTGAGTTATATGGACAAAACTGTTAAAAAATGAAGATATTTGTAACGAAATGCACTAGTAGCTGACGAGATTAAGAGAGATATCTGAGTAATTTGATCAGAATATCATGTGTATGACCTAATAAAATCTCAAAATTAGCAACATCGGTAAGTACATTTAATATATATTTAGAGCTTCTCGAGATATATGGACAATACCGACAAAAATAAAGATATTTGTAACAAAATGCACCAGTAGCTGACAAGATTAAAAGAGATATTTGCATACATGTAATTGTGTCGTAATATCATGTAGATGACGTATTAGAACGTTGCAATTAAGAGGACTTGTAGATATGTTTCATCTATATATAAAGCTACTTAAATTAAATTGACAGAGATGTCTAGATAAGGAGATGCATTAATCGGAAACGAGATGCACTAGTAGCTGACAAAATCAAGAGAGAATTCTGGGATAAATGTGTCGTACATGTAATATAATGTGGATGACCTAATAGAATGTTGTAGTTAGCAACACTTGTAGACATCTTCAATCTATGTGTACAGCTTCTTGAGGTATATGGACAGACCTGTATAATTTTGAGACATTTGTAACGAAATGCCCTAAAAGCTGACAAGATTAAGAGAGATAAACTAAAACTTATTTTCATAATATCGTGTGGATGACATTATAGAATGTTAAAATTATCAACACTTGTAGATATCTTCAATCTACATATACAGCTACTAGAGCTGAATGGACTAAACTGTCTTAAAACGGAGATTTCTGAAACGATATGCACTAGAAACTGACAAGATAAAAAGAGATATTTGAGTTATTGTGTCCTAATATCACGTTGGTGACCTAATAAAATGTTGCAATTAACAACACTTGGTAGATTGTTAAAATTAATGACACTTGTTGATATTTTCAATCTATATGTAAAGCTTTTTTAGTTAAATGGACAAAATTGTCTAAAAAATATATATATCTTAAACGAAGTGAACCTATCACTGATGAGATTACGAGAGGAATATGAGTATTTTAAGGTTATAAACATGTAGATATCTCAGTAAAATGTTGATATTAACAACACTTGTAGATACATTAAATCTATTATTCAGCTATTTGAAATGTTTTGACAAAGATGTTAAAAATGTGATATTTGTAAGGCATTGATTAGCTGACGGTATTACAAAAGATGAGAAATCATGTGGATGATATAGTGCAATGTACATACTGTATTAACTACATAAGTAGAATTCGGAGGAAAGTTTTGTCAATTGGACAGTAACTAGTATGTAGTAGTCAAGATTTCTTTCATCTCGTAGCCAGTTACTTGTAGCTAGCTTTTCTTACTCCTCGTAGCCAGTTACTAGTAACCAGTTTCTAGTAGTCTTTATTAATCTTAATCAGACATTTATTCCGTCATCAAAATTACCGATAAAGCACTCAGCTCGTATATGCCCATGATCTGAAGAATTGCATCCTTCAGGTTAAGGAATTTTGTCAACAATGCACATTTTATATAACACAACAGGCCACTTCGTCACAATATTAAGAAATTTCAAATTCGAATCGCATACACCTTGAATGTTCATGGAATGATACTTTTTTCGAATGACGAATATATGTACCTGGTGCTTTTAGTCGAATGTCTGTGCAGTCAATTGCTCCAACGGTGTTTGGAAAATGAGCAATTTCATAGAATTGTGTTTTTTTTTTAATTTTGTTTAATTCAGTCACGTCAACTGGCAGGGTTATGTGATGTTTTGAAATTCCTATCAAGCAATTGGTTACATCATTAATAGCATTCCCTTTCAATGTGTCTTGAAATATATTGAATATCTGCAACACTTTCTTGAAAGCTGTCACTTGCTATAAGCGTAGAGCAACCATTTTCTGTAAGGAGACCGATAGTGCACGTGACCTCATTGTTGTTCATTGGAGGTCGTTTTGCAATGTTGCACATAGATTGTGTATCAATGGGTGAGTAAGTCTGTCTTTACTCACAATGCTTTCGTCGTCTAAATAATCCAGAGGATTGTCGTAGTCTCTTAATATACGAGCTCTCCTTATTATCCTTCTTCTTTGAATACACACAAAGGCGGCGGCCATGTTTTGATAATAATAAGTTAAGACACTTTCTAAAACGGGTCTTGTGGTGTTTAAATCTAGGAAACGCTCTAGGATATGTCTTACATTAGGCTAGATTTGATGTCCCCACTTAAGACTAACGTATGTTTTAAGTTTATCTAAGATATGTCTTAGTCTTAAGAATGCTGCATGCCTGAAGATTCGTAGCTTTAAATCTTAATATTAAGGGTATTTGAACAGATATATCTTTAAAGTTAAAATTTGATTATTATCGATAAATAGGTACATTTCGATTGCGTTATGTCCAAGACACGATGTAATATCGATATTGATGATATCGACGATATTGTATTGATTCACTAATTTCAATATTATAGAACTTCATATGTTCACAACTATAGCTGTCCAAATTTGACGTCCATTTTAACGGCGATATCGTTTATACCGACGATATCGTATCAATATCGATTTTTCTTTGTCCTTAACTGAATTTGTCCATATTCATGTCGATATTGTCGATGTCGAAGATATCGTATCGATATCGAGTCGCATATGTTCACCACTACAGCTGTCCATATTTAACGTCGATATCGTCTATATGTTCCATATCGTATCGATATCGGTTTGCATATGTACAGAACTAAATCTGTCCATATTTAACGTCGGTATCGACGATACCGTATCAAAACCTATTTTCCTTTGTTTACAACTTGACGATATAGACGATCACAATGATATCATTTTACAATCCTTAATTTAGACCTTCTTCTCATTTTTCTTAATTAAATTTTATTACTGATGATTTCAAAGGAATTTATAAGAGTCAATATTGGGGTTGATATTGTCATTTTTAATGATGTTGTTAAATTTGATTTAATGCAATTATAGAGAACTCTAATTATTAGGATATAGTCATTTTGTGTACAATATCGCCATATAAAAAGTCTTAAAAGTATTAGTGTCGATATCGATATCGTCATTTTGTGTACGATATTTGTAATATCGACATCATTATTGGTCTAGCGTTTTTAAAAATTCAACATCGATGTCGATATCGTCATTTTGTTGTCGATATCGTCGATATCAACAACACAAGTTGGTCTTGGACATGTATGTTTTGATTGTGACCAATCGGGATTTTTTCCGGTACTTGATGGCATGTATTTGAGAGTTTAGATCGAGGAGGCGATGTTATTTGGGTAGGGGAGGAGAGATAACTGTATTGGATGAGAGCTTAGAGTTGACTAAGGGGCAATCTATCTGAAGTTCCTCCTGTACTCGTCCAACAAGTTCACCGAAAAGCAATTTACCCTCTTCACAAGCCGTGTATTTAACGGTATATGGTGCCATGTGTATTCTCGGAAGGAAAAAGGAAGGGGAAGGGTGGGATAGTGACAAAAACCGCATTGGAATGACAACTAATCTATTCTTTACCTTTTACATTTAGTGCAAGTTGAATTTTCTCTGGCTGTAACAATGATATCTAGTCTGTACATTAGTTTGAATTTTTTAAAATTCTTTCCTACCTATAAATTGGACCAGTGTTTGGATTTGAATTGTTAAAGAATGAATTCCAAGTTCAGGTACGTAGAGTTGTTTTTAAAAATTGGGAGCGGAGTATACTTTTCAAAAAACAGACTCATCCAAAAAATAAACTTTACAAGCAAATCAAAATAATAAAGGCATTTTTTCAAAATCATGAAAATCAAAATCCGTGGGAGGGGGAGGTAGCGCAGTGTACCTATAGCTTCAATTTATTGTAATTTCCTTTTTTCAATTCAATTTTTTACATGCTCCTAGAATAAGGAAGGAGGGCAACGCCATAATAATTCACTTTTTTATATGAACAATATTTGTTGCGGTCAGGCCCCTAATATCCCCTTCTTCCTTGAAACTACGTGCCTGTTCACCTTATACCATAAAATCTAGAAAGGATTGTTTTAGATGAAGAAGAAGTTTTCAAATTTCATTAGAACTCTCGCTATGTTTGTGTTATTTGAGAATCCCCAAAAGTTCACAACCATAAAAAATGGATGGTACAATCTTTAGTTATCAAGCAAACCTAGATGACACTGTATCGACAGTCAACCTTTCTTATATCGAACAATGCTTTTATTCCCTTTTCTGATCGAGATTCTATGGACATTGGTAATATTGAGAGTTGATCCCATATCTTAGTTTGTTTCGAGATAAATTAGAATGAGAGTTTATTAGTACAGTTGTACTGCACATCATAAACACACAAATTTAATCCAAATATGACAATTATCGCAAAATTGTCATATTTAACCAGTTAATCAAACAAATTTAAATGTCATGTGAAGTAATTAGTATATTAAGAACCATTCTCCGTAAGCATTTAAAATTTTTTTGGCACGCATAGAAACGGATTTTGCCGGAAATATTCCAGAATGTAGACCTTATTAAACTATCTAAAATGAACATGCCAAATTGTCTATATACTGATCAGTTTCCATGGAAACTCGACCCAAACTTCATATTTTATCAAAATAGGCCATTTTTACTACAGTGTTATAAAAAAAAATGCGGCAAGCTCAATGTTTAACAAGCATAGATATACAAACCATCAATCCTTCATCTACCTTAAAATGTAAAAACACGATGGGGAAGCTATCCTTATTGTTGTGAAATAATAAGTTCAAATATGATTACATTTTTGGAAAATGAATTATCTCCCTTTGCAATTTTGAACTCTTTTGTGCTGAGAGTTCAAAAAGAGAAGTGTTGAAACAGCATGTAAACAAAGTGGTTTATTCTCAAAATCTTGAAGATTTTATCCTTATTTTTGTTAAGACCCATAGATATTGTCACTACACATCTAACTTGAACCTCTATTAGTGTTTCTGAACTCCCATCCAATGCGTTGTCATGTTAATGTAGTGCAGTTGGATTTAATGGATCTTTGTTACTTCAGGTTTGTTATGCATATGAATTACTGAGAAAAATCATAAATTACAAATAAAAATATCAGTTAAATTTATTACAATACCACTGAAATTTATTTTACATGTATGTGTTATTGATGTTTCTTTCAAATAAAATATTTGAGTTATTTCCCCTTTTAGTACCTTCAATCCCTGCATAAAAGCAAACAAGACAAGTATTCCTTTTAAAGGAATGATCGGCAATAATGATATATTGATAGCTAGAAGCAATCAACATGATCAGTTTGATGTAAAATAATTTAAAAAAGTACTGTATTTTTACGAAATATAGAAAATTTTGAATCTGTACACCATAATTTCACCATTATAAACCGTCAATTTAAACCGACAATTAAATTTGGAAATAAATTTGGGGAAAGCCGTTCGTAAACTCCTTGTCAAGTTTTTTTTTATATTTTTAACGTAATTATTAAATGTTAAAGTATCTTTTTCTTCTTCAGAATACTGAGTAGGGCTCTTCAAAGAGCATTAACACGTTTACAAAGAAAGAGTTATATTGAAATAATTTAATGCGACTGAAAAACATTGAATGCCATCATAACTTGCTATTGAGGTTGCATTATAACGTAACCTTATGTATAAATCATGCCGTCTTCCTGGCTACTATTATGCAACATCAACAGATCGAGGTCAGGTCTTGGAGCATCTTCTTATGATTGAGGTCAGTTCATCGAGGTCAACTGCATTACTGAATGAATCTTTCGAACGACATTCTTACGCGTGAGACAAAATGTGCATTCTTGAAATAACAGGTCGAACTGTATTTTATGTATGTTTGCATCTCTTAAGGTAAATGAATTAAAATAAAACTGAGCAAAATGTTATAAAAATACTAAACCAAACAAGTTTTTATAAGAACTACTTATGCAAGCGGAATGTGTGCGCACGTGGAAGCATTTGCCGGATGCCTCATTTGGACACAACAGTGATCGGCCGTAACCGATCACAAAAATCAATACATACAAGAAACAAAGATATAGCTAAATTACCATTATATAGATAAATTCTGGTATTCTATTATTAATATGAAAATTATCCCCTCCCTCACCACAAAAGCTTGGAAAATACACACAAAATCAAATATATGTATCATTTGAAATTAGAAAATTGATTGTTAAAACCAAACACTTTTCACATATGCTTAAATGTACATGTATTTATTTTTAAAATACATGTATTACAACTGTTTGTTGCATGTACATTTATGTAGAATGCATTCATATATGTAGGGGATACAATCAACAGTCAGAGGTAGTTTCTAAATTTTTTGAGTAGAGAATTTTGTTACTTTTTTCCTGCTATCTATTAAGAAAGTTGAAACACGTTACCAAACTAACTGTTATACTGTTTGAGGGGATTATTTTTCCAAGCATACTCACATCAATGAATAAAAATGCATGTAGGAAATGTATTTATTCATTGTTTTAAATTGGCTTGTGCTGGTCTTTATGCCAGTAATTGTCATTGGGATATAGGAATAGGACTGTAAATATCTGATTCGCAGATCTTTTAACTTTTTATTTCTTCAAAAATTTGAGTATAAATAATTTGCCATTACACGCACTGATCTATAATAGGGGTGTCGGGAGTCAGGGTCACTTCCCCTGTTGTATTTAGAATTACAAATTTCATAAAGAGAACTAAAAAATGACAATGATTCCAGCCTACCCAGGAAAACACTTTAAAATGATGTTTATTAAAATGTATTGTGGGGTTCATTGTATTATGATAGGAGGTACCTTAATTTACTTTTATTATCTATTGAAGTTCACATACCTTAAGATTGATAATTATTCTAAACTTTTGAAATCAGCATCAAATTTTTGGGATAAGTAATGAATTTATAGCTTACTTGATGAAAGTAATATTTTTTTCTGCTGAGAAATTATATTTCATGCATTTCTCCTATGCTGAGTTCTACATAAATGAGCCATTCTGATTCAGCCAAAACTGTTAATTGGTATGAAACAATGAAAGGAATGAAATATTATGCATTAGGAATGTAAACATAACTTTAAATACAAAATTGCCATTTGGATGAACATGTTTAAAAATTCTCTGCATTGGTAAATTGCAGGAATTGTATTTCTGTAAATAATGCATGTAAATTAATAGTTATAACATCATATCGGGTACTTGCATAATATAGATTGTGATGTTTTAAAGAAGGTAATTTGAAAATTCCTGATCCTTGATTACAGTTAAACAGGAAATATGGAATGAAGTTAGCAGCCATGCAAATACTTTGATCTAAGGGGAATATAGTGTTTCAAATACAGTTCTACTACATGGACCTATTTGGTATTAAAAGTGTATATCTGGTTACTGAAAAATAACCTTGTATGTTGAGTAACAGTTTCCAGAAAAATAACCTTGTATGTTGAGTAACAGTTTCCAGATAAAGGACTATGTGCGGTTTTATGCATTTTTTGCCCCCAAAATAAAGTTTTATAAAGCGCTTTAAAAATAAGGGTGAAGATAGTTAAAATCATATCAAAAATAAGGGTGCAAAAGGTTATCACCACAGTGACGTCATAGTGTAGAAATGACGTCATGAAGATTGCCGAATTTGATAAATTGATGTTTTGAGGCAAAATATGGGTGTTTTCCGATGATTTTTCGACTGGGAAACATTGAGCGCAGGCTTGCTCAAGTACCATTTTTTAGTATAATGTGTATTATTATCTGAAGAAAAACATATGTTAAGATCTTACTTGAGCAGACCTGCGCTCTATACTTCCGGGTGCAAAATATAAAGCAAAAATGAGAATATTTTCATCCGTTTGCAAATTTGCGGGAATGAGGTCATAAAATTGACGTCATAGAAAAATAGCCAATGAGCAATGGTGGTTAAAATCAAGATTAAAGTGATAGGCGTCCACTGTACAATGATTTATGAAGATTTGATTTTTATACGACACTATTCAAAAATTGGTTAAAATTGGGGGCAGATATTAGCCCGTACCGCACATAGTCCTTTTTAAGAATTCTTTAAACTTTTCTTCAAACTGCATGGTTTAATATAAGCATATGGGTTCATCCATGAATTAAAAATTCAAGTTGTTCGAGTTGTGAATTGGCATTTCAAGCAATGGAGAAATGGAAACAACAACAATTGGGATTCTGACCAGCATACTTATAATTAGAAGTACTTTTATTTTTATTTTGCAGCTAAGAAAAATGCAAGCATTCGTAAACATAGTATATACTTAATCAACACATGGATCATTACTTGAAAGTGCATTTGCATGATTATATATATATATATATATATATATATATATATATATATATATATATATATATATATATATATATATATATATATATTTACCTTGCGTCATCAATGGTGATTGTTGGGGTAGTTTTTTGTCCCAGGGTTTTTGTTCTTTAAGAAAAGATTATATACTGTTACGGTAGTATATTAATAACAATCATTCATTTAATTACTATTTTAGCAAATTCCAACCAATTTTCCAGTCACTTTGAATTAAATGATTTAAGTAAACGTTTAATGTCATAAAAATAATTAAAAAAAATAAAATAAAACATTCACCTTACTATTATGTTTCTATCAATAAATAATCATAAGTAAATGACCAAACAAATTTACTTACATCCCATAAAAATTGTCATAACAAATTTTATCTGAAAAGAAAAAAAACCAATTATTTACAGCATTAAAGATCTAATTTCTGAACTTTACTCATTTCTTTTGTTTCTTTCATTGCATATATTGAAGACTAAATTTATATCCTAGTATCCATTTTAAAGGAGCTTTACAAAACAAAATTTATGTACACAATTTCAAAGCACATTCATTTAAAATCTTTAGGATGTTTTTAAACATGTTTAGCTTCCCTGACCGAATGGTGTTTAAGAAAACAATTTTAAAACATTTTTTTTTAAATTTATCTATCTACAAAAGAAATCCCCAACTGTACATGTAGCTCCGCCCTACCCGAGGGATTATGATTAGAATAAACATTAATCTACAATACCTAAGCTTGTTTTTCTTAAAGTTTCAACTTTTTGGGCCAAATGTTTAGAGAAGTAGATTTTCCAAGAGGTTTTTCTATTTATTTCAATGCAAAAAGTATAACTCTCATTGTGAACTGACCATACTCCCTTATATCATAATTTAAACAAACTTGAATCATACTTGAATATGCTTCCCGATAAGTTTCAGCTTTTCAGGCCGAACGATTTTTGAGAGGAGGATTTTCAAAGATTCTTCTTTTTTTTAATTTCTGTGTCATTATTCACCTAAAATGTAACATACTCAACCACAGGAACAATAATTTGAGCATACTTTGAAAAAAAATTTTAATGCCTCGCCACAAGTTTCAACATTTTTATAGCCATATGGTTTTGAAAAAATATATTTTTAAAGACATTTGTACTGGCCAGTGAAATGCGGAAACTTTGGTCACTTTTGTAAATGCGTCTTTATTTTATTTTGGAGGGTGACAAAACATGTAAGATGTATGACGAATCAATAGACGTATGACGTATGACATATGACGAATGACGATTTACTACAAAAAATAGAGAAAAAATATTGTAAATAAACTAATTCAATAACACACACATACAAATTCATCCTAGTAAATATATGTTGACAATGATGAAACGTATGACTATCAGATATATCAGTATAACCTAATTCAATTAATCACAATAAGATATGCATCTAGATATATAAATCTGAAATGCTCTAGCAAAGTTTGGCGACAGAAATGTAAACAAAGAGGCATAACTCTAGACAACCAAATGATATCATACATGTTGCAAATGGAGTTACCTCCCGTAATATATCAATTATAAACCTAACATAATCCAACGAAGTTGCACACATGCCTCATAATTACATATAAGTACCTCCATATAGCTTTATCAATATATCATTAATAATGACCTTGAAATATCCATGCATATGCATAAATAGTAACTTTATACCTACACTAAAGTATGAGAATTATCAGAATTATCAGATGTACTGTAATATAATCCTACTGCACAATGTACATATGCATTGGAAAACACTCTAACAATATACATATTATAACACTCACCAATTAAGTAGTTTCCTCCAGAGAAAAGTACATTCAGTACAAAAGGATTGTAAACATGAGCCCGCCTAACACAAGTTCACGGGCTCTACACACAAAATATATTGAGCTCAAAAACTGATGACGTCAGATCAGGTATGACTAACTGCAGTACCAGCATAGATATGACTAATTGCAGTATTGGCGGTAACAACCCAGCCCCCTAATTGTGGAATGAATATGACACAATTACGTCAAAAATACTCTACATCATTAAGCTACAAACAACCTAGTTTTTTATCAAATTTGTGTCTTCACTAGCAATTGTTCCTAGAAAATGTCAACAATGAACAAACATTCAATGATCACAAATAATACAGAAATTTGCACAAGTTCGTAATAATCAAACAGTTCTAACAATCTCCTTCTAGAATCCGGCAGAGTTTATCAACGGGGCGGATCAGAATATTTGTCGCAGTTTTAACTTTAACTTGTCGCACAAGTCCGTTGCAGTCCGGTATAGTTTCACAAATAATGCCCATAGGCCACGAGTTTCTCGGAGAATTAGAATCGACTATTAACACAACATCACCAATTTGCAAGTTCCGTTTGATTTCGTGCCACTTCTGTCTTTCTTGTAAAAGCGGTAGGTATTCCCGTACCCATCTATGCCAAAACAGGTTTGCCATATATTGAACTTGTCTCCACCGTCTCCTGTGATAGATGTTGTCCTTATCGAAAACTCCTGGAGGCAGGTTCGGTTTCCGCTTCATTAAGAGCAAATGGTTTGGTGTAAGTGGTTCCAAATCAGAGTGGTGATCTGTATTCTTCGTGATTGGTCGATCATTAATCATATATTCGATTTCACACATCAGGGTATTAAGTCCTTCGTCGTCCAAGGTCTGTTCCCTTACAACGCTGTTCATGGCCTTGCGAATAATTCGAATGATTCTTTCCCACACTCCACCATGATGTGATCCAGCTGGTGGGTTAAACTGCCAGTCTACATTCTTCTGTAACATTGAATTTTGAATCTGGTGTTGATTCCATTCCTGTATGGATCGGGTAAGTTCACGCTCGGCACCAACAAAATTAGTTCCATTATCAGAACGTATCTTCGTAACTTCTCCCCTTCTGGCAATAAAGCGTCGCAAGGCATTAATGTAAGAATCAGTGTCCAATGAAGCTGCTACTTCCAAATGTACAGCTCGACTTGCCAAGCAGGTGAATATTACGCCATAACGTTTCACACGACTTCTCTTTTGTTTTACTTCGAACGGTCCAAAGTAATCGACTCCTACTCTGCTAAATGGTGGTTCATCTGGAACGATACGATCCTTTGGTAGATTTGCCATCTTCTGCTCTTCAACTTTCGACTTGAATCGTCTACATGTAACACATCTTGATACCAGCTTCCTGATAGCTGACGGGGCATGAATAATCCAATACTTTTCTCTTAACTTTGCCACATATGGTTTCTACCACTATGCATCAGTTCTTGGTGAATTTGTCTAAGAATGATTGTTGACACATGATGATCTTTGGATAGAATAACTGGATGTTTCATCTCTGCTGGAATACTTGACTGGTGTAGTCGACCGCCGACACGTAAGATTCCATCATCCAAAAATGGATCCAATTCCTGATTCGACTTCTACGATTCACATGAGAGTTTCCTGAAGCAAGAGCATTGATTTCTGTGTCAAATTCTTGCTGTTGAACAAATTTCAGTATTGACTTTTCTGCCTCTTTAAGGTCTTGGTGCGATAGAACACTCTTATCATATGATTCTTGTAATATTGGACTAGAATTGAGTCTTTTCATGTTCACACGCCTTAACAATTCTTTCCGCACTTTCAGAATCCATGCCACTGTTCGTTTCAACAAGTACCACGAAGAATAATGTTGAATCAACTTGATAACACTTTGTAGAATTGTCTGAATTCTGTTGCTCTGCGATGACTGCTCTGACGTTAACTCTTTTCACCTCTGGGTCATTGTCCAATAATTCTGTATCAGGGATCTCCATTGGATGTTTGGGCCACTGATCCTCTGGTTCCAATAAAAAACTAGGGGCCTTGATCCAGTTTTCTTGCATGATAAGGCTGTTGGCCGATATACCTCTTGATGCGTAATCAGCTGGGTTGACTTTCGTGTTAATGTATCTCCAATTGCTTGGCTGCGATCCTTCATGTATCACTGCTAGTCTGTTAGCTACGAAAGTATGAAATCTTGCCGTTCTGTTCTGAATATAACGTAATACTGCCATACTGTCGGTCCAGAATATAACGCGATCGATGGGCATGTCTAGCTCGGTCAGTAACATCTTGTTGGTTTTGACGGCTATTGTAGCTGCCGTCAACTCCAGTCTTGGAATGGCTGTCTGTTTGAGTGGTGTAACACGAGATTTTCCCATGATGAAAGAACAATGACGTTCTCCGTCTATATTCTCCAGTAGTAAGTAGGACACTGTGCCATACCCTATTTCGCTTGCGTCAGAGAAGTGATGTAACTGTGTAATGACTGGATCAAATCCAAAGGGCTTGATACACCTGTTCACTTTAGTTTCTGGAGGCCCTGGTACCAATGATTCCACTGAATTACGAGGTCATCTGGAATTCTATCGTCCCATCCTAATTGCATCTTGCAAATTTCTTGAAGGATACATTTGACCTTGAGTACAAATGGAGCCAAAAATCCTAATGGGTCACATACACTACTGACCATCGACAGAATTCCTCGTCTGGTAAGCGGTTGTTTGTTCAATTCCAGCTTGAAGTTGAAGAAATCAGACTCGACACACCACTGGACTCCAAGGGCTCTTTCAATCGGCAAAGTATCACGATCTAGATCTAAAGTCTTAACTTCTTTAGCTCTCTCTGACACAGGTATTGAGTTCATGACATCTCGACTGTTGCTTATCCACTTTGAAATGTGAAAACCACCTTTGTCTAAAAGTCTTTGTAAGTCTTTCACTAATATTACAGCCTCGTTCACAGATTTGACAGACTTAAGACAATCATCTACATAGAAATTTTTGAGAACAGTGTTAACAGTCTCTTCACTGAAATATCCTTTCCAATCCTGTGTTGTTTTTCGAAGACAAAAGTTGGCACAACTAGGTGAAGATGTTGCACCAAACAAATGCACAACCATTTGGTATTCAGTTACACTTTTCGAAGGATCTCCATCTTTCCACCATAGGAATCGAAGAAATGAAGCATCCTGTAGAGGTACACGCACTTGGTAGAACATGCTGTCAATATCACCCATTACAGCTATCTCATCTTCCCGAAATCTGATCAGAGTTCCAATAAGTGTGTTTGTCAAGTTAGGGCCTTGTAACAACTGATCATTTAGTGAAGTTCCCTTGAACTTGGCTACACAATCGAATACAACGCGCAGTTTATTCTTCTTGGGATGAAATACACCATGATGCGGTAAATACCACACACTTCCATCGTTTTGTTGTAGGTTCTCAGTAGGAACTTGTTGTGCGTAACCTTCACTGATAATTTTGTCCATAAATGCTTTATAACTGTCACAAAATTCAATGTTGTTTTCAAATTTTCGGGATAATGAAATCAGTCTCTGTTCTGCTTGTTTTCTGTTGTTAGGCATTGTAACAGTTTTAGATTTGAAAGGTAAGTCAATGATATAATGTCCATCCTCAAAATGAGCTGACTTTTTTACCAATTCTAGGAAAGTTTTATCTTCCTTTGACGGCTCTGGAACATCATCGATCGTCCGCTCACAAAAGTCATGATTAAACTGGTATCTTATCTGTTCTTCTAATCTTGCATCAATGCGATTGACCGTGACGAATGTGTTGAAAATGCCATTTTCTGGAACTGTGTCGATTAGTCCATTGATTACCCATCCAAGGATAGTCTTCATAGCGAATGGACCATTGTCTTTACTAGGAATTATGTCCCATGGTTCCATTGCTTTAGGAACATTGACATCAATTAACAAACCGATATCACTATCTATTGGTATTCTGTCAATGTGAATGTCACTTAAATGCGGCCATCTTTGAAGGTCCTCCAGTGAAATTATGTCTTTCCTGGACACAGGTAATTCTGGTTGTGTGTAAATAGGAGGAAGATCTACTGGATTGTCACCATTCACGTCAGTTATTTCAAGTCCAGAGAGAATATAACAATTTTCTGTCTTCTGTTGTCCCATGGTTGTCAGATTTAACAAAGTCTTTTTGCCTTCAATGTGAAGTAAGTTTGCTATTTTCTCTGTACAAAATGTTGCTGTACTCCCTGAATCCAAGAAAGCATATGTATAAATGTATTTGTCACTGTTTCTTGATTTCAGTCGCACTGGTATAATTGGAAGCGCTTGCCTCACAAGTTCCCCAGCCCCCATATGCGCTGCCGAAGACACAGATGCTGACGATACAGACAATCTGTTGTTGTTCTGGTCCGGAGGTTCAAAGCTCTGTCGAGGATCCAAGTGGAGTATAGAAGGATGACATCTCTTACAATGAATACAATATGACTTGCGTTGACAAACTCCCTTCTGGTGTCCAGATTTTAAACAAGAAAAGCACAGTCCTTTCATTTTTAAAACTGCATATCTGTCTTTCAGAGGAAGTTTCATAATGTTCTTGCACTCTTCCAAGGAATGTGACGAACCTTCACAATAGATGCATGGTTTCACAAAAGCACAAAATTTTGGTTTGTATTGAACAGCAGCTGTGTGATTTTCTGTAGATGAAAGAGACTCCATAGTTTTTGTAGCAAAGTTTCGGCTTGGTCTTGAAAATGTGTTCACTCTTTCATTCTGTCGTTTTGGTGCACTTGAACTAGAATTCATGACTTCTTTTCCATAGATAGGGTCATTCGCCTTTTTAGCTTCTTTGCGGACGAAGTTTACCAAGTTTTGAAAAGTAACAGCTTGTTTTCTGTCTTTAAGCTCATACACCACATTTCGCCACTTTTCTTGTAAGTAGAATGGTAGCTTCCTAATTAGAAGTTTCATGTTTTCTGAGTATTCAAGAACTCGAGAACAATGGTAGCTTCCTAATTAGAAGTTTCATGTTTTCTGAGTATTCAAGAACTCGAGAACTGTTTACGTTATTCACAGCAAATTGACACTCGGTTAAGAATATTGCATAAGAGTCTAATGCCAGGGAATTGTCTGGTTTAATTGCTGGCCAATCCAACGCCTTCTTGACATAAGTATGAGCCACAACATCTGGATCACCATATCGATCCTTAAGTTCATCTAAAGCTTGTAGGTATCCTCTTTCTGCATCCAAATGTGAATATCCAGTTACTATTCTGTTAGCTTCACCACTGGTAAATTGAAGAAGAAAGTTCAAGCGCTCTTCATATGAACTGGTGTTAGCGCACACTTTGGTGTTGAACTGTCGGATAAATCTTTGGTAGTCCATTGGATTTCCTTCAAACTTTTGAATGTCAGCTTTAGGTTTGTTGAGCTCTCTTGCAACTGTAAATAGATCATCTGTGTTGTGGTGATTTTCTGCAGTTGTAAACGTTGGCTCTGACAGATGAGAATAAACTTGCGTCTGTGGTTGACGACTTGTTTCATAACTTGAAACAGGCACATATGGTGTACTGTGGCGTGTTATTGGTGGCACATATGGAATACCAGGTGTCATTGTACATATAGATCTGTTAATGTGGTTAACTGTTTCACATGTTGGTAATGGTCTTGAAACAGACGAAAACACCGGTGCATATGGACTCAACTTTGACTGTTTCATAGATGTAGACACATGCATGATGGGATCCTGTATTGATGTTGTCACTGTTGATAAAGGAAGATGAATGTCACCCGCGGCCTCTGACAGACGTCCCACTTCCAGATCAGCTTTTTCCAGTTGTTCGATTATTTTAGTTCTCTCATCACATATTTTTAAAGCTGTCTTTATATCCAGTTCTTCTTCCTTCAATTTCAACTGTAATTTGGCCTCTTCTATCTGTTTTTTCTCTTGAAATGATGCCGCTCTGGCCTCTAATTCCGCTTTTCTTTGACTTTCCTCCAACTTCGCTTGCGAATAACTGCTCTTGCGACTTCCACTAGAACTCACGGAATTGTTATCAATCACAACACTTTTTGAATGTTTCGTAAACCAGTCCTCTACAGAACTTTTCAAATCCATAAGGTATTCATCCCTCTTCTGGAATCTTTCTTCATCAGGGACCTGATCACTGGTAGAAAGCCAAGCCCGTACTTCATCCTGAGACACTAGAAATTCTTCGTATTTATCGAGCCATTCACTATACGCTCTTCTAATCGTTTCTTTATCCTCTGATGATAATAGTAATTTCTGTAAGTTGTCACTAAGTGTCAACAGTATTTTGAAACACCTTTCTCGGTTTTTATTTTTACTTTCCAGGGTAAATTCAGCACCTTTTTGAGTCATTTTCCTACTTCGTTCACTCCTACGGTACTGTTCTATCTTCTCACCCTCCATCCTCCTCCATCATCTACTTAATTGTAAATATTTGTACTGGCCAGTGAAATGAAGAAACTTTGGTAACTTTTGTAAATGCGTCTTTATTTTATTTTGGAGGGTGACAAAACATGTAAGATGTATGACGAATCAATAGACGTATGACGTATGACATATGACGAATGACGAATGACGATTTACTACAAAAAATAGAGAAAAAATATTGTAAATAAACTAATTCAATAACACACACATACAAATTCATCCTAGTAAATATATGTTGACAATGATGAAACGTATGACTATCAGATATATCAGTATAACCTAATTCAATTAATCACAATAAGATATGCATCTAGATATATAAATCTGAAATGCTCTAGCAAAGTTTGGCGACAGAAAAATGTAAACAAAGAGGCATAACTCTAGACAACCAAATGATATCATACATGTTGCAAATGGAGTTACCTCCCGTAATATATCAATTATAAACCTTAACATAATCCAACGAAGTTGCACACATGCCTCATAATTACATATAAGTACCTCCATATAGCTTTATCAATATATCATTAATAATGACCTTGAAATATCCATGCATATGCATAAATAGTAACTTTATACCTACACTAAAGTATGAGAATTATCAGAATTATCAGATGTACTGTAATATAATCCTACTGCACAATGTACATATGCATTGGAAAACATTCTAACAATATACATCTCAGCTATGTTAAGGGCGTCCATACAAAAATAGCGATATTTATCACATAAAATGTTAGCCTTTGAACAATCTTGGTATTCTACTCCAAACATTTGTTAAACAAAGTGATATTTTATCGATTATACAAATTAAATAATTTGTTATCGGATGAGCAATTTTTGAGTCTCTTGGGAATACCCTGTCACGTGATACTGCTAAAAATAGATGAACCAGGAATAATACGAAAAAATGCAAAGTGCAAGGGCATAACATAAACAAATATAGTTATTTCTGTTTCTAACTTGTAAAATGAACCTTCAAAATTTCGAAAAGTGCTGGGAGCTTAAAATATTGAAGTAAGAACAATAATTAAATTCAATGTAAACAGTGTATGAACAGCAATTTACTGGGATTTCCCGCAATTAACGCTTATTTATATGAAATGCGTAGCGACTTCATACAGCTCCCAGCACTTTTTGATATAATAGGGATACAATGGTAAGACATGGAAATTTTCAATATATTTGATCAAGTGTATGCCTTTGCACTAATGCATTTTATCTGACCCACTTCACTTTCAGCGTCATTTGCGTGAAATTCAAACGCTACACTGACTAAGATCATGATTTTAATTTTCATTCTTAAAATTATTTAACGGTGTGAATTTCACTAAAATAATGTTAAAATGTTGTTTCTGTTCACACCAATCATCATTATAAAATTGTTGTAATTGGAAAACAATAATTTTATTATAGTTTCCCTTATTGGGGGGAGGGGGGGGTGTAAGTGTTAAGTTTGTAATTTACACATTTATGTTTCTTAATAATTTATGTTACTATGCTGTTGAATAAATTATTTTAATGTATAATCAGGTTTACTTGTAATCATAATTGATATTTTAGTACTAATTAAAGAAAGCAAGAAGAAACAATATATCAATATTATCAAGAATTTATTTTGATAATCAACTTTACAAATACTATAGAAATTGCTTTTCTGTGACAAATTGTTCAAACTGTTCAACAAGAGTAGTGTTTCCTGATTTTTAGTATTTTTCAGTCATAATGTGTAATTTATGGAAATTGACAATTCTTCTTGCACACTACATATTCTTCTCTTCTGTCTTTTTGATATTAGGAGGTAGTCAAGTTGATAAGAATACCAATACCTGAAATGATGAATATATATCAATTTCAAATTTCATTTTAATAGATATCAATGCACATTATTATAAAAGGTTACATTAGTATCATTATCAATATGATATTTAAAAAACAACAAACTATGCATGAAGTTGAAGTTAGTGAGTAAAAGAAATATTTATATACATTTGTAGTACCTTCTTTTTATCAACATCCCAAGAAGTGTTTTCAGTGGACCATCTACTGCCTAAGTAACCCTGAAAATGAATAATGTGTCATAATAAGCAAGCTATTGTGTTAAAGTTAACATGAAAATGAAACATTACTCTAATATAGGGCATATTAATGGCGGTTTCAATTGTAGTGATATTACCACAGGCATATATTAAATCAAATGTTTATTCTTTAAAATGTGTGGAAATTCAGTTTGAACACACTTTAATTTTGTCTTAAATAAAATTAATAAGATCTTCATAAAAGAAAGCTGAATAAAATAACACATTTCGATTTACTTAAACAACATTATAATCTTGTCTATAATCATTCCAGATCCTCACTGTAATCTTTGTAGTGCTAGCACATACAGTGTTTGGCCATGGCCTTTTTATTGTGTACTTTGAACATAGAGGAAATGCGATCTTATATTATCGCAATATGAGACAAGTAAAAAGCTACAATGAGCCTCAATGTTCTTTATGATCAAAACTAGCGAAACGCAGAACAATTACTTTGCCTAACTGAGTCACCAAACTGATGTTTTAACACAATATTACATGAAAAACAAATGTAAACAAGTAAACAAAATCGAAGCCGAGGAATTTCACTTCGTTTCCGTTCCATCCAACACTATTAAATAATATAAAACAATATCTAGGGGAAGTAAAGATAAATCCTACCTTGTTCAGTTGAATCCTATGCCGATTTCTGTCCACGCTGGTTGTAAATGAGTTAAATTCCGAGATATATCACTGAAGTCCACATGTTTATTCTGATCACAGCTGCAAGCGCCGATGTGACGTAGTCAGCCTCGACACGTCATCAGACGACTTAGGAATTTCATGATTTCGCGAGATATAAAGAACAGTTAATGATTTTATTTCAGTACACCTTTCTTGAACCATTCAAACCCAATAATTAATCATATTCATTTTGGTAGATGTTTGTTAATTACCGAAATACCCATATCTCGTAAAATCTCATGAATAAGGGGCGGGGCTTATGCAAATTTTTCTAAATCACACGTGGTAGAATTCTTAGACCTTCCTTAACATAGCTGAGATATTATAACACTCACCAATTAAGTAGTTTCCTCCAGAGAAAAGTACATTCAGTACAAAAGGATTGTACACATGAGCCTGCCTAACACAAGTTCACGGGCTCTACACACAAAATATATTGAGCTCAAAAACTGATGACGTCAGATCAGGTATGACTAACTGCAGTACCAGCATAGATATGACTAATTGCAGTATTGGCGGTAACAACATTTATCGTTTGTAAAAATTCACCCGTTATTCTTCTGGGGTTCGTGATTTTAACAAACTTAAATATTTATTCCTTAGGATACTTTCACTCAATTTTCATTCTTTTTAGTTAAATGGTTTAGGAGTAAAAGATTTTTAAAGACGGTTCTCTATTTATTCCTATGTAAAAATTACACATCTCTTTGTGGTCTGACCTTGCTTCCGAGGATCATGATTTGAAAACAATTTAATCTACTCTGATATTGTTTTCACACAACTTTTAGATTTTCTGGCTAATTTTCTTGTCTTGAGAAGAAACTTTTTGAAAAAAGCCAACACATTTTTAAGAATTCTTATTATCTCTTCTTGAAAGAGAATGAGTTTGACTCTTTATTTAAACAAACTTGATTTACAAGATACAGGGCTCGAAATTATCTCTAAAGTAAATAGGACTCGTGCATTGTTTTCGTTTGTAACATTAATAAAATATACCTTTAAAAGTCTGTTTAATTTTTTTTCTTGCTTGGTTTTCTCTGACAACTGTTTATTACACTTAATTATTTTGAAACCGTGTAAAATGTATTTACAAAAATAACCAGACAGTGTGAGATATGCCTTTCTTATAATTTGACAAGAAGAGAAAACACCTTATAGTACATACATTTTTTGGAAAATAAAATCTGTTTTTAGCTCATATTAAGCAGGTTGATAACAAACAACAAGTAGTGAATATTGTAAAATTGGTCGGACTTCAACAATTCAGAGATTTGTTGATTTTATTTCTTTCTTATTTGGCTGATTCAGTGGCAGCTAAGATATTGAATTAGTCATTTGTTTTTACGACATGAGTTAATTTGAGACATACGTTTTTTGGTAAACCAGTAAGTAATATGCATTATGCCATATTCCATCCATCTCATTATCACATGATTTTTTGAGCAATTATCGTCAGAGTTCGTACAACGTATCTTGAGTACTAGAAAATATTCAATTACAATCTGTATGGAGACTTAATTTACATCCCCTGAACAGTCCAAGAGGCCCCGGATTTGACAAGCACATACATTAATTTTTCACAATTTAAATTCTTTTGCCCTAAAGATGCTTTAAAACAAATGACTGTGGTCAAAGTTATCCTTGTAGTTTTCAAAAAGAGAAAAAAATCTAACAACAACGATCAAATTGGCATGAAAAGTTAGAAGAATTAGTTTTAGGGGATCTTGTATTTAAAATCTGAATTGATAAATATTCAAATATGTACAAATGTAAATAACTTTGAAACCATTCATGCCAAACCATTTCTAGTGATGGTCCAGAAGTTAAAGTTTGAACAAATTAAAACTATACCACCAGGATGATAGCGAACAATTTAAGGTATATCATATAATTATACCAAAAGATGCTACCCCAGTCCCAAGCTACTTTGGGGGATCAATACTATTACAAAAAATTGTAAGCTATATGAGGATGCTTTCACACAGTTTTCAGCTATTTGACCAATTAAAAGTTTTTGATTTTGAAGGCTTTTCTCTGTTTGGTCAATAAAGTTAAGAAAAAAAACAAGCAAAATTTTAATATCTATATCAAATAATGATTTTCCCCTTGAATACTGACGTGATCCTTAATTTTAACAAACTTCCTTAACCTTCACCATATGATACTGGTATTGGTTCTGGCGGCGAAATATTTGAAAACGGACAAAGTTTATAGACGGACTAGAAACAAAATGTAATTAGAAAGCTCACTCAAGCATTCGGCTTGGGTAAGGTGTTTATTCAGTTATATATATATATATATATATATATATATATATATATATATATATATATATATATATATAACACTTACAATGCTTAAGTAAGGCATTTTTAATATGCAACAAAAATTTGAGTGTCATTCGTTGAGGTATAAGCGAGATACAGAGCTCACAATTCTTTACTCTGTACAGAAAGCTTTTGTTTACATTTTGAATGTTGAAGTAAAAAGTCCAAATAAAAGACCCTAAATGAATGTGTTAAACGTTAGAAACAGTTTATTCATCATTGAAGGGGCATGGTCACGATTTTGGTCAAATTCTATTTTTATGTTTTTATTATTTACAATGCTTTTGAAATGCATTTCTTATGATCAAATAAAATTTGAGAGTCATTCGTAGAGTTATAAGCGAGATGCAGGGCTAAAAAATCTTTGTCATGTAAACAAGGCTCGTGCCCTGTTTTAGTTTACATAGGTTCAATATACCAGTAAAAAATATTTTTTCTAGCTTATCTGTCTATCTTTTTATTTATTTTAAGAATAAATAAACAGTTTCTAACGTTTAAAACATTCGTTTTAGGTTTAAAACTGAAGTTTTTACTTCAACGTTCAAAAGGTAAACAAACGCTTTGTTTACATAGCGAAGAATTTCAAGCTCTGTAACTAGCTTATAACTCAACAAATGACACTCAAATTTCATTTGCCTATTTAAAATGCCTTTCTGAAGCATTGTAAATATTAAAATCGAAAAAAAAAGATTTTTGACCAAAATCGTGACCTTTAGGATGAATAAGATGATTTATTTGACAAATAAGCTTGACAAAGATTTTTACTGGTATATTGAACCTATGTAAACAAAAACAGGACAAGAGCCTTGTTTACATAACAAAAAATGGTGAGCTCTGTATCGTGCTTTTAAACTATTGACTGACACTCAAATTTCAATTGTAAAGCATTTTAAATAATAAAAAACAGTAAACTGAACTTTGAAAAAACATGACCATGCCCATTTAGGCAAATGATTTATATGCTTAGTCAAAAACCATAGATTACAGATTATTGAACACATCAGATTCAGTAAGAAATTTTATCTCAGAAATCAATTCCAGGATGTCGCTGCATATACAAAATATCAGAAGTTATAGCATTGAAAAAAATATATATATCTTAAGCTGACTTGCATTCATATAAAGGTATATTTTTATTTTTATACTTGATAAAATGTACAATTAGTGGTTATTGTTTACTGTTTATTTGTATCTCATTTGTAACATTTTATCCACATAGTACAAAAGAATTACGAAACAAACTTACATCGCCACACATCGGAGGGAAGATACAAATCTTTCGGACATCCTGAGTCAGCCTTACAATCCACAGAGTCCATGTTATGAGTCTGCGCATTCAGTATTACGCATTCGTCTGTAAACAAAAACATACACAAGGAATGGTATGGTAATCCAGACATCACTCAGCATTTTCTGCTAAGAGACCCGCATTAAGACATTTTTGACATAGCATTGTGCTATATATAACGGAATTACACAGTAAAAGGTTTGTGTTTCTTCAAATCACTTATATATTAAGGGTTAATGAACAGAAAAAATATTGATAAAGGTTTGCCTGGTGTTACAAAGTTAGGTTTTGATTAAGTAAGGATTGTGGCCAGAACTCCAAATACCCGTGATTTTGGTTCCAGAACAAAAATATAAAGTCCGACCAATTTGGAGTTTCGATAGTAAAGCGTATATACATAAATGATATAATTCCCTCTTTGTGCAAAGTTATGAACATGGTTTGTAACAACCGTTAATGATACAACGCCGCTTAATGCTATAAATAGCATTAAGCGTTGCAATTGCAACGCTTAATGCCATAAATTCTTGCATTAACAGTTGACATCTTCAACTGTTAATGATAAATCGCCGCTTAATGATATATTTGTATCATTAAGCGTCACAATTGCACAGCAGCCCTAACGCTTAATGAAACAAGCAAATATCGACATCCTCAACCGCTAATGATACAAACTTTATATCATTAAGCGTTGCAGTCGCACCCTTTAATGATACAAAATTGTAATAAAGAATGTAAAAACATCTTTATCTTTTCCTCAATTGGCTCAACAATTGTACATTAAGTACATTAAGTGGTAGATAGAATTATATATATATATATATATATATATATATATATATATATATATATATATATATATATATATATATATATATATATATATACTGTATATAGAGAGAGAGAGAGGTGAGATGGAGAGAGAGAATCGATATATCAGACACAAATAGATAGATAAATGGATCGATGCAATGGTAGATGGATTGATGAACGGATAGATAAAATGATGAATGGACGGGTGTACAGATAGATAGATAGATAGATAGATAGATAGATAGATAGATAGATAGATAGATAGATAGATATTTAGATAGATAAAAAAACATCAATAAGTATAAAACAACAGAAAATAAACTGAATCAAACTCATTTTAATCAAGAGAAATTAAAAACAGACAAAATGTGAAATATATTCTGAAACAAAAACTTAAAAGATTAAATGTTGTTCAAGTTATTTGATAAACTGGCTTTTAAATAATGTTTAAACATCTTATCATTGCTTTGATATGGCCTAAAAAAATAGCACACGCAGGGCATTAATGAGCATCAGTGTTTATTAAGACTCATGAACTAGCATGATATTGATGAAAAGTTTTATTATATATGACCCCCAAGTTTGTTCTTTGAATATCTTGTTTAAAATATTCGTTACAAAATTGGAAATGTCTACAGCTACTGTCTGGAAGCTGGGTACATGTAAACTTATTTCTTTTTTTCATATTTTGGTTTTTACTTTACTACCGGTAGTGTCAACATGCTCTGTTTCTGTATTTAATGTCTTGAACCTCAAACCATCGATTGTCAACCTCTCGAAGGTTAAGCCACGCATGGTGCCAAAATGGGGAAGCAATAACTCTTTTTAACTCTAAAACAAGTCCGCTTCCAGAACCTACAAGTCTTATTATTCGACGCACACTTACAGGTGAAGGGACAGAATGCAAAACATTTGGAGAAATGTACACCATTGGACATGGTGTGTCGTCAATGATGGTACGGAATAATGTGTTAACATTCCTAAGACGAAACCTATAACTAGGTTCCCTATCCAAAACAATGTGAAGTATTTTCCACCATATTTCTTTCGGCAATTCGATAGACGCGCCGTGGATATGGCTGTTATTGGTTTCCTTGTTTGATTTCTTGGAAGAAGTACTTGGACACGTTTCATTGTCTGAGACATGGCGCTGATTGTTTACACCAGGGAGCATGTTCTCGTTGCATTTGACAACAGTAGTGGGTGGCCTTTTACATGTTGAGGGTGTTTCTTTTTCCAGTCCGTCAACAGCATTGTCACAGCTTTCATCTGACTCTCTAGGATGGGGACTATTGTATTCATCCGAAACATTTGGTGGACTGTTGGGGTCAAGTAGAAAATCTTTACTGCATTCGTCAACAGTAGAGGGGATACAATTACTGGTTAAATTTTTTTCTTCTTCTATATCACCAACATCATTGTCACAGCTCTCATCTGACTCTCTTGGAAAAGGACTTTTGTATTCATCCAAAACAGGCGGTGGACTGTTGGGGTCAAGTAGAAATTCTTTACTGCATTCGTCAACGGAAGAGGGGATACAATTACTGGTTAAAGGTGTTTCTTCTTCTATGTCACCAACATCATTGTCACAACTCTCATCTGACTCTCTTGGAAAAGGACTTTTGTATTCATCCAAAACAGGCGGTGGACTGTTGGGGTCAAGTAGAAATTCTTTACTGCATTCGTCAACGGAAGAGGGGATACAATTACTGGTTAAAGGTGTTTCTTCTTCTATGTGACCAACATCATTGTCACAGCTCTCATCTAACTCTATAGGAGAAGACCCTATCCTCGTTAACAGAAATGTTACAGGCTGAAAACGTGTCATTTTCCTTCTGCTGAAAACTGTTTTCGCTCATCAACTCGTCTACACGACCATTCTGTAGTTCGTTTTCATTGTGTGTTTCAATATTTTCTATGATGTACTCTTTTGTTTGAGGATGTATGTCAATGCTGACATAGTGTTCACCCTGACCCTCTGGGAAATATCCAAGACAAAGCACGTTTAACCCTTCATCAAATTTTCCATCATTAGAAATAATTTTGCAATGCATTAAGCCATTTGCAGATATAATCAAAAATTGCAGATTTAGCTCTCGAGCTAATGCCTGCAAAGTAAGATTATCACCATACTCTCCGTTTTGTGACATTTTTTGAATATATTCTGCAAAATCTTGACAGACGAACGATCTATAGAACTCGCCATGCTTCTTTAAATGATCCACAGCACTTGTGCGGAGACTAGAAGCTGTTCTAAAAATGCCAATCATTGATAGTTGATGAACTACTGCCTCAAATTGGCAGTTACCATCTCCCTTAGGATCAAACAAAAGTGTGACTGAATCGTTTTCTATTAAATCTAGGCCTTCCAATCTGTCTGTATGAGAGAAAGGAATAAGATATTTCTTTCTGTGTTCATTGTTCATCGTATGCATTTTTCTGAACTTCTCTTTCTGTATTGTCTCACTTGTGATATTTTCAACCCCTACCCATTCTGTTCTAGAAGAACTCGACCTTGGATCTTGAAACTTAACAAGGTATTTATGAGATCTTAGCCTCCTTTCTACTATCCTTCCGGACAAAATATATCTGCGTCTTGGAATCCTTGATTTGCCTGTGGGGAAGCGAATCAGAACCTTTTCTCCAATCTCATACATTGATGGTAGTGACGCTTTCATTCTATATCGTTGCATTCTGTTTGCGCATCTTGCCGTCGAGTTTCTCACCCGTTGTTTCAATAATGAAATGTTTGGAGTAGCTTTGTGTTTTTTGTGCTGTCGGCCAAAGTATATTTCAAACGGCGTCTGATAATTGAGAACTTCCATTGCTGTTGTGTTCATAGAATGCACGACTGTTGGCAGATCTGTTACCCAATTTGAACCTTTTGTCGAGATTTTGAGAAATCCAAGTTTTCTTCTTAACGTTCTATGAGACCTTTCGCACTTTCCTTGTGATTCTGGGTGATAAGGGCGACTAGTAATTTTCTTAACTCCCTTTTTTAATAACAGTGAGTCAAAGGATCCTTTAAATTCAGTCCCATTGTCACATTGAAGAACTTTTGGAGTTCCATATTCTAAAAAGACATCATTCATTGTTTTGCATACGAGTTTGCTTGATTTGTTTTGCAAAGGTCGACAAATCAAAAACCGGGAAAATACATCAATGACAGATAGAATGTACTGGTATGTCTGCCCATGGCATTGGACTGGTTCTGATCTCATATTTATGAGATCGATTTGCCATCGGTCACCGATATTTTTTGAAATGATTGATTTAAGTGGGGGCTTGTTGGTGAACTTAGCATACTGTCGTGCATATATTTTGCTTTTCGCTAATTCACTTTGGATACGATGTTCACTTATTCCAGTGAACTCTTTTTGAATCCGATGGTTGAGCGCTCTAGCGCCACTGCCTTGAGCATCATTGAATTTGTTTTTAACAATATTTTGCAAATCATCTTTTAATAAGACTCTCTTGCCTCGGAAATGTAAAACGTCCCTCCTAACAGAAAAGTCAGATTTAGCACGATAGAACTGAAGGACAGCTCTTTTCTGTTCTAAGGATCGTTCTTTGACTGCCACATTAAATGATTTGTTTATAAGTGATAGAATGGTATTATATCTTTCTCTTGAAAACGGACGTATAGATCGAGTTTTCTTGTCCATGGCATACTCTGTAAGAGTTCTGTCAAATAAAAAAAAATCAAAGATTATTACACAACCACTAATGCTTGATAGTAATGTTATAGACAAAAACATTAAAGAACTAATATTATGACAAAGGCAATTCCTTGTTTTTTCCTGCCAAACACATTTTAATGACCAATTTTTTTTTTATTTCTAGTAACAGTTATGTGTATTTTATGTCTAACAAAAGGACTTATTGTCTATATGCAATTTTTTTTTAACATGAAGAAATAAATTACTTTGTGATTGACATATCAAATGAAATAACGTACATGAATGTGAGTGTTAGCTATATTTTTACTACAGTAACTTGATCAAAGGGTCAGATTACATGGAGTTGCCAGACGCGGATCATCAGATAAGAAGTAACCCGTAGCGTCGAGTTTGATTTAATGATTCGCGCCTTGCAACGAGACGTGATCTGATTCTTTGGAACATGATCCCCTATGATAATAAATTCATTAGATACCTTTCCGCAAGGTAAAATACAAAACAAAACAAACCATCATACTTATTGAAAACAATTTAATTCAAAGTATATATTGAAAACGGTCTAACAAGCAAAATTGATTTATTGGGTACCACGTCATTAGCTTCAGAGCGGTGGTATAATGTAATACATGTAACTTCGCTTCGCTTCTTGTTTGATCTGCTGATTCACCCCTTGCTATTCCACATGATCCGAACCATTAGATCAAGTTATGATCATATATACTGTAAACCAAATTTTATTCGTGTCTGCTTTATTTCGCGATTAACTTTAGATAAACTGGTTTGCGACGACTAATGTTCGCTACCAAGCCTTATCAAGAACCCGTTGTTATACATGTAACAACCATACAACAACAACTGGTTTTTAGCGAGAAATATTCGCGACGACGAGGCTCTTATTACTTCGCGAAAATTTCTCGCACGCAAATAAATGTTGGTTAACAGCATATGCAAAACCGGAAATATAAATCTTTCGCTTTTTAAGCCGTTAGCGAATACGCTAGACGCTTTGTTCCAACTAACATTTGTGGTTACTAAGGCATGGAATGTATCATCTATGTTAGAAACCTTAAAGTAGCCCGAGTATCGCACTACGTCATAATATTGTTTCGACATTTACATAGCGTTTTAGATTCCCGGTATTGATTTTGCTTTACATCGCTCTTGTAAACAAAGGCAATAATAAGCAATTAGAACGGTAATATATATATTCTATGAGAGATAGAAATGATTCATGTTGAGAAACTCGATTCTGTTAAAGTAAAATGAAAAACGAAGTTTCTGATTAACCAGGGTCTCAGTTATGCTTATATCTTAGAACTTTGTTATGATGCCCCCCCCCCCCCCGAATTTTTTTTTCTTTTACTAAAACCGGTTTAAATTTAGAGACAGAAGCTATTTCGAATTTAATCCATCGTCAATTAATTAATGTTTAAATGAAATCTAACATTGTTGTCAGATCTAAGCAGAAAACTGTATAAAAATGTGATTTTTACGGATTTTTTTTTCGTCAGGGTCTACTTGGTTTAGAGCTTACATGTATAGCGTGAAAAATAATCTGTCAACATATGATTTATTCTAGCAAATCTTGTTTCTAAGATGTCAATCTATAGACAAAAATTTAAGTTTAAGTCCATAAAATAGTAAAAAAAATGACCAAACACGATGCATGCATCTCATTTTTTAATTTTTTTTTTTGATACATCAGGTCCATAAGGCATACTTAAATTTACTTACAACAATTTGCGCAAAATTATTGATGAGATATGGATTACATAAATGTTTATACTCTATTTTGTATGTCCAGTTCTAATTTTCCTAAAATTTGTAATTATTTAAAAACGGACGTCTGGCAAATTTCATTATTGTCAATAATTGTTGCAAGGGGAGAGGTGATAGAAAACAAACTAGCATGTAAACATACATATTGTCCTATGTATATGTATTGCTAGAATGTATGTCTATCATTTAAAACTAATCTTTTAATGATTGATCCCATTAAGTGCCAAGGATAGGACTACCTTAAATAAATGGATGGTAACGACCCGCATTAGTGGATTATTTATTGGAATACTTGTTGCAATGATCAATTATTCTAAAGCAAGTATAAAATACGAAACATATATATCAATGTTATTATCCAGCTTCCTATCTACCTGCGGTTTTGATAGAAAGTTCACATAGGAAATGAGACGCAATATTCTGAGACGTTCAATTTCCTATGAATGCACTTTGCTAATTCATGCGCCATGAGCACAAACGTCACCACGTGTTTTGAGTATATTTATTTCGGTAAGAATAACATTTAATGAAAAGTTCAACCTTATATAACCAATTGGATATGTACTTTTGAAAAATTATCAACATCGAATTATATCTACTCCTAAATTAAAAAGAGTTTTCTCTACAAAGTTTCTGGCACTATATTATAGCCGCGGAAGCGTACTTAATAACATGCTAATATGGCTATTTCATGTATGTTTCGTATCCCTGACTGAGAGCGTATATAATGGCTTTACAGCGACGATAAACATATATTTCATACAAAAAAAAAACCAGTATGAATATAAATATAAGCATTGGATGCTTATTTTTGGATGTCGTCGGTCCTATGACACACCAATGCGGTGCAGACAAATTATCATACCGCGCTAGCGCGCGGTATTCAATTTGTCTGCACCGCATTGGTGTGTCATAGGACCGACGACATCCAAAAATAAGCATTCAATGCTTAAAAATACAATCGTAAGAGCATTTATTTCTTCATAAAATATCAATCTTGATTCCAGTGGGTTTTTTAAGCGAGTTCTGTGTGTTTGTGTGTGTGTGGAGAGAGAGAGAGAGAGAGAGAGAGAGAGAGAGAGAGAGAGAGAGAGAATCAAATTGATTCATCAATCAATATAATAAAAGCTCATTACTGTTAACACGTTTACGGTTCTCTACATAATCTAATGAAATTACTAATAGTGAAGAAAACAAGTTTTACGATGGAATATGCCTTGCGAATACCATCCCGCTTTCATGAATATATATGCGGTTTATCTGTTTCTATACATTTGTTTATTTATACTTGTCTTTAAAGAACAATAAATAAATAAATATATTGTTACCTGCAGGTTTTATACGATGTCCAAATCTTGTACTAGAAGGTATCTTTGAAAGTGTAAATGGCGTTCTCTGGCGTTTGGAAGTGTTGGTGTTGCGCACTGCATAGTCAATTTGTTCCGGTCATTATTCGATGTCAAAAAAAGGGGGTCATTGTTTAGAACACAGTTCTATATATAAGTAATACATTTTTAGTTGTAAAAAGAAAAATTAGTTCGATTTTGTTTTGCGATTTTGAACAGCGTAATACGATCGATTCATCATTGCGGTGTGTGTGCGTGTGTGCGTGCGGGAGGGAGGGGGGTGACACATGCTCAATGATTTGATTGTTTCAATATTTCTAAAATTAAAAAAGAAGATTTGATATGTTTTGCTTTGTATAGTATAAACATTGTACTAAACTAAAATTACCTAATTAAATTAAAGTTGCTTTTTTTATCGTTGTAACGTATAATGTCTAATATGCATGACAGAAATCCGAATTAAATATTACGGGGAGGGGGTCAATTTTGTTTTTAATCTTTTGACGGCATGTGTGAAGAACAATTCTTACGAAAATTTCAAAACATAATCTACACTGCTTACATTTACATATACGAGGATTGTCCAAACAAAATCGAGGACACATGTAATTTTATTCAAAATAACGGCACTATTATCAGGAAAGCATTATACTATTATGATAAAGAGTATATTAATGTATATGTATGAAAATCAGAGCAATGTACATTTTTGTATTGGAGTTATCATTTTATATACATTGCCTATACAGTCTGCATGTTGAGTTATAACGACGTCCTTAAAAAGTCGTAGTCCTGGGTTTACCCGAGAGTGATTTACCGCATTCACAGTCTGACCAGAAGGTACAATCGAACGCTCCATAAAAATTGCTTGTTTCACTTGTAGATAAATTAACTCGAAATATTCTATGTTTTTTCCTGTTTCCAGCATCATTTCTTTTTGTTTCTATTTGTGTTTTACTAAAAACAAATAGTGAAACGGACATTCCATACTTCAAAGAAAGTCACTATCCGTTTGAATCCTCACTGAAGCCGCGTTCCTACCCCCCTCCCAAGCACACACATATCTTACTCATTGATTGAATTCAATTTGTATCCAGTTGTCATATTGTAAGTTTTGAAGTTTAACTCACCAATAGTAATTTCGAAATAAACAAACTGAAACAAAAATATAAGGTTATTTTAATAGTGAAGAAATTCATAATGATTCCATGTAGCAAAAGAGATAGACGCCCACCCTCCCTCCATCAAAACCACCTTAACGAACTCCGATCCTCAGCAATTTTCTATAACTCTAAATTGTCCAGATTTCTTTTTTATTCGTACCATAAATCTGCCATTTATATGTACAAATTTAATTAGACTTGCAGATTTAATATTAACCACATCTATTGAACGATCTGCTTGGCTTGGTGACTCCACGGAAACCTAGTACATAATGGTAAAGGGGTCCGAGCAACCGATGCACCTGTAAAACCGGGTTTTTTTCTTATTTGTCTCAACTTGTATATTTGTTCCATTATATCCATTGTAGCAAAAATTTTAATAACTTCATAAAATGCATGGATATCATAAAAAAAATTCTTTTTATTTTATTTCGTTTTTAAAGTTTGAAGGATAAATCACATTTTTATAATGAAAAAAAAAATAGTTAGCCTGCGTTGATGTAGCCCCCCCCCCCTCCCCTCTCACAAAAATAAATAGATAAATAAATAAGACTAAGAGATACCATTCAATACCCCTTCTTTATAACACATGATCTATAAATTAGTTCGTAAGATTAGAGATAATAGATAAGTCCATTAGTTATATTACAAGAAAAGCTTTCCATTCGGCTCCCTTTAAGCAGCGGGCCTCCCATGGGCAATCACGCAAAAATCACGCAGTTGTTTTAAATAAGTTCATTATCAATGTTTTTTGTATTCGCTAATTTACTTGTGTATATAGGCAATCATGTGAAATTGTAAATATATTCTCGCTTTTTATATTTGACACAATATAGCATCTGATTTTTTTCAATGTACATCGTATGAATATGATCTAACAATTTGTAAAAATATTGTAAAAAAAAAAAGCTGTTAAAAGATTAATTTCACGCTATGAATTGTGAGCAAAGTGTATTTCAGCTAAAACTGATGTTACAGGCATGTAGCACCGTTTTTAAAAGGGGGGGGGGGGGGTGATAAAAAAATTAATAATTCACCTTGAAATATTAGATCTGCCTTGTTTAAGCAAATATTCATCCCATTGCTTTATGAACACAATAATATTTCAATCATTTTTACAATTTTGTATCATTAAAGGGTGCGACTGCAACGCTTAATGATATAAAGTTTGTATCATTAGCGGTTGAGGATGTCGATATTTGCTTGTTTCATTAAGCGTTAGGGCTGCTGTGCATTTGTGACGCTTAATGATACAATTATATCATTAAGCGGCGATTTATCATTAACAGTTGAAGATGTCAACTGTTAATGCAAGAATTTATAGCATTAAGCGTTGCAATTGCAACGCTTAATGCTATTTATATCATTAAGCGGCGTTGTATCATTAACGGTTGTTACAATGGTTTCCCCTGTGAGTAAAATTGACCTGGTATAGAATTTTTCACCATCCGTTTTACAAATTACATCACGTCAATGCTTTGTCTATATGTTTGCGTGTATGCATTTTTTTTAATCATATGATTTAATGCAAAAAACTAAATATATCAAACTAAAAACAATGTTTAATAATTTTTGGAATTGGTCAATTTAAAAAAGTATATGAAAGTAATATTCCATGAAATAAATTGTCTTTACATTAATCTTATTTCAACGCGTTGGGTATCACATTTTAGTTTTATCTTGAACTTTGTCAAATATTTTATGACAGTACCGTCGTTCTAAAGATAAATGAACTTTCCACTATATTTTTTCTGAAATCTCACCGTCTTTAACTAGAATTAAGGAGAATGGGGAATAAGCTAGGCATATGCTCACAAAAGGCCACAACCTTATCATTGGTAGGTTTCTAATGACAATCCCGCATTAAGTATAATATGCGTATATTTCTTATTCCTGTGGCTACATATCTTCAGACAATTTATCATGTCCGTGTATATAGAATAAAGAATTTCAATATTTTGTCTTGAAGTTCATAATTTGCACCCCCTCAACATGTTTATTAAAAACAATATCAAAGATAACTTTTTCAGCAGTTAACTATAAAACTATATAATGAGTAAGTGCATGTGTTTTTTATACTTGTACCATAGCCTGCCGAGATTTCTATTGTTAAAAGTGTGGGTTGTATGTACATAACCCACACTTTTTATAAGGTGGTATGGGACACTTCCATGTTGTGACGTATTGTTTATCGAAATAAACAATAAAATAAAATGTAATTATATAAGTAGTTTCTTTACAAAAATGGTCATCCAACTCCGTAGCGCAGTGGGTTAGAGGGTTTACTACGAACCTGTAAGTCATGAGTTCGAATCCCGCTGGGGTTTTTACAATTTTTACCTTTTCAAATATTTTTATAAGCTATTTTTATTTTGGTTAAATATTGTAAAATTTGAAAATTCTTAACCGGTGAAAGTTTTTCAATTATATAGTACTTTAATCCACATTATCAGATGTCCCATACCACCTTAAGCTCCGCCCACTATCTCGAGTAAAAACAATATCAACAAAGTTGTTGTTTAGCGCGTCCATAATACTTCACAGTAAGAGGTTCCTCCAGATCAAAATTGCGAAAACTCAACACGGATAAATGACTTGACTAACTTAGTTCGTCGAATAAATCTCGTTTTTAGCTCGAGACAAAAAATATCGGCAATGGCTTTGTCAGAAAGACTCTATTTTAATATTCCTCTCCATGTGTGCGGACAAAACGATAAAACGCATGTTAAATGAAATAGGGATATCCTGTTTAAAGGTTTTATAGAGAGTCAATCACGTGATAATATAGAAAGGCGTTTGAATAGAAAACTTGGTTTTTGACAGAGTGAATAGCGGTAGCCAATCGAATTTGACATTAACCATTCACGGTTTCGCAAAATGCATTTCTCAAATAATATTTTTTTTTGCTTATTGATTGATTTTGTTCAAAATATATATGTACATGATTTTTCATTCACTTTTAAAAAACGTACATTGATACAGAGTACCAAATAAGATTTTGAAAAACTAATTACCTTCATCAATTCAAATTTAATTTCTATTGTTTAAACAGAAGCACTGCACAATTTAGGGTTCGTACATATGAAATTGTGTGAAAAATGAAAATGAAAAAAATATAACAATGAGAAGTCGATCTTTAAAATTTTTTTAAAAAAAATGAAGAATAATTAATTTTTGTCGGGGATAGAAAGTCATTTTGGAAATTCACGAAGCACAATGTACATATATAAAGACTAACGCATTGGCACCGTATTGTTAAGAGGAAAGAGCACTCCCGATATTACTAAAATAATAAGATATAATGAATAATCGTAAACTATGGTACAAGTAACTTACCCCATATAATATTGTTGATTATGTGCAGATATCCGATGGGCGTGGTTATAACGACACTCGGGAGATACGCTCCCTCGTGTCATTATGACCACGTCCATCGGGTATCTGCACATAACCTTTCCGGACGATTGGACTTGGGAACGAAAGCGTCCGGATAACTGAGGCTCCACTGTACTATGAACTATTGTTTTCCCTTGGACTGAAATGTCACATTTTCATTGGTTTAACCAAAGCACGTGATTGCCTCATATATCTCTATATTTGTTCTGTGAGAAATAATATTAGGCAATATGGCCGTCATTGGTCGACGCTTCGCTTACTCATTTTTACTCATTATACATTTCATAGTATTTTATACATAAACTGCATGCCGTAAGTTCTTAAAGTATTTGGAGTAGTTGCCCTTTGTAATTCTTTAAAATTACAGTAGTTGCCCTTAGAATATTGACGTCACATTATTTTGTCTGGAGCAGAACAAAATGGCAGCGTCGAAATTTGCTCAAATCTCTGCAGAGGAAAGGGAGAAAACATTTAAATATTGAATAGCAACAAATCATTTTAAGTAAACATGGGTGAAGCAAAGATTTTGAAAGAGTATTTGAAAGGTGAGATTGAAAATTTTGAAGAGTTTAAATGAGTTAAATTGGACGAGATGGTAGGCATCTTGTACATGGCTTTGCGTAGATCATCGCTATTTGCGAATAAATATGTCGCTTGATAGTCCTCGAGAAAACAAAACACTTATTAGGTTAGTTACTGACTCACTACGGAAATATATTGGGTTGATCAATCTCATAGAAGGCTCGGCTTCGCCTCGCCATCTATGAGATTGATCAACCCAATATATTTCCGTAGTGAGTCAGTAACTAACCTAATAAGTAATAGTAACATAAACCTTTTTCTGTTTCAACAAGAGTCCAATTGACCTTAACGGTCACCTGAATACCATAGCCCATACAAACACTTGTCGAATATACATTTAATTATGTTTCATTCTGGAGTAGAAAAAGTATAATGTTGTAATTACATGTATGACCACCTCCCTGACTGATATCTTTCAAAATGGGCTATGAAACCTAAAATTTTAGCAAAAAAAATTAAAGATAATAATAGAGCGCATGACAAGGGAGGGGGGTGTAGCCATCTTGTAAATTTGAGGATAGGATGAAGAATGTAAACGTTTCTGGCTTAATTCTGCCCGAAACTGGCCAAAAACATTCCCAAAAGATATAAAAGCAAATAAATAAGAGATTCATCATGTTATTTTGTTTACAAATTTTGCATACAAGAAAAAGACAATGCATTTTTAATTACACAAAACGGCTGTCGAACTGCGCAGCTATAGCCTTATTTTGAAGATTTCTAACATTATGAATTCAGTATTACTTATAGGTGTGTGGAAATAAAGAACATCATTTAAAAAAAATATAAATGCAATTTAACAGTATGGAGCCATAATGCCCCCTTAATAACCATGCATTCACTCCCCTCCCACATGTGCGGGGTTAAAGAAGAGTTTCAAAGAAGATTGACTAAGAGTCAATACACTTTTACTATATGGCCATATAAGCCCCATCCTAGAGCCTACACCCCAGACCTAGGGGCTATGAATTTCGCAATTTTGGGAAAGGGCTTCATGGATATCATAACCATGCAATCGGGTTTTTCCTCAGATATGTTGGAGTGGAAAAGAAGATTTTTGAAAAGTTTGCTTTTTTGCATAGTTGGTCCCGCCTTTGGCGCCAAGGGGCTGGTAGATCCATGAATTTTACAATTTAGATTTCTCTTACCATAGAGATGCGTCACACCAAAAATGGAAACAATTGGCCATGTAGTTTTGAAGAAGGAGTTACAAATGTAAAATTGTTAACGCACGACGGACGACGCAAAACCCACGACGACGGACGAAAACAATAGCAAGAGGTCCCCTGAGTTTACTAAGGTGATCTAAAAACATAGGGAACGTTACCGTCTGTTTCGGATAACATCGCAGCATCATCTGTCTCTAGATCAAGTAATAAAATGGCTGGACTTGCGAATTATGATACGTTGCATTTTTTTTTACTTTGATGGATAGAAATCATTTGTAAATGTTATGGAATTGATATATCAACCTAAAAATGAGAGCAAGTGAACAGGGTACCCTTAATGTTGTAGCATTATTTTATAAAAGCATATACTAGAGTATTATGTTAATGATTAATTAGAAAATATAACGTAATTGAGGCAGGCAATCTCAAAATAACACTCAAAATAGTTTTAATTAATGAAATTTATTTACAAGAAAATAACACAATAGAAAATATATTACAAATTCTCACTCACTTTCACACCCACACACTCACTCTCGTTGAAAAACTAAATGCATAAATCTAAACCACAAAAATTAAATTCCCTTTTTGACAAATAGTAGACAGTTAAATAATCTTAAACTATTAATGTTCAATTGTTAAACACATTTAAACAGTAACGTTAATATGATCAATGTTGCCAAACATGTTCACTAGCAACTTCGTGTCCACGTCCACTAGCGATTAGTTCAACATGTACATGTATCACTACAGGGTTCCACTTAGCTTAACAATCGACATCTATATACGGACGCTGCGCTGATGGTTTAATAACGACTTTCACAAGTTCACCCTCATTTCCTTATTTTCATATCAATTTTCTACATACTCCCAACCCAAAAAAGTGGGGGCCAAATCCATTTTATATGTAAATTTTAAAAAATTGGTTGCTGCGAGAAAAAGTGGGGGTGGGGGGCAAGCCCCCTTGATGCTACGTGCCTGCTGTCACAACGCTACAAAGTCAACACAAATAAGTCAACTGTATCAATGTTTACCGCGTATATACTCACCATAGGCAACATTATTTTATGGATAGAGTATATACTATCTTACAGCTGTCTGTTTTGATTCAAATAAATATACATGGTATGTTTAAATCAATATGGCTTCCACTACCGGAAATTCGCTTCCGTACAAAACATTCAATTCACTTTACAAAAAAATTGTTTAGAGAAACACAAATACAAAAGACAAATAATTAGTTATCGATAGAATTAACTTTCTCTCCACTGTTACACCTGAGGTGTGTGCAGTAGAGCTCGCGAGCTCTCGCCAAAATTTGTGTTCCGTGTATAGGCGAGTTTTCGCGAGCATCCGTGACAACACAGGTAACTTTTGTGAACGCTGGCAAATTTATATATATAGAAATAACTTAAAGGGGCATGATCACGATTTTGGTCGAAAATTATTTTTCCGAGTTTAATGTCTGCAATGCTTCAGTAGGGCATTTTCAATAGGCAATCAAAATTTGAGTGTCATTCGTTGGATATAAGCGAGTTACAGAGCCTACAATTTTTTGCAATGTAAACAAGCTTTTGCTTAAATTTTAAATATTGAAGTATAAATTCTAGTTTTAGACCAAATATGAATGTGTTAAAGGTTAGAAACTGTTTACTTATGCATAAAATGAATAAGAAGATAGATAAATCAGATTGAATAAGATTTTTTACTGGTATATTGAGCCAATGTAAACAAAAACAAGGCACGAGCCTTGAATTGTGAATTGTGAGCTCTGTATCTTGCTTGTAACACTAGGAGGGACTCTCAGAATCCATTTTATCACAAGAAATGCATTCCAAAAGCATTGTAAATAATAAAAACAGAAAGAAAAAAAATGACCCAAATCGTGACCATGCCCCTTTAAACGACAAAGTCTTACATTATTTGAAAAAAAGACAAGAATACATATCGAATGCACTGTACATTAGTCACCAAGGTATGTTTTCCGTGTACGTGCTATGAAGTACAAATCAAGCAGCTCAGTATATGCTGGTAGATAACCGCATATTCGGGAAACAGTTCGATTCGATTACATCACATACGATCACGTGTATATACAACCTGCCGGGTTTAAAAGATAGGGCCGTAAAGCTAGCCTGATTACTGTGATTGTTACAAATAGTCAGAAAACATCCGCTTGGAAAGAAACTTATAACGGTAAAGATAGGTTATTTGCCATCAACTATATTATACCATGGCCCTTGAAGACCCATTGATAAAACTGATTGCACATTAAATAATCCAATATACTACTTCATCTACCACAAACAGTAAAATAGTTATAATTACTAAATGAAAAAAAAATGATTAAAAATGTGAATAGAGCATCGTGAACAATCTTTTTTATAAAGGATTAAAGAAGGTGTTGCAAAACAGTGGGACTATTCCCTAACGTGGTAAGGGCCTTTAAATATCGCTTGAGAGTCACATCTAAATATAGACACATTACGTAGACGACTATTATTACTTATTAGTTGAGTTACTGACTCACTACGGAAATATATTGGGTTGATCAATCTCATAGATGGCGAGGCGAAGCCGAGCCGTCTATGAGATTGATCAACCCAATATATTTCCGTAGTGAGTCAGTAACTCACCTTATAAGTGTTTTGTTTTCCCGAGGACTATCAAGCGACATATTCATTCACAAATAGCGATGATCTACGCTAACCCGTGTACACATGCCTTACATCTTGTCCAATTAAACTCATTTAAACTCTTCAAAATTATCAATACCACCTTTCAAATACTCTTTAAAAATCTTCGCTCCACCCATATTACTTACAATGTGCTGTTGCTATTCAATTTTCTCCCTTTCCTATGCAGATATTTGAGCAAATTTCGACGTTGCCATTTTGTTCTGCTCCAGACACAACAATGTGACGTCAATATTCAAAGGGCAACTACTCTAATTTAAAAATAATTCCAAAGGGCAACTACTCCAAATACTTTAAGAACTTTCGGCATGCGATTTCTGTGTTAAATAATAAGAAATGTCGAAATGAGTAAGCGAAGCGTTGACCAATGACGGCCATATTGCCTAATATTAATCCTCACAGAACCTACATAGAGATATATGAGGCAATCACGTGCCATGTTTAAACCAATGAAAGTGTGACATTTCAGTCTGAGGGAAAACAAATTTGCATAGCGGGTATGTTCCATACGGAGGCAAAATAAACATACATTTTACGTGCATTTGTATCGGCAGCCACCAAATACAGTTAGAAAGATTACCATATACACGTTTTCTGTATTCGAATGTTAACATATCTCAATTTAATATATACTGTCCAGCGTGTTTAAAATATCATTCTTGAGATACATGAACAGATCTTATTCTGGCTCTTCAAAACCGTCAGCGATATAATTATAATCATCCTATGTTTCAATAGTATCTAAATAAATGCTAAGTCTAGTAAAAAAGTACAAATTTTCCGTACAAATTTTCAGCAACCTATTGCTTCATCACCGATTCAAACTTTCTAAACCGATGATTTTGTTTGCTTTTAACAACCTGTGCATGTATAACTTTGAAATCAGCATATCCGTTTATTTCCTAAAAAGGGTGAAAAATCAACTTTCTACATTGATGCATACTAAGTATATTGTTTTAAAATCTCTTGTTTAGAAGAATTTTTCAAGTTAATAACGCGGTCACACAGTAATGTTGAAAACAAAATAAGCAGACATGCAAAATATTTCATTAACAAGAGTTTAAATAACTTTATTCTGACATTCCTAAATTATCTCTATACATTACCTTTCCATGCGATTAAAAGAAATAAAAAAAAATTCCAACTTTTTCGGGATTTGAACCCAGTCAAAAATATAAGACACGGTTTTAATCTAACTGCGTTACCACTCGACTATCCTACATATGACTAAAGAAGGGAAAATTTAATACGTAATTTTTAGATTTCAAAGGTATTAATGATTTTTTCCAAAAGTCAGATTTATTAAAATATGCCTCTTTGAAACAAAAATCGGAAATGGCAGTTTTCAAGAAATTGTCTTACTCCAAACGTTAAGATTAAATTAATTTTGTTTTAAGGAGTCATTTTTTCACAATAATGAGAATTCCCCTTTTATATTGCGTGAATTCTGCCACACTAGTCTGTGTAACTATTTTCAAATTTATTTCATGGTCTTAAACAAGTTAGTACAAACTTTCCAAATAAAATTCTACACTGCTTTATGTACAACGTTGCATGAAAAAAAGATTTACATCGAATTCTGTAACTAAAAATTTGATTTTTCTATTTTATCTGCAACTCCTTTAGGGAAAATTAGCATAGGAATTGCAACACCTTCTTACGAAGTTCTACAAGAACGCCTAGGGTCTAGAAATGACGTGGCTGACGTGCAGCGACTATCATTAACTTACTCTTATAATGATTATCATATGTGCATTGAAATTGTCAGATAGGAATTAAAATTAGTGTGTTTCTTAGAGGACGAAATGTTGTCCCTTCAACCCGATTTAATCGCATCTGTGACATTAATTTAAGACAACCTTCGTACATGTGTACTTACTTTCTGGAATCCACCTTTGATAAGTGCAAATCTCTCCGTATCGACCCAATTTGTTTTGTATGGCTGCACATAAATAAACATGGCTATCAACCAGGCAGTTCTTTTTCTTCGATCTCATACCCCATTCATCAGCAGTTTTTGGGCAATCCGAAACTTCTACAAAATTTTGCGCGGCCATGGTAAACGTAATAGTAACGATGGATATCGAGCATAAGAATAATGACGACATATCCTCGAGGAAAAAATTGTAGTTGCAGCAAAGAAACAACGATGCTCGAACAAATTCCTAAGATGTTCAACTTTCAGTTTGAGTGTGTGGCTAATACGGAAGCCCTATTGTACCATAAGTAATAGCGTTCTAAAATTCTCGCCTGACTAAACAAAATTATTCCATTGAAGGCATGTATCAATAAGGCTATGGTTTAGAAAATAATTTTGATTTAATTTTCGCTGCTGTTCATAAATTCATAAAATGGAACGTATAGATTCAAGAAGCAATCGAAGTATATTTTATATACTGCATACACATGTATATCACTTAATTGCAATTAAATTATTTCATTTTTTCAAATTATACTAAGAATGTAGAAGCATCAGATAACCCTACGATTAAAAGCATGAAAGAAAGAACAGTCAAGTTTTGAATTGTATTTGTTATGTTAAGATGCAAAATAAAATGGCTTTTTGTCATTTCCAAGCGTAAGAATTGCCTGGATATATCGAAGACTAGTGTCAAGAGAATTCACATGTTTGTCACACGAAAGCACCTCTGTTTGTTTGGGTTTTTTACAAACAATATTGCGTAATTAATCTAACTGAGAGAAAAACTTAAACTTAAGTTCTCATAGCAGCTTGTAAATAATGTAATATATTTAGTATGATACGCACGTTATACCTTTCAAAACAAATTAAATCGCCCAGTGGATCGAAATATCGGGTAAATATTTCAGCTATATGAATACATCTTTTTTTTTTATCAAAACTGAAAAGTTTTTGTTAATAATGATAATCCAACATCAATTATCACTTGCATTCTACAACAATTATAGACAATAGGTATCAACTTGTTCCGATGACACCCCCTTTTCACCATTCAGACATGGCTTTCTATTTTTAAATCATGATTACACACGAGCTTCGTGAACCTTCTTTTACTTGAAAATTCTTGCTAACTGTTGCTTATATTCCATTAAACAATTTCATTAATTGCAAATTTAAATGTTGACAAGTGAAACATGCATCGGATTTATCTTTTTAATGAAAAATATTGATATTACAACCTTATACTAGTATATACCTAAATTGAAATTACAGCAAAACCCGGTTATAGCGAAGTCCTGGGGACCAATGGATTAACTTCGTTATAACCGTAAATTGTTATATCAAATTCAAAATAATAACTACAGCGAATTCACTACATTCATGTTTTCTTGAACCAGACTACAATATTTGATAATTGAGGCTCAGAATGAAAATGCATTCTTTTGATACCTTTAAAAATCGGATTGCAAATTGAAGAATTATTGCGAAAAAAAAATTCATTCAAACTATTATGTTAATGTAAACAAATTAGTTGTAAAAGTTAAATTTCGTTATTATTCACCTCTACGGGACTCAAAATCAGTTTGCTATATCCGTAAATTCGTTATATGCGAATTCATTATAAACTTAAATTTTGCAAAGATTTCTTAAGATTTTATTAAGGATTAATTAAATTCGTTATATACGAATTCGTTATAAACTTAAATTTTGCAAAGATTTCTTAAGAATTTTATTAAGGATAAAAAAAAACTTCGCTATATCCAAGAATTCGCTTTATTCATGTTCGTACTAAACACATTTTACTGTATATACATGTATCTATTTTGGTAGTTGGGTTTATCATAACGTCACAATTGATTTTAGTTTACAGTCATGGCTTTAAGAGAAGTGTGTAAAATGAAACCCTATTATAATATTGCATTCTACTTCTAGGTGGCAGGGGACAGTTTTGCATTAAAGACCCTTCAAGACTTTAAAATAAGGGGAGAACCTGACGTTTTGCTGGTTATTTGAAGGATATAAATTGTTTGCGATCTACTGCATTCATTTACTGGTTAAAGGAGCTCATGTCCATTTCATTGATATATGACACTTAAGCACTGGTAGCACTTTACATCAAATATGGAATGGAAATTCGAAACTATGGCCAAAATTATCACTTTCGTTTTTGCTTGAAAAAAGGTGTGTTCAGAACACGAAAGGTTCCTCGAAGGGAAGGTGATTGACCCCCTATTAACTAGTGATTATTTACATGTGTAGATACTAACCTACTAATCTTATGGTAGTTTATGACAGTTGCTCGGGACTGGAGAGTGGTACTGTGTGCAAATGTGTAAAAATTCTTTTAAGAGTCAGGACCACGTGTCCCCTGCACACAAATCAATTTTAAAAAATTGAATAATCCACTGAAAAATTAGATCACATATATATGAGCAGTCAATCTGCTTCACAAAAAAAATGCCACTGGCACCTTGAAATAAAAAATAGCTAAATTCAATCAATCATTGCAGAAAGAAGGACTAACAACTTAAAAATTCCGTTTTCATCAGCCTGGTCCATTTTACAATGTAAAACGTTAAACGGCCAGCAAAAACTTGTTGTTTGGTCCATCATTAGTTTTTTTTTTTTAGTTTTATTTAGGGGGGGATTTTAAAGTTATACCTTGTAAACACACGTTTGAATTATATTAAGGTTCCTCGACACACCAAAATTTTATTTTATGGATCGATAGAGAATCTTTTTTGAAACATGATTCCACAAAACAGAGATCAATATCGGCTTTCAGTTATTTTATACGAATTTTTTGGTACTTTTTCAGTGAAATAGGAAAAACTGTTTTGCAGACAAACAGAATATATTAGAGCTTAAAACTTGTTGTCAATTAATGTGTAATATAATTATTAATAAATTCATGCCAAAGATCGTTTGGTCAAGTGTTTAATTTTTTAATTAAAAAAATATTTCTGAAAATCAAAATTGTAATTCTTTGATATCTTTTTAATCTATGGATAAAATTTTAAAAATAACATATAGTCACATAAACTATTTACTAAACAATGATATTTTACAAAGAAATTGAAATGAAAATGCGAAATTTTGGAAAAATTGCTATTTATCAAATTTGAACCGATCCCGATTCAAAAAAAAAACTGATCCCGATCAGAATTATTTTAGAATTGAAATTTTACAAATAAACTGCAGTTTTTTTCTAAGTAATTGATATAAATTATAAAGTTAGTAAATGACGAAACCATTTTACAGCTAAACAGCCTGAAATTTTTGCAAAATTCTCATTCATTCTAACTTTATGTGATTTCGTTCGGGATCAGTTTAATTACAATCGGGATCGGTTCGATTTTAAAATTTTCCATTTTTTCTTTAATTTCACTTTTTGGTTTCAATTTCTTGTTGAAATATGATTGTACAGCAATTGTTAAATGCGAGTAACAGTTTATCTGCAGTTTTTATCCATAGATTTAAAAAATATCTACAGTCCTTTTTTTTTCATTTTCAAAAATATTTTTTTACAAAAATATTTCAAAGTTTATCTGGCCGTTTTTGATATGTATTTATAGATAATTGTATTGTGCATTAATTGATAACAAATTTTTAGCTCTAATATATCTTGTTCGCAGCTAAAACGATGTTTCCGGTTTGTATCAAAAAATACAAAAAAATTCATATAAAATAATCAGAGGCCGATATAGGTGTCATTTTTGAATAATCATTTCTCAAAGAGGATTCTAATTCATAAAAACTTTTATATTGATATGGCATGATCATTAAAATGTTTCTGCTAGAGGGGGCATATACAGTATAACCAAGTGGCTAGCAGTGCTAGGGCAGCAGCTTAACACATAGCGCAGCAACTCACAGTCCTTAAACATGAATAAATGGTTAGCGGTTGCTGTTATGCTGAATCAAGTGAAGAGGTACTGTTTAACACAAAATCACTTTTATAATCTGCATTTTATTCATACTTACAGTTAATTTATACACCTATCATTTTAGAGTTACGAGGAAAAGGAGTGTCTGCACTGATACACTGGAGAATATATGTGAGAAACAGGAACTTCAAAGACTCTCAAAAAGCGGTTGCCTACCGCAGCATGCAGAAAGATGGATGAATAAGGGAAATTAAAAGGTATTTACACGTATTTGTCTGATGTTTATTTTTAGACACATTATTTATTTAATAATGATACTTTTACTTGTAACAATGACAAAACATTTTTTTCCCTCCAGTCCAACTTGTAAAAGACCATATGAAATCCGTTAAGAAAAAAACATTAACAAAAAGAGCTCAAGGAGAGGCAGGAAATATTCCAGAGTGCTTTTGACAAGGACATTGACTTTTACAGAACACATGGCAGATTAGAACGCAAGTTACAATTTTTTAGCTAAAGTAATAAAGCAAAACTCAAAACCCATGAAACCATTGAAGTTACTATTCATAATTTTCTGTGACTGGAACACAATATTTATTACAAAATAAAATATACAGCCAATACATACATTTGTTATTCATAAACATAATTGTGTATTCATACACCCACAGGTTTGTCCGTAGAGGAAACCACACCCTCTGTAGAAGCAGGTTTGTACTACAGTGATTGTACAAAATCTATAGTCATCATATAATGAAAACTATATATTTTATAGCCTACCTTATATTTCTCAAGAAATACTTTTATTGATTGCCATTTTGAGCTTTTACTATCGTTTTGTCCAATTGTGGATGAAAATTAATGGTAAAAATAATTTAATCCATTATGGGAACTGATATTCATTATTGTGATATGATTGAATGACACCCCCCCCCCTCCCCCCAATAGCAATATATTAAATTCCTCTTCTATAACGTTTCCCAATATTTCATCTGATACAATGACCACTGATAAGACACAGGACACGCTCAGTGATTATGAGGAAGATCCGCTCGTTGTTAGGATCTCGGAGGATGAGGAGGTCGAGGACGAATACTACGAGGATGACCTTGGGGCCCCCACGGGGACCAGGAACCTTACTCAGACTCCGAGGATGTGACAGAGGGGAGCGATGATGAAAAAACACCCAACCACTAACCCACAAAGCTGATGCATTGTTCTTGTGAAACATATATTCATAACTTTCATAATATATGAACTATTTTACATACTGTGGAATCATTAAATTTCGTGGTGGCTCAATTTTCGTGGAATTCGTGGGTACCTCTCATCCACGAAATAACATCCTCCACGAATTGATATATTAGGGTAATAAAGTCATATCTCCTTTTGGAAATATATAAGAATACACGAAATTACGTCCACACGAACCTGTAAAATTTAAGTCATCCACGAAAATTGGCCCCCACGAAATTTAATGATTCCACAGTATATTTTATTTGTGTTATATAGAAAAACAATTACGCATGAATGTTACACTTTGTGTTTGTTTTTTTTTAATGTGAAATGTAATGCAGTTACGAGTATATTAGGTTACATAAGTTTTGATTATGTTTATCTGTTACATGTATATGCTGTTATATTAAATAATCTATTGACATTCACCCTTTTTGATTGATACTCAGATAGAGGGAGTACATGATCAGTCGACCCAGTGGTTCTGAGTACTGTAGTAGTTTGTTGTAAATGTACCGTTTGGAATTCAACACAGAGGCCAAGCCCGTTTTATCATTAATTTCAATGTAACCATAAATAAAGAAAGGGGTCGAACTCTGACCCAGATAAATAACTACCAGCTGCAGCTCGCTTCAAAAGCCTAATCAATCAATTAATATTTAAAACAATCGCAATATGCATGTATTTTTCAGAAATGTAATGTCTGAGATACACTCATGCCGAATTTCAAGTTGATGGATCTTAAAATAGCGGAGATATACGTAATTATTCTCTCGAAGTCGCCAGTTTATTTTTACTCGGACATTTACCAGTCCAGGGATCATGATGGGATTTTGCCTATGACAGCAGCAGTATTGCAACAAGTCGAGAAACATTTGCACTAATCTTTTAAAATCTTACATCAAACGCACGCTACTTACACTCGGACATTACTTTTCTGAAAAAGACATGCATATTGCGATTGTTTTAAATAATAATTGATTTATTAGGCTTTTTAAGCGAGCTGGTAGTTTTTTATCTGGGTCAGAGTTCGACCCCATTTTTTTTTATTTATGGTTACATTGAAATTAATGTTAAAACGGGCTTGGCCTCTGTGGACTTCAATAAACCCAAAACTGTATTTACGTGTCAAAATCTCCGTTCTGACATGCTTAAGTTTGGTACCAGGCTGAAGCCAGCAGCCACTAACAGTAGCCACTTAGGCCGTAGAAGCTAGCAGCCAATAAGGAAATTCATCAAAGTACTGAGAGTACTCGAACAAATAATTATAATTTACTTAATTATCGACATATTTTAATTAATATCAAAATGATTAATGCCCAATAAATTGTACGAGCATTGACGACTTCCGAAGCAGTAAAGCTCGCCTGGATAAGTGTGATAAATGCGTCTTTGTTGGATAGAAATACGTCTATACGGGTCAAAAGTTATGAAAATAATGTTATCCTAAGTGTAGATCGTTTTATGCGACCTTTTAATTTACTTTTATTTATCATGGCTTTGATATCATGATACGTATGCATATCACTTTATAAGATGCATATAGTTTTTCTATTTGTATCAATAAGACTACACTTAGGATAACATTATTTTCATAACTACATGTGAAAAAACCGTATAGACGAATTTCATTTCTATCCAACAAAGACGTATTTATATCTCTTATCCAGGCGAGCTTTACTGCTTCGGATGTTGTCAATGCTCCTACAAATTCTGAGTATTAATCATTTTGATATTAATTGTAATATGTCGATAATTAAGTAAAATATAATTTTCTGTTCGAGTACTCTCAGTACTTTGATGAATTTCCTTATTGGCTGCTAGCTTCTACGGGCTTAGTGGCTGCTGTATGGCTTCAGCCTGGTAAGTTTGGTTTCTGACACCAAATTGCATTTCCGGGTTAATTAACAATTAACAATTAATAATCGTTCATTCTTGAATTCTGAGATGACGACCGCTGATGTGTTTCAATTTGGTATGTTAGTTTTTTGCGTTTTCATTTAGAAAAATTACATGTATCTAAATAATGACGCATCGTGCTAAAACGTTTGTACCTCAACAAGAATGTTGATAACTATAAAGGACACACTTTTGGATGTCATTTAAAGACAAATACAATTGACCTATTTTATTTTTCTAGTAACAAGATGGATTGTAGTACATAATCTGCCGTATTAAATCAAAAGACCTTGACGGTCACCTGAGTACCATAGCCCTTAAATTGACATGTCAGAAAGTCTCGTTTTCTTTTTACATTGTATGCTTCATTTCAAAGTCTTAACCCTAATCTGAGAAACACTGACTGTTACCCGCTTTAATTTTTTTTTAAATTTTAAATTCGCCCTCTGCTCACGACCAGTCTCGCTAAAGCTTTTCATTTTTCTCATGAAAAGGAAAAATTGTATTAATTACACGTATCAGCATCAAATTACCCCACGTTTCCGTAGTCATTGCATAGTTCTGAAAAAATCAAAAGGACGTGTTGGGGTTGAAAGTTAGAATCCATAATGTCTGTGCCTGTAATCATTTGTTGTTTAGTCCATGCTAGTTACTAAAGGATCGCATATTGCACCACGGAATCGAATTTCACAATGCAACCCCCTCCCCTTTTGAGAGTTAGGCATACATTAACCCCCTTACATTGTAAGCGCATTTATATTGCCTCGTATTAACCGACGTCGCCAACATTCAGCCTCAAAGCTGATGTTTTACATAAAGATTTATGCACTTGTCTTTAATGGATTTAAGTTGAGAACAGAGTTATGTATTCTAAGAAAGTGAGCGCACAAGATTGTAAGTTTGCAGGAATCCTCGACACGAATCAATTGGGATTTAAATGTCTATAACCTCGAAAGGCTATGTACAGGTTTCAACAAAAATATATTAAGTTGAGAGTCGAAGTACATGGCTATTCCGGTTATTAAAAAACTCACAAAGCTTTCAAAAAATGGCAATGAGAGGTTAACCGATAACTAGTTAGAAATGTTAATGCAAACATATTTTAATGAAGTTAAATTGTGTATATCCTAAAAAACTAGTAATAAGAAAAGAATATTAATAGTGTTCATACAGCAGATCTAGAAATCAATAACAAAAAATTAAAATATACCGGTATATTATAATTCAACATCATGTTATAATAACAAACATTTAAAACAAAAAAGTTAATTTTTTTTAAAAGACCACCAGTTGGATTTGAACCCAAAACACTGAATGTATATATTCACTAATCCAGGACGAAACCACTGAGCCATGCGAGACTTGTCAATATATGCTCTATAAAGTACTGTTTGAAACAACACTGTCATATCAATAGACTTAGTTTTTTTATCCTTCCAAAAATAATTTGAAAAAGTACATAATTAGTCATCTCTGGGTCATCTCTCCATCTTTTTTTAAAATGCGACATTTTTAATATTGAAAAATGTTATCTTTACACGTTTCAAATTTGTGGAGAGAAGACCCAGAGACAACAAAATCATTTAAAAACAGTTGTTAATAAGTAGGATTTTGCATGAATTGCATCGTGTTGCTATATTTAGACCCATATTATAATAAAACCTTTTGTATTTCAAATATTTTTCCACTCTTTCCACATCCAACAGAAACCAAATAACGGTTATATTTCGAAAAATATTCAAAATTAATTGATGAAATTTTCACTCTCCTTGTGCGCCCAGATTCCTGCCGAATCTACATCTTATGCGCCCACATTCTTTCAAATGTGGACGGTAAGGCCATATATCTTACAAGTAATTTTTAAAATCTATATTGAACCCTGTCGTAGGCGACATACTCTTCAAATCAAAGGTGAATTCGAATTTTTTTCGTCAGTTATGTTTTGATGCGAGTTTTCTGGGAAAATAACCCTACACCCCTGCAAGCGTATTATACATACGTGTATGTATAACGTGAATACTGTGCATAGGAGTTCACGTTATTATTGATATATATTTTTTTAAAAATATGGAAAAGAAAGAAAAACGAGTTATTTTTAATGTTATTAAAACGTTATTGATAGATTGATATTAATTACAATCGACTCTGAAAAGGGAGAGGAATTCTACATGAAATCAAGTAAAATTGGACTTTTGTCACGGGCACACAGCATCGTTTTCAAAAGAGGAGGAACCAGACAGGAATTAGGGAGGTAATTTTCTATATACTCTGACCCGAGTTTTTGCTTCCACCCCTTTTTGCTTGATATTTCGATAATCATAAATACCTTTGTGCTCAAACTACGTTCATCTACTGATATGAAAAATGTCCAGATTATCTGTTTTGAAACTTCCCATCTACCGCTTCAGGTTTCAATACACATCCCAAAATAGGACGTCCACGGGGATTTTGCATTGCATCAGCCATTAATAAGCCCGGATGATAACGTTGAAAAAAATGCGCGAGGTATCCTGAGTACTTCCGAATAGAGAAAAGATGTAAACATCTCCCATTATAAATCTCAGTAAGAAATTTGTTTTCGTTCCTGTGAACTTTTATGAGTGAAAAATGATAATTGTTCAATGAAGATATCTTGGATATATATCCTTTTATCGATAGCCATTTTCAACTGTATTTCTTTCACAAGTATGTGTATTTTTATTAAAAATCATCAAAAAGCAATAACTTGGGACAGACCATAGATAAAAATATATTAGAAAAAGGTATTTTAAAAAAATCCCCTCCCAGGTTGCTCCGCACCTGTGTCAGACACCGAATCTTTGATTACACACTGTATTTATAAAAATGCTGTTAATGTGAGCGAAATTACCTTAATCAGTTGGATCCCTGTATCACGTTTTCTTTGTATACGAGGTAAAGAGTAAAATAATGTTTCAACACCAACTTATCTTTCAATTATCTGCTGACACTACAAATAGGTCTACTCGAAGGCTTCCACGCAAACACATGCACAAACTATATATATATATATATATATATATATATATATATATATATATATATATATATATATATATATATATATATATATAATATATATATATATATATATATATATATATATATATATATATATATATATATATATATAATTGCAGAAAACAAATAATAAAAATTAGCTTAAGGTATTTCCAGGTTGCACACAAACGTTTATGTATTTTCTTAGATGTGTATCTTTTGTTATCTCTATCTACAATTTAAACATCTACTGCTTTTGTAATTGGTAGTTCTATTGAATCAAGTCGTTTTTTAACTAAGGCCAACAAATGAGATTTTATTATGAGATTAAGCTCAAGGAGTACTACTACATGTGTAGAATTAACTTATTGATCGAAGGTACGCCTACATTTGTTCAACTTCAAATCAAAGCTACCCGTACACAATTTTAAGAGCTACGCGTACACTAAACAAAATCGAAGCATGGATAGAAAAAAAAATACTTTTATAGGCTGGATGGTCGTGGCCATTTCTACACTTTATTTACCTCCTCAAAAAGAAGAGATCTGCATAAATAATCACTGTATAGCAAAATGATAAAATTTCAAAGCGAAATATATATGAATTGTTGTTTTTCTTTTAAATAAAATGATAATTTAGAGCTGAAGACATCATATCTAAAAAAAAAAAAAAAAGGGAAGATCTGATAATTAATTGTTGACCACACAACCTCAACAAAAAGCAATATTTTTTGTCAACGAAAATGAGAAATACGTGTTTAGATAATTTGATTCAAATATTCTAAGGAATTTTTGTATTGTTTAAATGCAATTAAACATTTTTGTCAAAAGAATTTTAAGATTTTGAAATTGAAATAACGACGATAAACTTAATCAGGTTTACTATCGTATAAAGATCGAGTTTCTTTCTATCCAGTAATTAAAATTTACGTGTTTTTCATCTTCAATCAATTATTGTAAAAAACGCTTCTTGTTCTCTCGCCTTGACAAACAGTGCTACCAAAATCTGTACACTTCCGTTTCTACACCGTGTTCTCTACTAAATGAATGTTTGTCTAAATTGGTTTTAATGTGATATTTAAAATAAACCTTGATTATTTTCCGCCTTTTTGATTCGTATGCATTCTTTAATTTGCCCTTTGAATGAAAAAAATGTTGAGACTTAGAATTCTGGTAGTCAGAATCAAATTTTGATTCAAGATTCTCATTTTAAAGAATAAATATTCTCTGTATGAAAAGTATACCCGGTACCAATTCTCTCTCTCTCTCTCTCTCTCTCTCTCTGTTTGTAGGTTTTACAAGGGAAAGTCGGTGTATGAATTCATAATTAACATTCGTCAGTTTGATTTAGAGTTCCTTTACTGTTTTCAATGATATGTCAAAAATGTCAATCAAATTGATTTGAATTGAGATTTTACTGTCATGATCGATGTTTTGTATATCTCAATCACAAATTGAGAGAAAAATATTTTTGACCCATATTGTAGGAAGTGAAAAAGTCTAAATGATACATGCCGGTTTTTCATTCGTACTAAGGATCCAAACCGAAAACAAGTCATAAAAATCCGCATTACACGAACAAATAAAAAGGATCAAATGGACCAACGAAACCACAGGATTAATCGTGAAACCATATTTCTTTTACAAATATCGATTTAAGCAAATAAGTATTCAGCTAAATTTACTTATTTTGTTTTCACTTTCTACAAATAACGGTAATATGAGTATTCAATCTTCATAAAGGATGCTTTAATAGCAATACCACAGGTTTTAGCATTGCAGATTTTGAAAAGATTTCATAAATAACTATGAAAACACCGGACCCCCCCCCCCCCCCCCAAAAAAAAAAATAAAAATAAAAAAAATGAATGTAATCGTTTGCATTGTCTAGCATGTCAGACTATTGTAGCTGTATACACATTCATTTGACTCTGTGTGAATTTTCCCCATCAAAGTAACTTATTTTCCGCTAAATAATTTCACTTGGGTTGTATACGAACACATTAATCATTTGCTTTCCAAAATTTCACATACAAGGACCCAAACCTAGAAAATTCATAATGAACAATACTTAAATTTTGTAAATTTTTATTTTGAATTAAGATGACTTTCCACACACACTACCAGTATTGGTACCCGACATCGATTACTTGGATAATATGGCAAAAGTTTTCTCAAAGAAATATATTGAAATTGACAAGCAGAAACAAGGTACTTTATTATGCGAAGATACAAAACAACTAATACAATACAGTACACATGACAATACATCGTGTCACAATTACTTAGGTTGCGCGTGTTAATGTTAAGGAACATAACCATTACAAAATATGTGCTGATCTAGAACTTGCTTGATAATCAATATGTAATTGATATATAAAATCATGCATATATGTAAAAATAAGGAACGAGATGAATAAGAAAATCGCAAAAGAAATATGCATTTACATGTTTTTATACACAATAATGCATATTATAAACAAAAAAAATAAAGTTGAATACAGACCCGTTTGCATTATATTATTAACAACGGTATTTTGTATTTTTTTTGGTTTAATTTTTGAATTGGCTTTGAACCAATGTGCAGATCTGGAGAAAAGGTCAAAATGCCCCCTCCCCTCTGTGGTAATTAAAATTCACCGAAAATATGCATTATAGATATTTGCAAGCAGCTATCTTACTGACCCATCCCCCCCCCCCCCCCCCCCCACAAAAACAAAATATGAATTTGCGAATCAATGCACATATGTAAAGACGTTTGGTAGCATTTGGCAAAAATAGATGTTTCCAACATAAAAGACTCAGTTGTCATTTTGCATGGATATACATGTAATGTGTGAGATTAAATGCATTTTACATTGAATAAGATAAACATCCCCTCCCTTGAATCAAAACCCTCTCAATCATAGGTCAGGATTTTTACAATTCACAATTTGGTACATGTATAATTCCTTCTTTTTATCATATGCTAAGTTTATCTGACTCTTGTGCTTTAGTAAAAAATCTTTTTACACAAATTACACGAACATGCATTTGAATTATGACAGAAAAAAACCCACTCTTGCACCAAAACCTTTCGCATACAGCCATGAAATTCATAATTGTGGTACAGACAACCATGCTTGTGATAAGTATTACACATACTTACTCCGCTTACACAAGAATAGAGAATTGTTTTTAAAATTGCTTCACTTTTCAGCTTTTACCCAAAACTTTGGGTATTAAATTAATAAATAATGGTTCCCCGTTCACATATGATAATAATTTGATTTAAAACTGTTTGTGTTTTATGGTATGAGAAGAAGAGGAAAATGCTCAAGTACTGGAAAATTCCGAATCTGATATAAATAGACTATTTGGAATATACTGCTTATAAATCTTTTCAAATCAACCATCTAGAAATAAAATCTCTTCAGTTTTTGGAGACATGAACTTCCTATTGTTTATAGGCATGTGTTGGCATGTGTTGGTATTCACACGATTGGTGAGAGTGCAAGGACTCAATCCATATCAGACATTAATTTTTCAACACCATCCATAAAAGTAAAAAATATGCTATTCATTTAGGAGCCTTAAGATATTTTGGTTCACGATATAAATACTCAATATATTTTTTCTTAACCAATTCTACAGTCATCATTGGATGAACTATTTCTTGTTTAGTATATTTTTTGGTCAATCTATATGCACACTTTTTCCCTGCATCTTTTGAAATTTGACTTGAATCAGTATATTTGAATTCATGGTAAAGGTCACTGTGAGTGCCATCTGTGGGCCTCAAAAGTTGGATTAATACATCAATATCACAATTCTGAATTACTGGTAAGACCATTTCTTTTTTCTCAATTGCAGGTTTAAACAAAACAGTTGTCAGCAATTCATGAGCCAATGTTGCTCTTTTGGTATCAACATGAAGTAACCCAGATGTTTTGGCTATATTCGTAAGATTTTGTTTTGTAATATCTGCACTGATCTGCCCAGACCATTCCTTTGGTTCTTCCTCCAGGTTGTGCTGTTGAACACACATCAGATAAACGAGGCATTCATAAGTTCCAGAAGAATCGTGTTCCATTTTTTTTATGTACTGCACCATTGTCTGAACAGGGTTGACAGAGAAGGTTTCGTCTGTGAACAGCTCGTGCTGATTACAATACATCAGACTTAGGAAAGGACCTCCTATGTGACCTTGGTTCTTTGATAGTTTATCTAGCACTGATTGAAATTCAACTGCTTTAAACCAACAGTTAAAATCCATTTTACTGCAATGTCCCTGTTTTAGTTGTTCTTTGAAAATCAATAGTGACTCTGCTTCTGAAAGTTTATCCATATCTACTGTGATGTTTTTTTTATTAATAAAGTTAAGTTTTAAACTTTTGTTGACTTCATCATAAACATGTGTGTGAATTCCAATAACAAATTTGATATTGACACCAGCCCCTTCAATTGCACCAAGAGTCTTTTCGGTTTTTTCAACATCAGTCTGTGAAAATACACAGCTTCCAAATTGTCCAAAGAGATTATCACAAAGTAGGATTGTTGGTCTTTTAGTGAAGATTTCCTCTTGCATAATTTCAGATTCCACCCACTCTGTCTCCCAGTCTTTTCCTTGGAAGTGGTTTTGGATGGCTTTTAAAGCATGTGTTTTGCCACACCCAATCACACCTTTTAGAATCACAACATTTCTTGATTCAAGAAGTCTTAATGCTGTGGTTACGTTTTCCGTGATGACAATACCTTTTTCCACAGTACAATCTGGATTTAGCTTTATACCTTAAGAACAAAAAGTATAAAAGTGTGAAACATAGACCATGTATATATACACGTGTTAAGGTAACAGTTCAAAAATTTATGTACACAAATTCCTAGTGATCTGTTGATTCATTTAGCAAAATCATTTATCCCTTAAAACAAATGGCAATAAATTTGCAATAACAAATGTAATTAATTCACAATTTATATCTCTACATCTTTCTCTAAAGACGATCATGTGCCCTATAAATTATAAAACCCTGTGTTTTAATTTTAAGCTCACTTAAGCTTTCACTCAGCTGAGCTAAAAAGTTAAAAATAAAATTTTGATCCAGAATCATGTCTAAGACCTTTTAAGACATATACCAGTTATGTGGGTCATTGTGTTAGCGCTTGCTTTGTATTCATGTCTCTTTAATCAAAATACATTCTGTTGTCGCGGTCTTTTCATCAGATATGTACAAGAAACCATTCACAAAAATATCTACATGTAGCATGACAAGGGCAACCAATTGTACTGGTAATCTAATCATGCTAATAGTATGTCAAATAAAACAACATTTAAATATGAAAAATTTAAAAGTTAAGCCCCAAAGTTTAGTTTTTTTTAATGCTATGAAAAAATATCCTTACTGTTTATTTTTTCCTTCATCAATTCAGAGCCTTCTGTATTCTCTTCATCTTTACTTGAAGATTTCATAATACCATCATCCCCCTGAACTGCTACAGTTCCATACTTCTGTTTCATTCGGTTATACATATCTTCAAGGTGTTTAAACTGCGAGTCATTATCGCAGTACTTGTTCCACATAAATCTTATTCTTTCAATGTCTGCACCAACATGTGTTTCATCATCTGGAGGTTCATAGTCCCAGCCTCTTCTTGGTGGCTTTATACCCTCACAGAAGTTACGTAGCAATGCAAATACCAAGGATGCATCCAATTTACTATAGTCATTGATGTCTTTTAGACTCTGAAGATCTTTTATTAGTTGTTCGGTGAAATGTTCATTGACAGATTTTGAATGAATAACAACTTTCTCTTTCAGATCATTGACACCAAGTTCGTGTTTCAGTATGTAAACTAGATACTTCAGAAGCTCTCTAAGTTTTTCTATTTTCTTTTCGGGTGGTTCAACATTTGTGTCTGTAAAATAAAACAAACACAACTAGTAAACTGACCAGTCAGGAAGGGCCCCGCTATGACAATTAATATAGAGAAGTGAAAAAAACTTCCATCCTCTTTATATTAACAATGATGAAAAATAAATGCCCGGCAGAAGATGTAAATTGAGAACTGGAATATATAGGATCTCGTGATTTGTAGTTGGATATGATTTTCATCCAACAATTGAAGTGTTTTTTTTCTTGAGCCTTAGTGAGGAGATAAAACACACAAGTTGGATAAAAATCATATTATACTACAAATCATATGAGATTCTATTTATCCCATGTTTTATACACCACAATCAATGTTTACACTGTTTATAAAACTCCACATTATTTTACTTCATTATGCCTACGCAAATCCCATTGTAAAGTCACAACTGTGGGATATCAAAAAAAATATCCAATGAGTCATATCCATGGGATAAAGTGGGTTAACATGGGATGAAATAAAATTTGTTAAAAAAACAAAGAATTGATACCAATGCAATGATACCTAGGCTTTGCCTCAACTTCAAACAAACATCACTTGCAGACACATGTGTACGGTAATACATATAACAGATAAAGACAGACCTTAGATTTTCTGAAACAGGCAAGATAATTAATCTCAGGGGATTAATTATCCTGCTCTCATCCATTTATTGAATTTAATCAGGGCTTACAGAAGGAACATTTTCAGGTACTATTCTTAAGTTTACTTTAATATAAACATAGCAACAAAAAACAACAACAACACCAAAACATCCATTAAAAAAAAAAAAAAGAATCAAAAAACTGATTTCTTATAAAAAGAATTTTTTTTTAATTTATTGTAATTCATATATTTTTTTTTATTTTACAGAATATAAGTATTTGGACTAGAATGAAATATATTCTTTATCAAATACCATTCCTTAAACTGAGGGGTAAAAATATTAGGGTGCAGCTCATGGAATGAGAGTTTAATTTGCTTCAAAACACAATCAGTGCAGACAAAGGTGTTCATTAATCTCGATATGACAGATAGAGATAAGCCTCTAAATTTTCTGCAGCAGGCAAGATAACTAATCCCAGGGGATTAATTGTTCTGCTCTCTCATCCTTTTCTTCTAAATTTACAATAAGATATTTTTTTTCAGAAATGACAGAATGGGGTTATTATCTGATTACCTGTTAAAATTAACAGCATTAAGGCAGAAAAAAATAAAATAAATAATTAAAAAATAAAATAGTGAAAAAGTGAAATCTTAATATATATCTTAGAATTCAATAAAATTATTATAAATCATTGTGTACGGTATTTTAACCAAAATAAAATATGAATATTATATTTTAAATCCATATTTCAAAGAATGTACACAATACTACACATCATTCAAAATTGACCTTAACTTCAAATCAAAGTTCATTTGCAGACACAGGCAGTGCAGTAATTAATCTCAATGTGACAGATAAAGATAAAGCTTAGGATTTTCTTCCTGTGGAAGGTTAATTAATCCCAAAGGACAAATATTGCACAGCCTTCCATGTATACAATGGTAACATTCTCAGCAGTTATCTCTCTTTGCCCATTCATTCTCAGCAGTTATCGCTCTTTGCCCATTCATTCTTATGCATTGTAAGGAATCTACCCCACCACCCCAGCTCCAAACCAGAAGACATAGAGAACCAAACTTAGCATCAAAATATGTATTTCTGCCTACTGAACTACCCTACCAAATTTGAACTTGATTGGGCAACCATAAAAAAAGTTATTTGAAAAAAAACCAGGAAATTTGTGGACGGAAGAGTGACAGACGGATGGACAGAAGGACGGACGGACAGAGTGATTACTATAGGGCACCCGCAAATCCTTGCGGGGCCCTAATAAAAAGAAATATACGTATCAATGAACTTGTTGACATTTTTTTTTCATATGTTTGTCATAATGCCAGAAAACTGCCTTTATCATGGTCCTGGTTTTGGTCGATTTTTGTTCTCTTTTAAATGTTTGCAATGCTTCAGTAAAGCATTTTTCATAGTCAAGTAAAATTTGAGTGTCAGTCGTCAAGTTATAAGCTTCGAAATACAGTGTTTACAATTCATTGTTAGGAAAACAAAGCTAAGCTGGGACATGTTTTTGTTTAATATTTTAAATTCTGAAAGGAAAATTCCAGGTTTAGTTGTAAAATTATTGTGCCAAATGCTAAGGAACTTTTTATTTATGTTCGAAACAAATTAGCAAATGGAACAGTCAGCTTGAAATGAACTTTGACCTGTATATTGAACCAATGTAAACAAAAACATGGCATAAGCCTTGAAAACATAACAAAGAATTGTGAGCTCTGCATCTTGCTTATAACTCTACGACTGACACTTAAATTTTGGTTGATCATTAGAAATGCACTACTTAAGCACTGTAAACAACAAAAATGGAAGGAAAAAATGACCAAAATCGAAATTGAAAATTATTACTAAATACAGTAATTGTATAATCATTTTTATTTGTGGGGGTCAATGTTTGTGGGCAGCCAAAATTTTCCTGGTTCGTGGGGTTGTATTTCGTTGGTGGCAAGTTCTGGATAATTTTAAAAAGTATCAAACAAATGTATATATTTACATCTACAAAGTCTTATTCCTTCTATTTCTTACGCAAACTAATAGTTAATCTACAGCGGCTGAAACTTGAGTAGAAATTGACAGGTCTGAAATTGACACGCCCTGTTAATCGATTGGTCTAAACCTACAGCGACCTACAAAATATCACGGACTGCACGAAATAATCATGATGATGCCAGACTCTCAGTCTCACAGGAGACGATTAGGCTGTTCCTTTTAGCTAATCTACTTACGTACATTAACAGTAATTTAGCGAATTTTACTTACTTTTCATAATCAAATTATTGATTTGTTAAAGAGAGATGTTAATATAAACAATAAAATGATTTCTTTGGTGATTCATTCGGGTTATGAAGGTAGCGATCATTGCAGAAATTTTTTTTTGCAATGTCGCTACCTTCATATCCCGAATGAATCACAAAATAAAGCATTATATTGTTTAAATAAACTCATGGAGATGTAAATTTGTAAGCAAGGGTTATCCACGAAAGCCATGAACATTGACCCCTACAAACAATAATGATTCCACAGTAAACAGTAATACAGTAGTACAATGGCATATTTCTGCTCTCTTCGTCTTCTATCTTGTAGGACATTCAGAAAACAAAGAAAATCATCATTTAATTGCCAACGAGGTGTTCATTTGAACATAAGCTCAAAACCTTTTGCTGTTACCAAATGTATAAGAATTAAAATAATATGTATATGCAAAATAATGGCAAACACTTCCGAGAATTTTTAGAAAATTCTCATCACCAAATCCATGTCCAAGTTACAGTATAGTTATCATTACACATGTAACAAATAAGCATACATACCTAACATAAGCAAAGCAAATATACAAACATCATTAACTAGCTAGTCACACAAAATCATTGATATTATGTTTGTCAAAAGAGTGCTGTTTAATATAGTAATGCATCAAATGAAAAAAGAAGAAGAAGAAATATTAGCTTGAAGAAGTTTAAGTTCGTTGATACCATAATTTAAGCTTTAAAGAGATGGATATATCTTTAATTTTTGCAAAAAGCTAATTCAATCTATCAGAGATTCTTTATTGACATCTAATCTCTTATTACTTAAAGATATTGACAAGAAGAAAAACATATTTCTTAAGGGGATCTAAATTTGACATATTTAATCCATTGAAAGCTTTTGGAACACTTCGCACAATTTTTCAAGATTATCACCCAGATAATTCATTGTCATTTGCAATGCAAATTTCCATAAATTCTTATTTTTAAATTTATATCTGCCTTCTTTATCCTCACATGTTAAAAGAGGTGTTTCAAAAGAGAAATCTTAAGATTTATTTTTACTAGTGGATCAATTATCATTTACACCGTAATGTATTTATAAATACCGGTATTGAATAAGTTAGGGAATGGTGATAAATACAAATCTTGGAATAGAGTATAAACTACGTTTTTATATCTCAGTGTATTTCATACATGATATCATACATTGTAATAAAATTTTACATGTATTTCGAGTAAAACTTTCTCCTCAAAATCATGAATTTCATATTCAGATTTTTTCTAATGGTAAACAAGATGAAAGTGAAACGTTTTAAAATCTTATTAATATCTTTTAGAATTTAAACACAGAAGGGATTTTCACAAGACTTAGTTGAATTTCTGCTGGGTGTTTCTGTATTAAACCCATCTGGTATTGGGATGCTTGGAATCAGGTTGGACACACCATTTAGGACAAAAAATAGTTGGACTTTTTAATTTTTCTCTGTCTTAGTGTTGATTCAGATCCAAATAAAAATAAGCATCAAGCTGTCTTAATTAAATACTGTAAAAGCAGAAATATTCGTTGAGGATTAAATTTTGTTATTTTTGTTGGAAGTATAAATCAACGAAATTAAATTCATGACGATTTTCTAAATCCAAATGTTAATGAATATAGATTTAATATGCGATACATTTTACAGATTACGATGTGACGAAAAGAAATTCCAACGAAATTTTATTTTATGTGCTTCTATAGTAGTTTATAAAAAAACCAAAAAACTATTCAGATCTAAATGGGGGGATCGAGGGACCCCTTCCCCTTAAAAACTCAAATTTATTAATTCACATTGTACAATTCCTGAAAACAGGCCTTGGATCCTCCTGAAAAAAAAAACAATATTATCCTTCAGACCCTCCCCCCCCCTAGAAAATTTTCTGGATCTGCGCATGCTGACATATAGTTCAGTTTCTTTCAATTTTGAAATTTTGATGATTAAATATATCATTTAGAAAAAGACATAGCTGGACTTTCGAATTTTTTTACTCTGTTCTAAGTCTTGACTCAGTTCCAAATAAAATAGGCATCAAGCTGTCTTAATTAAATATTTTCTCTAAAAAGATTAGAAAGCTATTCTGTTTGATAATTAGCACACTCTAATTCTATTTACCTTTTTGACCTTCTTCTTTAATACCTCCAGTATTGCTGGTATTTGTTACCTTTTCTACGTTTAAAAATGTGGATTCATTAATATTCTATCTTTAAAATATACTTTTAGTTCAATTAACACAAGATCAAATAATATTTGTCAAGTTACCTTTCTTTGTTTTAGTCTTTTCAGGTTTAGCACTAAAATCAGTCTTTTCTATTAAGTATATAAAGGTTACAAAATATTCATTACATAACCATATTCAATTGTATCTTCATTTAATCATATTTTATAAATGATGTAAATCTATTACAAAATATTGATAACGTAACCATATTCACTTGTATCTTAATTTAATCAAATACTATACATAATGTTAATCTATGTAAACAAGATATCTGTGAGCCAATGCTCACTAGTGATACCCCCGCTCTGATGTGAATATGCAAAATAAGCAAAGTCGACATTTAACAGAAAGCTGGCATCCGATTGGTACAGAAATATATCCCACAATATGGCATGCCTAAACAAATAGTGTGTTAAAATTTCAAGCATCTGCGATGAATAGCTGCTGAGAAATCTTTGAGGAAAATTTGTTTAAAAATTTTGGCTAAAATAAACAAAGTACTCATTTAACAGAAAGATAACGTCCGATTGGTACAAAAATATATCCCACGATATGGCATGCCTTAACAAACACTTTGTATAAATTTCAAGCATCTCAGATAAATAGCTGCTGAGAAATCTTTGACGAAAATTTGTTTGAAAATTTTGGCAAAAAATAAAGTCATTATTTAACAGGAAGTTGACGTCCGATTGATACAAAAATATATCCCACAATATGGCATGCCTAAACAAATAGTGTGTTAAAATTTCAAGCATCTGCGATAAATAGCTGCTGAGAAATCTTTGAGGAAAATTTGTTTGAAAATTTTGGCTAAAAATAAACAAAGTCGTCATTTAACAGGAAGTTGACACCCGATTGGTACAGAAATATATCCCACAATATGGCATACCTAAACAAATAGTGTGTTAAAATTTCAAGCATCTACGATAAATAGTTGCTGAGAATTCTTTGACGGAAATTTGTTTGAAAATTTTGGCAAAAAATAAACAAAGTCGTCATTTAACAGGAAGTTGACACCCGATTGGTACAAAAATATATCCCACGATATGGCATGCCTTAACAAACACTGTGTTAAAATTTCAAGCATCTGCGATAAATAGTTGCTGAGATAAATGCGACAGAAATTTTTGTTACGAACGGACAGACAGACGGACGGACAGACAGACACACAAGGGTAAAACAGTATACCCCCTCTCCTTCGGAGCAGGGGTATAATAAATATTACATTAAACAATGCTTAATATAGACAGGTTGTTCGCTGAATTGAAGATTTAAAAAATGTGGCTAATTTCATCATTTTTCATACATTAAAGAATTAATTACCATAGCCCATGCATGGCTAAAATGGACAACACTGCTGTCTGCAAAACTTATTTGTTTCATGATATAAAATTAATTTCATGGTTATTCTCTTAAAGCAAATAATCTAGCAATTAATGACCAATTCAAAGAAATATCACAACTTACCTTGTCCAAGCAGTGGGTCATGTGTACTTTGTGCTTCACCTACTTCAGCATCAGCTGTAAAATATAAATTAAAACACATACATTTTATTTTACATTGAATTAAGCTTAAATATATATATTTAAACAATCTACTTGTTAAATACTGGTATGTGTTACAAAAAAAATTCCAAACAATTGAAGGTAGTGTAAGCTTATTCTTTTGTTGAAAACAAATCAACATTATTAGCATTCTGTTCATCTAATTTTGCCAGTGTAGAGATTGAAATAATTTTATCAAATTACCAGTTTTCATATCAGTGAATATGTGTTGAGCGTAAATATGAAAACACAAACACTTGATGGTTTTGAATTATATCTATTTACAAATACATAACCCTATAATCACAAATCAATATATACTCATGTATATGTCATTAATAAAATATCATATATGATAGTCTGAGGGTTCTAACCTGAGAATGAATAACTATTTGAATGATTTCTTTTAATTACAAAAGTGTTTGACAGGGAACTGTAAGTAACTTTTGTGAGTAGTTTCCTTGAAAACTGAAAAAGTATCAAATACCATTTCATCAAATATTAAACCTCAATAAATCTAATACTTTGGGGTTATAAAAAAATACCCTGACGTTATGCTTTGAAATATGAAACATGAAAACAAATAATCAAAGATTACAGAACAGAGCTCAGCAAGATGAGGCATCAACTACACTACAGGCAACATGGATCCTGCATTTTCCACGCACCCCGCAGTCCAAATTGCAACACCGTTTAAGACAGGTGTCTCATGTAAAACTGCGTTACCCACGTTATGTTCGTCCAGCAAGTCAACACTGCCATGATCTTGACCAGTTCGTATTTTTTTTTCATAAATTATCAAAAATCAAAATCCTAGCAATGTGCACATCTCTGATATATGTACATTTGATCTGCAAAAGAACAATGTCTTTTCTTGAAAACTATAGGAGGAGTTATCCATATAAAAATACCCTTTTAGCAGCCATTCACCCGCCATTTACACTATCTCAATAACCCGATTTTTCCTTTGGAAAACCTAGTTAAAAATATTAAAAAGTTGTAACTGTATAGTGAATTATTCTTGAGATGATGTAAAACAAATATTCCTACCTGTGTTTTCAACGCCATGCTCGAAATACTCTCTAAGATCTAAAAATAAGGAATTTTATTTACAAGGTATCTATGTCATATAGAACCATCATTCTATGAAACTAGAACCAAGATTCAATTCAAATGCAAAATATTTTCCAAAATCCAACATTTTGGTTACAAAATACTGAATCATTGAAAAGTTTTAAATTATTTCTAGAGCATTTTCAATAGAATCACAAGGCTTGGAAATTGGTGGATTTTAATAGTTCTCCAAGCCATAATTTGCAAGGCTCTAGATATTCAGATTGACATCATTTTATTCTTAGTATTGATCCATCTTCATTCATACATGTACACCTTAACTTGAAAAACTGCAAGTGAAATGAAATTCTGCACCTTAGCAGTTGGATTTTTTCAATGTAAATGTAATAAAGTATGCAACACTTGGGTACATGATGTGTCAGTATACAACTATAAATTGCAATGATATATAGAGACCAAATTACCAAGAGGTCAAATGACCTACTTGCATTGAAGATTAATCCGCATATCAGGGTAGATAGAGCAGGCCCCTACAGTGTGTCAGGTTATTGCTAAAGCTATAAGTGTTGATTAATGGGATAAATTCTTCAACAATGTTTGATAACTCTAGATCTATAGAGATCATGTATCATATATTGGGATTTACCAGTATATGGACAGTATTGTCTAGTTTTTATAACATGTTTAACTTATTGTTTAACAAAGTTTTTGTGTCTGATATCACATAGAACAGCATGATAAAGTTGTGAATGAACATTATTGTTTTAAATACCGTAATATATTTTCTTAACAAAATATTAATTTAAAATGTGAGGAAGTTAAATTATATATTTGTGGAAGGTCAACAACTTACATGTATAGCTCAATGAAGAGACACACGCATTATTCATTCATTTTATTCATTTATTATGGCACTTATAGATTTTAGAGCTCTTGGACATTATCGTCATAAATTAAGTTCGTGCATTATACTAAAAATCAAAGAATTTAAGGAAAAGTGTAACCATACACTAACCCAATATTTTGCGCCAATTGGTTAACTTTTAAAATTTTTTAAACTTTTCTTTTTCAAGCTAATTTTAATCTCTAAGGCATGAAAATATTGAAAAAAATTCAACAAATTTACAACAGCGATGTCTGGGTGATAATATGTAAAAGCTGAATAATAACAGTTTCAAAACTCCTCCTGAAACATCATTTTTACTTCATGTACTAGCATTTCAATTAAACATGTAAATACTTGTAATCCTCTGCTGGACTTTATCTTTGAATCCAAATTGGTTTCTGACATAGAAAACCACCATGATAACCACTGCCACAATAAACAGAATGATCACCATTGCTACAAACACTCCAACCCCAGTCCCAGAACCACCGTCTTCCGGTCTGAAAAATAAGGAAATCCAAGCAATGGAGAATCAAGCATTCTAAAATTATTGAAATATGTTAAGTACATGTACTATTTATTTCCCATGCCATTTTAACTTTTTCTAAAATTTTCAGTTTGTGTGCCACAAAAACATTTGTAATTTTTCTATGAAGGATCACAAGTGAAACTTGATATAATCACTCAAGTGACTTAATCAGGAAGTTGCATTAAAATATTCAAAAGCACATACGTATATATAAGTAGGTTAAGAGTGATAAAAAGCAAATGGAAAAAAAGACATGATATAGACAGACAGAAAGATATAAAACCACCTTCAGTTCTAAAAGCCTTGGACTATAATAAAAAGAATGCATCTAAAAAGAACTCAATAGAATTATGTCTATTAAACAAGCTCTCCATATATATAATAATAGAATATTGGGAAAAACTTTTTAAAGTCACATATATTTCTGTATTGTCTCAATGGGAAGACACTGCACTGTACCTGATGGTGGCTGCAATTGACTCTTGTCAAATTTACAGTACCAGATTATATAGCTGCACAGCTGTAGCTCTTCAGAAAAAAAAAAATATTGACATACCGGTCTGTCAATATTTTATTTTCTGGAGAGCTACAGTTCTGCAGCTACAGGGTATATTATGGTGGTAGCATGGGAAATACTGCGAAGTTTAATAACAGTTTTTTAAGGGGCTCTAATTTTGATGTCATCTGTTTTAAATGTGATGATGCCCATTGTTATGGCTAATTTCCTTAGTCACATGTATAGTTTTTTCATTCAGATGTAAACATTGTGACCAACAAAATTAAACAAGTTTCACTAAATAAACAAAATGTCCCCCAAAAGTTAACAAAAATAATACTAAGTACCAGGTAACCTCAGTCAATAGGATTTTGAAAATCAAAGATATATCCAATGAAACTTGATTACAGGAGAGCTCAATATTAGAACAGTGCTATAATATCCAGAACCTCTTATCCAAGGGGAATTGAAAATCAGTTAGGTGTGAAAGGATTTATTGCAGCTATATCTTGAACTCCCTCTCCAATAGGATCTTGATCACTGTAGACAAAATTAACATAACCCAAATGTTTGCTACCATACCTGTGATACCACCACACCACCAATGAAAGTCTTTTATTCTTTTGACAGAACAAGTGTGCATTAAGTATGCAATAGATATGCATAAGAGATACAGTTCTTAAGAAGTCAATCATAACGTGTATATACATATATAAGTTCTACAGTGTATTTCTTACCCATCCCATAAGGTTTTATTTCTAAAATTCACAAAATCTACATTTATTCTAGCAGATACAGGCAAAAAAAAAACTATCAACCAAACAAAACATTTTTACCTTATACTGCAACAGTTTGGAAGAAAAAAAATATTTGACATTTGAAACATTGGTTAAAAGTCAAAATTCACATATTTCTCAGAAGATTTCATTACTTTTATATAAGAAATAAAGGGTATATAACAAACTATAAAGTTAACATGACAGTGGCCTCAATCAGCCAAAATGACACTTCAAGCATGAAAACAGTAGCTCTTTCTATTTTATAAGGAAACCATATGATACATTATTATTTGATAACACTACATGACTGTATTACTGTAACAGCAAAACTCGAATATAACGAGCACGGATATAACAAACTTACAGCAGCTGCTATAATGAATAATTATTCATGTCCCGACAAAGTTCTTATATAAGCCTACAGAAGATTGCAGCATATAACGAACATGGTTATAACGAATTTACGGCTATAACAAAGTAATTTTTATTCCCCCACCCCCCTGCCAAAATTTTATCATATTTTATCATTAATATAACAAATATTTTCAAATTTTTCAAAACAAATTTCTTTGAAGATACATGATATTTAAAATTGCATCTATGAAATACTCATATTCATAAATTTTGCAGATTTACTTTAATTATCAAATTGAAGAGAAAAGGTAACATTGACCTTTTTTGTAAATGACAGTAACATCAATTTTGTAATTTACTATAGTTTGAAGTATTTTCAGCTGATTATTTTATATATGTATACATATGTATATTTGCTACAAAATTTCTTACAAATTCCCTATAAACATACCATGATATTACAAACTACAGCTATAACAAAGTTTTTTCTATGGTCCCTTGAAATTCGCTACAAATGAGTTTTGCTGTATTTGATTTATAAATTTACATCATAGAATGTAAACATCCATCAGACAATAATATCATATGATATATGCCTAAGTATCATTTGTGACATTTCAAATTATGTGATAAGATTTCATTAAATGATAATTAAAGCTCTGTTAAATATAACTTTAAAATCATTACATTATGGTATACATACGTTGCAATATCAAAGTATAATTGCTATCATAATACATTTAGTTATACTAGTACCATACATCCATCATCTCATATCTATCATGCAAGTTTGGCATAGTTTGATATCATAATGTATGATACAAGATATCTGTGGGCCAATGCTCACTATTAATACCCCCACTTTAATGTGAATAAACAAAATAGCTTAAGTTGACATTTAACAGGAAGTTGACTTCCAATTGGTACAAAAATGAATCTTTATGTATGCCTAATATAGAGTCTGTAAAAAATTTCAAGCATATGCAATGATTTGCTGCTAAGAAATTTTCGACGAATATTTCTTTAATAATTTTGGCTAAAAATAAACAAAGTCATTATTTAACAGGAAGTTAACATCAAATTAATTGATACAAAATAGAGTGTGTTAAAATTGTTAGTACCTCCAATGAATAGTTGCTGAGAAAAATGCGACAGAAAATTTTGTTTTGGACAGACAGACAGACACACAAGGGTAAAACAGTATACCCCCTCTTTGGATAGGGGTATAAAATACCCATAATAATTATATGGTTTTGTTTTTTTTAATAAAATGATTTCCTACCCAGAGTTAGTTGTGGCACTGGTGATGTCTTGGGTAGTGGTTGGTGCTAGGCTTGTAGTTCTGAAAAATAAAGATACCACAGACACTTGCTTATTGTCAACTTTTACTCTATTAACTCTATATTATAAATACTTTTGCTCAGAGTTGTTTGATTTTTTTTAATGTCAGATGTGAACTAAACACTCTGAAGAATTGGAAATGGTCATTTAACATGTTTAATAACACAATGATGACAAACTTTATCATTTAAACAAAATATATTCAATGTGCAAAAATAATATAAAAAACTCGATTCTTTAATCCATGAAAATTAAAGGTGAGAAATTATGTATGAACAATAAATTCTGAATTATGATTTTCTACAATTTGACTAAATTTGGTATACAGTAAAACTCAGTTATAGCGAAGTCCTAGGAACCAATGAAATTGCTTTGTCATATCCGTAATTCATTATATCCGTATAAGGAATTTGTAATAATATCTATAAGCGAATTCACTTTATACATGTTTTCTTTTACCAAACTATATTTTTTGCCAATTTTAACTGAGGCTTAAAATAAAAATTCATTACTTTAATACCTTTAAAGGTATATGTGGCGTGTTTTTTCATGCCAAGAAATATTTGATTGATTTATTTATTTTAATATGTTATATAAAGATTTACCTTCAGAATAAATTACGCAGTTTATATCAATCGGGTTAAAAAGATATAGAAATTAAAAAATATTTTTTTATAATCATTTTCGAGTCCATGATAAATAGAGCATTTGAATAAACCCCGCCTTAAATCGGCCACGTGATACCACGCTCAGTCTATTACAACAACAATGGCGACGACGAGAAAGATAGTTATACCCATAGTACCGTTAAGTTTGACAGCTTTGGCCAAGAAAGAAAAAAGAGACAGACTGACAAGGATAGGAACATAGGGAAGATTGTCAACAGAGACCATGTAGATTGATGATGGAATGGGAATTAAAGCCGAATTTAACTTAAGTTTTTATCATGAAGTTGTAGGGGTTTTGCTTGTCAGGTTCGTATGTGCTCCATGTGTTCCATTTCTTTACTTTAAGTTATGAACCAAAAGTGGATTTTCGTTGAGAGAAATTTTTGAATAAAGAATAAATAAACACGCTCAGTACATGCATTCCTCAGGGAGAGGGGGTATTAACTCATTTTACCATGTCGTTGATGCTAAAATAGTGTTTCATATTTATTACACATAATAAGCAATTAGCAAAATATCTTTCTACATCGTGTCTTCCAATAGTAGGTTTTCCCGCACTCATGCGCAGTGGCGTTACAAATGGCCAATCACATTAATATTCATCAAACGTGTAGGAAAGTTTAGAGACAAATAACTTAAGATAGAACATGTTTTACGGGCCTAGTCAGTTTGTGAAACGTCTTATTATAAGAAGCATGATGTATATTTTTACTAAAACTCATTCAAAAATTCTACTCTAAATACACCACATAAACCTTTAATAATCGGGTTGTGAATTGAAAAAATTATATGAAAATTACTTCATTCAAACTATTTTGTTAGATGGTAGTGCAAACTTGTGTTAAAGTTTAAAGAAATTTTTTATAAAAATGCTAAATTTCGTTATTATTCACCCCTACGGGTCTCAAAATCTGTTCGCTATATCTGTAAATTTATTATATCAAAATTCGTTATAACTATAAAATTTTTCAAAGATTTGTTAAGAATTTTAATTGGGACTCATTAAAACTTAGCTTCATCCAAAAATTTGCTATATCCATCTTCGTACTAAACGAGTTTTACTGTACCCAGTAATAGCAACTAAATAAACAAACCATGACTTTCAATTAGACATGTCAAGCTTATTGATAGCAACAAGCAATTGATAAAATGGCCGGATTAAGATACTCATTACAGATTACCATTTTCTGTCTAAAGTAAAGTCTAAATACCGTTTAGTTAGATAACCGTAATGTCGCGTGTATAACTAGCACTTTTTTTCAGCCAAAATTTGATCAAAAGTGGGGGGTGCGTGTTGTACATAGGACTAAAATTTTTAACCCATTTTTTTAAGCCGCGATTCTTGATACCACAGGAGTAGTAGCGTGTTATGCAAGTTGTATCATGTATTGAAATATTTATCCTCTCTCAACACTATTTCTTGCATCAAACAAGTTAAAATATCGCCAGTGTATTCGCCATTACGTAAGCAGCCACCTGTTGACTCGGCGCGTGGTCAATGTTTGTTTAACAATTTCCGGTGTCAGAAGCATGCACCTGTCTTGTGTCGGACTTAATACACAGGGTGTTTTCAAGTGTATGAAGATAAGCGATTATTCTGATTTTATTAAACTAAATTACTTCGTTTCCAGTTATGCAGTTAAACGTTATTGCTTTACATAGACTGCTAAAAATACATCGATCATTTGATAATGACGATATACGACATACATACGTTTCTTCACAATGTTTATCTAACAACAATCAATGAGTTTGACTATATTTAATCAATTAAATAATTTCTTATGATGTTGTTTTGGTTTATAACTGCAAACATTATTACTTTTAAGCACTATATAAGCTCGGTTGTCGTTCTTCTCTACGTATGATGATCTTCAATTTCTCCGCTGTTGTATAAGAAACTCTTTACGAAGAATGATACTGCCCATGTAAATTATGCCATCCTTTTAAAGTAAAATTGTAAGACCTTTGACTCTAATATCGCTTGGGCCATGTTCCGATCACGAAATTGCAGTAATTGCGCTTGGGTTATAAAATTATCATTTAACATCGATAGTTATTTGGAAAAATGGCGGCCGTCGATTTTCATCGATGTGCTATGTTCCGATCACAAAATTAAAGAAAGTGCGCATTATCATGAAACATCGATATTTTGGGGGGAAATTGCGGCCCTTGATTTCGTCATTTTTTGGGTGCGTGTTATCAAAGGACCTGCTGTTTTTTCGCCATTTTTTGGTCAACTTTGGGGGGTGCGTATTATACGCGAGTGCGTTTTATACACGATACATTACGGTATATTTCTAAGGTTAATATGAAAGACCTTACAAACTTTACAATTATGCATGATTATTAGGCTCAAATATGGATTTAAACATTGAATAAAATTTATATCTAAATGAAAAGTGAACAAATATCATCTACTTACGTTCCATAAAAGTCTTCATAACAAATTTGATCTAAAAAGAGATATAAAGAAATATGGTACTAAATATATAATTAAGCACAAAAAAAAAAACAATTTCTGAGCTTTAGTCATTTCCTTTAAAACTCCTGGCTCAATAATTTTGGAGGAGGAGTTGAAAATGTGAAATTTTTCCTAGAAAACATATTACTCATTTTGCAAGATAATGGATAAAGTTCAATGGCAAAAGGTCACCAGAGTGACTCAGATGAGCTTAAATTAACTTTGAGGGAAAATACAGTGGTCAGATAATTGAAGATATAATAATGTCAGGATCTTTTATCTGCATATATTTGATTCATTTTATCTTAATTATCACCTTCAATTTTATACAGGCGATGAATGAGCTATTTTAAAAGAAATCCTAATCAGTATTGAACAATCTAAATGAACGTGCTTAAGAAAATCTTTGTAGAAAATTACCTAAACTCTCACAGCAAGGCAGTAAATACAGCCCCATTAATAATTCAGAGGTTGATCATGGTTTGTATAGACTTCAATGTATCCATTATCTCAAAGTTTGCATACTTCTATATATTGTATTCATTGGAAGAACATTTTACAGATTTTTATTATGATTACTAGTATTTATTCCTGCTGGACACAGAGTCCATTAATTTTGTGAAAATAATTTTCCTATATAGCAACCATTTTGTCAATATATTGCCCCCATATCAGTCTCATGTCTGAAAATTACAGTATGAATGAATTAAATCCTCAACACGATTCTTTTCTCTTTGATATAATTGAAATTCTACAGTGAAGTGGACAATTGTTCATTGTCTTGTTAAAAAATATATGTGTATTTCTCATTCCAAGAGGGTGTAGCACTTTATTTGAACAAATGTCTTTATTCTCCAAGTTCAATCAAGCTTATGATAACTTTATTCAAAGTTTGATTGAAAAAGGCCCTGGCACTCTTTACAAAGAAGAAGATAAAAACATGAATCAAGTAAACAATAAGGACAATAGAAACAATGGAAACAATGCAAGGAAAGAAGAGAGCTGACTAATTTTTATTAGTATGAGTCTTCTGCTTAGATGAGCTAATGAAAAAATCACAGTATTAATACAACAGAAAGGCAAGCTGAACAACAGTTTGTCAAAAGCCAGTATTTACTGACTTGATCGAGTCAGACTTGCTGAACATTTTTCTTCTTCAAACCTAATCCATAGCCTAATCGTGAATAGGTTGACAGCTGGAAGATTTGTGTAATTATTAACTAGCTGGATATGCATGTATATTATTGATCAATAAATACTTCAAAAATTCAACTTGAAATTTGTGTTTTTAATTGTCACTCTGTATGCCAATTATGCTGAGAACAAGTACATGTACCACCATACAAATCACTTGTAATAAATATATTTATAAAAGTTACTGAAAACACGTGTGTTTGTTTTGAATTAAGTGGGCGTGTCGATATTACATATCCATTGGCTGTTTACGGGTGTTTATGGGCGAATAGGGTGAATTATTCCGTGCTACGCATGACTTGTACACATATAAAGTAGAATTTGGGGGTTTTTAAGTTATTCGAAGTTTGATGCCACTTTGCAACAGACTATCCCCACCCACCCCTCCCAAATGATAAAATTGAATTTCTGTCAGTTTTTTGTTTCTACATTATTTTTTCTTCTTTTGTAGAATGAGTATGCTTGTACTTGTTTATGAAAGTAAAGAGACTGAGAGCTGATTACTTTGTACTATATTTTACATTATACGATTATTAAAGTCTGTTGCATTCGCGCATGCGAGCTTATCCTATAAATTATGTGTTTGTGTTTTATTTTATAAATAATTTATGTTCGGTTGAACTGGTGAATAAGAACAAAAAAGAGTAATAATTTTGTTGAGATTAGTATGCTTAATGTTGTGATGTATGCCTTCATGTCACTGCCATGCAGTTTGTCTAGGATTTGCTGGTATTGTTGATTTAGTAAATAAATGTTACAAATATTGCATCATTCAATGCAATATTTATCTTCCATTTATTTCCCTTAAAATATGAATCCCATAACCATGCATGTTTAATTACAGCTACTTATTCCTCTTGAAGTTCAAATTTTTGGGATAATGAAATAAAAAAGGGTTTTAAAACCATAACAAGTCTATTGAAAGGCATAGCAGTAGTTGTTCCATGAATGAAATGAAGCTCAAAATGAAAAACATGTTTAGGCTAAGAAAAATAATTTCTTGGTTCTCAGGCTAATATTTTAAAAAACAGATGCAGTCACCAGTGATATTTTTTCTTTTTATTTCATAAAATAACCTTCAAAATGACCTTCATAACTTATTGTAATCTCATATGAATTATTGTTTATTTTTATGCGCTTAAACTGTACATTTTCTTAATACAGTACAGCTCACGAGGATCCCGACACCCACCGTGTAAAAAAACACGGTGGAAAACGGTCTGTGTCGCACCGTGCACACGGTGTGACACCGTGTATGTGTATTGGAAAATTCAAGAAAAAGCACCGTGTCGCACCGTGGCCGCCTGTGTAACTCCGTGGCCACTGTGTTACTCCGTGGATATCGTTACCTGAGACGTTGATAGAAATAGCGTATGTTTAGAAATAAAGAAATTATGGCTTAACAACGGTTGAAACATATATATCCTTTTCATATTAAAAGAAAAAGAATGTCGACTTAAGTTGCACGGACCCAGAAAATTGTCGAGGCTGTCAACGTGAAGTTAATTTTTTGTGATCTGAAAACTCGACGTAAATGGATACCTTTTAATTCATTTGTTCTTAAATAAATTGAAATAAATTCACCAAAAATATTTAATAATCAATTAATATATAATCAAAATTCAAATCAATTTAATTCATCTTGGTTTTTTTCTAAACACACGTGATGTTGTAACTGACGATCCTATTAAAATGTCGGGAGCTTAATCATCTTATTTCTGTTATCTGTAAACACTTAATTTATTTACAGCCTTACTTTTAACCAATTAAAAATGAGAAATGAAAACATTTCAGATCATGTTTTTCTAAAAACATGTGCTGTTGATGTGCTGTAGTGAATAACAACCCCATATTACCGGTGACTCGAATAATTTGGACTTCAGCTATTTATGTAGCAATAAATAAACAAAAAATCACCTTTATATTATAGAATATAGATAAATACATGTACAAACTCTTTTTAAATTATATTCAAGCATTGTACATGTATCAAAAATATAACCGCATTTCATAAAATAATTTTCAACTTTATTTCCGTATAGCTCGTAATTTCACATGAAAAAATCACTCGTGCGATGTACGGAAGCTGATCAGATACACAGCATTGTCTTTCATCTTGGGTTCTATACACAACAGGTGTTATTGTCTGTCTTGTTAGGTGTCATTGGAATTTACAACTAACTGTGTGTATATTTGGACGTCTGAACAGGTGTACTCGAGATGCCGTTATTCACACCTTTCCGCGAACATCTGTTTGGTAACTCATCACAACCCATCGTGTGTATGGTCTGAATATATCTTACTTCTACTTTGTTAGTTCAATTATTTTTCCTAATCTCTAACAAACAAAAAAATTGTTTGTAGATATGTACACAAACAACTACACGTAAGACTATCGGCGCGTGGATCCGGGGAACAATTCAGCAACTCTATAAATGCGGGAATTTCACGAAGTATTAACTTGCGATAAGAAATTATTTACCGGGTACACATACATGTATGTACAAAAAAACCTGATTGATTAAAAAGATGAATGAGATAATACCGGTAACTTTTTGCAAGCATTTATAATAAACACAACTTTATTGATGTGTCGAAATAGCGTCGAAATTTTAACGAAAAATCTTATTACATCGTGAACTTTACAAACTTTTAGTCATTGTGTTGAAATTGTTATTAAAACCAAGGATCTAAAATAAATGAATTAAATTCATACAAATAGAACTCTTATAATTCAAAAAAAGTTGCACAAAAGTACAGAGAGAGAGAGAGAGAGAGAGAGAGAGAGAGAGAGAGAGAGATATTTTACAACGTAATATTCCAACCCTCATGCATGCAGTGTTAGAATGAAGAAACTTAACATTTCAAACACTGAATACGTCATTGTTAAACATTTTTCTATTTTGCGGACTTAAAAAAATAATAGAACGACATTTTTTCCATATCATGGAAGGAGCACGTGGTCTATCTCGCGGGCTGATTTGATTGACATGGATAGCACGTGGACCCTGACTGCATATATTCTATCGAAATTTTAGGGAAAAGGGTTCAATATAATGGAAACTATAAATCTAACTTATTACACTGAATTACAAGTAAAATGTACTTAAATTAAACTCATACTGGTATTCTCTCTCTCTCTCTCTCTCTCTCTCTCTCTCTCTCTCTCTCTCTCTCATATATGACGATCATTAAACAATCAAACAGTAATTATTGCAATACTGAGTAGTTTCTTGGAACACAAATAATTTCTAAACTCAAATTGCTATAAAGATAAAATAAAAAATGTTCAAGAACCGATCCACGGATTCTTAGCGCTATGAATATGTACCGTGCGGTACTACATGGACAAGTACATCACACGTGTATAAAAGAAAGAAAATTTGAAAATATATTAGATATAAAGCTGTATAATTATATTACTTAGAGAAACTGCATTTGTTTTCAACAACCCGTTAGATTTGTTATCGTTGAATAGAGTATAAGTGAGAAAAGATCACAGTTATGGTTCTATGCACTATTGAAACTGCCAAACTACAGTAACTACGATTACTACTACGTTTAAAAACGGACTGAAACAAAAACTTATACAACCGTTTATTTGAATTTTAAAAAGGAAAAGAAAGTGTTAGTGTTTTAATTGATCAAACCTTTATGTGGGCGATATCGATTTTTGATATTAACAAAAATCAACCGTGTCAATGACATACGTCTGAAAATTGCGTGCATAAAAATTTTATTTGTCTTTCTTTGATTCTCTTACGTACATCAATAAATATTTTATTCTTTATAAGTTTCATTCCTAAATCCTCCTTTTTTCACAGGTAAATACCGCGTGTTACACCGTGTTATTGTCCGTGTTGCATCGCGTTGCACCGTGTCGCACCGTGTTTTTTCTCGTTCCGTGGCCGTAACAGAGAACAATAGATCAAAGGTACCGACACTTCCACGCTCAGCGTGGACTTTCAAACACGGTGGTCGGTGTTTTTGTCGGGATACTCGTGAGCTGTACTGTAGGGTAAAATGCGTTCAAAATATATAAAACAATTAAACACTGCCAAATTGCTCTGTGAAGCATATCTTATCAAAATAATCAATCTGTATATTTTAAAGGTTTATTTAAAATAAAAAAATATATATTTCTTGGAAAATACGTCAAGATTGAATATGAAAAGTTTCGCTGGTATCACGCAAATAGTCAGCTCACAATCAAACATGTCCGCAAACTTTTCTAACAACCCTTGTATATGGTTGCTTCTTAAATTTGTCTGTCTGGTTCAGAGTGAACCAACTTCTATGTTGATGATTACATACTGATCTAAATTTATTAACTAAAAGGTTGTGATATATATAAATATAATATATATATATGTTTATCTCAATATAGGGTGGATATCACTCATGGGATAAATTTTTGATATTCCACTGTGTGTTCTTAGGCCACCTGACATCATAATTAAACATTACGTAGCTTCAGGCAGATTATTGATGTAGAATGAATGTCACAAAATAATTCAGTTGAAAAGTGTAGATTAATAAATATGCAGCATTTAATGCTGTTTCAGTTTTTTGGGTTTTTTTTGTAAATTAATAAAAATATACCAGAAAATGAAATGTTTGTTTGTTAATCTTCAAAGAACTTTTTTCATGCGTTAAGTTGTTGACGTCTTGTAGTGAATGTGTTGTGCGGCTCACAATTTTAATGTTTACAGAAAGATCAAGGTTTAACAGAAGATTGAGTTTTAACTTATGGTAAAACATGTGATAAAAAGAATCTCTCATGATTTGCGATGTTATATGATTATTATCCAACTCTTTGTGCAATTCCTATCCCCTCACCAAGGCTCGGGGATAGAAAACACACAACTCGATAAAAATCATATAACATCGCAAATCTTGAGAGATCCTATATATATCACACCAGTATATATACACACAACCTTCTTGAAACCCAATATTTATTACTCTGTAATTTGTTTACTTAGTTTGGTTTGAGATAGAGTTTACATATTTAATAGATTCAATCAATAATTAATTTTATTAAATGTACCATATTAAAGTCTCATCATCTCATGTAAAGTTGGTTTATTTTCCAGCCATTTCATGAGAAAAAGAGAGGGTGTGTGTTTATACACATATGGTTTAACAAACACCTGGAGAGTCAGACATGTTACTGAGGATACCATGTGCACTGTGGGTTGTATGGGTAATTCTCAAACATATTTTTTAAAAATGCTCATTTATTCATTATGCTTCAATGTACTATTTTAATTAATATTTATCTATCATATCTGTTTATTATACATAAAAAATACTTAATATCATCTTATCAATCCTATAATGTAATGTTGACTTTACTTTAAAAAACCCGTAGTTCTAGACTTGAAGTCAATACTCTAATGTATTTGGAATGAACATATAACATCAGATTTCATAGTGTTTTTGCAAATGAAATTTTGATAAAGTACATGGAATACATTACTGGTACTGTACCAGTTATCGGCTAAGACCAGTTATCAGCTAAACTGAGGGTTCGGGTCTATAGCACGCGAATATCCGAGATTTTTTAGTTCAGTCATCTGTTTCTAATAAAGAAAAGTAAGTTTGCTTGAAAACTTTCAATATGTTTTAAACATGAGCTTAAACGATCATTGTTTACCGCTGAGTTTACATCTTTGCACTTTCAGCAGTGGGGAAAGTGACGTTATAAGTTAAAAAATTGAATATTACCTCGTTGTGATACGTTATTATATCCCTTCTTTGATTTGACATATAAAATCAATACATTTAACATGTAAAAAAAAAGGGAATTCACAATTTCCGACAGATTCGTAGCGCAATTGAACGCCTGATTGCATAATAATGCTTTGAATAGTCTACGATTTGGTGTATTATCGTCTGATAATAAACGAATAATTTTATGAGTTTTGTTTATTATGTATCATGACCCCGACTACTTTAGTCTGACCCCACAAGGGGCATAATTCAAACTACATTTAGCAGAGTATAAAATTGACATGAACACAGATTTTACTATGTTATTATCACGAAGCCGATAACTGGTACAGTAAATCGTAAAAACTCGAAAAATTCGGGGCGCGCTAAAAAGCATTAAAAAAAGATGTTTTGGGTTCTAAATAATAATATAAACTAACAGATTGATAAATAAGGAGTTCACTTTTTAAAGTATGTCAAGTTTTATCGGAAAATATCAAGAAATAAGGAATTACGAAAAGAAAACGTCAAATTTTAGCCGATAACTGGTACAGTACCAGTATGAAGATAATATATACAATAGAAACTTAAAGAAAAAATTCACCTTGATAATTATTTATTTTATTTGGTGCACTATGGAGGAAATTATTTTGCATCCACACATGGGAAACTGTTCATGTTATTAAATGCATACAACTCGAACTCAAAAAATGCAATGCAAACTATTTATGTACACATTTCTTTTCTTGAGTATATTTAGTTTAAGTCAATATTATTTCCTGTGTATGGTGATTTGCAAACCCAAGGTAAAAAACGGCATATCCTAGAGGTTTCCACACCTGTTCAAGACAAAAGATAGCCTCTAAATTGCAAACTTCTTTGTCTAACTGTACAACACCCCCCCCCCCCTTTCTATCTTGCAGATGGGGTTTCTTGATTAATGAGTGTCAATCCAGATATTCTCTTATCATGATCTTTATGAGAGAGGGAGAATGTTAATCAAATCAACGCGCGAGGTGCACCAGGTGTTCCTTCCAAGATAAGGGAAAAAGTCTCGTTCTAATAGTTTTCATTTCAAGTTGGGAGAACATAAGTATGCCTAACAATAAAGTATTCTACACTGTTTGTGATGTTTTATTTCAAGTAAAGAGAAAGGAAGCATGCCTATCAATGAAGTATTCTACACTGTTTGTGATGATTTGATTTCTAGCAAAGAGAAAGGAAGCATACTTAAAAATGAAGTATTATATTACACTGTTTGTGATTTATAATTTTAAGACTGATATACTGTGTTTGTGAACTTCAAGTTTAATTCGTATACTTCTTTTTTCTCAACAGAATCTCTCTCTCTCTCTCTCTCTCTCTCTCTCTCTCTCTCTCTCTCTCTCTCTCTCTCTCATTAAGACTATGGACACAATAAACACATGCACTTAATTTTGCTATTTATTTTGAATTTGCAGAGAACCCAAGTTCAGTTATATGGTACCAGTTTTAAAGATATATATTATGGCTATTGTTTGCATCACATAGAAGATTTTTTGTCAATTCTATCTATATTTTTCACGCGCGTCACTCTAATCAGCTTGTAAAATACACCGACTTCCCAAATCACTTGCCGGGGGGGGGGGGGGGGGGGGGGGGGGGGGGGCGGCAGCTGTAAAGAGAGATACGTCTCCGCAAGAAATTAATTGATTATTATTATTAATTAATATGCGAACGATATACAACAGAGACAAAAAAGCACACCATGTTTATTCATTGAATCTCTTAATTATCATTTTTCGTCAACCACTAGAGGGTGCTTAAGGAGTGGTAATTATTTGAAGTCACGGGTAAGACAATTACAGTATACGGAGGCTGTTAAACAGGGGGGGGGGCGGCAGCTGTAAAGAGAGATACGTCTCCGCAAGAAATTAATTGATTATTATTATTAATTAATATGCGAACGATATACAACAGAGACAAAAAAGCACACCATGTTTATTCATTGAATCTCTTAATTATCATTTTTCGTCAACCACTAGAGGGTGCTTAAGGAGTGGTAATTATTTGAAGTCACGGGTAAGACAATTACAGTATACGGAGGCTGTTAAACAGGGGGGGGGGCGGCAGCTGTAAAGAGAGATACGTCTCCGCAAGAAATTAATTGATTATTATTATTAATTAATATGCGAACGATATACAACAGAGACAAAAAAGCACACCATGTTTATTCATTGAATCTCTTAATTATCATTTTTCGTCAACCACTAGAGGGTGCTTAAGGAGTGGTAATTATTTGAAGTCACGGGTAAGACAATTACAGTATACGGAGGCTGTTAAACAGCCTCCGTCTAAAAATGTCCAGATTATCTGTTTTGAAACGCCCCCTCTACCGCTACAGGTTTCAATACACATCCCAAAATAAAAAGTCTACAGAGATTTTGCATTGCATCAGCCATTAATAAGCCCGAATGATAACGTTGAAAAATTGTGCAAGGTGTCCCGAGTACTTCCGAATGGAGAAAAGATGTAAACATTTCCCATTATAAATCTCCGTAAGAAATTTGTTTTCGTTCCTGTGAACTTTTATGAGAGAAAAATGACAATTTGTTGATGAAGATATCTTGGATATTTTCCCTTTTATCGATTTCAACAGCATTTATTTCACAGGTATATGTATTTTTATTAAAAATAATCAAAAAGTGATAGAAGCAATAACTTGGGACAGACTATACACGTACTTATATACTTCATTACAAAGTTATTAAATGGCCAGTCTTGCGCTCAACAGCCTATCATGTACTGTACAGCAATTAGCCGGTAATACGCATCTTTCTTTTCTAGAAATATTTTTTGAGAATTAAATTAAAGGGGTGCTCATTATACATCCTAATGGAATTTTGATACTTTTTTAAGAGGTAAAACATTGACTATCGTAGTTCAGTACATAGCCTTTGTACGGAAATGCTACTTCTGTTTCTTTACCGCATTGAATCACTTAGAAAATTATTATTTTGGCTTATTTAGCAGAAAATGTTTTGCTCTTAATCCCCATCTTTGCGGATTTCATTTCGAAAACTCAGTGAAAAGCTCCGTTTTATGATTGGCTGCAGCTGCGAGTAGCTGATCAAATCCCAGTGCTTGTAAATATGAACTTAAAAGAAAACACATGTGATCTTTGGTAAAACATTTGGTGCTTTTAACAAGTTGAGACACAAGTTCTTGAGTACAGTGCCTGCCCTTGTTTTAAGAGGCCATCATGTCTAACCAGATCGCTTTAAAAACATATATTTTACTGGGATTGACCATAGTTCTACAAACTTGTCAAGGCTTGCGTGATAGCATGGGAAGTAATCATGGCGAATGTAGAAGTTGCCTATCCCATTAGTATATATGTTCCTGCTTATGGTTATTGCCTTTAAAGATTCAGTGAGCTCTGTTTTATTTGATTTCTTTGGTCCGCAATATTCACGACAATGATACCTGATTTTATGGCATGAAAGCTTTCATATAAATCGGCGACTTTTTTACTCCTGGTAAAAGTCCTTACAAAACACTATGAATAAAACATTCGGTGCTTTCCCTAGATTATAACTTAATTCGTATTTAATAGCATCGTTAATTATGTTCCAATATTCGGTAGTCAACAAGTTTTCAAGTTGTATTAATGCCGTAATGTGTATATAACCTGTTGTTCAATTCGATTAAAATGGAAATATGCAAGGGGCGCAACTCAAGTTGCTCGCTAGATAGCGCCACCACATCACCGAGTTTACGTCATGAAATCCGCCAAAGGTTTATAGGGAGCAAAGTGGACAGAAAACCCTTGGCTAGCGAAGATGTTAATCCCTTGATAAATAAATTGAATTAAAAAGGACATTTAAAATTAATATACCGTTAAACTGTCTATTTAGCAATCTGGGCTGTGCATTCACCATCTGCGTGTACGCCGCTATTACAGATGCTATAAATAAATCTGTGTAATAGAGCCAAAATGAAAATACTCTGTGGTTTTTCTTCCTTAATTTGAAACATGTAATAAGAGGCCACCTGTCTTAAGCGGCCAGTTTGTAATTGTCCCACAAGTGGCCTCTTAAAACAAGTGCGAATGTATATGGGTTTATCCCTCTAACAATTTTTAGAATCAGTACGACAGCAAAGTTGCACAGCCTCTATAAGCAAAATAGTTCTACATGTATACTTGCAGAGTGTATAAAGATTTATTGTGACATTTTATGATCAGAGTGCTTGACAAATGTCAGAAAAGAGGATTTGCAGTTTTAAATGCAACCTAGTGTCAAATTTGAACTTGACAACATTGAGATGGTGACCATCTCAAAGAACCGTGCTTAAACAATGGACAATGGGATGAAAAGAATTTCAAAGAATTTTGTTTTGACCTTGACCCATAACTTAAAAATTTTCCTACTGGCAAAGAACTTCGAATTTAATTTCATTTGCCCTTACATGCAGGCATTTTTGCTCATTCTTTGCAAGATTAAGAAAATGGGGAAAAATTCATGGCCTAAATTAAAACTGATTATTAAGAGGCTTTGACCTTCACATTGACTTGGTTTACTGCATACCCTTTGATCAAAGACACCAAGTGGGTGAAGTATGTGCCAGATTAGAGCAAAGAGAGAGAAGACGTGCTCTGGACAAGGATTTTTTATATAATTCTGCTATGACCTCCACATCTGACCTTGAAAATTGGTCACTACACACCCTTTACTCAAAAGCTCTATTTATGTGAAGCATAAGCCAAATAGGGTTAAGCGGAAAGTATATATGCTCTGAAAAAGGATTTTTGTGTGATCCGTTATGACCCTTGACCTACAAACTTTGTTTATGGGCATTACACACTCTATGACCATAGACACTCTGTGAGTGAAGTAAGTCAAGCCAGATTGGACCAAGGGGAGAGATAAACCCCAGCAAGGATTTTATATATAAGTTTGCTATGACGTTATCATTAGACCTAGAAACACTACAGGTCACTACAAACCCTTTACCCAAAGGCACTCTGTGGGTGAAGTATGAGCCACATTGGGCCAAGAGAAGATATGCTCTGGACAATGAATCCGGATGGACAGATGCACAGACAGATGAAAAGATGGATGGACTGATGGACGGACAGACTGATTACTATAGGGCCTCCACATAGTGGGGCCCTATATTAATTATCATTTAAAGGAAAGAATTGAAATTGTTTGATGTATATCCTTTCCAAAACAGGGAAGTTTCATTCTTTCATTTTCATTGTTTTTCAATACAGATGCATTTTGCAGGAAACAAATCGACATCAAACCACAAATTTTTAACACAAGTGTGATCATATGATGAGCTTTTATGCAAAGGATCCCATGTTGTTAAATGAAAATAGGGTCAGAGCTTATGTACCTTAGTGTTGACATTACCACCGACTGAAAATGCATCAGTGGACTTTACTGAGATGGTGCAGATGGTATATGTAAAAGGTGTCAAAATGAGATGAATTTGAAATGGGTGCTACAGACAAGCTGAAAGGGGACAAGTTCAGGCTACAGATTTCATCCTATTCCAGGGGTCATCTCTTTGCAGAGCGACCCTGCCCTCAATTTCACTTATTAGAAAAATGTCCCTTGCTACCTAATCATTTTGTGCCTCTACCAATGAGGAACAACAGTATATAATTAGTTAGTTATCTTTAAAAGATTAGTTTATTCAAGACTTAGCTAGGGCACATGTCAAGGGACGTAGTATCCTCCTGAGATCTGAAATGTTGCACGAATGGTCGAATTGCAATAAAATAAATATACATAAAAAAAAAAAGTAAGTTTAGTCTGAATATATACTAGACTCTGTTTGGTTATATCTGTTTCTACATGTATTTTATGTATATCACACATATTGGACAGAGAAGGCCAATCTAGAAATCTGTTCTTAATTCAGTGAAATTCGATATATATCCTTTTCGTAAAGCTGCATAATCCGTTTTTTGGCTATTACAGTAACAGTATCAAATAATTTTCCATTTAAACCAATTATCATAGAAAGTTATAGACATTTGCCTATTTACACCTGCATAATCAGTAAGTTTTTTTGTGATTTTCCATAATATTACCCATATTTAGATTCTATTAATAGTGATGTCAAAGTCGTAATACAATCATCCCCGCCTCAACATTTTTATATGTAATTGGACCAAGCAGCTTAAAACTTAACATTGTGAGAGGAGAGTAATTATATAAAGGCAGCTTGGTCTTACTCATAAGTCATTGTACAAGTGTTTCCTGTGAGACAGCTAGAATTTTTATATTTCCTAATGAGGAAATATAGCACTGCTGATATAGTGTTTGTGTAGTTGAGTCTAGATGTTTTAACATTGAATGATGCACATGATTTTAATAATCTCACTAAAGCTAGGCAGGCTTATATACATGATACATGTACATCTAATATACAAATAAGCACTCAAAGAAAAAAAAAAAGCACTCAAGCTTAAAGGGGCATGGTCACGATTTTGGTCAAAAATTAATTTTCCGATTTTAATGATTGCAATGTTTCATCAAGGCATTTTTAATAGGCAACCAAAATTTGAGTATCATTTGTTGAGTTTTAAGCAAGTTACAGAGCATACAATTCTTTGCTATGTAAACAAAACTTTTGTTTACATGTTGAATGTTAAACCGAAAAGGCCAGTTTTAGACCTAAAATAAATGTGTTAAACGTTAGAAACTTTTTATTTATGCTTAAAATGTATTAATAAGAAGATAGACAAAATCTGCTTGAAAAAGATTTTTACTGATATATAAAACCTATGTAAACAAAAACAGGGCACAAGCCTTGTTTACATGACAAAGAGTTGTCAGCTTTGTATCTTGCTCATAACTCTACAACTGACTCTCAAACTTCACTTGACCATTAAAAATACATTCCTAAAGCATTGTAAATAATAAAAATATTAAAATTGAATTTGACTAAAATCATGACCATGCCCCTTGAACAGTATCATTCCATGAATGTTTTTATAATTGTTTTTATATCCATCCATGAATATTAACCTATGCTTTTTCCATGAAATCAAACTTACATTGCCACAACACAGAGGGAATATATGGTTGTGATGGACATCCAGACGGAGCCTTACAATCCACAGAGTCCAGATTATGCGTCTGTTCATTCAACACTGCACATTTGTCTGTGAAAAAAGTACAGTCATTAATACATGAATAGTTTCTATCAACATGATGTACAGTGTATGCAGATTCAATGATGTAAGATGTAATTTTTTTGGTCACAGCTAGACTATCATGTCTGACTTTTAGCACTATAGTCTGTCCCAGTTTCCTATACTCACTGGACTGCATTTTATTATCATTTCAAATAGGATCAAAAAAATATAAGACTTCCATTTCGAATAACCCCCTTTCTCACTTCATATATCACAAGACTTTCATTTCGAAAACCCCCCTTTTTCACTTCATATATCACAAAGTAATTCTGAAAAAACCCTCATGCTTGCTAGTTTTTCCAAAAACTTCTAATTTTTATAAATCTCCATAAGCATGATTAAAAATTTTTTTTTTATTCCCATCAATTTCCCTGGGTAAAAAGTGGGAACATGAGGAAAAATAATTCTTGGAAAGCACTTTATATACATGTAGTAATATGCATTTCTCGCCCCACAAAATCAAATTCTATAGAGAGCTTTCATATACGTTTGTCAAAGCAGAATTCGCTTTCAATACACAAGTACAGATCAACACAGGTCTACCAACCATATTATGCAGATTAAAGGCTTGTCTTATAAATTAACAACTACTGGTACTGTACTAGCTCTGATTAAACGTTTTCAGGGACTAAAAGAACCTCTTATGATTTGCAATGGTAATTATATGCTTTTTATCCAATTCGCAACCTGATAAAATTATTATAAGCATATCATCGCAAATCATGAAAGATCCTAAAAACGACCTATATAACTGGTGCTCAACACTGCTCAATTTAAAAGCAGCCTCATGCCCTAAATATTTCTAAGCAGTCTGACCTACTTTAACTGCGACATTGCATCATTTGCATGTATTCCCAGACATCGATCCTCATGCGCTGCATCAGTCAACAACACCTTAATTATGATGCACCAGAGACATGTTATTTATGTCTCTGGATGCACCCAGTACATATATATATATATATATAAACTGAAGATTTTTTCAAACAAAGCAAAACAGAACCCTATGTTATTAGCCTACGTTAATCGGTTCATTACTTACTGGCTGGAGTCAACCCAAATTTAGTGCAGATTTCTCCAAAATTTCCCACTTGGTTTTCTATTGCTGCACACAAGTAATCTGGCGTGTCACCCAGGCACTTTTTTCTGTCAGCTTCCAATTTCCAGCTACCCTGGTCCCTAGGACACACTGAGACTGGCAAAAAGTTCTGAGCTGCCCAGCCGCTACTCAGCATCAAAATGGAAAATAACTCGAAACGGAAAGTCGCCATTTCGAATGAGTCACCTGCGCAAAAAAGCAATCGAATTCATTAGGCTAGGTCAAATTTTTCATCAAATCAAAGATACTGTACAAATCGTGAAGTTACGGGATAACTGTTTAACATTTTTTTCATAAACTTACGTACTTTCTTTTTCTTCCAGTCCCACAGACGCTTTCGGTCTACGTGTACTCTAGATCTGTACGGAAGCCCTGGAAGGACATAGGCTTATATGTAGGAGTCTTGGTAAAATGGGTAGGCAAACCCGGGCCGGTGTAACGAAGAATTTTGACCCGGGTTGAAAATTGACCCGGGGGTCATTTTTCCACGTTGAATATTGAGACCAAAGGTGTTGAATAAAGACCCTAATCCGTTGAAAATTGACCGGCATCGTGGAATTTTGATCATGAAACCGGTTCAAAATTCAACAGCAAAGAAGCACAAATTAACGAATCAATATTATAACTTGAGTTTATTTAATTAAAAATTATCAGTTTTTATATATTTATTCTTTAGATATACTTGTTCACATGTTTCAACGGGGGTGGGGGGATTAAAATGAGACTTAAATAATTATTTTTTGAATTTACATAGTATCTCTTTAAATATGTACATGCAATAACTATTTTATTCATAATAAACTTTTCGCGTATAATTGCTGTGTGTGATATTTATATATTGTTAAAGAAATATGATTGCGCCCATGAGAAAAGGGTCCTTATGGCATTTTTTTCACAAATCCAGATTTTTATGGATTTATACTTATATATGACAGAAGATTAAAGTTATGAAGTTTCATGAAGATCCAATAACTATAAATATCTTTATTTCGCTTTTAAAGTTAAGGATTTGTTTTTACCTATGACGTTGTTCACCTTGCGACGTTACGTTATGATTTTATCAACGTCATTTTTATGTTACGTATATAGCCCCGTTGTTTCATTTGTTATAATCTTTGCTTTTGAAGATATCATTATTAAATTCTTATTAGATAACTTATTAATAACTTTTAATAATAATGCATAATTTTTTTATATAATCTACGCACTTTCATTTTTTCTGAATAAATCATATCAACTGATTTTATAAACTACATGTGCAATTCAAAGAATGATTTTAAAATTATTCATTATCAATAATTAAGTACAATGAACATGACAAAAGTCGATCTTTCTTCTTCTCATTTTGCTTTAACTTCTTTATTCTTCTGTACATTTACGCATGATTGACACTTTAGTAATTCATATCAATGTTTATTTTACTTTTATTTTCGAATTTTACTTTGATTCGTTTTTAAATCGTTATGGCTTGCTTAATTCTTTGTTGCTTTAATATTTTTTTTAATCTAAAATAAAATGATTTAAATTACTTTCTTACATATTTAATGATCCTGTTCCTTTGTACATTATTATACCTAATTAAATCTTAATTAAAAACGTAAATTCTGCAATCAATTCGTTTAAATGAAAAGTCGCATTTTAAAGCTAAGTAGTAGTGTGTTTGCTACAATTGCCCGACCCCCCCCCCCCCCCCACCTCGTTCCGGTTTATGAAAATACGCACGCAGCAAGCTTAGTAAGATTGCGGGATGTTTCGCTGTTAGAGAGACACTTCGAGCCGAATATTTTGCTCCTACATGTTTCAATAAAAGATACAACGAGTTTACCAAGTTCTAAAATAGTATATATCGATATAATAATGATAATTTTCACAAGCTTGGCATGGATCTGGAGGTTCTAAAAATTAGCGTTGACACCTACAAAACTAAATAAGGACTATATCTTGAAAGGAAACATGATAATGTGCGATACATGATCATTTCAATAAATTCGTAAATGTGTTTGAATTAAAATTGAAGTTAAAAAAATTAATATTTATTAAGTCAAAATATGAATGAGATATACTTTATTTTGAATTCAATTAAATTTGTCCAGGATCGAAACGTATGTTTCTTTTATCCCATGCTTATTGCTATAATTAAAACTCCTAATGTTGTTAATTTTGTTTACTTTTTATGTGTAAATCAATATGTAACATTGCTGATATTGTAGATTTTTTTAATTTTACGCGAGCACTTATTACCCTTTGTTTTGTGTTAAATTGCAAGGAAATAGCGAGCACCAATAATTTCTATAAAGTTAGCTGACAACAGTTTACTGCATGTATGAACAAATTAAAGCGTAGTGGAATAAAAAAAAAGGTGGTTCCATTTTAATGGGAGTGATATGGAAATGAAAACGTGCAAAGGTGTCGAATCGTGAACCTTGATTAATTTACCCCTCCCAGGCACGTAGCATCGTTTTTGAAAGTGGGGGGGGGGGGGGCAGACTCATCCAAACAATCTTGACAAGCCAAAAAAAAAATTCCCAAAATCTTCAAAATCCTAATCCGGGGGGGGGGGGGGGGGGGGGGGGGGGGGGGGGAGGGGGGGGTACGATAAACTTTACTTCCACAAAAAAAAACTCCTACCTACCAAAATTTTTTTCCCCATATCAGGAAATTCCTATTCCGCGTGGGGGGGGGGGGGGGTTGTAACTTCAATTCGACTCCTCATTTCGTTATTTTCTTATCTATTTTTTACATACTTCAAAAAAAGTGGGGGGCCAACTCCATGTTAATTCACTTTTTTATATGTAAATTTTAAAAAAATTGTTGCTGAGAGAAAAAGTGGGGGGGGGGGGCCAGGCCCCCCCCTGCCCCCCCCTAATGCTACGTGCCTGCCTCCACTCACATTTCTTTTACTGAAATCTCAAAACAAGCACTAATGCTTTAAACTTGGTTCTCTCGTAGCATTTTCTTAATGTTTTTGAAGCATGCACCCACTATTTTTGTCAAGGCCAAATTGTTCAAGTTCCTGAACTTGCAATAAATTATAATGTGATTTTGTAAAAGAATAAAATCGGGCACAAGTTAGATGCTCTTAGGTTTAATGAAAACTATATAGTTTACGTCTAAATTTAATTAGAATGCTATGACTCAAAATGTGTACACATGTTAATACAATGAGTTGACTCACTTGCTCCTTGAGTTATTTGTCGACATTGAACAAATACACACGTTAATACAATGAGTTAGCTCATTTTTTAACATTGGGTATTTGTAGACACATGAATAATTTTTTAGTGCGTGTATATGTAGCTCAAATGTCAAGGAGTTTTTAAATTAAAAAAACTTCTTTCATGTTTTTGAGCGTTCTCTAAAATTACTAAAATCTTATCTGCCGGAATGCATCTACATGTATTATAAACAAACTGGGCAGAATACATTCTTATTGCTATTTACATATTATATTAGATGTGTACGCACAATTCACATGTATTTACCCTTTGTCATTTTGGATTTTTTTCCCAAAGAAGTGGGTCAATACCCCTCCCCCTCCCCCAAAAATGTATATTTATATAAAAAATCAGGCTCCCAAAAGTTTTGGACAACTAATTTAAATTGGAAAATTAAATTAAAATCTAATCGATTATTAATACTTAGTGTTAATTTTTTTGCACGAACTTGTAATCAATGCTAGCTTTAAATAATCCAAACCGAGTCTTGGTAAAATGGGTAGGCAAACCCGGGCCGGGGCAAAATAAAAGCCGGGGCAGATCGATATTTTTCAATTTTCTTTGTTAATACCCAACTAATCTCATTGATATTTTCAGGATATGTTCCCAATCGATATAACTGTATTCGCTGTAAATATTTCTGCACATTATTGTATATTAAGAAATTTATCGACGATTGTTGATTTTTAAGTTGGTAAAATGGGTAGGCAAATCCGGGTCGACATTTTACGGTTTTGTAGACTTATTTAACAGTCTAGACGGGACTCCCAAAACGGAGTTAACTCCCAAAACGGAGTCTTTGGCTCCATCATGCATTGCGGTAAAATGGCGTTTCTAATGTTAACAACACTCGGAACTACTCGGATGTCTCGCGCACTCGACATGAAGCGGAATCAGCCGAGGATTGCCGATTGATGTAAACAACGTGCGAGTTATGCCCCTTAGTTCTAAATAAATCTCTAAAATTGGCCAAAAACACGACAAAAATTAATTCTAATCTTTCAAAAACATTTCTGAACGTTTATGTGTCATGTCAATGCCATATGTTCATAACCGTTTACTTGTATTACGTAAGATTAATTTTTAAAATGAAAAATTCACCCAAAACTTCGATCACGCACAATTATAACTGTTTTGAAATAAATTTAACGCTTGGATATGTTTATTTATCATTGTTTGTTAAAAGTATAGTCTCATTTCAATCTTTTTCATGCTAAATTATCCAATTATCTTGAATAATTATGTATTTAACATGGTTTCCTAACATCGCAAATGCCGCGAGTGATTATAATTGTTTTGATGATAATTATCAGTTCAATTTAAAGAGTTTTTGAATCTAGAGTGACAATTTGTTTTATTTTCCGGGCTTTCAAACAACCAGTCATATTTTTTAGATACCAAAAAGACGTTTTTTAATCATCGCTAGAGCAACCAGTTTTTGTTAGTATTCGAAGCTTTTTTCGTTTACGCACTTATCAATTTGTATGTTTGATGATTTTAAATTGTAACACAATACGAAAGAAGTAAAATTTAATGCAATTTACCTTTTATTAACGATTAAATTCCATGAAAAACACAAAACTATCACTTTTGAAGCATCGTCCAAACGTCCAACTTCGAAGAAAAATAACTTTCTTAAGTGCAAATAAACCCCTATTTCGTGCAAATACGATCGATAGTAAATTATATCCTGGGTCTTTTAAAACTTGTTAGAAGTCTGCCAACACATGCAGCACTTTGCAAGACGATTTCTTGTTGACCCCATGTTTTCATTAAGAAATCGCCATATTTTGTACCAGTGCGCATGCGTAGACTCCCAAAACGGAGTCCAAAATGCTTGCAGAAATTCACTTCCGTTGACTCCGTTTTGGGAGTCCGTCTAGACTGTTTAAGACATAACTGATCATTTCACGTTTAATTCCGGTAAAACAAATGAAATACTTATAAGAAATAGGCATTTATTGAACGGAAAATAATTATTCTTCGATTTGCGCGCGACATCCGAGTAGTTCCGAGTGTTGTTAACATTAGAAACGCCATTTTACCGCAATGCATGATGGAGCCAAAGACTCCGTTTTGGGAGTTAACTCCGTTTTGGGAGTCCCGTCTAGACTGGTTATTAATCGAAGAATAATTATTTTTCGTTCAATAAATGACTATTTTTTATTAGTATTTTATATGTTTTACCGGAATTAAACGTGAAAGGTTCAGTTTTTTCTTAAATAAGTCCACAAAACCGTAAACTGTCGACCCGGGTTTGCCTACCATGTACTGGTTTAGATGAGTGTGACTAAATGGGTAGCGAAACACGGGCCGGGCCGGGAATTTTGAAACTGATAACCGGTGCTTGTTGATTTGTTAAAAAATACTCATTTGTTCTGAACGAAATTTGCAGGAATACTTTATTACAACTTGTTTTGTCTTCGCTGAAATTTTTATTATCACAGAATGAGTTTTTCAATATTTATTACACATTTTCATTTTTCAGTGACTAAAATGGGCGGTCATACTAAAACACGCCTGCCGACGCCTGCCGGGGAAAACACGCCTGCCGAGAGAAAACCACACGCCTGCCGTTTACCTGATGGATTATTTAAATATTTTCTTTGATATTTTATTTAACTTCACTAAATTAAGTATCATAATAACAAAAAGTTGACTTTAAGTTGATTATTTAGCACAAAATTAGCAAAAATGTACAATGTTGGTAAAGATAGATAACTCTTACGTAGAATTCATACGCCTGCCGAGAAAATGTATACGCCTGCCGTTTATTTGATGGATTATTTTAATTATTTCTTTGATATTTTAGTTTACCTAGCTTAATAATTGATAACAGAAATAAAAACTTGACTTTAAATTCGTTAATTAACACAAAATTAGTGAAAATCGGGAAAATAGATAACTCTTACGCAGAATGCATACGCCTGCCGAGAAGAGAACACGCCTGCCGTTTATCTGATACATATTTTTTTTTTCTTGGATATTTTATGTTCCCTAACTAAATACATGATCAAAGAAATAAAAGGTTACTTTGTATTCGCTGTTTAATGAAAAATATTATTAATTGTTCAAAGTCTCTGAAGAAGACAAAGAGTTCCTCCCCTGCTTACGCCTGCCGAGACACTGAGTTGTAAGCCTGCTGATTTAATCATTTATCCATGTCTTTTATTTTTATTTCTTGAAAAACTTCAGCTTTTTACATAGTTATCATTATACTGTAATAGTGTTTTCATACCCTATTCTTTTGTTGCAATTAATTAAAGATATATTACAAACTCGAATCAGGGACATATATACTGTTATATACATGTACATTACTTTTGTATGTCTCAGATGGTCTCTAGTTTTTCGAAGAACCCTTAAAATATGCATGTATTTAACGTACAATTAAATATTTTATGTTATATATTCATACGATCTAAAAGTGGTGTCTGAAATAAGAAGGAAAGTATACTGATGTGAATATATATAATTAATGTACTGTTATACTAAGTTCAGAAATACGTATGGAGTCAAACTGTAAATACTGTGTTGGGTGAACATATAAAACATGTAATGGAAATTAATATTTACACCAACTCAATCAATTCAAAAGATGCAATTCGACAATTTCATTTCTTTAGAGAAGTGGACTGGCATAACCTTTATCCGTGTATGAAGGCTATACCGGTATAATGTATTTCTTAAACAAACAGGCTAGCGTACTTTAATTGTGCAAGCATTCCAGATTTTATAAATATTTATGCTCCTAAATTATTAATTCTAGTAAATGTATATAGAGAAAGGTTAGACTTTTTAAGCAAAATGCATTTACATTTTCGTACACAATTAGTTCTGTACAATGTTTGTAACTGTTTACATCTTGAAAAACTTTTTCATCTCAAGACTTTCACTGCCTAGTTCACCAAACTATATCTAAATCTTTTAAAATCAAATATTACACAGGACATTCATAAGCCTGTAGCAAAATTTTACATTGCATGATATCAGTGTAGCGGATAATTATTCCATTCAAGGGAAAGAGGGGTAGGGGGTATCAGTTTGAATATTAAACAAAAAACTGGCTTTTTCTCACAAGAAAATCTAACATAGACTCAATCATACCCCACTATAGACTTTTGAAACCCAATACACGCTTTACCTTCCAGTGATGACTTATTCTGTTCGTAGAAGAAAAAAAGCAGACATAGAGCATGCAATTACCAAATTAAAGCAGAACTCTTTAGGTTGATTCAATATTCAACACAATCAATATACCGGTATAAATTGTAGCTACATGTTTAGTATATGCTTTATTTTGAGGTTATCATTCAGTATTAAGTTCGTTTAATTTTTCCAAGCTGATGAAAATGTGACCGGGTTAAAATTTTACGATTTATGGTCTCAGTTTTTAATGGAGAAAAAAAAGAACCCTGGTTTAATGATTAACGTTGTAAAGTGATTCAAATCATGTCAATATTCTTGGTTATAAGCTTGGACTGTCTCGTAAAAAATAATGAATGATATTTTCCCCTACAAAATAAGTTTTGTTTTTCTGTATATTTTATAAGCTTCTCGAAGATATATAGTAACACAAATGTTTCAATGTTTACGGTTATGAATGGACTATACACGTTTTATGAAGAGACGTAAGTCTGACCAATTAGAAACTGATGGCTTATTAATCAGATATAGTGTTTTTTATTAACTGCTTGTACATGATATATACATATATAAGGATAAAATGGTATTATTCTTCAATTTCATATAGATACATAAAATACAAATATAAGAATCAGAAACCATGATATGGTGACCTTGCTCTATCAATTGGAATAATTAAAGTGGACTGCAAGGTTTTAATACTACTTTTGGGTTAATATTTAGGTGCAAGTTCAAAGGCTATACATAGTATCTTAAGACATACTTAGGTACATCGACTCGTTCATAACTATTTTTCTCAGTCACCTAAAACAGATGAGAGAGAGAGAGAGAGAGAGAGAGAGAGAGAGAGAGAGAGAGAGAGAGAGAGTGGCTTGTGTACAAGGTGCGTGCTTCACGGTCGTCTTCCAATATACAGGTAGGTAAGGTCTATTGTTTCTTAAGAGACAAAAAACCGTTCAATTCACACAGAATACACAAGAAACTAACACGTATGTATACACGTGTATCAGTAGAGCAACGATCACTAGTTATCTTTGGACATGTAGCCCCAACCCCAATTCGCCCAAAATATTATAGCAAAGAACATAATGTCGAGTAAATTATTTTGTTATTAGTACATGATTTGTAATAAAATGAGATAAAAATGATTATATACATTGAAGAATCAATAATTACGAATGCATGCATTATTCTTTTTTTTTTTTATCAAAACCTCCACGGCCTACGATTAATTATAGTCAGTATGGTTGATTAATATAAAAATTGTCGGGAAGATAGTTTACGTTCATTAAGTTCAAAGACAACCGATCTGCATAGAATATTGCGTTCATTTTTTACTCAGAAAATTTTTACTCATGAAATAAAACCACCACGTTCAGATGTCGAACATTTGGATAGTGAATGGGGGTGGGGGGGGGGGGGTGACTATCGTTCCAAAAAAAATTCTTACCTACCAAAATCCCCCCCACAAATCTTGAAATTCTTGGGGGGGGGGGGGCGCTATTATACATGTGACTCCAACATCTCAATATTTCCATCTTTTCATTGTAAATATCGCAAAAATTATCTTTCTTGCGAGAAAAAGTGGGGGAGCTGAACACTCTATGATGCTATGTGCCCATTGGTTAGGTCTAACTTAGCAAATAAAGTGGGGGGGGGCTAAGCCCCCTACCAACCCCCACCCCCCGGTTCCGACACATATGTATAGGAAACCACTGGTATCACCATTTCTGTTGGTTTTCAATTTTAAAACACAATTTTTTATCCAGTATTTAGAAAAACTTTAAAACAGGATTGGTCTATAGATCATAAGATCGTGGAACACTATTATAGATCGACCCTTGTGATCAGTAAGCTGTCGTAGATTGGGATATTTCAATATCAATGTTCTTGCTAACAATAACAATGTTAGTATAACTCATTGGCGGATCCAGGGGGGGGGGGTCCGAACCCCCCCCCCCAACCCGTTCTCTGGGACATATTTTTTTTTTAAAATCTTGTAATGCCTATTTAAAGGTAGTTTTTCCCATCTATAATATAATTACTGTAATTATCTCAAAGAAATGCCTTTAAACTTGCTTCTTTGAAGAATTCCTTACAACATACTGTATTTCTTATATGAAAAAAACCCTAATGATTTTTTTTATCGACAAAAAGTACTCCCCTTCAGCATCCAGTGTTCACTTCTTTAAGTAAACATGTGGAAAATAAAAAACAAATTACATAAACGTAAGCAGTATTGCTAAAAACACAGATTTATAATAACATCTACAATGTATTTTCTGCTCTATTTCTTTAAAAAAAATTCGGTTATAGTTCATACAGTTTTGAACTGACAAGCCATCGAGTAAAACGACGTTCAAGTACGAATATTTACATTCTACTGTGTTTTTCCATTAAATTCTGTGATCTTCAAATGCCTCTAAATGCAACAAGTAGTCAAAGGTCAAATTGACGAGTTTTATTATGACGTCACAAACGATGAACGCTGCAAACTGCAGCGTCACAAGCGAAAATCAAAGTTCACGCTTGTGGCTGTTACTGTGGCTCTTCCATTAATATTAACTTACCCTTAGAATAAGATAGGAATTTTAAGGCATGAATCACATTTGCAGACAAGGCAAGTAGTTGAAAAAATGTAAATATAAGCATCAAATCATGATTTTTTTAAGTATACACTCTCATAACTGCCGCGGTGTGTGCATACAAATTTTCATAACGCGCTAATGCGCGTTACTCAATTTGTATGCACACACAGCGGCAGTTATGAGAGTGTATACTTCAAAAAATCATGATTCAATGCTATAGTACACGCATTCGTTTTACTTTTAAAAGCTGCATTCAAATGTATTTTTTAGTTAATTAACTTAAGTAATTATAATAGAAAAGTTTTACTTCGTTTCATACGAAAAATATCTAAGAATTTTTCTTTGGCCTTGTAAATGATTTTCACTTATTCTTTTCATGAGTTGATCTACTCGGGGGGAGTTGGGTAGAGTTCCCCCCCCCCCCCAGGTAAAACTCAAATTTCTTACGGAAGTAGGGGTGATAGAGTCCCCACCTCCATTGGAAAATATTTTTTTTTTTACAAACTAGTAAAATCATCAAAAATTTGCCTCGACACCCCCCCCCCCCCCCGGACAAACCTAAATACTACATTTTTTTGTACCCCCCCTTAAAAGGGATGACATACATATTATATCATTCTCGAATCACCTGACTTCATATAATATGATGAATCAATAGCAGCAATAAGAAAAGTTCTGAACATAATTATAAGGCAAAATGTTAAGTCTATATATATTCATAAATTAGTTTATACAAATAAAAATGACAAATAAAATGGCAAGCGTGCATATTAAATCGACAGTCGTAAGATTTCTACATAAGAGTGTTCCCTTTATTTTTAAGCCCTTTGCAATTTTTTTCCTTTTTATCTATGCTTGCTATTTAGTACAGGAAAATAAAATACTAACGTAAGAAAAATATCAAATCATCTTCAGGTAAACGGCAGGCGTATGGATTCCGCGTATATTTACCCATGGTTTTTTCTCATGTTGTGTTAATTAAAAAATGTGGTAATTTTTTAATTAATATGATCATTTATCAAGTTAGAAAACATAAAATATAAATAAAAAAATTAAAATCATCCACCGGGTAAGCGGCAGGCGTGTTCTCTTCTTGGCGGGCGTATGCATTCTGCGTAAGAGTTATCTACTTTCCCGATTTTCACTAATTTTGTGTTAATTGATGAATTTAAAGTCAAGTTTTTATTTCTATTATCGTTTATTAAGCTAAGTAAACTAAAATATCAAAGAAATAATTAAAATAATCCATCAAATAAACGGCAGGCGTATACATTTTCTTGGCAGGCGTATGATTTCTTCGTAAGAGCTATCAGCTTACCCGATTTTTACTTATTTTGTGTTAATTAATCAATATTAAATCAACTTTTGATTTCTGTTATCATCTATTTAGTTAAAAGAAATAAAATATCAAAGAAAAAAGTAAAATAATCCATCAAATAAACGGCAGGCATCTAGATTTCCTCGGCAGGCGTATGAATTCTACGTAAGAGTTATATATCTTTACCGACATTGAACATTTTTGCTAATTTTGTGCTAAATAATCAATATAAAGTCAACTTATTGTTATTATGATACTTAATTTAGTGAAGTTAAATAAAATATTAAAGAAAATATTTAAATAATCCATCAGGTAAACGGCAGGCGTGTGGTTTTCTCTCGGCAGGCGTGTTTTCCCCGGCAGGCGTCGGCAGGCGTGTTTTAGTATGACCCTTTACTTTATCATTGCTATTTAAGTTTAAATACTTAGATAATTCAACATTTCCGTCAAAAAATGTCATTTGATAAAATTATGGCCAAATATTTTAAACCCGGGACGGAACAAAACCGGACACGTTTACCCGGGACAAACCTTTTATTTCCGAAAAAGCGACAATATATGTTATATGATTTCTTCACCCATTGCATGTGTTAACTCTTAGCCGGGCAGTGCATGGCGTAGCTGCCGTTAGGCACAGGCACGTCCCTACGCATTATTTGAAGACCAAAAGTAATGTCAAAAAAATAAATTTAAAAAATGTTTATTGATATTAAATAGCTTTTAGACCAAAAAACATTAAACAGTTCAAAGTTTTCAGACATCCCAAAGAGACTTAACTAATTGATTAAAAAAATGAAGATTTTGCAAATGAAAAATGAGTTAAATTAGGAAAAGAAAATCTATTCAGAAAAATCAACATTTACTGTTCTGCATAATTGGTCAAGGCAATTATGGGGCCCTCTAAGGGGACACAGGTAGACTTTACCTGTATCTACTTTGGGACACAGGTAGACTTTACCTGTATATACTTTGGTTCACAGGTAGACGACATTGTCTTATTTTTAATTAAAAAAAATAAAAAGATGCAATAAATAGTGCTAATGGCTGCATGTACCTGACATTATATTAAAAATACCATATATTTTTTTATAACCTTAATGTTTCAGTGAAATAAAATAATCATTAAATATTATTTTAAAAAAAATAAAAATTAAATATCTTTCTTCATTTTTAAATTTACATCTTAACAAAATAAAAATAAAACATTATTATATGTTAAGGTATAAATTAAAATCAGAGATTTTAAATGACGTTTATCTAAATTATGACTGAGATAAAGTTATTATAAAAAATCACTTTCTTCAACGAATTTGTCCAAGCTGTGAATAAATGAACTACATAAGCTTAAATATTTTTTAATTACAAAGTCATAAAACCAAGTACTTGAACATTATGGCAGAAAAAAATTCCCTTTGATATTTTTTAAACATTAGTTTTGAAATCAATTGCTGAAAAGATGTTAAACTGAACTCATCAAAGCTGTAAAAAAAATGATGTTAAACTGAACTCATCCAAGCTGTAAATAAATGATGTTAAACTGAACTCATCCAAGCTGTTAATAAATGATGTTAAACTGAACTCATCCAAGCTGTAAATAAATGATGTTAAACTGAACTCATCCAAGCTGTTAATAAATGATGTTAAACTGAACTCATCCAAGCTGTAAATAAATGATTTTAAACTGAACTCATCCAAGCTGAAAATAAATGAACACAAGCTGCAGAATTGTATAAATAGAAGGAAAGAATCAAGACATCATCAATTTTTTACTCACAATGGCAAATGCACAAATCAACGTTAAGTTCATCACCAACAGAAGAGGGGGACGTAATCTCGCATTCAATGGCTACATTTACCGGGTTACGAAGAACGGACAACAAGATCTTCTGGAGGTGCACTACATCTTGATGTTCCGCCAGTATCTCAACAGAGAACGACATCCCCACAGGTTTTGGACGACAGCAACACGCCCATGCAGCGGACCACACTGAAGTTGTCGCCAAACAAATTATGACAGCCATCTCCAGAAGATGTACAGATGAAGTAAGGCCCATCCCCCCCCCATTTTCAGCGAAGAACTCAAGAAACTCCGAGACAACGAATGGGACGACACCAGCAGAGAGCCCATCGAGAGGCTGCCGACTTTCAACACCGCCAGGTCATCACTCTACAGAGCCCGCAGGAAACAGACACCACCACTTCCAAAGACTACAGCAGACATCAGACTGGAGGGGAAATGGACAGAGACAGAGACGGGACAACTATTTCCTCTACTAGATGACATCTTCCAGAACAACAAGATACTTGCGTTGCGACAACAGACAACCTTCAAGACCTTGCTGCCTAAGAGACCTTCTTCTGCGATGGAACCTCCTACACCTGCCCCGGCCTGTTCTACCAGATCTTCACCATCCACATCATGACTGACGACCAGATTACGCCCGTTGTGTGTGCCCTTCTTCCAGGAAAGAACCAAGCCACCTACACAAAACTCTTCACTCTGCTTTCCGACAAGATGAACGACCTCGGCCTGCAGTTCTCTCCCACCAATGCCCTTCCGACTTCGAAACTGCAGTACATAACTCCATCAAAGACGTTTTTCCCGGAATCACCACCAAAGGATGTTTCTTCCATTTCACACAGGCTGTTTGGCGCAAGGCACAGATCACAGGTTTACAGATCCCCTACAGAGAAGATGTCAACGTGAAGAAACTGATATGAAGAGCAGCCGTCCTACCCCTAGTTCCTCTAGACAGCATCAAAGACGTGTAGTTCAAAGCCCTGGAAGACCGCGATGAAGCCGACCTGACAGAATTGACAGAGACCTTTACAGACTATGTGACAGAACAGTGGGTGAATGGTGAGAGAGTTATTTGGAATCACTTCGGAACCAATGGACAAGGGACCAATAACAACTTAGAAGCATGGCACGGGAAGCTGAAGAGGATGGCCCTACACGCGCACCCAAACATCTACACTGTCATAGATCTTCAAAGACATCAAGAACGGCAAAGAAATTCTACAGATGCAGAAACAAGCAGGAGGAACCATTCGTCAACCGACAAAGCAGTACACGAACATCAAGAGGAGACTGCAGACCCTGAAGGAGCGATACCAAGACGGGATCATCGACCTTATGACCTACGCAGATTCAGCATCGGAACTTCTTCATTTAGGACATTGACATAGTGACAGTGAAAGTGAAAGGACATTAAGACAGACTCCGTGTCCATATTAGTGTCTGTGTACATATTGTATATATACTGGTATGAATTATACTTTTTAAAAGTTTATGTCATTTTGAATTGTTATTTATGTTTTAGACAACCATGTGTAAGAGTTTGTTATAAAACAGTGCTATGTGTCAAAATAAAAAGAAAATTGTATATAAAATGTTATGCATTTTTAAAACATTATTTTAACATTAACATATTATTTAAAATTATATGTAGTGCTAATAAATTAAATAAATATATTAAAATTGATTCAATGTTTTTTTTATTCATGCAACAAATTTAATTATAAAGACATTCAAAATTTAAGAAAAATGACAAACTGTTGTATTATTTTTCATTCAAGAAAACACATGTAAAGTCTACCTGTGCTCTTTAGAAGGCCCCATAATTGCCCAGTATAATTGAATGATAATAATTGGGCAGTAGGCGTTCGGAGAATCAGCCGTATTTGTATGTAACAAATATTGCCTAAATAATTTATTAATGATATATTTAGAATTTAGAATAATTATGAAAACTATTATTTATGATTTTCATAGGGTACGTTTTCTCTTGGAGAAATTGAAATTGGGTACTTTTTCTCCTGGGTACGTTTTTTCCAGCATTCAAAAAAACTAATCAGTGATAAGAATTATAGCAAAATCAAAGTACTGAAAGCCTGGCTTTTTTGATGTGTCATTATGCATATTGTGTAGAAAAGACTGGCAAGGTAATCGAGTGGTCAAAATACAGGCACGTAGCCACGTAGCATCGTTTTTGAAAGGGGTGGGGTGGGGGGAGACACATCCAAAAAAAAATCTTGACAAGAAAAAAAAATAAGGAAAGAGGTTACTTTCCAAAATCCCGAAAATCCAAATCCATGGTGGGGGGGGGGGCATAACTATTCCTTTATTCAATTTCACTGTTTATTTCCTTATTTTCAATTCAATTTTAACATGGTCCCATAAAAGTGGGGAGGGGGGGGCAACTTCTTATTAATTCAATTTAATATATTCACCATGAAATCTTGGAAATTTTAAAGGCATTTTCGTTTGGATGTGCATGTAACGGAAACGTAAAGTTGAGTTGTTTTTCGGAAAACAGGACGACTTTATTTCGCGATTTACTGGAGATTCACTGATTCGCGACAACCCTGCAGGCGTCACCATACAATTGCTTTAAATTATTAATAACAACCACACGACAAGGACAGACACGAGGCAAAAAATATTCAAGACGATGAGGGTCTTGCGATTCTAGCGAAAACCGCTGACACCGTGTAGAATCGCAAATAAGGGGCACGGGCCGTTCAGGATCTGTGTAGCGCGAGGCCGTAATTAACTTTGAAGCAATGAAAGTAGGTCGAGTATTTTAAGTTTGATAACCAAAAGTATTAAACGGAAGACATTGTTTATAGAGAAACAACCTCTCTAGAAAAAATAGTAACATGGGAGTTGAAATATCCTTGGAAAAGCTCAAACACTTCAACAATATGCATGCATGTGGGGTAGGCGCCAAGTATTATTTTCATGGTATTTTATTTAAAAAAAAATTCAAATCCTTCTGCAGAATCTTCACGTTTTTTTCTGTCATAAAACATTCCCTGTAAACAGAAAATCTGTTTTTATAAGAGAAAACCATCTCACATCTATGAACTGAGGAGTATTTGATCGAAAACTTGATATGGCGTAGGGCGCTGACGATTTTGTGGCGAAGGGGCCCCTTAAATGTGCAATTCTACACGGTGTATAAGTTGGTTTGTTGTATTAAATATTAACATATTATACAGTTAGCATTAGCTCTATACATACATGCATGTTGCATTCTTCTGAAAATATTAATACAGTTTGTATCAACCCTCAAACACTTTAAAGAGTTATAAACTCGTCAATATTGCGACAAGCATGTAATTTTTCGGGTTGGAATTCATACTTTTCACGTACATAACCTAGAAAAAAAACAATGTAACAATTCCCATTCAACTTTAAATATATTTTATACAAATAGGAAACAAGAACAAGTATAAACCTTCTATGATGGTTAATTTTGGATAATTAACATGCGTACGAAAGTCGATCCTGAAAGAAGAAAGAATTATTCATGACATACACAAAAACCTTTCCTTAATAGTACAACTAAGTTTGCACGACAGCCGAGAGAGAATAACAAGAACTTCAACAGCCAGTAAGATACGTAAGGGTCATTTTTGAATTATAAATTTGGAAGTACAGCATAAAGAACTATGTACCAAATGTAATTCATAATATATTCGCATGCACAAAGACAACTAGATGCTGTCATTAGATACTAATACCCGCACCAAGTGTTTACCCCTAAATAACACTGCCTTGTACCAGTTTAATTCAAAATGAAGGCCACATGCAAGTTCCGGTAATACATTTAAAATTATAATTTGCATAACTGAAAGATGAGATCCCTTCCCATATGATAATACAACATGAGCAGCACTTTATGTGCAATTTGGGGTTGAACTGTTTGCATGTGAATTTTAAGTTAATCAATAATCTTAACATTTCATGTCATAGAAAGTAGAATGATCTTTATAATTATTACAAACAAAATTAAATTATGCCCCCTCTCCGCGGCGGTTGCCTGCTTTAGATTTGCTTCTGCTTCTGTACATAATTGTGTGCACAGATTTAGAAAAGGGGTGGAAGTGAGGGGTCCAGACTCTTACCCCCCCCCCCCCCCCCCATGAAAATATTCATTTATATCAATAGTAAAATTACCAAAATACGCCTCGGACTCCAATGCCCCTACAGACATGTAATTGCTCTAACCCATTGCGCTTCAATGTAAGGTAACATTATTTGGGGGGGAAATATTATATTTATACTTATATTGTTCATTTCAATAGGAAGTATACATCATAATATGCAGATGTCCTGCACCCCCTTAAAGCTGTTATTTACCTAATAAAATAGTGCAAGGGGTGTTGAAGAATAGGTCAAAAATGCATGCATGTTACAAATAACAGATCTTTGTCTGAAGTTACGTACACAACACAGGTCTACAGGTCTCAATAGCGGGTAGTAGTTTTACCCAGCTCTTCGATTAGATGGGTGTCACCTGGTGTATACATTCATGTATGTGTTTTTCATATGGATTAGTTAACATGCATAAACATTTCTTTTGTGTTGATCAGCTAAAGGGATTCATATTGTGCTCTAATTGGATTATCATTATGATGTTTACCAATAGAGGTACTAAGCTTAATACATGTATAGTGAGTATTATAGTAGCACAATATTATGAAACACTGATATATATACACAGGGACGTATACGTCCCTGATATACATAAGTACTAGTATTACTTTCACTTTCTAAATAAGTGATCTCCCTTTGATAGCATACTGTATCATCATCTTTTGATATTTAAATAAGCTTATCATCGTTACCTATCCTATCGCATTTGTAAAATTTCTGTAATTTTAATTGCAAAAGTTATTCTTTCATTTGTCAGACTTACACTTGAGTTGACCCCTTATTGACCCTGTAACAATTTTGTATTAAATTTGTGTATTACACGTATAAGTAAGTGTAGAGACTTATCATTTTTATATGAGTTATAATAGGAAGGAAGGGGTCTTTCTTTCTTATTGTATTATAATGCATCAAAAATAATGTAGGCCATGACCCTATGGGATTGATCTGATCCCATGAAACAGGAAAATACAAAATATCTTCTTTTGTCATTTTCAAATGGTGTAAAGTACCCCCAGGTGTTGTCTTTAACCCCCCTTATGGAATAGGAAATGATGATACACTGTATAATTTGATAACTTTTTGAGATCCTCATTCCTATATAAACCATATGACTGCCGTCATGAGAAAAGGGCCCTTATCTTTTGACGTCACAATGCTCAGAAAACGACGTCAAAGTTGCGGCATTGTAAACGCATTTGTTTTGTTTTCTGTTTCTATTTTTTTTATATTATAATTTATTCTTGCTCTTTGTGTCATTGCACATCAAATTGTATATAGGTTCTGCCCCCTTGGAGACACCCTGACATTCTAGAACTAGAAATAATAAAGTATTTTATCTTATTCATATGTACATAGTGTTTGATCCATTTGTGTAATTCCTAGCCTAGTGATGACACTGCTTTGTTTAGGAGACTTTACAATTGCCCCAAATAGGCGATTACACATGCATATAACATTTTGTTTATCAATAAATCTTAACAATTGAATTAAGCACCACAAATCAGCAGAGCACGCATATCAGCTCACAAAGGCCATTCGATCGGGGAACACGGATGCTGCACAGAAGGTGAGGGATGCAGAAACAGCCCTTGATGCTAAAAGGATTGCCGATTCAGTAAGAGACCCTCAAGGATGGAGTGACGACAAAGAGACTGAAATGGAGGAGATCGTTACTGCAAAGGCTGATCAAATAGCAGAAGTCCTTGAAAATCTCTCTGGTAGCATCACATTTGCCGAGGGAACCTTCGACATGTTCTGGGGGACTGGTCTGGACAAAGAGTCCACCCTATGCACAACAATTAACAAATGGCCTAAAAAACAATCTTCGACTCTCATACTAAAAGCTGGCTAACAAACACACCCGGAAGCTCAGGAGTTCTTCCTTACCCCGGAAAGGAGCATCGGCCGAGGGTCAACCGATTATTGAAGACTTTCTAAAAGATCTTCGAAGGCAGAGAAAAAAGAACGACAAGTGCGACAAGGATGACAATCGCTAGTAGGTCAACAAATGTAACTCTCATATTTAACCTATGAACGATACGACATTAACTTTTTTCTCATTAAATGTTCGAGGTTTAAATACGTAAAAAAACGAACAATTCTTTTTAATTGGCTAAGGGATGTGAAATATAATGTAATATTTTTACAAGAAACTCATTTTGTAGAAAATCAAGAATATACTTATAATTCGCGATGGTTTGGTGAAATAATTAATTGCTATTCAGAATCAGTTTACAGTAGAGGAGTGTCAATTTTATTTAGGAAAAGTAGCAATATAGAAATTATCAATTACCATAAATCACTTGATGGGAGAAGATTATTAGTTAATATAAGATATAATGAAAAAATGGTAACTTTGGTGAATATTTATGCCCCAAACAACAAAAAAGATAGGGCTGATTTTTCAAACGATTTTTTACTTGGATTAATAAAAATTCTATAAACTTAGATAATGTTGTACTATGTGGTGAATTAAATTGCCAAATTAACAATGAATTAAGTGATAAAACTGTTAATATTCTAAAGAAAATTTTAAAAACTCTTAGTCTAAAAGATAGTTGGATATATTTTGGAAAAAAATCCGAACAAGGTTTAACTTTGTGTGATGGAGGTAATGTCCCAAAAAGTAGAATAGACTGTTTTCCTTTCAGATTGTTTATGTTCCATACTTAACAATATTATGATAAGAAAAGCTCCCAAAGTAGAAAATAATAGATTAACAGATCACATGGGGATAACTTTTGAATTATGTACATCTGAAAATCCTAGCGACGTAGGATATTAGAAACTAAATACCTCATTGCTTAAGGAAGGAGTCTTTTGATACTTCTTAATAATAAGAAATTCATGAAATTTCACACAGTCAAACGGATCATATTAACAAATAATTCTATCAGTTTCATCAAATTTGACCTTTTTGTTTTCGTTTAAAGGTCAGGTCAAGGTCACTACCTTTTTCTTCAACGTAAAGGATGATAAAATAAGTGTAGCTCTTTGTAGTTCTGTAGACATTTGTTCAAGATTTGAAGATTCTATTCTTCAATGAAATGATAGAATATCAGAATGTCTATCAGCTTATAATACTAAATTGGAATAAATATTTATACTAAAATTGATATTGCTTAGCCCGCATTCCCTCTAATTTTCTTAAATTTTGAAGGATTTTTGATTATTTTTTTATGCTTCCAATAATAAAATATTCTGATTTTTATGTATTATGAAGAATTTTTATAAAGACATAAATTGACAGAAAAGCTAATATTTTGACCATTTAATAAGAGAGAAAAACTGATTTTGGTGGGGTTTTTTTTTGGTTTTTTTTTTTTTTTTTTTACAAAAATCAATGTATAGAAAGGGCGCTTTAAAAAAACTTATAAAAAATGTAATTTGAAAGGAAAATCATATTTTAAAAACATATTCTGAAACCCAAGTATCATATAATCATTTCACATTAGTAAAAAAATCCAACAATAATGTTATTGCTTTTAAAATGCTAAAACAGACTCAGTAATCTGCAGCAATTCTGAATTGCGAAACATGTGGTATTTTCCTACGCCAATATTACGTCAAAAATATAGTCCTTGTTAGATTTTAAACATTGATTACTTTTTCTTTGCCAAGTTGTATGATAGTAAAAAAGGAAGAAAAATACACTATTTTAATTTCCTTTCATCTTGATTTAATGAACAATTAATCAAATTTACGTTTGACAAGTCAAAAACCAGAAAAGACTCCTTCCTTAACAATGAAAATTTTTGCAAACAACTAAAAAAATATATTCGAGAAGATACAACAGAAATACATTGTACAAGACCCTATAAGTAAATGGGAACACCATAAAATGCAAATAAAAATTGTTTGTATAAACTTTAAAAACTTGGCTAAAAGTAAGAAAAATCGTATAAACTTCATTGAAAAGCAAATAGAAAAAATAGAATCTCAGCAATACTCTGAAATAAATATGAACTATAAACGTTTATTAGAGAAAAAAATAGATGATTATGAAGCGGAAAAATGTAGTGGAGCTTATGTTCGCTCTAGATCTGCATGGTTAGAAAAAATGGAAAAAGTACCTCTTATTTTCTAAATTTAGAAAAAAAAACAACAAACAAATAATACAATTAACAAGATAAAAGATGAAAATGGAATAGAATATACGATGACAACAGAAATAATAGATGTTATTATGAATTCTTATGATAAACTATATACAAGCAATGATATTGATATTGTTGATATTCAAAATTATCTCGATAGTGAAAAAATCAGTGATAATGAAAAGGAAATGTGTGATGAAATACCAACATTAAATGAATGTAAAACTGCAGTCGAAAATATGAAAAATAATAAATCTCCCGGACAAGACGGTGTACCGGTAGAATTCTATAAAGCCTTTTGGGATAATATACAACATATTTATTATGAATCTTTAATCAAGAGTATAGGAAATGGAATTTTGCCTTTTTCACAAAGAAACGCGATGATGACTTTAATTTTCAAAAAAGGAGAGAAAAATAAACCCAAAAACTACAGACCCATAAGTTTCACAAACACAGATTATAAGATATTTGTACACGTATTAGCTAATCGTTTATAAAAAAATAGCAAGTAGATTGATAGGACGTGAGCAAAGTGCATGTATAAAAGGACGTTATATCGGAGAAAATGCTAGACTAATTCTTGCTGTTTTTGAATATTACATTCACAATGACTTAGATGGAATATTACTCTTTCTTGATTTTGAAAAGGCCTTTGATTCAGTAGAATATAATTTTATGTTTAAACGCTAGAAAAGTTTAACTTCGTAGATAAATTCATAGGAATGATAAAAACATTGTATAATGACACAGTCTTCAAAATTAAAAACAATGATTGGATATGATATCGAAATCATGCACAATGCATAGAGGAATTCGACAGGGATGTCCTGTATCCGCTCTTTTATTTATATTTGTAATTGAAATATTGGCCATAAGAATTTAAAATGATAACGATATTAAGGGTTTGACTCTGAATAAAAATGATACTTGCAATGATTTAAGTTTTAAAATTGTTCAACATGCGAACGACTGTACCAACATGCTAAAAGATACACACTCTTCATAGGCGTCGGAACCGGGGGGGCTAGGGGGGGCTTAGCCCCCCCACTTTTTTTGCAAAGTTATACCTAACCATTAGAAACATAGCATGATAGAGGGTTCAGCCCCCCCCCCCCACTTTTTCTCGCAGAAAAGATTATTGTTCCTAAATTTACCTTGAAAGATTGAGAGGTTAGATTCAGAAGCATACTAGCCCCCCCCACCCCCCCCCCCCCCCCCCCCCCCCCCCCCCCACGGATTAGGATTTCCATGATTTTGGGAATTACTTTTTTCTCAATATTTCTGAGGATTAGTCTAGCCCCCCACTTTCAATTTGCTTCCGACGCCTATGCTCTTTGAGAAAAGTTCTAGAAACAATTACCGAATTTAGTAAGGTTGCTGGACCTAAACTTAACTTAGAAAAAACAGAGTGTCTGTTAACTGGTTCATTTATCGATATGTATTCCAACGATTCTCATATACATGGAATAAAAATAACAAAGACCTGTATAAAATTGCTCGGAATTTACCTGGGACATGATAAAACTGTATGCTATGAAAAAAAATTGGATAAGTAAATTAGAAAAAACTAGAAAAAATACTAAGTGTCTGGAAAAGACGAAATTTAACCATATTTGGTAAATGCACTGTAGTCAATACCCTAGCAATATCAAAAATATTATATATTGCCAATATATAGAAAACCCTAAATGTGATTTTTTTAAAAGCTGCTTCTAAACTTATATATGACTTTATTTGGAAAAAGCGAGACCGAATTAAAAGAAATACTTTAACTGGCAAAATTGAACGTGGTGGAATAGGTGTTATTGATATTGAAAGCTGCCAAAGCGTCATGGATAAGTAGAATATTAAATGAAAACAGTGTTACACATAGAGAACTTTGTACAGTTATGAGACAATATAAACTAAATATCTCCGATATTTTAAAAACAACAGAATACAACTTTTTGGAATCATCATTTTTCAAAATGCTGAAACTTCCTTTTTTTACGGAAATGTTTTTCAGCGTTTAACAGATGTAAAAAACAAAAAAAATGTGAATACGCTAAATGGAACAATAACCTTTTCCAGAATGAAAATAAACCACTATGTTTTGAAAATTTGATAAAAAGTGGAATTTTGTATGTTAAAAATATTTTTTTATGAAAATGTAGAGTTTATGATATGATGTACTTTACACAAAAACTGATTAGAAAAAAAACAATTACTTATGTGAATATATCATGTTTAGAAAAGCATTCAAAGTTTATAAAGAAAAATTTGACTGCAGCTATTCAAAATACGTCAAAATCAAACCATGTGTATCATTTTTATTTCGAAACAATACAGTAAATTCAGTTAACAATGTTAAAAGTAATTTTTTATTATTCATTGTATACTGATAAAAAGTTTCAAAAACCAATACAGTAAAACACGGTTATAGCGAACACGCTTATAATGAATTGACTCTTACAGCGAAGTGAATTTCATTCCCCAAGTCTCTATTTCATGTTGTAAACTTGATGGATATAACGAATTACGCTTATAACGAAGTTAAATTGGCCGTCCCTGGGACTTCGTTATAAGCGTGTGTTACTGTATATGAAAATAGATGGAGAAAAGATTTAAACGACACATTATGTCGATGGGAAAATGTGTATGTTGCAAAAATCAAAGAAATGTATGAAAAAAGAATCTCAGAATTTAAGGTGGCTCTATACACCCCTTTTTGATGACGCAGTACGCAAAAAAGTATATCCGGAAGCATGCAATTCCGGTACTGGCTGATTTAAACTGAGGCAAATTGTGTTGGGAGCGCTCTTTTGAAAAATTTGTTAAATGAATAGGTTGAATTTCATAATTGGAAAATTCATTACTTACAAGTAATGTGGTATGCGACACCTTCAGGTTGTATCGTATCATTTATCGAAATAAACAATAAAACCAAGAATAATTTTTAAAATTAAGTTTCTTTCCCTTTAACGACATATTACAGTGTAGCGCAGTGGCTTAGTGGGTTCACTACGAACCTGTGTGTCATGAGTCCGTATCTCGTTGAGGACGATACAATTTTTAACTTTCCAAAATATTCTAAAACGTATTTTTTGGTTGAATACTGTGAAAGAAAATTCTTAACCGATGAAAGTATTTCAATAATAATATACTTTATCCACATTAATATCGACAGATGTTCCTTTCCACCTTAAGCGGATGGGAGGGTGGCTTAGAATTTCTCTCGGGTTGGGATACATACATCCTATCAGTTAATTTTCCCCTTTATTTTTTGACTTAGCAAATATATTCACTTATATAGGCCTATAATGAAATATGTATGTATATATCACTTCAACATGATATTTAGAAAATTTTCTTCAACTCAGAAATAAAAAGTCCCAAAGGTGTTTGGGCCTTGGGAATTAGTAACGATAACTCTTACCTTAAATTTAAAATATTTTTTGTGTTTATTTGCAATGATTTTCATTCAATTTTTTTATGTCACATTTATTGAAATACATTTTCTTATATCATCAAGCAGCTTTTTCAGATGATTTGTCAACAGAGTAAGAAAATATGAAAAATTCTGATTTGGGGAAATACTAAAAAAATTGCAATTATAACATATTTTAATGTTAAGATATGTTATATTTTTTTAGTTGTCCGAAGGAAATATCCATCATATGACAAAAAAAATTCTCTCAATTTGTTAATAGTTAACTTTTTAAAAAATATTTTACAAAAACACGAAAAAACATTGAAAAATTCTTTTAAAATACCTATAGTATCCCTATCATCATTTTAATATTTGATAAGTATATGTTTTTGGTTTTCTATTGAAAATTGGAATAAACTGTGGGTGTATAGAGCCACTTTAATTACAAACTCCTTCATGGTATATTGAACAATAATGAATGTGTCAGTAAATGGAACAAAACTGTCTCTCCATTATGCGAAGTGTGCAATGTTAATGAGGATATGAAATACCTTTTGTATGATTGCAAAATTGTCAAACATATATGGGAGAGAATAAGCATTTGCTTAAAATTTGACGTCACATGGAAAATTGTTGTACTAGGTTTTTACAATGAAATTAGCGAGAAAACTTCTTTTTTGAATAACTTTTTATCTTTCATTAGTTTTACAATATATACATATAAAATGAAATGTAGAATTCAGAAAGAAAGAATGTGTGAACAAGACCTAAGGCACGAGCTTAAAAATACTCTTTTTCTCCAGAATGTAATTATCACCAGCATAGGTAAAAATAAAAATGATTTTTATAAAAATGTTGGAAACTTTCTATTATTGCAAAACAGTATATGAAGTACCATATATTTGATATATGATATATGATATCTGATACACTAATACGATGTATGTTTATGATGAATACTTATTATTATAATTATTGTATAATAGATTTATATACAATAGTATTTTTTTTTCATGTATGTAAAACTATGGTTATTACACAGAAAATATACGATACGAATATCAAAATATGTAATTTTTGTGATGAATATTGATTTTAATAAAAGATAAAAAAAAAAAAAAACTCATAGCAAAAACAATTGAAGCAATTTCCAAAATGTTAATGTGCATTAGGAGAGAAAAATCAAACAAGAAATGATTTATAATTTGCTACTGTACACATGTAAGAATGTAAGAAGACTGAATCTCTAGAACCAGGTTAGATTGGTGGGAGTGGGGGTTGGGATGGATGTGGAGTATAAACATTTATACACAATGTGATTTGAATCATTTATTGTTATTTTAATTTTAACTTGTCAATGAATATTAACTATTGATCCCAAGGTAAAAATATGACTTCTGGTCATATCTCAATAGATCATTTGTCAATTATGCAAGGTGTAAAGTTATTGTTTTTAAGAAGAACATTTTTACCAGTTTTTAAAACTTTTTAGACCCCAATTTATATTTTGATTTTAATAGATCTGTGACCCACGGAAATGTCTAAGTCGATCGGTATTCATTTTACAAGATTTATTAAAACTCCGCAAACTTATTACACTATTCCACGAGGTCGGGAGTCGGTGGTACGAGCGCCTTGACCGTCGCTCTCCAACTGCCGAATAATTGAACTTGGCAACCAATTACATATAGATAACAAAACATTTTTAACACTAGATAAAGTAGAATATAGAAAGTTACTTCAATAAACGGATTTCTAAGATAAACTGTGAGTCAATTAAGGGTGTCCGGATCAAAGTCACTCAACGCCAGTGACAGGGGGAAAGGTGTCATGTCCAAGGAGAACATTTCACACGGTGATAGATCATTCAATAATTAAGGGGGGGGGGGGGGGGGGCAACATTTTATATTTGAGAATGTTTGGGGATTGGGGTTCCAAGTCATATATTTGACAATTTTTTAATGTAATTTAAAATAGGACTAAGCCATGCTACAGTCATGAACATGAATAGTATAGAACAAAACACAAACTAATACATGAATATATACATAGAAAGTATTACAAAACATAGATGATTGATCTATATCTGGGTTCTTAAGTTGAATCATATATCATGTACATATATTATTGTTTCTTTGTTCAAGGCATTTCAGATGGTATGTAGGTCATTATCTTAAGTGCTCTTCCTGAAATTATCAAATATAATAAAAACAACCTTAATCCAAAGATATTATTCCTCCTTAGGTCATGGCGCATCAGATCATTATGGCATGTAAGTCATGACCCTAAGTGGTCATCCTAACCCCCTTAGAATCAGAAATTGTCAATTATCTATAAATTATTGATGTTTGATGATCCTATCTCTTTTTAAGGTCTTCCGTTTCCAACGGAAGACCTTTCTATTATTGTGCGGGAAAAAAATTAAGATTATTAGGGTTTTCCGTTTTCAACGGAAAACCCTTCTGTTATTCTACGGTTTCTTTTTCTTTATTATTATACTTTTTTTTCTTTTTCTGACTTTTTTGGAGCGTTATTTCTCAAAAACTATTCAACCGATTTACACCAAATTTTTTGGAGTTATAAAGCATCAATGTCGCTACTGATTATTAAAATTTCAAATGATTACGTCACTTCCGGTTTCAGATATGGACGATTTGGTAAATTTTTAAGGGTCATTTTGTCCACGCATCTCCTCTGAAACTAATCATGATAAAAGCTTGAAATTTGCAGGGATTGTAGATGAATGTCTGTAGATTTCCCTCCATGCTTCCAATTGCGAAAAATGCGCAAGGCCTAGAAGCTCGCCTGAACCTGAAAATTAGCACCAAATTTTTTCACAAAATTTTCGCACATTTTCCGTAACATCTTTTGACGTAAAAATATTTTGTTAAAACATGTAATGCAAAAGTTGTTTCAATTTGCACGGGCTTTTATTTGATATCAAGAAAAAGGGGCTGGCCCCTCAAATTAGGGACCAAGAGGGCTCTAAAGTCTATTTGCAATAACTTTTTAGTGAACAATAATTTGTTATCAATTATAGAAGCAAAAATGTTCATTGTACAGCTGTTTATCTATACAATACCATACTTAAGTCATATATTACGTAATGAGGGGTTTCAAGGGGCCAGAAGTTCAAAACTTTGATCATTAATATCTGAAAAAAGGAGAAATATTTTGAAAAGCAATGTAGAACAAAAGTTGTTCAAAATAATGTTTTGTACAATATGCTACCTTAAATGTTTTTGTTTATGACCCCATTTAGGAGTTAAAGGGTCGGCCCCTAAAACACATTTGTACAGATATCTCAAGAACGGTAAACATTTTGTGAACACTTGTTCAACAAAATATGTTTATATTTACAAGACCTTTCATTTGATGTCAAGAAAAAGGGGCTGGCCCCTCAAATTAGGGGTCAAGAGGGCTCTAATGTCTTCTTACAATAACTCTTTACTGAACAATATTTTGTTTTAAATTATAGAAGCAAAAATGTTCATTGTACAGCTGTTCATCTATACATTACCATACCTAGGTCATATATTACGTAATTAGGGGTTTCAAGGGGCCAGAACTCAAAACTCTGATCATTAATATCTGAAAAAGGAGAAATATTTTTAAAAGCAATTTAGAACAAAAGTTCTTCAAAATAATGTTCTTAACAATATGATACCAAAAATGTTGTTGTTAGTGGCCCCGGTAAGGGGTTAAAGGGTCGGCCCCTAAAACGCATTTGTACAGATATCACGAGAACGGTTAACAATTCATGAACACTTGTAGAACAAAATATGTTTATATTAGCGAGACCTTTTATTTGATATCAAGAAAAAGGGGCTGACCCCTCAAATTAGGGACCAGAAGTGCTACTAAGTCTTTTCATAATAACTCTTTTCTGACCAATAATTTGATATTAATCATAAAGCAGCAACAAAGCTTTTATTAAGCTTAAATTAAAACCGAAACCCGTTTTAAAATCGAACGATGCATTACAGAGATATCGGGGTTTAAAAATTGATTTTTCCGGAAATTTTGATTCCGCGTCCTTGGTTTAAAAAATAGCGTAATGTTTAAGGTAAAATTAACTCGTACCAAAAATATTTGTTAAGTCGTACTTGAACAAATTCGGATTTTTTTGTTAAGTCGTTCTTGATATCGGAAAGGTGTTTGTTAAGCCGTACTTAAAATCATTCGTATTTTGTTAAGTCGTACCAGGAATAATTCCATTTTTTTCATCTTCTATATTTTAGTTACTCTTGTTATTGGTTTAAGAGCTCTGCTTCTTACAGGAACTTCCAGCTTTACTTCCGACATTAACGGAAGACCCACTCGTTGCTTTGCAACGAGCTTTGCTCTAGTTCTTATTTTTCTTTTTTTTTTTTTGTTTCCTAGACGCGAACTTTGAGGCTTCATATCTTGCTCATTTCTAAACGGTTTTTGCTCAAATTTTCAGGGCTAATGTACTTTACAAAACACTATCTTAAGCAATTCATAAAATGTAGAATTCCCTTTCCGTTAAAGAGTTATTCCCCTTTTAAATTTTTTTAGGGCCTTTTGTTTCCAGACAAAGGCTCCGAGACTATGATAGCAGGGAATGGGAATCCAACGAATTTAAATAACAGAGACATTGTAGTTGTGCACATCTGTTTATGTTTTTAGATTACGTTTTTTATTTAGGAAAAGGTAGGGGGTCAAAAAACAGGATTCAAAAAAGTGCAAAAATTTAGACATGTTTTCCTTTATATCTTTTGAACGAAAAAAATTTTGTAAAGACATGTAGAATAAAAGTTGTGCAAAATAACAAGGGCTTTCATTTGACACCAATAAAAAGGGGCTGGCCCCTTAAATTAAGGGCCAATGGCCCCTAAAAAATTTTGCTTAATAACTCAAAAACGGTTAGGATTTTGATATGGCTGTCGCTGGAAAAGTTGTTTGTTGGGATCTCATGAAGGTCGTTTCAATGTTATTTTGTAAGTGGTTTGTGTAGTATGAGTGTAAAAAGCTTTACATGTTAGCATGTACCTGTTTTTATTTGACAAGTTAACGAAAGACTTTGTGCGTACAACTGGCATGAAGTTACCGCAGAAAGTATGCTGGTTTATACAGGAGGCATTAATTCATAAGAATTTTTTTTTTTAGAATACATGCTTTTTTTTAGGAGTTTAAGTCGTTGTTAAGTTCTGATAGTGCACAATCCTTAAAAACGGGAATTGGAAAACAAAACATTCTTTTTCTTTTCTAGTAAAACACAAAATATGGAATGAAAAAATATATGCATTACCTTTTTAATATAAACATCATGCATTCAAAATCTACCTTGAATCAGAGCTGTGTGTGTACCATTACGTAAGCTCTCCCTCGCCCGCGGCCGAGAAAGTCGGTCACCGTGGTCGCGGCTGGACTACCTAGCGGTCAGTGGTTATCTAATACACGAGAGTTGCGTCTCTCATATATGAATTTATTTAGCCGCGAACTCAAGAATTGTTTTAGTTTTGATTACACAAAATCTTTTGTGGATTAAACGATTGGATGTCAAGTAAGAAATACATGTAGTTCATTTAATTAATAAAAGCAATGTCATTCTCTAAAGCAATAATAGACATAGATCAATTGTGGGTTTTTAGTTTAAAATAAAGAACTTCTATTTGATAGAGTAAGGTCATTATACTGCAAACTTTTCAAATCTTCCTTGGTTCTGAGCTGTGCGTTTCTGTGCGTTGTACCTTTACGTAATCTATCCTTCGCCCACGGCCGAGGAGATCAGCCACGGCTGCATTACCTAGCGGTAAGCGGTTATTTAATACACAAGATTCGCACACCGCGACTTACACTTGCATGCATATGAACGTGTTTGAGTTAATATAGCCGTATATACAAGAACTGTTTTAATTTTATGTTATAAAGGTTTGTCCTACTTGTATATATTTAATTAAATATTTGAGTGTAAATGAATATTAATGAACGATATTACTCCATATCGGAAAAATCGTTAGACATAAACTAATGGTTGGTTGGTTTATGTAAACTACTTTAAAAACTGTACAATTAATGTTTTAAATCAACACCCCCCCACCCCATCCCCCTCAAATATTAAACCTTTAAATAATGATCATCCCTCGCACATGGCTGAGGAGATCCGGCGCGAGTGGTTAAGTGATCCGCGGTCGGTTCGTGTTCTTCTACATGTACCTTATGACGCGTTTATGTTTCATATTTTGCACGGACACAACTTTATTTTATTATGTTTTCAACTATTATATTGGTTTAAGATAAAGTTATTTTACTTTTACAGTTGATTAAGCATTCATTTATACGATAGCGTACAAGGTAGTTTAAAAATCAAATCAAATTATAATCAAAGTTCCATGTTACATGTTTGCGGTAGGTGCTAGCACGATAAAGGAATGCCCTGAATTGAGGCATTCGATGATTATTTTAGAAAATATTCACATGAGTTTAAACAACTTTAGATTAGATTCTATCGGTCACATATTAATCACTTCTGTAGTTTCATTGTGGAAGCGAACTCATTGCTGCCCCCCCCCCCCCCCCCCCACTCCTCCCGCCCCGCTGACAGGTGCTCGCGCTGGATTTTTTTTTAATTGGAGAAAAGATATCAAGATCTGTCGAAAAACATTTTTGGTGGTTTCTTCTTATGTGTAACATTTTGTTTCACTTTCCCACCCCTTTGTTTATTCGGCCAGTCTGTGTTAATTCAATTGCCGCATGCGATCGAGAATCTTGTGCCGCTTCAGCGCACACAGCTCAGAACATTTATAGCCCCAGGTCAACAATTGTTATGTAATTGAGTAACAGTTGGAAGGGTGATTTTACTACATAAAATAATAAAATCATAATATAATCTATTTTAATTGAGTACCATGCGTATAGATTCCCATAATAATTAATTTTTTTATTTCCTTTCAATGTTTACATTTAATTTTGTTCAAATAATTAATACATTTTCTATCATTTAAATTGTGTGCTTTATCAAATTCTGATTCCGATTACCTTGAATTCATTAATTTTCCATTGGCTTTTGACAAAAGAGAGACGCCTGACCATCCAATGAAAACAAATACACAGAGTTTGATTGACAGGTTCAGCCAGGTGCAGGTCTCGCCCGATGTCCGAGGTTATGTGTGCTGCTTGTACACAGCCGAATGGTCTCAGTAAGAGTTATCGATGTAAATAGATAATAAAAATACATGCTTATCAAAACATGATCGTGCAAGTTAAAGTTGATTTAGGTTTGTTCCAATAGAAATCATGTTTCGCTAACTGTATTTAATATTTTTTATGTATAGCGAATTTTAATATTGTTTCAGTACTGAAACATCGCATGAAAACGTTAAATATACATGTACTCTGTAACTAGTCGTCTTTTAATACATATACCTTTCTTTTGTTTGTTAAAAATTCGTTCAATTTTGTTAAAGTAATGTAAAACACGCGCGCCATTTTGAAACAATTAACTTGTCAGAGAGTTCCGAATGAAATCTGATGAACGTTTCAAACGGTTCTCGCACGCTTTGCTCGAAACGATTTACACGCTTTGCCCGAAACGCTAAACGGTTTACATGAAACTCTAAAAGGTTTACACGAAACGTTTCTCGCACGTTGGCCGCACGCTTTTTTGGTGTAGTAGTACGTTTTAGGGTCTGTAAATTTTGTCAGCACGCAATTCTAAACTTGCACATAGTCTTCTAAAATTTAGAAATATTTTAATATAGAAGTTATCTTTGAGAAAAGTTTACGTGTTTTGTAGGCGAGCTCGACAAATAGTTTTCCTAAAATATTTTCTTCCTTTCTTTTTTCAAAACACGTTTTATATACAGACTTTCAATTACAACACATTTTTATAACAAAAGCAGAACTGAAAGTATAGTCATTATAATCGTAACATATATTTTCAACTCGCAGCAACAACGGAAGACCTACTCGGGGCTTTGCCACGAGCTCTGCTCTAGTTAATCTTTATTATTAAGTCTCGTACCGTACAAAAACAATAAGTCTCAAAATTCATTCGGGAGACTTAATAATAAAGATTAAATAGAGATAGGATCATCAAACATCAATAATATAATTCTCATTTTGGGTTATTCGGGGGGGGGGGGTCTAAAGGGTGTGGGGTCTAACATTGATCACCTTGTAGGAAAAACCGTATCTCTACTCTATTGAAAATGGTAACTTGAAAACGGACAAAGATAATATTATAGGGTTTTCATAATTATATATTGACTGTTACTGGCAATATATAGGGTTTATTAGATCTGACCCCTGGGGTCATCCCCGCCCCTTAGGAATTGGAAATTACCATATATCTCAGAAACTGTTATTATCATGACCCCTAAACCATATATATTCATGTTTCTGCAGTCAAGGGGCATCAAATGTTATGTAGGTCATTGGCACTGTGGGTGGTCCTGGCCCCCCTCGAACAGCAAGTCCCGTAATATCTTCAAAACATTTGAGATCCCCACCCTTAAACCATATATATTCTTGTTCCTTGTGTCAAGGGACATCTAACGGTATGTAGGTCATGGGCCCCGGGGGTGGTCGTGACCCCCCTCGAACAGGAAGTGCATAAATATCTCGAAAACGGTTAAGATCCCCACCCCTTAACCATATATATTCTTAATCCTTAAAGGGCATCAAACGGTATGTAGGTAATGGGCCTCAGTTTTAAATTTAATTTTTCAAAACGGTAATGCACATCTATAGAACAGTCCCTATCATATCCCAAGATGTGATGTGTCTATTCATTAAATCATCAGAGGAGTTCTAGGATCTATGTTTTCTTTGAAGTGATAAACGTCAAATTTTTGCTACTATTTGACTACCTGGATGAAATTTAAATTTCTAAAAACTTACTGCACATCTATAGAACAGTATCAATCACATCCCAAGATATGATGTGTCTATCCATTAAATCATAAGAAGAGTTCTTGGATCTATTTTTTTTTTTTTGAGTGATAAAGGTCAATTTTCTGCCACTATTTGACTCCCTGGATGAAATTTAATTTTTTTCAAAACCTTATTGCACATCTTTAGGACAGCCCCAATTATATCCCAAGAGATGACATAGCTACTTCAAAATTGTAAGAGAACATCTGGGAACCATACTTTTTTTTTTTTCGCAAAAAACGTCATTTTTTGTTGTCCACTGATCTCTTTAATAAAAAAATTTCTGGAACCTGATCACGCTTCAATATGACACCCCAATCATATTCTAGAAGATCATTTGGATACTGCAAAAAAAAAAATGACGTTTTTGAAACCAATATTTTTGTAAAAAAAAAAAAGACGTCATTTTTCAGCCATTAAATGACCCCCATGACAAAATTGAAAATTCCGAAACCTTATTGCGCATCTATAGGATACCCTAAAACATATTCCAAGAAATGATTTGTCTACTGTTGAAAATGTAGGAGGAGTTCGAGGAAGAAGGTTGTTTGTAAATTTTTTTTTTTTACCAATTATTAGACCCCAAGGACTACCAGAGAATTTTTAAAACCTTTTTACAAATCAACATGACACCCCAAATCAAACTCCAAGAGTTCAGTTTGCTGGTTTATAAGATGTAAGAGCAGTTTGAGAAAGTAAAACGTGACAGACGGACGGACGGAACAGGGTAACAACATTATACCTGAACTTTCTTTAGAGAGTGCGGGTATAATAAATTAAAATATGTATTATTCTAATTCATGTTTGGTTTCTTTATGAGTATACAATATTTTCGACTGGTGTCTACTTTTATGAATGAATCATCTATTCACGTTGCATATTAAACAAGTTTTACAGAATCATGCAGTGCTACAAAATAAACTGATGCATATAAATAAATACATAATTCAACTTCAGCAAGTCATTAAAGGGGCATGGTCACGATTTTGGTCAAATTCTATTTTTCTGTTTTAATTATTAAGAATGCTTTAGGAATTTCTAATGGTCAAATGAAACTTGAGAGTCATTCGTTAAGTTGTAAGCATTGATACAGAGCTCACAATTCTTTGTCATGTTAAAAAGGCTCGTGCCCTGTTTTTGTTTACATCATTGAAAATCTGCGGCGTTCAATTTCCGATGAATACACTTATAGTACTGATCAGACACAACCTATCACCAGAGTAAACCCCAACTAAGCCCTGGGTTTACTTTACATTTACATTGGGTTTACTCCGGGTTTACTTTTTGAAAAATTGGGTCCACTCGGGGTTTACTTTGGGCTCCTCGGGGTTTATTTGGGTTTGTTTGAGAATTGCTTTTGTGGTCAACTGTACGCATTGAAGTGTGAAGCAGACCTGTTTTTTATCTAACCATCTACTGCCTGTAATTCCTGCCCCTTGTATATTCCAAGTATACATGTAGCGTCTGCTTTCGGGGTATTCTTCTGATAGGGGTTTACTCTTTGTGTCCCCTTTTGGTTTACTTTGGATTTACTCCTAGCCCACTCTAGTAAACCCGGGGTAAACCCAAAAAGTAAATCCATGGTTTAGTTGGGGTTAAATTTTTGTTAGGTTGGGTCTGATCGGTATTTTAGCCTATTCATGCGCCATGGGAACAAACATAGAAGTCATCACGCGTTTTGAGTGTATTTATTACCTAAGATTAAATCAACGTTCAAACTTACATAACTAATTTGATATGTACTTATGAAAAATGATCATCAAATCACTCGTTCATAATTTTTTTCTCTACAAAGTTTCTAGCATTATGTTTTAGTCAGAGAAGCAAAATAAATAACATGTTACTATGGCTGTTCCATGTATGTTTCATATATCTGACAAAGAGCGCGTATAAAGACATTAATATGAAAGTAAATATGAGCATTGAATGCTTATATTTGGATGTCGTCTGTCCTATAACACTAACATGACTAAGGCGGTGCAGACAAATTGAGTACCGTGCCAAAGTGCGGTATTCAATTTGTCTGCGCCGCATTGGTGTATTATAGGTAAGACCGACGACATCCAGAAAAAATAAGAATTCAATGCGTAAAAATGTAGATGTGCATACATGTATTTTCAAAAACCTTTGTTTCTTTTATTTTTCTTGGAATACTGGCCCTTTTAAGCTTACACGTTTGACTAATTACTATTGAAGATACATTACTGGATTTATGTACGATACGGCTGGATGCAGCACAACTCTTCGTAAATCACTGCTTTACACTTTATCTTAAAAAGCATGATATGAAGGATACAAGGAAGTTAAAATTGAAATTTTATTGTTTATATAGGGGAAATGGATTCCCCCCTCCCCCCCAAAAAATCACTTTTGAAAAATCATTTTTTTTGTTTTTTTCTATTTTTTTTTCGAATTTGCATTTTGAACGTATCTTAGATATTTTGGTATGTATAGTCAACGGAATAAATTAAAATAGACGTTTTGTTTTCGGGGGCCCTGGGATCGCACTTTGGTAAAAAAAAAATAAGGAAACAGATTTCTATCATAGTGGTCTATATTTACACCTAAGAGTGTAAGTTCTGGATAGCTCAGTAGGTTAAAGCGTTGGCTGTGTAACACGTACGTGTTGTTTTTGTGCCATGGATTCCATCTGTGGGCATACTTTATTTTTTTGAATAAAAGGCATTTATAAACACATTTTCTTATAAAAGTACTGCAAAGTAGATGCAGTTCGTTCTTTACCAAGAAAGTGTGTATTGGTAACAATTTATGCCAAAAATGTAGGAGGAAGGTTTATAGAAAAAATAGGGGTGGGTAAGTTAGTGTTTGAAATACGTCCCTTTGTCATCCCGGCATCAGGTAAGCCCCTTTATACAAAGGATGCAGTTGTACATACGGAAAAGAGTTCAATTGAATGTACGATGAATGATGATAGTGTACGAACGCCTCATAAGAATCCTTTATTGTTTGATAATTGATATCTTTGTTATGTGATCAAATTTAGAGTCATGCATTCCCTCTTCGTTCAAAATTTACGCAATCACATCGTGTATAGCTTTAAAAGTTGTTGTATCTAGAATGTCAATTTTTTAAATGTTATATAATCAATTTTAATTTTCAAACCAAATGATACGTTTTTTTTTAAATCATCGTCACAGAATCAAGCTGTTGTTAGTAATCGAATCTCTTTCCGTTTATATACGCTCATCAATTCGTATGATTGGCAATTTTGAATAGTAATACATTGTACGAAAAAGTAATATAAAGTGCGATTTACCTTTGAAAACTTTTAAATTTCATTAGAAACACATAAATATCAATTTCTTTGTGTCGTCTAAATATACCTTTGATATGTACATGTATAACTTACACCGTAGTGCAAATGAAAGCCTATTTTGAACGGAAGCGTAATAGTGCAAGGTTGTAAATTTCTTTCTTTAAAATTCCAACTTTTGATTTTTTTACCTTACAGTTGGAATTTTCAGTTTATTGCATACTGTTTTATTTACAAGATTATATAAGTTCAAACAGAAAAAAATGGAAATTCCAAGATTAAAGTTGGAATAACAGCTTCGAACTTCGAACTCCCAACTTTGAAGTTGGAAATTTCAAGATTAACAAAAAGGTTGGAAAATTTAAAACTTTAAGTTGGAAATTCCAAAGTATCTGTAATAAAGAAAAATGACCCCCGTAGAATAATGACCGGGGGTCATTTTTCGACGTAAAATAATGACACCCCCCCTTGCTGAAGAATAATTGGATTTTTATGAAGAAAAAAGACCCAGGGGTTATTTTTCTTTATGTTTAACATGATGAAAATTATGATTGATTATAATAAGAAGAGATTATTTCTAAAAGCGTTGATAAGGGGTTCGGGCTCATATTAGGGGTTTATATCAGATATTTTTTGTATTGTTTACCATTATATTAGGTGCTATAAGACGTGTGTCTTCCGCAATAAAGAAATTGAAAACTGAAATTGTAAAAGCTATGATTCAAAGTTTGGGAATGTTGATTTAGAGTTTGGGAATGTTGATTTAAAATTGTTTCATGTAATGTTTGAAAACTGAATTTATCTAAAATTATGTGATTAGTGTGTGTTTTATTTTACATGTATTTTGACAAGCATATGTAAATGATGTAGCCATTTTTTTGTTGTAGAGAGTTACCTAACATCAGATGCTTGTTTTGAACAATCTCACATTGCTTTTTTCAAAGAGAAAAGTAAGACTGATTTTTATAGAGATGATCAACATGTGGTAATTGCTAGAACACAGACTGATTTATGTCCGGTCAGTTTGTTGGAAATGCACTTTACATTATTTACTAATAAATGTGCACATTTTATTCTTTGTAATATTTACAAAACACAGTCGGGCTATCACATTAGAAAGGTAAACAAACCTTTGACATATTAAAGTATGTGGGTATTGTCTATTGAAACTTTCCAGTATAGTTCGAGATATAGTTCAAGAGCAGGTGACGCAACAGTTTGTATAAATTCTGGCGTTTCAAATAGATTGAGAGATTTTATAAGAGATATGGTAGTTGGAAACCGGAGTCCGCGAAGGATGATTATATCAAAGATATGCGGGATTCTAGATAACAGGTTTTACTTTGATTAGGTTCATAAGTACATAATGTTTCGTAGTTATCCTTTCTTTCATTCTGTAATGCAAGAACGCAAATGCAATAGATGAATATTGATTTTTGTTTTTGGTGTTTATTGTTCTTATGAAGTGCAGGTACAAAAGATATATAATTTATTTCTGTTGAACTCGGTGAATTCGAATAAAATTATTTTTTTATGGAAATAACATTTTTCGTAAAAAAAATATTTCAGTATGAAAATTGCAGCTCATATTGCTTTAAGGTTTTAAAGGTTTGTCGTGTTCGATTTGTATTCATTTTGGCGTTCAAACTTTGCACGGGAAAGTTTAAAGTGTATGGTTGTACATGTGGTAATGAGTACTGGATAAGGTTCTTATTGAATATACCAGTATAATGGTCATATTATGCTCTTGATCATTTATGACAAGCTGCTTGTCAAATGAAAACATCCGATATGGTTGAATATTGTAGAAAATTGATGTTGAATATTGCATATTGTGTGGGAGGGACTTTCTGCAATAACGCAAATGCAAAAAATAAATATCGGGTTTTTTTTTGGCTGTTAATTGAATTGCAAGTACAAACGAACAGAAGAATCACGCGAATAAATGCGCTATAACAAAGAAATGACATGTATCATTCGTATAACAAACCAATCATTGGAACTTTTACTGAAACATGGAAGGAATGTGTATTGGGATGTGAAAAATAAATTTCGTAATATTTGCATGCGCAGACTCCGTAGTCTGAAATGCTTGCAGAAATTAAGTTTCATAATCTCTTTTTTCAAAGTTCGACTAGACTGACTAGAGACTGACTAGAGAGAATTTTTATTTTCAACTTGAAGCAATCGAATACAGCAATGGGTCTTTAGATCGCTCATCTGTCTAAAGACCACTTCCTTCTTTCCTTTTTATATGAAACAGTTTTTAATATAAGTATAAGGATTGCATATTGCAATATGCAGACGAATCAATTTAGAACGGTATCTTTCAATAGCTACCTGCATGAAATTATGACAGATTTGTTTAAAAAAGTTAAAAAACAATACATTATCATTGATTTATTTTAAGTAAATACATAATAATTTGATTTATTGTTTGATATTTCTTTGGAAAATATTACCAGAAAATATTGTGTTTTTTTATATCCGGATGCAATTTAACTATAATGCTTTGATTGGTAATAATTTAACCGTTCTCTAGGTCGGTATGGGGTGAAATATGAGAACACAAATTAACACGTGAAGATTCCAAAACTTACTTTCTAACTGCTGATGATACTGCTGACAAATACAAATATATATAGCTATTGGAAACAATAAAAGGGATTCTAGAAGCACAACTAACGGATGTCATTGAATAAAACGTCAATCTAACTTTGTCAGTTTTATAAATCCAAAGTTATGAAGTTAAGATCAACAAGGTGTTTGAGCAATTAAAATTTATGTGAATGATATTCTTTTATGACCGATCGATAAACGGGCCGGGGCGTGTAGATTTCAATCCGGCTAGAGCTATGAATTAACTATACGTTTCCGTATAAGAAATAAATTAAGGGGATCACACTCGGTAGATGTAAATATATAATAATGTGTTCAATCAAAGTTAATAAAAAACATTCCGTGATAAAAGTTTCGGGTTTAATATAAGCATTTTTAGAAATTAAATAAATGCAAAGAGAACAATAATTTTTTATTCAATGTCCATTAAATAATGCTGATCTTTTTAATAATACTAAAAAATCAAGTGGGCAATGTTCTAAATCGGTGTTTTCGAATTAAATATTTGTCATTCCATTTTTTTAATCTATTTTTTTATGATAAAAATTGTTTCAGTAAATGCCAACAAATAGACAAAGAGTGTAAAAAGATATGCATTTATTATTCATAGCTATGGTATGATTTTATAATGGCGTAGTATACGTCGTACAAATAAAATTCGAACATGTATTGTTTTTTCTTTAAACTGGCTGGTACACTCGAATCCAAATACAAAGGTACATGAAATAAAAGAAATATGCAATATCTGTATAGATTTAAATAACAAAAAAAGAATCGGTTTAGGTTGATATTATGGTAGACTCTCAGTTAATTTAATCTTTATATTAATTATAAAAATATTATACATAAACATTCAACTTCAGTTTCCAAAGAGACCCAAGTCTGAAAGTAATTTTTATATACTTCTTTACGTATTATATATATCAACATTGGTTCTCACATAATAATGTACATACGAATATCTAATATATAGTCAGTATTAAATATACATGTATTGAACGCTACCAATGGCCAATGACACGAGCAATGAATTTTGTCAATCAATGTAGTCTTTTTCAATTATTGCGATCAAATTCAAACACATATACAATCTTAAACTTGTGTACATAAAGTACAAAGTAATACACTTTTATCTTGTTTCAAAAAATAACAATCACGTCAACATTTTGAAATATTTCTGAGATTTGGTCAAATTTATTTAAAATGGCACGTTTTCTCATAATTTTTTGAGGAAAATGTGCCCGCATCCGTCGGCCAAAACGAAATTAATATATTTTACGTGATATCACTTTGTAAAGTTATAATGTGAGTTTTATCTTGGGCGACGGCTGGGAACATAGTTTTCTATTTTGAAAATATTAAAGGAACTAGTGTCTTCTGCTCCAATATATAAAAAGTAAGCAAAACTGCACTGTTAATAACGTCACAATTTGTCTAATCAGGTAAATATTTATAAATTCTTAATTTATGGGTATTCTTCTGTAAATAAACATTACCTTTCAACTTTATGTGATATCTTTAAAAGTCACTCTAAAACGAGGGAAATGTGACCGAAACTGTTCCTAGCTCTTTTCAGAACAACCAGTCCCATCCTCAGGACACAAAAATACATAAACTGAGAAGGAAGAAAAAAAAATTTCATAAATATGTAACTGTCCGATCTTATAATTTCTTTAATAGTTTTAGTTTAAGTTTGTGCTAGTTTGTAATAATACAACATCAATAAGTAGCAGATGTTTTAAGTTCTCTTTGCTGTTTAACGACATTGCTAGGCTAATTAAAAAAAACGCTAAAAAATTCTCATCAAACGTTCATTAATAATCTATATAAAACACCGGGACACCGCTTTCGTTTAATATCAAAGTACATTTCCATACATTACCATACATACGTTTTTCTTGCTAGTATATACATGAAGACTACGTTTTCCAGTATATTGAATGAATGTTCCAATTGGAGATGACCATGCATGAAATACAACCTCAGTAGTCAACTTAGTAGTAAAAATGAGAGATAATGTCAGAAAGTTATTCTAAATGTAATTTCTCTCATTGATATAACCTCATCATTTTGATTTTTTCATATGTTTGGTTTATGCTTTTAAATAGCTGGAATATTTTTCTTTCACAAAACTTATTGTTAACAACGGATGGTCCTTCAACTGCTTTTGATATTTGGAAGCATGGTCCTTCAACTGCTTTTGATATTTGGAAGCATGGTCCTTCAACTGCTTTTGATATTTGGAAGCATATCGATAGACAAATTCTTTTCCAATTGACCTTAATGTTTCATCTTTATTTACATCCAGAAAATCACAGTATAAGTCACTATAAGTGGTACTGGGAGGTCTAAAAAGCTGAAGCATCATCTCCACTTCAGAGTTCTGCACAGCTGGCAATAAACATTTTCCCGTTTCTGCTACAGATTTAAATAAAACATCAGTCAAAATATCATGAGCAAGAGTTGCTTTATTGTTGTCGATTTTAACATAACCAGATGCTGCGGCAATCTTAAATGAATCTTTTGTAATATCTGCACTGATGTGAGCAGCCCATTCTTGTGGATTTTCCTCACAGATGTGCTCTTGGACACACATCAAATAAACAAGGCAATGGTAGAGTGTAGGAGAATCGTTTATCATTCTTTGGAAGTGCTGCATCATTGTCTGAATAGGGTTGACAGAGAAGGCTTCGTCAGAGAAAAGCTCGTGCTGATTACAATACACCAGACTTAGGAAAGGACTTCCAATCTGACCTTGGTTCTTTGATAATCTATCTAACACTGACTGAAATCCAACAGTTTTAAACCAACAATTGGAATCTGTTTTACAATGGCCCTTTTTAAGTTGCTCTTTGTATATTAGCAATGTCTCAGCAGCAGAAAGTTTATCCATTTCTACTGTTATATTCTTTTGCTGTAGAAAACTTAGCTTAAAATCTTTCTTTACTTCATCAAAAATATGTGTGTGGACTCCAATGACAGTTTTGATATTGTCTTTGGAATATTCAATTGTTTTTAGGATCTCTTCAATTTCATCAACGTCATCTTGGGAAAATACACAGCTCCCAAATCTTCCAAAAAGATTATCACACAGTAGGATTGTTGGTTTTTCTTTTGACGCTTTTTCTTTTACATTTTGAAACTCTACCCATTCTGTCTCCCATTGTTTTTCTTGGAAGTGGATTTGAATTGCCATTAATGCATGTGTTTTGCCACATCCAATAGCACCTTTTAGAATTACTACATTCTTGGAATTCATTATTTTTAATGCAGAAGTTGTGCCTTCTGTAATGACAATGCCTTTCTCCACACTGCAATCTTCATTCAGCTTATAACCTTTAAAATAAAAGGAACCCATGTTAGAGTAAATCACAAATACATGTACATGGAATAAATTAAACAAGAGGCCCAATGGGCCACATCGCTCACCTGAGCAACACTGGCTTTATATGGGCGTTCAAAGGATATTGTGCCATGTGGCCCCTCCGTAGATTAACCAAAAATGAATATCCGAATTTTCACTTATTTTTGCATATACTTAATCTTTGACATATTTACCTTTATGGAATACCATTTTTACCGAAAATAAGATCATATGCAATATAAATAACTAAATTTTCAGTTGGTGTTCACGGTTAACGTCCAGTTCCCTTTATATTAGCCCCCCCATCACTTTATAAAACGATTAAAATACATAAGAGCATAAAGGTACATTTGCTCCCTCCACTACTTACTAGTTATTGTATTTTAAAAAATTCCAATGTGAAAGAGGAAAAGTGTACCTCAGTGCACCAGAATGAATGCGCTCAATTCCTCAAATTAAAAACATTAAACAATTTAATTGGCATTCTCAATTATAGACGATTGTCATTTTCCAGGCGTTAATTCATTTCGTATGACGTTTCATATCCTTACTCACTTGATTGAAGAATAAACTTAACTGAAAAATGTTGTCACATATGTTAAACAGCTTTAATTCAAATTAATGGATTGGCAGGCATGTCGCTCTATTGTACCAAGGCCCATCCGTTATTTTCATCTTTATTAAAAAACAACAAATGTGTACAAACGAAGATGATTTTCCGTTGCAATAATTTTTTTAAGATCAATGATAATGCTTTTATCCCCATAATAACAATAATGTTTCAGGACTATGGAAACTGTTTAAAAGGCGTCGTTTTCATTTACTAGTATTTGAAAAACTATCAAAAATTTGTGTAGATTTTAGGCAATTCATCGTTGAAGAAGGGGCACCAGAAAGTAGTTACAGCATATCATCCTTTTAGCAAGACATTTCTATTGCGGACATATGCGCATGCGTCAATAAGAGCGGTCATGATTTGAAAGGCTTACTTTGCAATCAAATGGGGGATGGTCACATCATATATCAAATATCTACGAAAAAGCATGCCAAAGATTGAACATGATACGCATACTTAAATATAAAATAAATAAGGAATCATTGATTAAAATTTACTTTGCATTTATTCGCCCTGTGTTAGAGTATGGTGATGTAGTCTGGGACAATTGTACAGATGAACAAAGTAATTTATTGGAAAGTATACAGATTGAAGCTGCACGAATAATTACTGGTCTTAGACGAAACTCATCTAAACAATACCTATATCATGAATTAGGCTGGGGAACACTTAAGAAACGTAGAAATAACCAATGGCAAAGGATTAGAAAATATTTGGCATTGTCAGTTGAGAAATAACAGTAGTAACTTAAATGCTGACCTTTACTCACACCACCTTATTGTTTCTCCACTTTGTCAGAAGTGCTTTCTTGAAGTGGAAGACTCTAAACATTATTTCTTACACTGTCCATCATATGCCTCCCAAAGAAAATCTCTATTTGATTATATTAACGACAATTCCATACCAATCACAATTAAGAATCTAATTTTTGGAAGTGATAAACTTTTCAAAATAACTTACTATTATTTGATAAATTTATTTTTACATAAAAAGTACAAACAGATTTGAGTAAATGTATGGGTAAAAATGTACACATTGTATAAAAAATGTATCAAAATGGGTACCACTGACTTTCCTTACACTCCTTTCTTTTCATTTTTTATTGCTTATTTGTTCTCCCCCTCCCCCTCCCACCCAATCCCCCCAAACTTTTCATTTTTTCTACTCTGTAATTAATTTTTGTTTTGTTTTCACATGTTTTTTCTTTTCTTTCTCATTTTTTCTCTACACTACATATACTTTTTTATTTTCAACCTTAGCAATTAACCATTATTAAGGTCTTCCGTTTTCCAACGGAAGACCTTATTGTTTTCGTTCGGTTTCTTTTTCCCTATTAAGGTCTTCCGTTTCCAACGGAAGACCTTATTGTTTTCGTTCGGTTTCTTTTTCCCTATTATTATTATTTTTCTTTTTTTTTCCAACCAATTTTGTGTACGCGATTTCTCTAAAACTACTCCACCGATTAACATGAAACTTTCAGGTCTGATAGATAATGATCTGAACCTTATTGGAAATTTTTTTTATGATGACGTCACTTCCAGTTTTTGAGTTATTCACAATTTAACGATTTTCAGAGGGTCAGCTTGTCCAGGGGTAAACTCCTAAACGATTTAAGATATTGAGTTCAAAATTTCAGGGATTGTAGACAAAAGGGTGTAGATCTGACATGTGGTATATATATTTTCCTGTGACCAAAAGCGCCGAAGCTCGCCCGAGCTCGAAAATTACAGTTGATAAAGCGTCGTGATTTTTCGTGGTTTTCTTTCAATATCTCTTTCCTCGATTGTATTTTGTTATAACATGTAGAACAAAATATCTTTATAAAGTCAAGAGCTTTCAGGTGACACCAAGAAAAAGGGGCTGGCCCTTCAAATAAGGGGCTGAGGGGGCTCTAAAGTCTTTTAATGATAACTTTTCACTGTGAAATATTTTGTGATACATTATAGAAGCAATTATGTTCTATCTAACGTTATCCACCTACACATGGCAATCATTTTCCTCTATGTTACGTAATTAGGGATTTTAAGGGGCCAGAAGTCCAAAAATTTGATGCTCAATATCTCAAAATGGAGAAAATTTTTGAAAAGCAATATTGAACAAAAGATGCTCAAAATATTGAGCTTAACAATCTGCAACCATAATTTCTTTGTTATGCAGTCCCTAAAAGGAGTTACAGGGTCGGCCCCGAAAACGACCCTCTCAAGATATCTCGAGAACGGTACAAAATTTGTAAACACTTGTTGAACAAAATGTGTTTGAATTGATAAGAGCTTTCATTTGAAATCATGAAAAAGGGGCTGGCCCTTCAAATAAGGGGCTGAGGGATCTCTAAAGTCTTTAAATGATAACTTTTTACTGTGAAATATTTTTTGATACGTTATAGAAGCGATTATGTTCATTCTAAGGTTATTTACCTATACATGGTAATCATTTCCTCCTATGTTATGTAATAAGGGATTTTAAGAGGCCAGAAGTCCAACACTTTGATCTTCAATATCTCGAAATAGAGGAAAATTCTGGAAAGCAGTATTCAACAAAAGATGCTCAAAATAATATGCTTAACAATGTACAACCATATATTGTTATTATCTGGACACCAAACAGAGTTCTAGGACCGGATATCTAAACGATTTTTTCCCAGATATCTCAAAAACGGTAACCAATTTCTAAACACTTATTAGCGGTACACAAAAATACCTTTTAACTAATATAAAAAAAAAGGACCTGATCCCTCAAATAAGGGTCACCAAAGGGATAGATAGTCTTTCACCCATTACACTCATAGATTCCGCCTCCTTTTCCGGATAAGTTTCGTTGACGAAGATTAAGAGTAAGGTCATTCCTTATTCTAAAAATCGGACGGAAGACCTCCTCGTTGCTCGCAACGAGATCGTGTCTAGTTATTATTATTTTTCTTTTTTTTTCCAACCAATTTTGTGTACGCGATTTCTCTAAAACTACTCCACCGATTTACATGAAACTTTCAGGTCTTTTAGATAATGATCTGAACCTTATTGGAAATTTTTTTTAATGATGACGTCACTTCCGGTTTTGAGTTATTTACAATTTAACGATTTTCAGAGGGTCAGCTTGTCCAGGGGTAAACTCCTAAACGATTTAAGATATTGAGTTCAAAATTTCAGGGATTGTAGACAAAAGGTTGTAAATCTGACATTTGATATACATATTTTCCTGTGACCAAAAGCGCCGAAGCTCGCCTGAGCTAGAAAATTACAGTTAAAAAAGCGTCGTGATTTTTCGTGGTTTTCTTTTAATATCTCTTTCCTCGATTGTATTTTTTTATAATATGTAGAACAAAAAATCTTTATAAAGTCAAGAGCTTTTATGTGACATCAAGAAAAAGGGGCTGGCCCTTCAAATAAGGGGCTGAGGGAGCTCTAAAGTCTTTTAATGATTACTTTTTACCGTGAAATATTTTGTGATACGTTATAGAAGCAATTATGTTTATTCTAACGTTATTTACCTACACATGGCAATCATTTACTCCTATGTCACGTAATTAGGGATTTTAAGGGGCCAGAAGTCCAAAACTTTGATGCTCAATATCTCAAAATGGAGGAAAATTTTGAAAAGCAATATTGAACGAAAGATGCTCAAAATATTAAGCTTAACAATCTGCAACCATAATTTTTTTGTTATGCGGTCCCTAAAGGGAGTTACAGGATCGGCCCCTAAAACGACCCTCTCAAGATATCTCGAGAACGATACAAAATTTGTAAACACTTGTTGAACAAACAGTGTTTGAATTGATTAGAGCTGTCATTTGAAATCAAGTAAAAGGGGCTGGCCCTTCAAATAAGGGGCTGAGGGAGCTCTAAAGTCTTTTAATGATTACTTTTTACCGTGAAATATTTTGTGATACGTTATAGAAGCAATTATGTTTATTCTAACGTTTTTTACCTACACATGGCAATCATTTACTTCTATGTTACATAATTAGGGGATTTAAGGGGCCAGAAGTCCAAAACTTTGATGCTCAATATCTCAAAATGGAGGGAAATTTTAAAAAGCAATATTGAACAAAAGATGCTCAAAATATTGAGCTTAACAATCTGCAACCATAATTTCTTTGTTATGCGGTCCCTAAAAGGAGTTACAGGGTCGGCCCCTAAAACGACCCTCTCAAGATATCTCAAGAATTGTACAAAATTTGTAAACACTTGTTGAACAAACAGTGTTTGAATTAATTAGTGCTTTTATTTGAAATCATGTAAAAGGGGCTGGCCTTCAAATAAGGGGCTGAACGGACTCTAAAGTCTTTTAATGATAACTTTTTACCGTGAAATATTTTGTGATACGTTATAGAAGCAATTATGTTCATTTTAAGGTTATTTACCTATACATGGGAATCATTTACTCCTATGTTACGTAATTAGGGATTTTAAGGGGCCAGAAGTCCAAAACTTTGATGCTCAATATCTCAAAATGGAGGAAAATTTTGAAAAGCAATATTGAACAAAAGATGCTCAAAATATTGAGCCTAACAATCTGCAACCATAATTTTTTTGTTATGCGATCCCTAAAAGGAGTTCCAGGGTCGGCCCCGAAAACGACCCTCTCAAGATATCTCGAGAACGATACAAAATTTGTAAACACTTGTTGAACAAAATGTGTTTGAATTGACAAGAACATTCTTATAAAATCAAGAAAAAGGGGCTGGCCCTTCAAATAAGGGCTGAGGGGGCTCTAAAGTCTTTTAATGATAACTTTTTACATGAAATATTTTGTGATACGTTATAGGGGCAATTAAGTTCATTCTAAGGTTATTTACCTATACATGGTAATCATTTACTCCTTTGTTATGTAATTAAGGATTTTAGGGGCCAGAAGTCAAACACTTTGATCCTCAATATCTCGAAATAGAGGAAAATTCTGGAAAGCAGTATTCATCAAAAGATGCTCAAAATAATGTGCTTAACAATGTACAACCATATATTGTTTGTTATCTGGACCCTAAAGGGAGTTTTAGGACCGGATATAGACGATTTTTCCCAGATATTTCAAAAACGGTAACCAATTTCTAAACACTTATTAGCGGTACACAAAAATACCTTTTAACTAAAATGAATTAAAAAAGGAGCTGATCCCTCAAATAAGGGACACCAAAGGGATACTAGTAGATAGTCATCCACCCATTACACTCATAGATTCCGCCTCCTTTTCCGGATACGTTTCGTTGACGAAGATCAAGAGTAAGGTCATTCCTTATTATAAAAATCGGACGGAAGACCTCCTCGTTGCTCGCAACGAGATCGTGTCTAGTTTTTCTATTTTTTTTTTAATTTACATTTTCCTATCATAAGCTATTTGTTTTGTTTAATTTTTTGCACTGTACTTCCTTCCAATGCTATTTATTATATTAATCTATTATACAAAATTCCATTGCAATATATATGTATATATATCTTATATAGAATTATATAATTACTCATATTATACCTTGACTACAGGAGAGAACATAAATAGGCATTGTGCCTGCTGTTCAATCCATCTCAATGTATTTGTATACTTGAATAAAATACTTCTTAAATAAAAAAAAAGGGCTCTCTCAAAAATACCATTTTTTGAGCATTTAAGGCCGTCATTAAGTCAAAACTGTATGGGAGCGTGTTGATGCAGTAAGTGTAGTTACCATCTGTGAGGGGGCTTTTGCGAATTTTTGTGATTTCGAGGTTTGTACTACAACGTTGCATTATGTCCAATATGCAAACAAGACAAAGGACCCGTAAAAACAGTTCACTCTCGGAACGTCAGGACAGGCAAGAACCTTTCAAAGGCAATGTCATACCTGAGTGGGCCCGACAGAAAAGCCTAGCTAACGGGATCAGTAACGGTACCGCTAGATGTGACCATAATGAGGCGAATCCACTAGAGCTCATAGCGGCTTCCCTGACCAAAAATGTAGCACAAATTCAGGACGATCTATACGCACGGGATGGTTTTCACGATAGAATTACATGTCTAGCGCAAAATTATGATGAAAATACCAGGGAGTTAGAGACCTTACGAGCAGAGAACTCTCATCTTCGAGAGGAAGTTCAACTTCTGAAATCCATTGTCATTAACCTAGACCGAAAAGTGACGCAGAATCAAAATGACATCATCGACCTTAAATCAAGATCAATGAAACATAACATACTCATTCATAACCTCGCCGAAGATGATGGAGAAAATCTGTTTATCAAAATTCCAGCATTGATTAAAGAACACTTAGGGATAGATACGAAATTCAGCAACATCCATAGAAACGGGTGGGGATATTAGGATAAACCTCGCTCAAATTACAGCGCGACTTATCAACTTCCCTGACAAAGAAAAAATTCTTAGTGCCCACAAAGAGAGAAAAGACAAAGTTCCAAAACTTCCCTTTTACATTACTCCACAGCAACCTATTCAAATTACGGATTACAGGAAGAAGCTGGTCGAAGTCAGTACAAAATACAGAGAGGGTAACGTAAGGACGCGCATTCTGGGCAACAAACTGGTCTTCCAAAACGGAACCGTTTACAGGGATAAAGTTACGAAACCGAGAGCTGAAGATCTCCTTTTGATGGACGAGGACGAAAAACAGAAATATGAGTCCCCCGACCCGTAACAAGTGGCCGAGTAACGGAAGCGGGAAACAAGTTCTCTGCGACAGCGGCTGAAGTAGACACGTACGCCAAAGTGTGGAGCTTCTATAAGAAAGTGGTCAGTGATCCGGAGTGTGCCCGAGCAGATCATGACATCATTGTGTGCAGATTTCGTGACAAGTCGGGTAAGATACACGAAAATTACCAAGACGACGGCGAATACGGTGCAGGTCGTAAAATACTTAAGGAAATGCATGACAATAACGTAGAGAATGCGGCTGTTGTCGTAACCAGAGTGTTCCCGAAGCATATTGGCTTGCGGCGCTTCTCCATCATGGAGGAAGCTGCGATCGCTGCACTTCGTAAACTCAGTGATTAACTGACACATTGTTTTCCACTTGGAATTCGGTGCATCTAACAACTTCCATGCACCCCCCCCCCTCCCCAGAATACTGTCTCGGAATTTTGAAGAAAAAAACCGGACTTATGTAATATATCCTAAAGCAAACTTTTTTTTTCTCATGTGACTCTTTAAGTTGCGTACTATTTAATTACTTATATTATTGTAAGTACAAATTCTTGTTCATTATTTTTTTTTCACTATTTCGAAACTAGGAATTTTTCATCCCCACGTCCATATTTTTTCCCGGAAACTTGCGATATTTTGGTTTTGTCATTACAGAGGCATTTTAAGTTTCCGGTGTCTATTCTATTGTTGACGACTTTAAAAAAAATGTATGAAAACGGTAATAAAAGCTCAATAAATGGTTTATGAGATGACCGTAAGTAAGATTTACATATAGTGATGTGTTACTTCCTCACAATTGTATACATACATTACTTTTTTCACGTTCCTTTTTTTTTCTTTTTGCACTTTGTTTTTTGTTTACTCATATTGGCTCTTTATGGTATGTTGTTGTGTTGGTCGTACGTGCTGTTTACTTATCATTGCCTATGTAAGAGAACCTAGTACTTACTATGAATCAGAATCTTAACTTCTCACTACTCTCTTTTAATGTTAACGGCATTGGAGCCAATTTTAAAAGAAACAGTATATTCAACTGGTTAAAGTCATTTTATTTTCGTACAAGAAACCCACTCCACGACAACGGTTGCAAATATATGGGAAAAAGAATGGGGCTCAAAAAGTTTGTTCTCACATGGTTTAACTAACAAATGTGGTGTTGCAATCCTAACCCCACCAAATATAGACTTTAAAGTTATTGATACAATTAGAGATAATGAAGGACGATTCCTAAAAATTTCAATTGAAATCAATGATACTCTTTTTTATTTCATCAACATTTATGTACCAACAAAAGATCACAAACCAGAACAAAACAAATTTCTTGAATTCCTTTTGCACCATCTAACTGACATTTGTGATGAAAATGTGCTAGTGGGGGGGGGGGGGGGGAGATTTTAATATAACCCTAAACCCAGAATTAGATAAGAAAGGGTGAAATTGTGAGCAACACTCAGCTTATAGAGACAACTTAAAAGGTTTTCTGGACACATATGATATGGTTGATACCTGGAGAAACAAGCACCATGATGTTAGTTTATTGACTTATTTTTCAAAAAAACCTATTATCCTTTCAAGAATAGACTTCTGGCTTGTTCCATCTTTTTTATCCCCAATTATAAAATCAGATATCAAACACTCAATCAAATCTGATCATAGTGTTATTTTGTTAAACATTAACAGTGCTTCACATGCTAATAGAGGGCCAGATTTCTGGAAATTTAATGCTTCCCTTCTGGAAGATAGTTGTTTTGTTAACCATGTCCGTGAAAATCTAAAAAATTTAAAAGGAAAATACAAAGATCTAGAAGATAAACACCTCAAATGGGACTCTATCAAATGTGAACTCCGGGGAATCATTATCAAATATTCTAAGTTAAAAGCTAGGAAAACAAGAGAAAGAGAAAAGGAACTAAACAAAAAACTTGAATCTCAAACACAATTAATTGCTTCACAACCCTCACCTGAAAGGTTAGAAGAATATCAAAAATTAAAAAAATGAATTAGAAGAAATATATAATAACAAAACAAAAGGTGTTATGTTAAGATCGCATGCAATCTGGTGTGAAGAAGGAGAGAAATCAACTAAATATTCCCTCTCCCTTGAAAAAAGAAACTATAAAAACAAACGTATTGATAAACTAGTTATTAATAACATCACACTGACAGATATTGAAACCATTCTTCAAGAGGAGAAAGAATATTACCAAAGTTTATATATATCATCACAGGAAAATGTTTTAAGTAATGAGGAGTTCTCTAACTTTCTTAACAATTTGGATGTCCCAAGGTTATCAGACAATGAAGCTATGGAATGTGAAGGCGCTATCACTGAAACAGAATGCTAAAAATTCTTTCTGATTTTAAGTTAAATAAAACCCCTGGAAGTGATGGCTTCCAGGTGGAATTTTACAATTTTTTTTTGGTCTGACATTAAAGATTTAGTTTTGGAAAGCATTAATTATTCTGTTGTTAAAAATAGAATGTCAAATGATCAAAGAAAAGGTGCCATCACTCTAGTTCAAAAAAGGATAAAGACAGAACAAATCTAAAAAACTGGAGGCCTATATCTTTGTTAAATTTCGATTATAAAATTGTTGCAAATCGAGTTATTGGTATTCTTCCAAAACTAATGGACTCTGATCAAACAGGATAGATGAAGAATAGGTTCATAGGTGAAAACATTAGAAACATCCCAGGCTTGATTCTATTAGTTGATTTTGAGAAAGCCTTTGATACAGTTGAGTGGTCATATTTAAATAGGGTTTTAAATATATTTGGCTTTGAAGATAGTTTTAAATGATGGGTCAAAATTTTATACACGTATATTTCCAGCTGCATAATCAATGATGGTTTTACCTCCAATTTTTTTAATATCGGTAGAGGAGTAAGGCAGGGCTGTCCCTTATCATCATACTTATTAGTATTATGCGTCGAAATTCTAGCAATAGCTACTAGTATAAGACAAAATAAAAAAATTAGAGATATTAAAATAGGTGACACTGAATTTAAAATAAGTCAGTTAGCTGATGATACAACTTGTTTCCTTAGTGATGACGAGTCAGGTTTTGAAGTTTTAAATATCATGCAAACATTTCACAGCTTATCTGGGTTAAAGATAAATTTAAATAAAACTGAAGCAATATGTATAGGATCAAAAAGAAATCACAAACCAGGAACTTTGCCAGTAAAATGGTCCAAAGGAGACTTTTTCACTTTAGGTATTTGGTTTAACAGTGAAGATGAAAACAATGCCATTAATAAAATTCTGAAAACTAAATTAGAGGACTTAAACGTAACCCTCAATCTTTGGAAAATGCGCAATTTATCACTTCTAGGAAAAATACTGGTGACCAAATCTTTAGCATTGTCAAAAATTGTATACTTAGCCTCTGTAATTCCAATTCCAGACAATGTAATAAATATGGTTTAAAAAGAAAAAAATAGATTTATATGGAATTCGGAAATCCCTAAAATAAAATACACAATTAGCTGTCAAAGTTTTAAAGATGGTGGATTCAAATTTCCAAATTTTGAAATTCAAGTTAAGTCACTTCAATTAATTTGGATCAAAATATTTTTAGTACAAATGAAGCAACGTGGAAAAAGTTAATAAATGCTTTCACAGGAACTATAAATATCACTGATCTCCTCTTAACACGGTGTAGTCTGTAAACTCCTACAATCAGATTACCTACTTTTTACCATAATATTATTACTTCATGGAAAATATTAAGAAATTGTATGAATGAAATCAGTCTTAATCCTCCCATTGTCACAGAGTGTCTATGGTTTAACAATTATATATGTATTGAAAACAAACCAATCTTTTTCTCAGAGTGGTATAAACATGGAACAATGTTTTTATAGGATATTTTAAACAACAATGGTACTTTCTTAACTTTAGATGAGTTTAATGAAAGGTTCAGATTTAAACCATCCTTTTTGAATATACTAGCCTTCTTTCTTCAATTCCAATTAAATGGACAAAAACTGTCAAAAAGGAAACCCATATCCTCTCAAGTGAACGGGATCAAAACTACACCTTGAATATTCAGGGCAAGCTTGTACGTTTATGTAAGCTAACTTGCAAAAATATTTACTGGATTTTGCTCAACAGCTGCAAGGACTCAACCCCCTGTATTCAAAAATGGGCGGAAATTTTTAATTTAGAAATTCCTACTTCTGATTATAAAAAAATATTCAAATTACCCTTCCAGTGCAGCACACAAACAAGTATACAATCTCTTCAGTTAAAAATATTACACAGAATAATAGTACATAACAAGTCTCTTTGTAATATGAAACTGATACCAAGTCCTAATTGTAATATTTGTAACGAAATTGAAACAATACAGCATAGATTTTACCAATGCAACAGCATTCAAGTATTTTGGAAAGATTTAATATATTGGTGGCAACAACATATAGAAATTGTTAACTATTTGACAATGAAAGATGTTATGTTTGGTTGTTATGATATCAACAATATTCCACTAATTTTTTGTATTCTGCTTGGAAAATGTTTTATCCATTTAACTCGTACAAAATTACCTGGCAGACAAGGTCAGTTTACTGTTTTCAAAAACTATCTGAAAAATAAAATTCATGCCAAAGAAAGTTACCTATGTTCAACAAACCAAATGCACATTTTTTTTTTTTTTAGAAATCTGGCAGCCATTACTAGCCGGATTGTAACATTCATAAAAATGAGTAATTGTGAATTTAGATTTTGAATGCACCGAAAATTATAGTTTAAGATTTGAAGTTTATTAGGTCAGATTACTTTCCATATTGTTGATCAGTCTGTGTCTTTTTTTCTCTTCTTTCATCATTCTAAATCAAGGAGCAATCTTTTTTTTCTTGCGTTTCTTTTTTGTTTTTATTTTTTGTGTTTTTATTTGAAAAAGTTCTATGCAATGATCTTTATTATATAAATTGCATATATACAGGGGTGATGTATGACCTAATCCCTTCTATTGTACAATGTCTAATATTATTGTCATTTCTATTGATCAACAACAATTTCAGCGTCAATCGTAGAATTATAAGCAAGATACATAGCTTGGTTTGAGTCATGTTTTTGTTCACATGAGTTTATTACATTCAACTTAAGATTTTTAAACCTGGTATTTTCTATTCAGCATAGCTGCATTTAAAATATAAACAAACTAAAGCATGACCTCAGCTTTGTGTACAAACATATAGTAGAATTGTGCGCAAAGCTCTGTATCTTGCTTATAACTCGAAGCTCGACTCTCGGGTTAGTAAAATTATAGGAATTTGTAAACAATTAAAACAAGAGAAAACTGCACTAAAACAAAGAAAAAACTCAATTTATTTTTCATCACATATATACTTTAGTTATATATTTCTAGCAGCAAGAATAATCTCTGTTTAGATTGAAATTGCTGAGCATCATAATAGAACATGTTGCATTAATCAACCATTATGAAGAGATCGTACCAAATTACACGCACCAACATAATTTGACCCCCCCCATGATGGCCCCACCCTACCCCCTGAAAACATGGTTGAACAAACTAGAATGAATCAACACTACCTGAGGATGCATCTACACAAGTTACAGCTTTTTGGGCCAATTGGTATTTGAAAGGAAAATATTTTAAAGATTTTTCGCTATGTTTTCCTATGTAAAATTCGACCCACCCACTGTGGCCGCACCCTACCCCCGGAATCATGGTTTGAAAAAATTTGAATCTACACTACCTGAGGATGCTTCAAGACAAACTACAGCTTTTCTGGCCTACTGGTTTTCGTTGAGAATATTTTTCTCTATGTGTTCCTATGTAAATATTTCGACCCCTCATAGTGGCCCCACCTTACCCCCGGGGATCATGATTTGAATAAAATTGAATCTACACTACCTAAAGATGCTTCCACACAAGTTACAGCTTTTCTGGCTAACTGGTTTTTGAGAAGAAGATTTTTAATGATTTTTCTCAATACATTTGTGTCTAAAAATTTGATCCCCTATTGGGGCCCCACCGTACCCCTCGGGGATCTTGGTTTGGACAAGCTTGAATCTACACTACTTGAGGATGCTTTCACACAAGTTACAGCTTTTCTGGCCAATTGATTTTTGAGAGGAATATTTTTAAAGATATTTCTCTGTATATTTTAAGGTGAGCTAACAATTATTTATCTCTCTGCTACATGAATACACACTTAGTATTTCCATAAGCAAAATTAATCTCCGTTTAGACAGAATAGACTATAGAAAACACTGGCATCTAGCCTAAAACACATTGCAGTAATCAACTATTACGCAAAGACCATACCGTATTACCATTTGAATTTGTATCTTAGTTGTTAAAGTACCGTACCTGTTAATGTATCTTTTTTTCCGCAAGTAACAGTCAGCTGTCTTATTTTCCGATGTCTATATTTGATTGATACGTAAAAATTACAAAATACAGGCGATAGGTCCCCTAAGTTACAAACCGTAACTCATGGAAACGAAACGAAAATCAAAACAAGCTAAAACCACCGTCAAAAATGAAAATGTCAACGCATTGGAATATTTAATATTAATTTACTTCACAAAATCGGCATTAATGTATCTTGCATGTTTCAAATATTCCTTTAGCACGCAAACTGTTCCACAACAACCAAATTCATCTTTGTCAGATTGACCCATTTCTAATACGCTTCAAAGAGGTTTTTGAGATATGGAATACCGAACGCGAAGTTAAACTGATTAACCCCCATTCTCCCTGTCTTATTATTATTTTCGTAAATTACTCAAATTTGAAACGGAATTAGACCTTAATTTTTGTAATTTATATTTTCCTTCCCATAAGGATAATTTATGCTAAACTACGTTGAATTTGACTCAGTAGTTCTTGATAAGAAGATTTTTAAAAATGCACCCCCTTTTTTTTTTTTTTTTACAGTTTCGAGGTTTTCTCCGCTTTGAATAAAGATAGGTCTTTCATTTCTGCAATTTATATTTGCCTTACCATAAGGATGCGTTGTGCCAAATTTGGTTGAAATTGGCCAAGCGGTTTAGAGAAGAAGTTCTAAATGTGAAAAGTTTACAGACGGACAGACAGACAGACGGACATACGGACGACGGACAAAATGTTATCAGAATAGCTCACTTGAGCTTTCAGCTCAGGTGAGCTAAAAACTATTAAATAACTGGTATTTGCAATTTTATTATATATACAATTTACTAGCAATGAATGATTTGTATCACTTTGACACACAAGAGGCCAATAAATTTTGAAAATATTATGATTATTTTTTATGCTTCTAATATAAAAATATTTCTGATTTTTATATTTTATGAAAAATTTACATTAAGAATAAATTGACAGAAAACTAATATATTTAACTTTTAATAAGAGAAAAAATCCGATTTTAGTGATATTTTCACACAAATCTTTTCATGGAACAAGCTAATAATAATATAAATTTGATAAGCAAATCATATTTTAAAAACATACTCTACAACCCAAGTAGCTTATCATTAGTTCACGTTAGTTGACCAATCCAACATTATTGATATTGTATTAAAAATGCTGAATAGACTCATGAATCTACAGCAAATCTGAATTGCAAAAACATGAGATGCTTTCCTACGTCAATGTTCTGCTCAAAATATAGTTCTTTTATATAGATAATTGTTTCATTAGTTCCGCCAAATATATTGTCAACAAAAGGAAAATTTTGCCAGTAAACATATCTGCATCACAAAACGTTTCTACATTTGACACAGCAACTTATAACACCCCCACTTCAGTGTATTGAGGGTCACTTACAGGTATTTATAATCAGGAGCTATAACAATAAAACAGTTCGACAAGAATAAAGCATAAAGAATAAAACAGGATTGACTACCTTGTTATCGCAAGGTAACAAGGTCAGGTCTAGGTTTATACTTTCCCCCTTAACTATTATGAAAGAATATAGGTGTAGTTACTAATGTATGTCGTTCTGACATCTTTTACAAGATATTGACTTTCATTTATACAATAAATTTCCTCCACTTTTCTCTTTAAAAAAGACCTACGTAATCGTACACAATAGTTATTATTCCTATTTTAACCGTTGCCATATACAAATTTGACTTTCATAACCCTAGCACTTGTACTATCATTGCTGTTCATTAGAACTAAACTAATTCCATAAAATAATAAATGAACACATGTGTGGTATAAAAGCACACTTTTTATCGATAAGGTCATAGTGTACACACGTAATTCGAAATAACCAAAAATGAAGAGGATAGAAACTGCAGCCGTTGGATTTACATTAAAAGTCTTCTGTAAAACATTTCAAATATTTACAGGGCTTGAAAGTTTCCATAATTGCCAATCTATTAATATACAAGATGTCTTGTTTCGTCGATTTTTAACGCTACAACATAGATAGCAATTACTGAGCAAATTTCGTGCATATTGGATAGCGATTAATTGAATTGCAAATTAATTTGTAAATGTATAATATTTTCTGTTTGAAGGATGACTGCACTTAACGCCGTATTTTGTTTCCCTTTTTTGTCACTATTGTTACTTTTATTCATTGCTCAATTTTACTTCAAGTCATTTGTTATAAAGTTTGGTCAATTTCTAACAGAGATTTATTTTCATACTGGTTTTAAACTGCAATGCAATAAGAACATGCATTTTGAGAGTATTGCATAAGCAATACACGTCCCCTACCGGTTTGTAGAAATTTGTGAAAACAATGCACTGTTATGCAGAACATCATTTTTTACCGTCTTCTATACCCCGAATAAACAGACCAACCCGATAACGAATTCGATTATAATAATACAACCCTGTCGATTAAATTTACAACACAATGCTTGACACTAAATTACAGAATGTATTTGTTTGTTAGAAACAATAAAAAGAATGGTCCAAGTAATGTACGATATTATTACTGACTACATACTTTCCTCGTTTATTCAATACACACCGAACCCGATAACGAACACGAACATAAAAATATTCGAATATAAAAAAATTAATTTTCTCGAAAATATGTCAACCAGACGCTACAAAAGTGTAAACTTGATCTGTAGTTTGACATTTTGAAGCTGTTCAGCAAATTTCATGTTATTCCTCAAACGCATAAAGAAAAAGGGTGTGGAAAACTGAAGTGGGACAGACAGACAGACGGACATACAGACGGACGGACGGACAGACGGACAGACTGACGGACGCAGAGGAAAGCTATAGTCCCCTCCTGTGAAATTCGGTAGGGGCCTAAAAATACATTGATTTCTCTCACTGCTCTACAAATATCTTGAATTACGATTTGTCTGTCCTTGATTAAAGATAAGACTCATAAATATGGAGGGGGAGGTTGATCTAATATTGTAATAAATGCTCTAAAATTATAATGGTGGAACTATAATTAAACGTACTCTCTCTCTCTCTCTCTCTCTCTCTCTCTCTCTCTCTCTCTCTCTCTGTGTTGCCATTCTTTAAAGGTTTCAAAACAAAATAAATAACGCATAATTTCGGCCGGTATAAGAAACCATTGATGCTCGTACACCAGTAGCTGATGTCAATAATTAATGTGTTCGAAAGATTATTAATTATCAGTAACGCACAGAACGGAATATCTCTACATTATATCTTAGAGAAACGAAGAAACCGAATTGATATAGGTATATACAAATAATATCACCCAGCAGAATGTGTGCTACCGAAGACGTCACGTGATGGGAGCTTTGTATTCACAAATTTACTTAGGGTGAGGAAAAACGTGGTAGCTATAATATTCAACAGGTCAAAGTTTACAACAGTTTACAACAGAGAAGGCGAACGCAAGAAGAAACAGTTTTTGTCGGTATAACAACGAGCGCATGTTTGTCTGTAAATCTCCTTTAAACATAATCTTACATATATAAATTTAAAACTACCATTAAAAGGAGAACAATAGACAAACATGCGCTGACTTTGTATTAAGTCTGGAAAAAAAGTGGGCGTCCCCATTATCCTACGCACATTCAAGAAAGTGTAATGACTCTACCTATGAAATCGACTTTGTTCTTTGTTAATTTGAACTTTACATTAATAAAATTACATATAAAGGTTACAGTAAAGACATTGGCAATTCAGAGAAATATGCCCATTTTTAACATTTATTTTGCTGCAGTTTTTAAATGTCCTTAAGTGCAGTCTTCCTTAACTTACATAATGTTGATGTTTAATGGTAGGTATTTTAATTTATTAATGCTTCATACATTGCATAGCTGCAATACTTAAAACTATCGAGAAACAACAAACGCAGGTAATTCTAAATACCCCAACTGACTCTTACACTTGTTAATTAATATAAGACTTTGTTTGAAGTTAGCCTATTCCAAATACCAACAATTTCAAATATCTAATACGTAACGGATATTATTTACCTTTCTTTCAAGTTGACCTCTTTTTGTTTTAAACCAAATCATTAAGATGGAACGACAAATAACAGTAATATCAGAAATTTTACATTTTTATTATTCTGCGAAAAAAACCTTATAATTGATCTCGTTCAACCACAAACTCGTGCTATACAAAGCTGCATCACGTAGATACATCTTCTGGATGAACTAGACCCTCATAATAGCTCCGCAGAATCGCACAGCTACTTTTTACTCCCAGATCATAACTGACCGCCTAATTAGTATCATTAAATCAAAATTCAATATTTTTTTCAGCATAATTGTTCTCATGGCGACATCGAAATATGTTTTAAAGTTATAAACAAATATAAATTGAACGATTTAGTATAATATATATAAATAAAGTAAATAAATTGAGCATAACCACAGTTTCTTCATTGATTATACTTCACCGTACAAGAATATTGTACATTAGACATTGACATAGGTGTACAAGGGAATGTAGCGGTAACAACTCTAAATATATAATGTAATGTTTTGTCAAGTTGGTCTATTGGTTGTAGAAAGAGGTAAAAAAAATGTATAAACTTTACAGAAGGGTGGAAAGACAGAGCACAGGAAGGACAGACAGAGGACAACAACTGATCAGAAAAGCTTAATGAACTTTCAATTTCATGAGGAAAAGATTTTTTAATGTTTCTCTCCTATGTATTTATGACACGCCTCACTTACAAAATATGAGCTAAACATAGTTTCACAGACAAAAAACTAAGTTTATAGACTGTAAACTATACTAAACTTTATGAACCGTAAACTAAAGTTAATTAACGATTTGTTAACAATAATTTTCGTCCGTAAAGCCATATATAACAGTTGTAAACTATAGTTTACAACAGCTGTACTACAATTATCTGTCTGTAAATAAACTTTAACAATAGATTATGCTGATAAATATAGATTCACATCTGTAAACTATAATTTACATTTTTTAACTAGAGTTAAGAGTTCTTAATTTTATTTCATAATCGTTAAACTTAATTTATTAGAAAATTAATCTAGAGTTTTGCAATAAAGAATTTTTTTAGTGTGAATTGTAGTTTACACTTCTGAAGTATAGATGATCTAGTTAATTATGGTTGCAAAATATAGACTAAGGTCGTTAATTTAGCTTTCTGTCCATTAACAACAGTTTACAACCGATTAACCTAGTTTATCGACTGTAAAATTATTTTTTGACCTCAGCTTGCGAATTTGGTTGTTTGGTTTTTGAGAAAAAGATTTCTAAACAACTCACTCTTATTTTTTTGTGATTGAAAGATAACTCAACCCCATCTAAACTCGTTTGTCAAACAAGTAAATCTAAAATGCATTTAAACTAAGTTTGCTTACGGCAAATAACTATCCTTACTTTGTATTTTCAACTTCACTGTTTCAAAACCTTCAGCTTTCTCTTTATCTTCAAGTGGAGATTTACTCACACCATCATCCCCATAAACTGCTACAGTTCCATACTTCTGTTTCATTCGGTGATACACTTCATCAAGGTGCTTAAATTCAAAATCATCATCACAATACTTGTTCCACATAAATCTTATTCTTTCAATGTCTGCACCAACATGTGTTTCATTATCTGGTGGTTCATAGTCCCAGCCTCTGCTTGGTGGCGTTATGCCATCACAGAAGTTACATAGCAGAGTAAATACTGAAGAGACATCCAATCGACTATAGTCACCTGGGTTTTTCACACTCTGAAGTTCCTTTATGAGTGGTTCAGAGAAATACTGTTCAATAGATTTTGAATGAATCACCATTTTCTCTTTCAAATCATTGACACTAAGTTCTCGTTCCAATATATGTACAAGATACTTCAGAAGCTTCTCCAGTTTCTTTACTTTCTGGTCCCGATCATCAAGTTTGCCTGTAAATGAAAAATGAAAAACATAGAGTGATACATGTATACATGTATATATGTTCATGTAAATGCTTCTACTATTTTTTTTTTAAATTTAGTTACAAAAGTACATTTGACATTTTATGTTTTAAATTTAAGTTTTTCTCTTTTTATAAATATAAAAAAAGAATCTAGAAATTCAATACTAAATACTTAACATTAATAAGTTTGCATATTTTGTCTTTAGATTTTTTTTGTCATTTATCTTGTAGGATTTTAAAATTAAACCAATCATTTTCATCTGGTTGCCGTTGTGTTTATTTTCATATAATCCTTTTATGATTTGAAGAATCAAAATTGCGATGAAAAGGATTAGATATTATTTACTTATGACTATGACTTATGACGACTTACAGTCATGTCCTAGTAACAATAGGTACACGTTTTAAATCAATCTTTCTTGCATGCCATATTAATCACAACTGAAGCAAACAAGTGTGCGTAATTAGCTAGCCATGACACCAAAGTCGATGACAATTGCGCATAACTTACGCTTTGAAGTAATATGAGCTGTATTTTTATTATGCTGCAAAAACCTGCTAGTATGCTTAGTCTGCATGTTTCTTAAACTTTTATGATAAAAAAAAATCATTGATTTTTGTCATAAGAAAGATTCCTCTTCTAAAGAATATATATAGCAGTTCAATTTTTGTACAGGACGATAAGAATTCAATTTTGTCTCAATTAAGGCTACTTAACTGCTTTTCCTACAAAAATAAGGTAAACAGATATTAAAAAACCATGATATTTTTTGCCATTTTAGTAGAAAATAACATTTTCGTAACAAAAAAATGTCAGCAAGAAAATTGCAGCTCATAATGCTTTAAAGAAATGGATAGGTCGAAAATGTTTATAAAGCTAGAAAAATTAAAAAAGCAAGATTTAGTGTAATAAAAGTTACAAAAATATAACCAATTGACATTTGATCTTTTGTCACTTTTAAATCATTTAAAACATATAGAGAAATACACATGCAAACTTTCATTAAAAATGATGTAATAATGTAGAAAAAGATAGAATTGTAGAAATAAATGTAAAATTATAAAGAAAAAATATATAGTGAACAAAATCTTTGTTAATGACATATTTACTCTTTTAATTATTTGAGATATCAGTTGACAAGTACGAAAACTAATTTCTTACGCGGATATAATATTAAAACAATTTACTTTTTTATGAATTCATAAGTTTTTGAAACACTTATTTTGTCATTTGCAATAACTTTATTTAAAGCTACATGGGTCAAATGTTTGGCTATTACAGTATCAAATAGTTTTCCAGAGAACCCAATTATCTTAGAAAGTTATAGACTTTCGCTTATAAATGCAGCAGGATCAGTTCCGTTCAAACTCAGAAATAATCAAAGTAAATAAAATAATTTCTTTATGGACAAATAAAAACAAAACCAAACGACATCATGGAAATTTTTAGAAAAGGCAACCGTTTGATTTCGTCCCCAGAATGATAGGGTTTATTCAACTCTCATGTTATGCATCGATTGTAAACAAATCAAACTTCAGAATAATTAGTAAACAAAATGTACACAGTTTGTTTTTGATTTGCCAAAACAGTATGACTTTCATTTATGGCGATGTCAAAGTCGTTAAACAATCATAGCCACCTCGACATCAGAGGCATATTTTGATAATGCGGTACCCTTTTGTGACGTTTGATTTTAAATTTTGTACATCATTTTTTTCATTGAAACATGGCTTCACTGACTGGTAAAACTTCTGCAATGTCTTTTATCATATACATATTAGGCATAACCACCGTTTAAAAGCCGTCATAAAATTTGATATACAGTTGGAATAAAAAGCTTTAATGTTATCCAACATATAAGTAGAGGTATTTCAAAAAAGAAATCCCAGGTTGTTTGTTTTAGTGAATGAAAATAAACCCTGAGGTATATTTAAGAAAAAATCAAATAAAGACTGCTTATATATATATATATATATATATATATATATATATATATATATATATATATATATATATAATTGGTCCATACATTTTATTATATTTAAAGTTGATCAGATACATTAAATTGTTTTGCTATTTTGTTAAAGACTTGCTATCAGTTACAATCTTCCTCAATTAGTCTCAATCTATTTTCATGCTTCGTAGCGTTTGAAATCAGGAATGAAATCAATTTCGATCAAAATCGAACATAATATGTATTTTTCTGATCTTTTTAAATGGAAACTACATATATAAAGCGCAGAAAAAACTTTCAAAATCTGAAGTCTTTGATGAATAACTCTGATTAAAATACTTTCTATGTTGAAGCCTGCACTCAATAATGGTTTAAAAAAGAATTGCTCTAAGGTGTCTCACTACACCGTGAAATATTTTCTCAAATCAGCAGAAAATTACTTGATTATGATAGATATCATAATGGGTAAGAAGTATTTAAGTCTAATAGGCGAACAATTGGCAATTTTGGATGAAAAATTACATTTTCAAAAATTTAATTCCGTTAACATGAACAAAAGCTTTAGGCGGATTCGAACTCATGATCAGCGGTTCAGAAGCCTAATTCTTTAACCACTGAGATACGACGATAAACAACCCAATCGAACGATATAAACATTTTAAGAAATCATTTAAATCGCCATCTTGTGACGTAGTGTCTTAAAAAGTAAAAGTGTAGGTGTAGTGAAGTACCTTAAAAAAGCTGGGTTTTTGTTTTGGTTACAAAAATTGTAAAAATGGTAAAAAAAAGTTAACTTTATGATGTAATATTTCTAAACTGAGAGCATTTAAACAGAAAAAAAATAATGAACAATAATTCATATGTATATCAGTACAAACAAACACATATCTACATGTCATTTGAAGGAACCATTTTAGGCCCTTATGAAAGGTGATGCAAAAACATTTTTGGAAAGAGTATATATAAAGTGCACGTTGTAATTTCTACATGTTTAATAAACGCTTTAATATGAAAATAATTATAATATTGTAACACAATAGCATATGTCATATCTTAAAAACTTGTTCAGATATTCGGTACAAAACGCTAGATAAAAAACATTTGAACAATGTGCTGTACTTAGTTTATTATTTCTTATTCTCTGCAACCGAAATCTCTGTAAGCAATAAATATAAACTTAAATCATATATTGGCTGTTGATACGCTATGTTATAACCAAAATTTTACAATGTTTAGTAACATCGCCAAATTTATAATCAGAGGTTTCTGGAAAGATTTTGGATGATGCATTCAACTTCTGGGGTGCTTGCAGAATGGGATTATTTATCTATTTCGATTTAAAAGATACCATCTATATCATACTTTAGATTATCCACCTAAAATTTGGCCTCAAATCAGTGTCTATCTTTTTATGGGAACAACAATGTATAAGTGGGTAATTGTGCCTGAGTAGACACACTAAGTATGATCTATTTCATATTTATTCAATATAATAATCAAATTGTATATTTAGATTAGATGAAGAGTAACCTGTTGCGTCTTTGAAAAATATATTTTAATTAACATACACGTATGTTATATTCACATTCATAAGAAAATGAAACTTTCGTAACTTAGAGGGGCAAAGTAATAATTTCACTTGAAAAAATAATAAACAAATTTGATATCTACTTGCTAAGATGTTTTTTCAGATATTTTATAAATCGGGCAATTAAAATTGAAGGTTATATGTCATGGAATAAGAGCGATCAAAATAAATGAGAGCTAAAAGGTACATTTTCTCCCTCAATTACTTACTAGTTATTGTTATTTTATTTTATAAAAAAAATCCTTTACCTGAAAGAAGTGTACCTCAATGCGCTCAATTTCCAAAATTAAAAACATTTTAAACATTTAATTGGTCTTTTTCATTATAAACGATTGTCGTTTATCTTGCGTGAATTCATTTCGTCTGACGTTTCAAAACCTAACTTACTTTTCTGATGAAAAAATAAGTCACATGATATGTTAAAGAACTACAATTCTAATCAATGTATTGACAGGCATGTCGCTCTATTGTACTAAGGCCCACCCATTTTTTTCATTTTTATCCAAAAAAAACAAAAAAACAAAACAAAAAAAACAACAACAACAAAAAACAAATGGTACAAACAAAAATGATTTCCCGCTGCAACATTTTTTTTAAAGAACAACAAGGCTAATACTTTATTCCTCATAATAATAATGTGTTAGAACTATGGAAACTGTTTTAAAAGACGTCGTTTTTATATACTTGCGTTTGAAAAACTAACAAAATTGGTGTATATTTTATGTTATTTATGGTAAAAGAAGAAGCACAAGAACGTAGTTACAGCAAATCATCCTTTGAGCAAGACATTTCTGATGATCTACCAAAATTTCAACGTAGAATTTTAATCAAGATACATAGCTTGATTTGAGTCATGTTTTTGTTTACATGAGTTTCTTACATTCAACTTAAGATTTTTTAACTTGGTATTTTCTATTCAGCATAGCTGCATTTAAAATATAAACAAACTAAAAGACCTCAGCTCTGTGAACCAATATAGCATTGTGTGCAAAGCTCTGTATCTTCCTTATATCTCGAAACTTGACTCCCAGATACAGTTAATAAGTAGAAAATTGTAAACAATTAAAACAAAAGAAAACAATTGCACTAACACAAAGAATTTATTTTTCATTATATCTATAAACCTATATATTTCAAGCAGCGAAAGTAGTCTCCGTTTAGACTGAAAATGTTTAACACCTTAACAAAACACGTCGCATCAATCAACCATTACATAGAGATCGTACCGAATAACATGAACATAGTAATTTATTACGTTGTAAGTGCATCAGATTTTGCTGATTTCGCGCAGATAAACACTCAGCTGTCTGATTTACCGAAGACTATATTTGATTTATTACGTAAAAATTCCAAAATACAGGCAACAATTCACCTCATGTTTAAAAGAAGTGCAACGAAAATCAAAACAAGCTAAAACCACCACCACAAGTGATAATTTCAGTGAATTGAAATATTTAACCTTAGTTTACTTTACAAAATAAGCACAAATATATTTTGGATGCTTCAAATATTCCCTTACCACGTAAACTGTTGCACAAAAAGCAAATTCAAATTTGTCAGTTTCATGCGTCCAACATGGCTGTTTCTAACAAAGAACTTTTCGATATATGAAACATCGAGCCCGAAGTTAAAACTGATTGACCCCCGTTTTCTCTCTCTCTCTCTCTCTCTCTCTCTCTCTCTCTCTCTCTCTCTCTCTCTCTCTCTCTGTGTGTCTCTCTCTATTTAATTATAATTTTCGTAAATTACTAAGAAATGAAACAGAATTAGCCTATAATGTTTTCAATTTATATTTCTCTTTTCATAAAAATTATATATGCTACATGAATATTACCTTGAATTTCACTCAGTAGTTCTTGAGAAAAGGATTTTTTTTTTTTATAGAAATGCACCCCTCCTTTTTCTACAGATTCGAGGTTTTCTCTGCTTTGAATAAAGATCGGTCTTTCATTTCATAAATTTATTTTCGTCTTACCATAAGGGTGCTTTGTACCAAATTTGGTTAAATTGGTCGGGTGGTTTTAGAGAAGAAGTTCAAAATGTGAAAGTACAGACGGACAGAAGAACAACGAACAAAATCTGATCAGAAAAGCTAACTTGAGCTTTCAGCTCAGGTGAGCTAAAAAGTCCAACTAATCAAAAGATCGAATAGATCTTGTCAATTTACCTTTTCTTGTTTTAGTCTTTTCAGGTTGAGCATAAATTGGCTGATATATAAAGCACATAAATATTACTTAAATATCAATATCAAATCCAATTGCAATGGTTTATTTGATAATATAATACAGTGCATGTGCAATAAAAAAAAAACAGGTAAATGAACATAAGAGTAAACAATATTAAAAAAATATATAATGTTTGCTGATTTGAAAAATAAATCGCAGGACAAATATTTGCCGTTCTCATTTAACCAGTTGACTAAAATGTGACTGAAAGTAACCAAAAGGGGCGGTTGAAAATACATATCCCTGACATTCAGTTATCTTTTCAGACCTTTCAGTTAATTTGACTGGATAACGGAGCTCCATGCTGTGAATTTTAATCATGTTTTAGGATGGCATCAGATTTTAAACCAATAATATATAAATACAAGAGCTATAGATAAAAAAGTAAACAAAATATCATGTGTATTTAGCTAATAAAGTTTTACATTAATTTCATTGTAAAGTTCATAACATATAGATTAAGAAATACATGTGATAACCCTTCTTTAATTTGAAATTTTGATACTATAATAACTATGTACTAAATTCAAGAATAACCCTTTAGAGTATTTGTAAAGCTTGATTTAACATGTAAACTTTGTAGTTGGATATTGAGCATCAATTAAATATAGTATAAAATCGATGTTGATTTTAAAAGAAAAACCCTAAAGGTCAATTTTGATTCATTTGCCAATCAAATCACAATGTGGTACATTATCTGAGCAACAATGTAAAACTCTGACCCAACTTGACCTTAGAAGCCTTCAATCTTTGCAATATCAAATACTTTCCAACATAAAATTAAAACAAGTATATCTATCTACGAGGGTTGTCACATGTAGCGTTTATCAGTTAATCGAAGACACAGGAAGAAAAAACTTGTCCTACAAAGGGTTCAAGTAGTTTACATTTAAATTATGTTTTAAAATATGCTATTGTTTAAGATTAAATAGATGAAATGAAAGCATACTAGATCATAAATTTAACATTCTGTGCAATGTCAAAAACGAAAAGTTAAATTCAAAATCATGAAATGAAATTTGCAATGAAAAGTACCTTCCGAATAAAAATATTCAAATGAAAATTACATTTAAATTTGTCACTAATTTTATTATTTATTAAGAAAATGTTTCGACTTTAATCGGCGTTGAAGGCGACATAGCGCTAAATGAAACGACTTTGAATCAAATCCTAAGCTTGTTTCAAAGTATATAAAATTGACGATACTGCTTAGAAATGCATTTTGTGAATAAATAGTCTATCATAATTGAAAATATTCAGACGAGTATGATGACAATAAGTGAAAAAATAAACCCCGACTGATAGAAATAAACGTCAAAATACTGAACGACACATTTCGGTAAGACGGACGTTAGACTACAAGTAATACAAGGCAAGATTTGATTGGTAGATTATCGCCAGATAAAAATTCAAATAAAATACCTGAATTGGATCCATTCTTTAGGTCATCTGCAATTTAAAGAAACAGTTTATAAATCAAGAAACCTCTTTATTAACTAATATATTCTAATTTATTGTATCAGATTTATAACCAAAACAATTTAGAATAGCATTAATATTTACCTGTGTTATACAATAAAAAACTTAAAGCAGTATCGTTCTATAAATTCCAAAGTAATTCATAAAAAATCTTTAACGGTCCTGTAATTATGAGTTATTCATATGCCATTGTAAAAAATAATTTTTTCCTTTTCAATGAAATTTCTACAATTGAGTTTAGTAAAAAAATGAGTTTTTAAAAAAAATCTATGTAAATTTCTGCAAAGTTTATAAATAAAATTGATCATAACGTGAAATAATTGACTTTTTAAAAAATATTTCATTATGTAAATATATAACATAAATTGATTTGGCAGCAAATACCTACATAAGACTTTTTCATAAAGGAAAAAGGTAATATGTGAAAAACAAACATTGTAGTTTTACAAGGGCTAAATATATCATACAATACAGCTATTAGCCCAATCAAAATGTGTAAAACTATTTGTTGGCTTGATTTTATCTGCTAAGAATGAAAAGAAAAACTTATATGTAGTAGATGCAACTTTACTTTGACTCATTTATGTATGCTTTTAATGATTAAATAGATTCAATTATTATCTATTAGAATATATCAATATAATACCAAAACTGGCTCCTTTCTTCGTGTCATCTGAAATTTTACCAAGAAAAAAAGTATTATTCATAAAACGATATGTTGCAAAGTTGGATACTTAGAAATGTATCTATAATGTACTTATATTTAACTTATAGTTATATTAAAACCCATATAAAACAAACATTCTTGCAACTTGGATTTTTATTAGTAGGCTAAAGTACAATTTACTTACGTTTTTAACTTATCTTTTTATATATCAAACAATGATTTATTATGGAAAGTGATCAACAGATGATCAGTTAGTGTACATTTGTTTTGCAGGCATTCACAATTACAATGACCGACTTTCAACTCTTTTTTATTATCAAACATATAGACTTCGGACCACTGGGGATGAGAGCGTCTACCTTTGCCAAACAAATGACCTAAAGTTTGAAGGTCAATATCATTTATGAAAATCAATGATTAATGAATGTCAAGTTTTCAATAGCTTGCTGGATAGCTTTATAAGTTATAAAATTTGGTCAGCCATGTTTTAACATCAAAGTCCTGTGGTTACACATATGTAAATTGTTTTTACAGTCAACCAATCCATGTTTTATAAAGACAGCTAGCTTCTAGAGCACTCTTTTCTTTTGTTAGGTTTTCTATTTATAATCTTGTGTAGAGAAAATTCACTTGGTCAGCACATCAGTTTTGTTCAGAATAAGTTGGAAAAAATTTAGAAACGTAATTCAAAAGATATTTAAGATAAACAACAAGGAATCCTTAGAGCAATGGCTTGAAATTATAAACATTTTTTTTTTAAAAATCGTTGATATCTTCGTCATTTTCTTAATATCAAGTACAAAATACATCACTAGTTTGATAGTACTTTTTGCTGTAACTGTTTAATTAGTTCCAAGTGTAGCAACAATTATTGTTTGATAAAATATGGTTTACAGTATAACAAAGTGCAAATGTAAACTAGACATGGCTCACTTTATTGATGTCATTCGTATCACACAAAATGCAGCACTGTTGTTTGCTTGATTTTTTTTAATCCAAAATAAACAAACATAGTTCTTTTTCTTGGCGTAAAAAAAAAATATCACTATTTACCATTATGCAGTAAGACTTCTATTTCATCTTTTTCAGCATCTGTTAAATAAAAAACTTAAACCTCACTTTAAATTCTTAAAATGGAATACTACATCGTTACGATATGTCTGACATCTGTTTCAAACACCATTTTGTTCCGGATTTATATCATTTTGTCTTGGTACATTAAATCTATACACTGTTTAATTGAACTCCTCTAGCGAGAGAGATTAGAGAGGAATGAAATCCCCAAATCGCTTTGAACATTTGTCAATTTTGTGTCAAGTGTCAAGATTTCAACTAACAATAATTATTAGCTGTTTGGTACGGAAAATGTGAATGATATACTGATTCCTTGCTATTGGCATACATTTTTGGCATGTCACCTGCAGCACACGATCATTCATACGTGACGGATTTACAATAAAAGGTAAGCAGATATAATATTTTAACTTAAATTATGTATGTATGAAGAATATTAAACTGCCCAATGTAAAATATATGAAGTAAAAGACTTGCTTTGGAAGTAAATCGAGAGGTAGGGGATATGTTTAGATTTAACATGTTTTTGATTTTAATATTTAATTTGTAATTAACATGATTTTAATCTAAAACGTTATTGGTAGCAATAGCAGTGGATGATTTGAAAGTCAAATGAGGGAACAAATTCTGCAAAGGAGCATGTTTGTTTTTAATTACAACACATACTTGTGTATCACTAAAAACAACAAATGTATTTATTTATATACGGGTCATCATATCTATTGTTGTTTATAATTGCTATTTAACTAAAATATTATATATAATAACTCTCAAATTGACATATACCTGCCCATAGTGAATGATATATATATATATATATATATATATATATATATATATATATATATATATATATATATATATAGCACAGAGAAATTCACTTTTGTTGGACCTCCACCGTCCGCCCCGACCCCGATCCTCTCAAATTGTACGATACATATTGCAGAGATAAACACATATATAACAAGCACAAACATTGCAATAACTCTCATATCCGCCCCGACCAAGGCTTGACCTCACGACCTCTGGAACCCATTCTCCTTGCAGTAAGCGGCCACCGCGCTCCCCACTCGGCCATCTAGGCAAGACAAAAATCTTGCTTTCGATGACGAACGGAACCTAGCGCGCTGGCTGCGCACTACACAGTCGTTTGAGATACAGGTGGAATACAGTTAAACGACAATTTGAGAGGATGTCTCTGCTCAAGACCAGTTCACTGGCATTTGAGGTTCAAAATCAGTTTATACAAATGTACACAAACACAGTCAAGGATCAAATGTACATTAGGAGTAATAATGACGAAAAAAGGTTAAGTTTACAATACAATAAGTTGTTTAAGTTGGTTTCTGGAAGAACAGACTACCTGCGGATGCTTCCACACAAGTGTCAGCTTTCCTGGCCGATTAGTTTCTGAGAAACAGATTTTTAAAGATTTACTTTATATATTCATATGTTAAACTTCGACCCCCCCATTGTGGCCCCACCCTACCCCTGGGGGTCATGATTTTCACAACTTTGAATCTACACTACCTGAGGATGCTTCCACACAAGTGTCAGCTTTCCTGGCCAATTAGTGTCTGAGAAGAAGATTTTTAAAGATTTACTCAATATATTACTATGTAAAACTTGGATCTCCCATTGTGGCCCCATCCTACCCCCGGGGGTCATGATTTTCACTTTGAATTTACATTACCTGATGACGCTTTCACACAAGTTTCAGCTTTCCTGGCTGGTTAGTTTCTGAGAAGAAGATTTTTAAAGATTCATTCTATATATTCATTTGTTAAACTTCGACCCCCCCCCCCCCATTGTGGCCCCACTTTCAGGTGAGCTAAAAAGGTTAAGTTTACAATACAATAAGTTGTTAAAATTGGTTTCTGGAAGAACAGACTTTGAAAATTTTCTTAATAAGTATTGACAAATTTTTTACTTTATTAATCTTTAGTTTTTCAGATCTGTGTACAAACATAGAATTGTGAGCAAATCTCTGTTTCTTGCTTATAATTCGAAGCTTAACACTCAAATATGGTTAGTAAATCGAAATTGTAAACAATTAAACACAAGAAACAAGAACTATAACAAATAAAAAACACAATTTATTTTTTCGAAATGAATCATATATATACATGTATATACCTACATGTACATATTTCCGTCAGCGATATCAAACTCTATTTAAACTGAATAAACTCGAAAAAATGCCGAGCATCTCAACAAAGCCTATTGCATTAATCTACCATTACGCAAAAGATAATGCCGAATTACCGATAGAATGAATTGTATTTCATTACTTTTTTGAAACATCAGATTTTGCTTAATTTGCGCAGGTAAACAGTTAACTGTTTGATTTACCGAAGTCTCTGTTTGATTTGATACGTAAAAATCACGAAATACAGACGATAGTTCCCAGGTAACAAAGCATAAATAATGAAAACGAAACGAAAATCAGAACAAGCTAACACCAACGTCATGTGTGAAAACTGTCAACGCATTGAAATATTTAGCCTCAATTTACTTCACAAAATCGGCACCAATATATTTTGCATGTTTCAAAGATTTCCCTTTATACGCGAGCTGTTGCACAACAAGCAAATTCATCATAGTCAGTTCGACCCTTTTTCGTATAATGTCATGGCTTCTTTAAACAAAGAACCTCGCTTTAGAAGTATGGAAAACGAGTCTTGGTAAAATGGGTATGCAAACCCGGGTCGTGGCAAAATAATAGCCGGGGTTAATAACTGCCAATCTTTTGTTTTGCCCAGGCTAAGTCTTGCCTACCCATTTTACCGGATGCCGAACCCGAAGCTATTAAACTGATTGAAACACGCCTTTCCTTTATTATTATTTTCGTAATAACTCAGATTTGAATCAGAATTAGCCCTTAAATTTTGCAATTTATATTTTCCTTCCCATGAGGATAATTTATGCTAAACTACGTTGAATTGGATTCAGTAGTTCTTGAGAAGAAGATTTTTAAAAATGCACCCCCTTTTTCTACAGTTTCAAGGTTTTCTCCGCTTTGAATACAGATCGGACTTTTATTTCTGCAATTTATATTCGCCCTCCCCTAAGGATGCTTTGTGCCAAATTTGGTTGAAATTGGATAAGCGGTTTTAGAGAAGAAGTTCAAAATGTAAAAAGTTTACAGACGGACAGACAGACGGACAGACGGACAGACGGACGGACGTACAGACGGACGACGGACAAAATGTGATCAGAATAGCTCACTTGAGCTTTCAGCTCAGGTGAGCTAAAAACCCGACGGGGGAAGTCGCTTTTGATCGCAGAAGAGCGTGGCAGGACAGTTGGTATGGTCTCTGCAGAATGATCCTTTAGTGAGGTTAGAAAAAATGTTAATAATTGTACGACTACCGGTGATATTTGATGAAACATGACACAGCATGCTTATCAAATAAAAAAATGTCGTTTAAGGTAGCCAAAGTGTTTAAAAGGCACCACACGTCAATTGCAAGGTTGTACCGGAAATTTGCGCAAACCGTATATGTGAGGGACCGAGCAAGAATTCCAAAGCGTCGCGTAAATGCTAGGCAAAAAGACAGACAAATCCCATTTATACGAGCGAATGGAGCCCACACCTGATATTGATATGTGATTCACATAATAGGGGGTACCAATATTTCATAAACAGTACTTAAAGCAACTGGTCAATAAGATTACAACAAATGATGTTCTGTATTATTATCAACTGTTAAAATAATATACTAATCAATCTTTGTTGCGTTCAGATCAAAAACAATCAAAGAAGTAGTAGGTGGTGCGTTAGCAATTTTGCCTAGTGTATGTCAATTTGAGAGTTTTTGCAATGTTTGTGATTGTTATATATGTGTGTATCTCTGCAATGTGTTTCGTTCCGATCCTCTCAAATTCTCGTTTAACTGTATTCCACCTGTATCTCAAGCGACTGTGTAGTGCGTGGCCAGCGCGCTAGGTTCCGTTCGTCATCTAAAGCAAGATTTTTGTCTTGCCTAGATAGCCGAGTGGGGAGCGCGGTAGCCTCTCACTGCTAGGAGAATGGGTTCCAGAGGTCGTGAGTTCAAGCCTCGGTGGAGGTGGACGGTGGAGCTCCAACAAAAGTGAATTTCTCTGTGCTTTATATATATATATATATATATATATATATATATATATATATATATATATATATCAAAAATATAATTTGTTAGGTTCAAACGTTATAATAAGCATATCTAACCTTATATCTACAAAATTAGTGTTAGAATTGTTCCTGTATTTCCTCGTGATTTTTATTAATTAAAAAATTGGTACAAAAATATGTGAGACCAGGTCAATGAAAGAGAAAGACAACTATTAAACAGGATCTTGCGCCCTTGCAATATTTTTCATTAACTGGGCATTTCTTTTGATTTTTTCATCTCTTTAACCGACGAATATTTTCTTTTTTTTCGATTTTTTCCAAATTGTGCAAATGTAGATATTTAATTTAAAGAATATTATGATCAAACACACTTTTAAAGTTTTAGAATTTTCAAATTTCACAATATTTGACCAAATAGATGTTTTAAAAATGCTTGGACAGGGAAAAATAATTAAAGGCTCAGTGTGTTTCGAACTTATGAATTTCAGAGTCCTAGCTAGCACCCAAATCCATTGCTATATGCTGTTAGGAGATATTTCTGGGGATAAACTATAAATAAAATAGTACGTGATTTTATCGTGAATTTTGATGGAGAGTATATCACAATATGAAGATGTCTAATACCACCTTTCTTTTTAACAACCTCCTAGAAGTTAGTAAGAGTAAGCATTAATATAATGTTACAAAAAGGACAACCAAATTTCTAAAAGTACTGAAAGCCAAAATCTCTTTTGGTAAAAAGTCAGCATTGTAGGCAATGTAAAGTTTTTCTGAATATGACTAATAAAATTTTGATTACCTAAAAATAAAATACTTGGGAGCTTGTAATGATTTGTGTACACACAGTAACAGTGAATTTCGTTCTGGTTTGGGTCTTTGTCCCCTCAAATAGTGAAAATAAATAGGCCTTGGTACAAAAGACGAAATGTTTATAAAGAAATTAAGCAGATGGGACAGACTCATTTACATATCATGTGACCTTGTTTATCCCAAAATTCCGGTGTTTTAAACTGTTAAAAGGTATATATGGCTGACAGTTACTGTTTACGAGCGGTGTTCAGCTTTAAATATCTAATATAAAACATCTGTTCTGTTCCCGTAATATGTAGATAATGCAGAACATGAACGCAAGTATTTCTAAAAATACAGTATCGGTAGAAAAAGTTTTTAAACACATACATGTAGTACATTAACGTAATTAGACACAATATGGCCGTTTTGGCCCTGTTCATTATAAGGAGACAAATTTCCTACTCAATTTCAATATAGGTAAAAGACTGTATTGTATTTCTGAATATTTACATTTTTCTACCGTCTTTGTCTCTGATAATATAACGATTTTATTTTGAAGCCTATAGCCCAAAAATTGCATAAAAATTGAGCAACACAAAATGGGCGTGTCTTATAGAATATCCGAAAAACGGTGTTGGCTGCGCGGCGTAGTAATGCAATGCATGAGCTACCTGAAAAAAGTGGTTTCAAAATGTTGTTTAAAAGGGTAGAAGTTTGAAAAATATATAAATATAAGTATAAAGGAATCATTCTTTGAATATTGTGAGCTGATATTTTCGGTCGGAGCGCGGTCAAATTCGTCATAAAGGCTTTCTGTGTCAGTAAAAGCAAAGAATATTTTTTACGGTAATATACATTAAGGGGGATGTGCGGCCATCTTTTAAATATGAGAATAAACATGTAAACATATCTTGAATTGGCTTTTTTCTGCCTGAAAATAATTAAAACTATTATCAAAAGATAAAAAACCCAATACATATGACGTTCTATACTTGTTTTAATGCAATTTACGTATACAAGAGCAGAACAATGCCATCTTTAATCACTTAAAACAGCTGTAAAACCTAATTTATATTACTCCTGTATAGTGAATTGCTCTTGAGAGGATATTAAACAAAACCCTACCTTTCTCTGACTCTTGATGACTATCTGTCCGACCACTGTGTTGGAAACGTTGTCTGAGGTCTAAAACAAGAATTTTAACAGCCAGTGTCATAAAGCACAACTTTCTACTAACTGAACAAAAAGCAACACATTTTTCAAAACCCAATATCATGGTTACAAACTAATGCATCATTGAAAGAATTAAATGGTTCCGGAAATTCTCTCTCTCTCTCTCTCTCTCTCTCTCTCTCTCTCTCTCTCTCTCTCTCTCTCTCTCTCTCTCTCTCTCTCTCTTTCTCTCTCTCAGAATAAGAGAGAGCAGATTCGATATTTTTGCAGAGAAATTTCTACAATTCTATAAATATTGGTATAACATTTTGACACCCATTATTTTTAAAAGGGGTTGAAATTTAATGGATTTCAAAAACTCCACAAGCCATTTTACATGTATCCAAAAACGCTGTTAAGTTGCCGGCAAAATGATAAGGAATGTTTACATTGACATCACAATGTAAAAAAGGTCATCAAAAATGCTAAAAAATGATGATAAAAATAATTTTAAAATCTGAACGAATGTTTACTATAAAAAAAAGATATAAAGTATAAGTCTAGGTGAAGTGAGACACCTTAATGATTATATTAGATGTTTACCAGAGACTTTATTGTATCTCAAAATGACGTCATTTATTCAATTACTTGGAACACCGGACGTACGAAATCTCATATTGTTTCTATACCACTAAAGTTATGCTGCTTGAAATGGTTAAAATCACAAAATTACCCAAGTGACTTCAAAAGGTAACATTCACTATTACTTTAATTGAAATCACTAAAATTGCCAAAAACCCTAACTATAATATCACTTGACAGTATCTAAAATTACATATTGTCAGACCTCTGATGACATATTTACTTGCTAAAAGTATCACATCTTGTAAAGCTGTTCTTAGTTTGGGATCTTTTAGTTTAAAAGTGTTAACTAAAGAGACAGTCATTAGAGGAATCGTTCGGTGGTCGAGTATCGGAAACTCATGACGCCAGGATACAAGTTCGACGTACATACTTCTGTCTTTATCCTCTTTTTACAAGGGCATCCACTCTACATATCTTTATCAGCTTTTAAAAATAGACTATGGGAATATATTAGAAATTAAAAAAAAAAGAAGCTTGTATTTTGATTAGATCAATAGAAAGATTTAATAGATACGTCAAATACTTAGCAAAGGTCTTATATGATTCAATTTACCGTAGCGTATAGATATAGTAAATGACAAATCCATAATGACGTCAAAATTGAATTTTATTCCCCATGTTTTATGGTTTTAATAAAAACATGTAGAAAATAAAACATTTTCTCGAAATTCAAAGTACAAAGTTCAGCAATGGTGCATGTTCTAATAGTAATAATGTTTGAAAGTGAATTTCAAATGCTTTGTAAAACATTTATTCTGTACTATCAACATTTTTATTAAATATGTAAGTACCTGTATAGAGTTGTTGTACTTTTTTTCTGAATCCAAACTTGTTTGTGACATAAAAAACAACCAGAACGACAACCACAACCACAATGATCACAATGAACACCACTGCTACTGCCAGTCCAGCCCCAAACACTGAATCACCACCTATTGGTCTATAAAGTAAGAAAAATAAAACAATGTAAAAACAAGCATTATGAGATTTTAACAAAATTGTTAAGGACGCTTGATTGTTTACAATTAATTAAATTACCCATAAGGCCCACATACAAATGTGCAAAAAAGTTGTCTTATGTATTAAACATCATTATGTAAAAAAAGTATGTATGTCTTTAATTTCACAAAGTTTTTTGTTATAGTTTCATGTTAAATACTAAAATCTGATTGGTTAAGACGCAGTTCATAATCCGTTCTATTACCCTCAGCGTTAGCAACGCACTAAGCAACGGGTAACATTACAAATTGTTACATGCGCGAAAATTATGCGCGTATGGTTCGCTGTGGAATTCACGTTATTCCTATATAAAAGCAGTAAAATTTTCTAAAAAATTAAGACATTCAGTATAACAAAATAAATAGTGCCTGTTTGGGAGGATAACAGTTGAAACTGACACCCCTCGAAAACCATTGTCAACCTCCGCTTCGCGTTGGTTGACAATGGTTTTCTCGGGGTGTCAATTTCAACTGTTACCCTCCCAAACAGGCACTATTTATATAGTGTTGTCTGTGTTTTCTATTTTTCTCTGCTTTGGATGATCCATTCGGTCATGATATTTGATCCAGATTGTTTCATTAAAAATTCAAACACATTTTATCAAGGAAATATTAATAAGCGACGAACAAACACGGCTAGCAATACAAACGTAGGTTACATGAGCCATTTTGTGCCATATGAATGAAAGCAATGATTATATATTCATGTAATTTCTCTAAGCATATCCATATCTTACCTATCTCCTACAAGAGTGCCATTTCTACAAATTAAAGTACAGTATATCTACGTTAACAGCTAATAAATTCAACGCATAGTGTTAAACATCAACACACAAGATCATGAAAAAAAACCTGTATGTTAAATGGTGGAAAAAACCCTCCCCGGTATGAAAAAAATTCACATACAGGTAGCATTCATGAGGTGCGACATATCGGAATAAATTTCCTTGCAATATTAGATATACATTAGTTAATAGAAATGAGCATCACATTGAAAATATTTCTTTCGCTTTTAAATGAAAAATGTTCATAAAAAAATGTTTGTTAAACAGAAATCAATAGTATGCCCCCTTCTGTCCAAAGAGGCGAGTTATAAGTGTAAAAAGATTTAAGAAAGATAATATTTAAAAAAAGTTACAAAAGATCTAGTGTCGTTTTTATTTTTCATTATACAAGTTTATAATTGTATTATTATCAGAAGATCCTATATAATTGTATGTATATGTTTAGACTAGTTTAAAGTGTAACCTGCTATAAGTGTTTTTTTAACTGTCTCTTTATATTTTTTCGGACAAAAAATTAATTGCTTGTACGTGAAATCGACAAGTACAATATGAAAATTTAAGTTGTGTGTATTGTAACGATAATATAAATGTTTAAATGTTAAAAGTTCTTTTGAAGTAGGACAAATGCGGCAATGCTCTTGGAAATATAATTACGCACTTTGAAATTTATTTTTCAATGTTCGTTAAATTTGAGACTAAGTAAACGCACTTATAAAAGATTTTTCAAAGTTCGTTATGAGAGAAGATCAAGTTATTTATCATCAAGACACCTAACGAACCTTGAAAAAAAAATGTATAATTCATAAAATACGGATTCGATCTTATAACTAATTTCGTATTTAGTCAAACAAAGTGTTTATATTTATTTTTTTGAAGAATGTATTCCGCCTGTTTCTTCCCATACATCATATCAATTCCAAAAACTGTTGAAAAAAAGTTAATGTTAGTTGAAAGTCAAACTTAACTTAATGAATACTGAATTTTAATATTGCACACGAATCTAAAAGATTAACGTGATAACTGGTAAACTGTGCAAAATGCTGTGATCAAGCATGTTTTTAATACCGTTTATCTTAATAAAGCCCATAATGATTAAACTGACATGGTGACTTTAAAACAATGTTTTACTTTTTGACTATGACAACAGAAATAAGAATACAAGAAATTTAATCATACAGAAAGTTTCACGAATTATAAATCATCACCTTCCGTTTACAAGTCAATAAAACTCTTGATGAAATTACAATGAAAAAAAACCGAGTTATTTTGGACATTAATTTGAGTGTCACGTGGTTCCAATTGCTGTCTAAAAATATTTACAATGGCATTTACACACTGAAACAAGAATTTAAATTTCAAGTTATTCGATGACTGTTTTGAGATATATGCACTTAGATATGTATTTAGTTCTTAAAGACATCAGGTTTCACTGAGAGGCCGCTGGTTGATGATCTATGCCACGTTGCAGTATTTACATTTTCCCGGCGCTTGCATGGCTATGAAACGGAAGGCAAACTCAATGTTTATGTGTTAGATTAACGCTTTATTTCATTTTCTCTATTTAATTTGATTTATTAACTTTTGAACACCGCAATGTTTCAAATGCTAATCTTTTCATATGATATATAAAATATGTGGAAATCGTGTCAAAATTTGATATTTGATACATCATTGTCTTGAACGTCACAATGTCTCTTTAAACAAGCCTTTTAAAGATCATATTGACTATAAGCTAAATATATAAAGCCTAATACCTTGAACCCGCATTGGTTGTTCTTGGGGTTATGTTTTGTGTTAAGGTTGTTTTCCTTCAAAGAAAAGTGTATAGATGACTAATAGATGGTTATTCATCAAAAGTTAAACAATAGTTTGTAATATGACGAATATTTTCGTAAATTCCAACTTATTCATGATATGGATTAAGAATGTCTACGAAAATGTTTCGTTTGAAAATTATCAGAAAGAAAAACTAATTAATAATAAACACTTTAATTTTACTTTCAAGTTTAAACATTCTAAGCAATCAATATTTTTAAAATTCAAAAGTTAATAGGACAAACAAATTTCACTTACATCTCATAAAAATTTCCGTAACAAATTTTATCTGAAAAGAAATAAAAATTTGTATTAACATTAAACAATCTCTTTTCCAAGCTTTGGTAATGTTGGTATAGTTTAGAGGTCGATGGGCCATATCACTTACTAGAGCAATATAACCAACTCTAATCTAAAAAAAATAAAAAAAAAACAAAACAAATAAAAAACAAACATAAGGCCAATGAGCCACATATCTCTCGTGAACAATAGTTCTTGTATCATTCTATTTCAAAATATAGTTTATGTTCCTATTTTATTTAAAGCCAAGACAACTGCAATTAGATTTTAGAAGTATAGAAATGAACCCGTCATTTTTGAAGTAAATGACGAAAAAAAATATATACACCACCAAGGGGGTCAGCATAGACAAGGAAACAACTGATCACTGTGTAACGTCTTTAGTAGTACATTATGCAATATGCTGACCCCAATAGTAAAAACATAAAAAAAAAATCAAGGCAGTGATATATGCCAACGTCAAAAAGGGTGGAAAATAACAAGATACACGCCAGAATACAATCGCATCCCCGCCCAAAGGCGTTTTGGCTAAATATGGTACTAATTGAACATGCATAACATGTTATAATTAAATATCAAAAGGTATATTCAGCAAAAATAAAATATATCAATACAATACTGATAATAGGACGATGGCCAGCAAGACAAAATCGAATGTAAAAACAAAATGGAGTAGGGTGAGGTATTTTGCAAAATTCACACATGCATCAAAAAGAAAATTTTAGGACTAAATGCCAGCAGAATACTTCTGTACTGACGGTATGTGGTAACTATGCAAACTAGGGGGCAGCAGAATAATTCTAAACTGCCGTAATGTGACACTACCCTATGAAGAATCAGCAGAATACTTCTGGACTGCGTTCTTGTACGTAGATACCAGCAGACAACACCTGCACTGATAGAAAGGGTCAAACCAAGGGGCAAATGACAATGAAATTGGAGTCTAATATATATTCACATTATAGCTTGAATGACTGGATACAAATGTAGTGTTTAAAAGCATCTAAATTCCATCTTCTCATTTTAAAAGCATCCGAATTCCATCTTCCCATTTTCTGAATAACTTAATCAGAGAAACCCATGGAAGCTGCATGTGTTGCTGTCGCAATTCTAAAACTGTGACCCATAAATTGCTCTGTAGACCAATAAACTGTGTAGCTGATTTGAGAAAAATGACCAAAACTGTTATCAAATCATAAAAAAAATATCAGGTTTTAAATGTTATTTGGTAATCAAATAACGCATACAAGAAAAGAAAATGTCCTTTTAATCACTTTTTAAAAATGTGCAGTTACCGGCTCATCTTGATAATTTAAAAATCTGAAAAAATATGAAAGAAGGTCTTTGTTTCCACTAGACATCTCTTTGTTGAGAAAAAGTCGAAGCTTGCATATTTTTAAAAGTTGTAAAAAGTTGTTTAAAAGTTGTCTTAAAATAGGGTATCCTATTTTTTAAATAGGTCTCAGTCGGCACCAGCAATATGTGTGCCTTTGAAGGTACATTGAAGTTATATTTTCATTGACAATATATGAATAATTTTGTTTAAGATTTTGTTTTTAAACCCATTCAAACAAATTTAGTTTGATTCATACATATAGAACTGAGCATACATACATGGAACTGTTCTAGATTTGTCTGTAATATTCAACTTAGATTTTTTTAATTGTCATTTATTTTTTCATGAAAATCTTATGTCAGTGTGTCTCCAAAGACACAGGAGTTAAAGTAGAGACTGGATTTTTTCTAGTTCTAGTACACGGGCCTTGTTTACGCAACAAAGAATTGTGAGCTCTGTGCCGTTCTTTTAAACTAATGACTGACTCTCAAATTTTTATTTGTAAAGCATTGCAAATAAAAAAACCCCAGAAAATTGAACTTTGAAAAACGTGACCATGCCGATTTAGGCAAATGATTGATATGCTTAGTCAAATACCATTACAGATTATTGAACACATCAGATTAAGTCAGAAATTTTATCTCAGAAATCAATACCAGGGTGCCGCTGCAAATACAAAATATCAGAAGTTGAAGCATTGAAAAAGTTGAGAAAAAATATATATCTAAAGCTGACGTGCACTCATATCTAATTACCAGGTTTAAAAAAGTATGTATATTTTTTAAATTTTACTGGCCAAATTTTTTTTTTATAAATATCAAATTTACAAAGGTGGTTAATAAAACATCCACGGAAAACAATTGTAACTGTACAAATGACCCAAATATAAAAGAATACTTTTATTTTTAAACTTGATAAAATGTACGATTAGGTGTTGCATGTAATTTTACATATACATAGAGTCGATAATGACATTGTTTATTTGTATCTCAATAACATTTTATCCACATAGTACAAAAGAATTGCGAAACAAACTTACATCGCCACAAATCGGATGGAGGATACAAATCTCTGGGACATCCTGTGTCAGCCTTACAATCCACAGAGTCCATGTTATGAGTCTGCGCATTCAGTATTACGCATTGGTCTGTATAAAACATACACAATGAAATAGTATGGTAATCCAGACATCACTCAGCATTTCCTGCGAGGAGGGCCTCATAAAGACATTTTTGACATAGCATTTTGCTATATATAACCGATTTACTCAGATAAAAGGTTTGTTTTTCTTCAAATCACTAATATAAGGGCTAAAAAAAGATAAAGGTTTGCCTGGTGTTACAAAGTTAGGTTTTGATTAGGTAAGGGTTATGGCCAGAACTCTATATACCTGTGATATTGGTTCCAGAACAAACATATCAGTTCGGACCAATTTGGAGTTTCGAAACTAAAGCGTAGATAACCGAATGATATAATTCCCTCTCTGTGCAAAGCTATGAACATGGTTTCCCCTGTGAGTAAAAACTGACCTGGTATAGAATTTTTCACCATCCGTTTTACAGATAACATTACGTTAATGTTTTGTCTATATGTTAGCGTGTATGTGTTTTTTTATTTTAAAAATTTATTGCAAAAAAATTGTAAAGATATCAAACTAAAAACAATATTTAATAAATTTTAGAATTGGTCATTTAAAAAAAGTACCGGTATATGAAAGTAATATTCCATGAAATGAATTGCCTTTACATTAATTTTATTTCAACGCGTTGGGTATCACATTTTAGTTTTATCTTGAACTTTATCATATATTTTATGACAGTACCGTCGTTTTAAAGATACATGAATTTTCCACTATACTTTTTCTGAAATCTTACCGTCTTTAACTAGAATTAAGGAACATGGGGAATAAGCTGAGGTATATATGCCCACAAAAGGCCACAGCCTTATCATTGGTAGGTTTCAAATGACAATCGCACATTAAGTATAAATGCGTATTAAGGTATCCGATCCATATTAGGACCAAATTTTTCCAACCTTGAATATTCATCATGTATTTAATACTTTGATATTTATTTAAAGCATTTAGGAGTAGAAAAAAGTTTACCGAGAGAAATTTTCAAAAATATTATTAACTAAGCAGTAATTAATTAATGAAGATTGCATTAAGGTCTATGGAAACAGGCACATTTTTTTAAGATAAAAAAGTAATTACTAGGAGTATTAAAAATGCTTTGGTGGAAAGATGTGTTTTATCAATAGGAATACAAAAACTATTAAAAATAAATTTTATACCGTGTAAATTTTTTTTAGAATGAATTATAGAATAAAAGCAAAGGGGGACAACTCTTCAAAACAAAAAAAGGTCATTAATTAGGACACATTCCACACTTACATATTGATACCTTGAATAGGAACATAATGTTAAAGTATACTGAGTATACATATCTGTTATGCACCCAAATTCATTGAATCTGAGGCTATTATGGATCGGATACCTTAACTTCAAATATTTCCTATTCCTGTGACTACATATCTTCAGATAATTTATCATGTCCGTGTACATAGAATAAAGAATTCGAATCTTGATCTTAAAGTTCATAATTTGTACCCCCTCAACGTGGTTATTAAAAAAAAAATATTAAAGATAATTTATTCAGTAGTTAACTATAAAACTATATAATGACTAAGTGCATGTGTTTAATTCATAATAACGCAATTTTTTTCTTTACGTCAAAATGACTAGTTTTTCGAATTTAAACAAAGTAAGCAAAGATATCAAAAATATTTACAGCACCATTCATCCAAATCGAACATCTACTTCAACATACTTACGTTCCAAGATGTCTTCGATAACCGCTACACCATGGAATCGCATGTTTAAATCAATTTAAATAGCAAACTCGATTAAGTATTGCATAACATAATTTGGTCTTGGCCATTTGGTGATCATCTTTAAAATTGAAGGAAGACATTTTGTTTATTTCCATAAAGTGGGTCTCGTTATCATTTTTGGTAAAAATTAAAAGAAAGATAGACATTTACCTGTTTAATCAGTAAACAATTAGTGTGATGACCCGCTCTTTTAAAAAAAACTAAAGTCCAAATATCCGATTTTATTAGCATTTTCTTTCTAAGTTAGCAAAAATATATTTTTATGTCTTAATATTGATTAAATTTGAATTCAATTTTATAAAGTTTTGGCAATACTAAATGCACATCATTACTTATGCTTAATAAATGTAATAAAAGTGGTTGTATGCCTCGGTTTCTTCCTCTATGTTCCTTATTGTTAGCATATTGTTGAAAATATCTCATTTATTAATAAACTTTGAAATTAAAAAAAACAACATTTAAACATAAAAAAACCCTATCCAGATCGTTATAATCATAAAGTCTGTTGAAAAATAGATATATTTACAGATCAAAATTAGATGCTGAAAAACTCAGTGGTTCGGGTTAATAATGATATTCTAGTCAAAGAACCGAGAAACGCATAATTATAGAGCTAAAAGTTTGTACTTATGTTTAAAGATTAATTTTATACCCGGTTGGAGTAAAGTAGGGAAACGTTCGGTCAGGAATAATTATTCCTGCGTGAAATTCTATGCCGGATAAGGCAATGTTTCCGGTCGAGGGAGTCTAACGGAGCTATTTTACTTAACTCATTCATTTCTGTACATGTGTATATGTTCCTGTGGGAAAGTCTATATAGGGGTTGATCTTTGCTAGAAAACCTAGTCATTATTACTGGCCGCAAGAAGGCGGTCGGTGATGATAATAATATGAAAGTAAAAAGTAGCAGTGCGTTTTTGCGGAGCTATTTAACACAACTCATTCATTTAGAGGCTTTGCTTAGGAGAAACGTCTGTACATGTGAAGAAGACATCAAAACAAAGAGATTTCAATGACAATAATTTGTTTCTCTACGTTACGAATTAAGAAGGGGTTGTATTGCTGGTAACTTCTAAAATAAGTTGAAGTATGTATTATTCAAAAAAATTGATACGGAAGAAAAATATATTTCCCATAATCTAAGTACCATGCAGGAAATGCAAAGTACATGTATTTCCCCACCCCAGCCCAAGGAAAAAATGTTGGACCGAAAGAAGTAAACATAGAATATGAAATGAAATATAGTCAATACTTTACGGTGTAATTTTTTTAGAACGCACACGGAGAAAAATGACACTAATATCATAATTTCTACGATGAAATCCAAGTACTCTACAACCGAATGGGCCACTTTTCTTCTTTACAATATGTACATCATAACCAAGGCTGCGTCCACTCATTTATATATACACTGGTTGATCCAAAAGTAATGTCACACTATGCACCGCACTTTTTATTATCACTGTACTGTATATAATAATAAATCAAAATTTTCGTAACCAAAATCTTAATTTTATAGCATGATATATACATGACATAACTGTGTCATGAATTTAAGTCTTTATATAGGGTGTTTAATTTCGGAGTGAATGTTATGCTTCAAAATTTGAAAACGCTCCAAACAAAATAATATTTTGAGACAGATAGACTATTGACATAAACCTTTTCTGATTTAACAAGAGGTCAATTGGCCTTAACGGTCACCTGAATACCATATAGCCCATACACACACTTGTCGAGGAGTCTCATATATGCATTTAATTTTCATTATGGAGTAGAAAAATTGTAATGTTGTAATTATGACTACCTCCCTGACTGATATCTTTCAAAATCTGCAATGAAACCTAAAATGTTAGCAAAATAACTTAAAGATAATAATAGGACGCACGACAAGGGGGTGTGCAGCCATCTTGTACATTGAAGGATAAGAATGTAAACGTTTCTTGAAGTGGCTCAATTTTGCCTAAAATTGGCCAAAAACATTTCCAAAAGATATAAAAGCAATAAATATTAGATTCATCATGTTGTTTTGTTTGCAAATTATGCATACAAGAACAGGACAATGCGGTTTTAATTACTTAAAACAGGTGTCGAACTGCGCAGCTATAGCCTTATTTTGAAGATTTATAAATTTATGTACTCAGTATTACTTTTAGGTGTGTGGGAGTAAAGAACATAATTTAAAAAAATTATATTCAAATTAACACTATAGAGCCATATTGCTCTCCTTAATAACCATGTTTTCACCTCCCCCCCCCCCCACGTATGGGATCAAAGAAGAAGTTTTTCAAAACTTTAATACATATTAACTATATGGCTATATTGGCCCCGCCCTAGGGCCTAAACCCCTGACCCAGGGGTCATGAATTTCACAATTTAGGTAGACAACTTCATGGACACCATAGCCATGCATATAGTTTTTGTCAAATGTATATTTGAGTAGAGATGAAGATTTACTAAGCGTCAATACACTTTTACTATATGGCCATATAAGCCCCAGCCTAGAGCCTGAACCCCTGACCCAGGGGCTATGAATTTTACAATTTTGGTAGAGGGCTTTATGGACATCATAACCATGCAATCAGGTTTTCCTTAGATGTGTGGGAGTAGAGAAGAAGATTTTTGAAAATTTTGCTTTTTTGCATATTTGGCCCGGCCTGTGGCGCCCAAGGGCTGGTATATCCATTAATTTCACAATTTATATTCCTCGTACCGTGAGATGCGTCACACCAAAAATGGAATAATTGGCCATGTAGTTTTGAAGAAGAAGTTACAAATGTAAAATTGTTAACGCACGACGGACGACGCATAACCCACGACGACGGACGAAAACAATAGCAATAGGTCACCTGAGTTTACTCAGGTGATCTAAAAACATAGGGAACCTTACCGGCTGTTTCGGATAACATCGCAGCATCATCTGTCTTTAGCTCAAGTAATAAAAAGGCTGGACTTGCGAATTGTGATACGTTGCATTTTTTTTTACTTCGATAGAAATCAATCGAAAATTTTATGGAAATGATATATCAACCTAAATGTGAGAGCAAGTGAACAGGGTACCCTTGCTGTTGTACTATTATTTTATAAAAGCATATACTAGAGTATTATGTTAATGAATAAATTAGAAAATGGAACGTGATTGAGGCAGGCAATCTCAAAATAACTCTCAAAATAGTTTTAATTAGTTATTTTATTTACAATTAAATAACACAGAAGAAAAATATTTACAAATTCTCACTCACTTTCACACCCACACACCCACTCTTTTAAAAAAACTAAATGCACGAATCTAAACCCCAAAAATTAAATTCCCTTCTTGACAAATACTAGACAGCTAGTAAATAATCTTAAACTATTAATGTTAAATTGTTAAACACACATATATGGTAACGTTAATATGATCAATGTTACCAAACATGTTCACTAGAAACTTCTTGTCCATGTCCACTAGCGATAGTCCAACATGTACATGTATCACTACAGGGTTCCACTAAGCTCAACCATCGACATCTATATACTGACACCTGCGCTGATGGTTCAATAAAGACTTTCACTAGTCCACCATCATCACTATTTCTGGGACTAAAGTCCTAGAGCTAATTGTGGTGTGGCGTGGTAGAAAAACAAAGTACTTCCAAATCCACTCATGTACTACCTCATGCTCACCGATCACTGTCACAACGCTACAAAATCAACACTGATAAGTAAACTTTATCAATACGAACCGCGTATATATTCATGTAAGCAACAATCATAGGCAACATTATTGTATAAATAGAGTATATAGTATCTTACAGCTGTCTATTTTGATTTAAATAAATATGCATGGTATTATGTCAACAAAGTTTAATTAAGAAATAAACAGCAATTTTAAAAGTTCACCGGGATATGAAGTTGGTTGGTCACGTGATCAAATCCAGTAGATTTGATCACGTACCAACAAACTTTATATCCCAGTAAACCTTTTGACATTGCTGTTTATTACTTATATAATTTACGTTTAAAATAAACAAATCGTTCATAAATGTTAAAATTACTGAGATTTTATGTTTACAATAATCCAAGCTACAAGCGATAAGCGCCTGCTTTGACCATTGCAGCGTCACGAAAAAGTTCTTTCAATTCACTTTACAAAAATAATGTTTAGAGAAAATTATCGATAGAAATAAGAATGGGGTATTTTAATTCTCTCTCCACTGTTACACCTGAGGTGTGTTCAGCTGAGAGAGCGCTCGCCAAAATTTGTGTTTCGGGTATAGGCGAGCGCATGCGAGCACCCGCTCTGTTGAACATACATCTGGGCTGGGTTTCACAAAAGTATCATAAAATTTGTCATAAGACAGATCTGACTTATGACAATCACAAGATCGATCACTTGCGTTTCACAAAACAATCTTAAGTGATATAAATCTTAAGATATGCTTATTACGGAAGCGTATTAGTGCCACATATACACTTCACATTTTTTATTTTCTACACTTTAAAGTGTAAATTTTACACTTAATCTGTAAAACTCACACTTTTAAGTGTAAAATTTAAACTTTAATTGTAAATTTTACACTTTAATCTGTAAAATTCACACTTTAATATGTAAAATTTACACTTAAATCTGTAAGTTTTATACTTTAATCTGTAAAATTCACACTTTAATCTGTAAAATTTACACTTTAATCTGTAAAATTCACACTTTAGTGTAAAATTCACACTTTACTCTGTAAATTTTACACTTTAATCTGTACAATTCACACTTTAATCTGTAAAATTCACACATTAATCTGTTAATTTTACACTTTTATCTGTAAAATTCACACTTTAATCTTAGACGAGGGACGAGGGAAACGGCTTGCATTATAAAAAACCCTTAGCGTTGAACATTTTTTGGCCATGTGACACTGATACATTTTGTCTAAGAGAATTAAATTATAACTGTTTTAGTTTTTGAAAAATTGAATATTGTTAATGAGAACTCATTTCTCGATTGCAATGTTTATTATTAAAGCAAGATCAAAGAAATGTCGGACATTGAATTAAAACAGCCATGTGGTGTTGACACAGTATTTTACAGATAAATGTGTGATTTTTTACACTTTAAAGTGTGAATTTTACATATTAAAGTGTAAAATTTACAGATTAATGTGTTAATTTTACAGATTAATGTGTGAATTTTACAGATTAAAGTGTAAAATTTGCAGATTAAAGTGTGAATTTTACAGATTAAAGTATAACATTTACAGATTAAAGTGTAAAATTTACAGATTAAAGTGTGAATTTTACATTTTAAAGTGTGAATTGTACACTTTAAAGTGTAAAATTTACAAATTAAAGTGTGAATTTAACAGATTAAAGTATAAAATTTACAGATTAAAGTGTAATATTTACAGATTAAAGTGTAAATTGTACACTTTAAAGTGAGAATTTTACACTTTAAAGTGTGAATTTTACAAATTAAAGTGTAAAATTTACAGATTAAAGTGTGAAATTTACATATTTAAGTGTAACTTCTACAGATTAAAGTGTGAATTTCACATATAAAAGTGGAAATTTTACAGATTTAAGTGTAAAATTGACAGATTAAAGTGTGAAATTTACACTTTAAAGTGTGAATTTTACATATTAAAGTGTGAATTTTACAGATTAAAGTGTAAAATTGACAGATTTAAGTGTGAACTTTACACTTTAAAGTGTGAATTTTACACTTTAAAGTGTAAATTTAACAGAGTAAAGTGTGAATTTTACAGATTAAAGTATAAAATTTACAGATTAAAGTGTGAATTTTACAGATTTTAAACCTGTAATTTTACAGATTAAAGTGTAAAATTTACAGATTAAAGTGTGAATTTTACAGATTAAAGTGTAAAATTTACAGATTTATGTGTGAATTTTACAGATTACAGTGTGAATTTTACAGATTTAAGTGTAAAATTTACAGATTAAAGTGTAAAATTTACACATTGAAATGTAGAAAATAAAAAAATGTGAAGTGTATATGTGGCTCTAATACGCTTCCGTAGCTTATACTTGTATATACTTTTTAAACATATACAACTTTTAATGCGATACGTTAAAAAAGATGCGCTCACACTGAGATTATTTTCATTTCAACAAATGTACGCTCATGGAATACAATTTTGAAAAAAAATATATATATCAAAATATAAAATTTTAACAGAAAATAAGAGATATAAAATATATTTCAATTTTATTATTACACAAAATGTGATCCACCCCTACGACCCATAGCCGAGAAGATTGTGGGAATTATCGGAGAAACTTCCATATCCGGAGTTGAAGGTGGCATTGATGTTCTAGGCTCTTCTACGACCAGAGATGCATTATTAGCATCTCCAAGCAACATGACAAATGCCTCAAAAGGTAATTATATGTGCTCTAAGCTATTTTTAAACACGCAACTTTAACGTGGTAGATCTATAATTTATATTCTAAATACCCAAACAAGTAAAATTACTATTTACATTGTTTTGCATTGTATATAGAAAGATTTATCTATTTTTTTTTTACAGCATGCCAACCTTCCGTTGAAAACTCGCGTTTAAGCAGAAAGGTCACAAAAAGAACCGTTAGTAGTGAATCGCAGCAAAGGGATGACCTCATGACGAGACTTATGACAGCAAAAGATGAGAGGCCGAGTATTGAGAAAAGAAGACTTGAGATAGAGGAAAGAAGACTTGACACCGATGAGAAGCGACTCAAGATTGAGGACCGGTGTAATGAAGAATAATGGCCCCCGTGGAATAATGACCGGGGGTCATTTTTCGACGTAAAATAATGACCCCCCTAGCTGAAGAATAATTGGATTTTTCTGAAGAAAAAAAGACCCAGGGTTTTTTTTACTTCATGTTAAACATGAAGAAAAATGACCCCCATAGAAAAATGACCCCCCTCCCCCATAAACATGAATAGAAATTGGTTACACCGTATCCAAGATATGACTTTGAAATTACTTAATTTTTCACTCTGTTCATTTTATTTTATCCCATGATATTGTATCATTTGATATTATACAATGTTGTATCAAATTATATTGTTTCATATAATACAATATCATATTACTTATCAAATATGATACAGTATCATACAATATAATATCATACTATACTATACAATATAATAACACATGTTTCAATGTTATGATGTATTATTGCAATATAATATTGTTTCATATAATACTATATTGTATTATGTTTTATGATATTGTATCATTTGATCAAATACAATAATGTATAACACAATACAATGTCATATCATACGTTACAATATCATATCTCACAATTTTTTGTACGGTATTTTATGGAATTATATGATATATATATATATATATATATATATATATATATATATATATATATATATATATATATATATATATATATATATTGTAAGTTTGATAGGATGCAATTTTTAATTTTATATCATTGTATTGATTAACATATGATCATATGATTATCATACAAATTATTAACAGATGATATACGATAATGTGTCAAAACAGAATCCATGAATATCCAAGATCATAAAGGATGGTTTTCATATAATATGATAAGGGTGGTCTCATAAAAGTGATGCCTTATAAAGGTGATGCCTCGTCTCGGTGAGCTTTGTTATCTGTGATAACCTATGTTTTATAATTGCGGACCTCTCGATCGTTTAAGTGTTCCGATGCATATTTTGGAAATTTTATTTTTATAAAATTAAATTATCCAGGGGGATAGGGTCCGGACTCCCTCTCCCCTTTTACTGCTTGAAATTATTAATATTGAATGTTCCCGGGGGACGGACCCCCTCTCCCCCCTCTAGATCCATGCATGAGCAAGGAGTGTCCCATAATGAAAATAGAATGTTACTTTCTTTTGGCCACGGTAAACCGACGGCTGGTAAGTGACAGGAGTATGGAAGTGCATATGTACACATTATAGTGGACATTAAATTTTGTGTGGAGTATATAATGATTAGGCATAGCCAGCACTGTAAACATATATGTCACATGTACACATTAAAATATTTATAAACATTCATAGTAAGCGCGATGGCCTAGCGAATGCGTACCAATAATAGCCTGGATTAATCGAAAAACCTTGGCGAGTACGGTGCCTGCATTAAATTCTATGTAATCGACCGAGACTTGCTGAATGCAATCAGAAAAGGCGAAGGCGAAAGTGCGAAGATGCGAAGGCCAGAGTGCGAAGTTGGGAAGGAGCGATAGTAGTATCGCTCCTTAGCCTTCGCACCTTCGCACATTAGGCATCACATCTTCGCGCTTCGTCGTCGCATCTTCTCACTTTTGAGGGTCAGTTGCAAAGTTATAAGCAAGATACAGGGCTCACAATTCTTTGTCATGTAAACAAGTCTCGTGCCCTGTTGTTGTTTACATAGGTTCAATATACCAGTAAAAATCTTGTTCAAGCTGATTTGTCTATCTTCTTATTCATTGTAAGCAAAAATAAACATTTCCCTACGTTTAACACTTTCATTATGTCTAAAATTAGAATTTTCACTTCAACAATCAAAATGTAAACAAAGGCTTTGCTTACATAGCAAAGAATTGCAAGGCAGCTCTTTAACTTGCTTATAACTCAACGAATGACACTCAAATTGTGGTTGCCTATTAAAAATGCCTTACTAAAGCATTGTGAACATTAAGATCGGAATTTTTTTTTGGACTAAAATCGTGACCATGCCCCTTTAAGATGACAACCATACTCCGATGCAATACGTCAATGTCTTGTTATAACGGAAGGATTTTTATTTTCTAAGCTATACCCCTTCTTTCACTTTAAGTTTTTTTTGAATATGAATTATAATTAATATTTCTGTTACTTTCTGTAAACTGCAGCAGTAAAAATTACAATAGTGTAAAGACTATTTCACAAATACTAAAAAATATACTGAAAAACTTTAATCTACAAGGGGGTCATTATTCTACAGGGGTCACTTTTCTTCATGTGGAGTGTGCTCATTTTTATGAAAATGACACTTATTCTTCAGGCAAAGGGGTCATTTTTCTACGTAGAATAATGACCGGGGGTCATTTGTCTGCGTAGAATAATGACCGGGGGGTCATTATTCTACGTAGAAAAATGACCCCCGGTCATTATTCTACGGGGGTCATTATTCTTCATTACACCGGCGTCTTGCGGTTGCTGAGCAACAGCTTCAGATACAGCGTGAGCAGCACCTGCTTCACCTGTGTCAACTCGGAATGCAAAATAATTCCACCCTCAGTGTGCCTTTGACTGAAAATGAATAATAAATTGAAAATATGTGTTTGAATCATTTTATTTCTTGTTCATTAATCATCCCCTAATAAAAATATATATGAATACACATTTCAAACCAATTAGTCCAATAAATGAACAGACTTGTTTGTTACAGATTCAATTTTAAAGCGGAATAAAGAATCATACACACTAATGTCTTAATGGTTTTAGGAAAAAAGTCACTGTAATTACACAAATTCTTTCTCCGAACTAAGACCCTAAAATATCGAGTATGTATCAGTCTTCGACGAACCTCCATCTCATCGTTATTTGGGCCTTGATACACACAATTGTCTGGCGGAATAAATCGATTGCCCCGGGGGTTTTGTGGGCGCGGTGCTGGTTCATGGTTATAAATACACATATTATGTAATACCGCACAAGCTGTAATGATTCGGCATGCTCTTGACGGGTAAAAGAGAAGTGTTCCCCTGGTATAGTCGATGCAACGAAAACGCATTTTTAGGACCCCGAAACTTCTGTCAATTTGATTTCTCGGCGTGGCATGGGCCTTGTTATACGCTTCTTAATGGGGGTTACTTGGATTCAAGACAGGGATCAACAAATATATTTTTCAAGGGGTATGCACAGTCTCTATATTCTATCCATGCCACCACTCTCAAATAAATCACATAGCGTAGAATTTGTCCACTCAAAATCATCGTGTGATGAACCAGGCCATTTAGAAACTAAGTTGGTGAATTTGGAACATTACAGACTGAATTTTTTTTCGGTTGACAAAGAAAATTTCGTCATTTTTTGGAGCTTTTATAGGAATGTGAATTCAATCTAAGGCACCAATGACATTAGGGAAATTGGATATGCGGGAAAAGCCCATAATGGTTTCATTTATGCGTTGTCATCGCGTGGAAATCTTACATAATTTTGGCTTAAAGTTACAAGTGCAAATGTTTCCGTATTTGCAATTCCTGACACACTAACTTTGCTTATACCATGGACATCCCCGTTAACAGTCTGAAGGTTCCCACTGGCATAAAATCTGAGTGCCACCATGACTTGTAGGGATTGGGGTATGGCATGGGACCTACCGGTGTCGTATAATTTAAGGTCCGCCCTGTAAAATGGTCCTAGGCGGACCATAAATGTTAACATTTAAGGTCCGCCTTTGCTCTAAAAGGGTCTGGCCCGTGTAAGAAAAGGTCCGTCTAACATAAAAGGTCCGGGTATATTTTTAATTTGTATTTTTTTCTCAATTTCGAGTATTTTGTTATAAAATAAGTGGCATCATTTTGTAACTCTTTAAAAGGAGCACTTACCCGAGGTGAGTTGGTAAACATCCATCACACAGTGTAAATGAAAATACATTATTTTACATGTACATGTAGTTAAGACACACATAAACAGTTTAAAACTGGTGGGTTTTTTTTATTTCAATATTAATTTTGCCAGTCGATCTTATAAAAACAAGAAATGAAACTGATTGGTGTCATTAATAAAACAATGGCTTCAGCTAGGTGTTATATACACACACACACCACCTTGCAGGTGTGAAGAGTTCACACCTTCGAATTCAGGTGTTTGACTTTTTGAAATAATCATGTATTTTAACAATGGATATTTTATACGTTCTCTTTTTGCACATCTTTCCAATACGATACACGCTTAAAAACGTGACCCATTACAAAATTATAAGAAATTAAACACAGTCCTGTAAGATTAGTAAAGAGCCACATTCCTTCGGATGTCTTAGCAGTTTGTATCTTAAAAGAATTTAATGGGATTATGTTCCTTAAAAAGAAAATAGTTGTGTGTAAAGGGCAAATGTTGACACTCCGCCCGGTTAAATTTTATTTTAAATTCCTGCCTGCTACACGCACATATAGTATTAGGTTTTTTTTCTCATAAGTATCGTATAAACATTATGAAGTGCATTTCTTAGCCCCTCGCCCAAAAAAGAATAAGAAGGCCATTAGATGAAAATCAATACCGTCAGACAAATAGGACAAACCGACCGTAATATTTTAAGATTATATTGGATTTCAGGCCTTTGTCACATTTTTAAAAAGTCGTCGGATAAACTCAATAAATTTGTTTAACTACAGCAACTTCTCTTTCTTAACATTACATTAAGTTTCCGGTCTTTTTAGTGACACAATACATGTATATATTTAAGTACCGGGTCTCATTCCTTTAATTGGAATATCTTACGATGAAAATCAATTATTTAAATACTATTATAAATAATGTGCAACTTTAATCTGAATAAATTAAAAAAAAAACCTATGCTAAAGTCACTTTTATGTCCACTCCAACAGTAAGAAAATCAAGTGAAAAATATCACTACAAGAATCAATATTAAAAAGTAGGGAGTGGGGGGTGGCCTTTCCCTGATGCTATGTGCCTAATGGTTAGGTCTAACTTTGCAAAAAATGTGGAGCCCCCCCCCCCCCGGTTCCGATGTCTATGCCATGTATGACTATGCAGTTCTTTTAACGAGGCGGACCTATTCTTGAACTATAATATTTGGTCCTACCTCTGAAATAAAAGATCATCGGGTCAACATACTGTGAATTTTTTCGCATATAGCATTTCAATGGGGCGGAATTTTTCTTGTACTATGATATTGTGTCCTACCCTCTGAATAAAAAATAGTTATCGATAAACATCAATACATTATTAATATGTATTTACCTACTAGTACTAAATTCCTTGTTTAACTACATGTACTGACATGTTGATTTTTTTTCAACGAGCGGACCTTTCCTTTAGCGATATTTTATAAGATCATCAGGGTATATCAAACCAAGTATTAATATTAGTATCAATTATCTGCATCCAGCATTTCAACAGGCAGACCTTTTCTTGAAGCATAATATTGGGTCCTTCCCATATATTGAAAGAACATCGGGGTCATTCAAAGCAAGTATCAAATGGAATAAGAATTTTAATTTTCTGCATTCGGTATTTCAACAGGCGGGCCTTTTCTTGAACCACAGTATAAGGTCCTATCCCTAATATAAAAGATCATCAGGATAAATCAATACAAGGATCAATATGAATTATTTATATTAATTATATGCATTCAGTATTTCAACGGGGCGGACCTTTTCTCGAACTATACTATTGGGTTCAACCCACTGAAAAAAAAGATCATCTGACATTAAATGAAAGTTAATGCAAGGGTCAACTTGATTAACTACATGCATTTCCTATTTAACAATGATACATGTACCATTGCTGCATCGAGACTGATCTTATCTTGGGATATGAAATTAGGCACTTTTCCAACACGGAAGTCAGAGAGAGAGAGAGAGAGAGAGAGAGAGAGAGAGAGAGAGAGAGAGAGAGAGAGAGAGAGGAGAGAGAGAGAGAGAGAGGAGAGAGAGAGAGAGAGAGAGAGAGAGAGAGAGATTAATCTATACTTCTCTTTGGTGGCAGGGGACAGTTTTTTTGATACAATTCATTGTAGCCAAGGGACGCATGTCTTCGGAACTCTGTAACTAGAGTTTCCTCAGTTCCCAGCACAAATACCTTTAATTCACTCTTTATAAGGCCAATCACCAATTTCTGAAGAAAATTACTAGTCAAAACCTGTAAAATTCTCTACATACTGGTTTTTTATGAGATTTTGACCCTTTCATATTTTGCTAATTTTTCATGATTTTTCAGCTTTTTAAACCTCCCCCAGCTAATTCCCTGTAGAGGGTTGACCTTCCGTACCGCGTGCATGTTGCACTATCACATGTCAGAACCTTACCGGTGTATAGTTTACAATGTCCATTCCACCTACTTTTTGCGTGGACCCTGAGGTCCACGCAGAAAATATATAAGCGAGGTTAAACCGGATGCTATGGGGAAAATTCAGCCTGCGCATGAGCTAGCCTGGTTCCTGTGCGTAATGGGTAGCTCGGGGAACCAGGCAAGCACAGGTTTATCTGGATTGGGATCGGGATTCCATGCCATATGCACATATAAGGACACAGACAACAATTATTTTTCCTTCTTATTCCTTTATACAACAATAAATTATATAAAAAATTTAACCGGTCAATGGGCACGGGGTAAAAATAGTGGTATGTGACCTAATAAGTTCAAAGGCGCTGTAATTGTAAAGCTGTCGGTAAACATTACAGAAACAAAGTATTCCTTTTAAAGAAATGATCGGCATGTGATATAAACTATCAGTATTGTGAAATAAGGTAATATTATGCCGAAACTACAGCATGCATCAAATAGCATAATTTGTAATGTTTTGTTGTTTTCCGAATAGACATGTAGCTTAACTTTCATAGAAGGCGAGGCTAGAGTACTTCGCGATTAAAATTATTTAAGCATTTAAGTATGATTGAATAATTATGTCACAGTATATAATAGATGATTGAATAATTATGTCACTGTATAAAAGTTTAATTCTCAAGAAAAATGCATCAAAATATAAAATTGATTTACACATTAAAATAGTATACATGTAGTTGTCACTGCATTACGTAGTTAACAAAGTAGTGCGAAGCGTAATGTGTGCGCAAAAAGTAGAATTCGCCGAAGGCCTAATACTATACATGCAATCTTCATTAATATAGATCATAATTATTTTAGAAGTTTAAACCTTTTAAATTCTGAGATTAAAAGTCAACTTTACACACACATATATATATATATATATATATATATATATATATATATATATATATATATATATATATATATATATATATATATATATATATATATAATAAAAGAAAAAAAGCAACACTAACTGCAAAACATAAGCGCTTTCATTGTTAAAAATCTTCAGACGTCTGAAGATTTTTAACAATGAAAGCGCTTATGTTTTGTACGGAAGCCCATTTAGGACCTATCAAAATATATTTTTGAATTTGATATAACGAATTCTTGAATTTGTTAAAACGAATTTAAATCGTTACAACGAATTTTTGAATCCGTTATAACGAATTAAATTTGTAATAACAAATTTTAGGAATTCGTTATAACGAATTTAATCTGTTATAACAAACTTGCTGAAGTCGTTATTTTTAATTTTGAAATCTGTTTTAACAAATTAAATTTGAAATAACGAATTCTTAAATTCGTTATTTCAACGTTTTAATTCGTAATTTCGATTCTTTTTAAATTAGTTATAACCTATTTCATCCAATTTGTGGTAACAAATTTCATGTTTTGGGGAACAGATTAAACGGGGTGGACTTCATTTGTTCCATATCGGCGTACGACGAAATGCGCCGATCAATTGATCAGAGTTAAAGGGCGAAATGGTAAATGAAGTAAACTTGCGTAAAAGCACAAGTGGAGGGACATATTGTCACAGCTGTTGTTGTAACCATGGTAACAGATGTAACAATTCCAAAAGACACCTTACTTTATCGGCTTTGCTTAGAAATCCTACATGGATAGACACAAAATATTCAACAACTGATATATATGTAGCGACGCATTTTCACCAAAAATACAATATATACAAACTTGTTTCGACGGATAATTCTAAAAATTTGTTTGATTAATAGTCCTATTGCACTCTCCGACGTCACGTTGTGACAAAGGTCAATCGGGGATAAATTTTACATCCGGGTTCTCCCGCTCTAGTAAACAGTGGAAAATACGCTAGGCTTATCAAGAAGTATATTAAGAAATACTCAATAAATCAATGTCAACGGTATACTTATGTTTGAATATATCGTATTGGTAAGTTTTAAGTGTGCGGATTACGATCATAACAAAATCTACTTGAGTTTCATTCAAGAATATTCTTAATTTAAATCTTTATCATGCTGCTGACAAAATACAGTATCCATCTGATTACATAATCCGAGATCAACAACTTATTTTTTAACAGCTCACACGAAACGCTTTTATACTGAATTAAATTACCAATGTATCTTCTAATATATATAATAATATAATAAAAAACTATCGCAATTTAAATTATGATTATAATCAGAAATGCCAGCCCGTCTTTTCTGTGAAAAGGAGGGGGCGTAATTAACAAAAAATATCAGAGATTACCCCAGTTCTTTAAAATACAGTATATTAATCAAGGTAAGAATTTAGACTGTTATTACTGATTCTCATTTGTTTGCAGAGTATTAGAGCTTATGGTGGTAAGAAACCCATTATAACAGTTTTCAGTTTTCTATTCTTTTTTTGTGTGGAAGTTTTCTTTGAACAGTTTGTTGTTTGTGAAAATTTGTTGACAAATATGCCGGGAAGACATTGTTGTGTCAATGGTTGCTACAATGGTGACAACAAGTTAAAAAAATGGAGATCACAATTATGTGTAATACATTCCTGTAATTTTGGAACTGGGAGATGTACATGTGATCCTCCCTTCAAATTATTAACATTTCCCACAGAATCCCAAGACAAATATGCCAGAAATATCTGGATTAGAAACATAAACCGCCAAAGTCAAAGTGGAGAACTTTGGCTTCCAAATAACGATTCCAGAATATGTTCTAATCATTTTGTGGATCTTGGACCTACCCCAAAGAATCCTTACCCAACACTGCATATGGGACACATGGACAGAGTTGTTGTTGGGAGGCAGCCACCAAAGGACAGATGTTTAGAAATTCCTACTAAGAAAAGGAAATCTACATCCAATGACTGTCACAGTGATTCTGATGTGACAAACAATGTTAAAAGTCATTTGATTGACCATGATTATTTGGAATACTGTGATACATGTTTGTACAAGGAAGAAAAGATAAGAAAGTTTAAAGATCAAATAAGAAGTCTCACTTTAGAGTTAAATGATCTTAAAAAGAAAACTTCAGTCAATGTTCAAAATCAGCTCAAATCGCGTGACATGTTGAGTTTGTTGGTCAATGATAGGAAAGTAAAATTCTATACAGGAATCCCTACCAAGTCTGCTTTTAATGCAGTCTACAATGCAATACAACCATCTCTTAAAAATGTTAGATATTGGAAGGGCCCATCCTATCATTGCACTACTCTTAAACATAGAACATTTCAGAAAAATAGGGCTTGTAGAAAATTAAATCCAAAGGAGGAAATGCTTCTTACATTCATGAAAATCAGACTTGGTCTTTTAGATGAGGATCTTGCTGACAGATTTCAGATATCTCTATCATATGTGTCAAGAATTTTCACAACATGGGTGAAATTGTTGAAAAGGTATCTAAGCTGTTTAGTATTCAATGCTCAAAAAGATGTAGTCAGACATAACCTACCCCCTTCTTTCAGAACTACCAAATACTCACAAGTAAGGCACATTATTGATTGTTCGGAGGTATTTATAGAAAAACCCCAAAATTTAGTGTACCAAAACCAGTGTTGGAGCGATTACAAACATCATCACACTGCAAAATTTTTATTAAGCATAAACCCATCAGGTATGATAAACTTTGTTTCAGAATGCTGGGGTGGGAGGACCAGTGATAAGCATATCACACTTCACTCAGGGTTTATGGATCTTATAGAGCCTTTTGATTGTATTATGGCCGACAAAGGTTTTAGTAATCTATTGCAAGATTTCACCCTTCTTCATGCTACTCTATTGACCCCCCCAGGCAAACATGGGGTCAGTCAAATGCCAGCTAATGATGTTAGGAAAACAAAAGAAATAGCTAATAAAAGGATTTTTGTAGAGCAGGCTATTAGAAGAATGAAGTACTTTCGCATATTGAAGTTTGAAATTGTGCCAACACCTTGATGATATTGTAAGAATAGTTAGTGGGGTGTGTAACATGTATCCACCTCTTCCAAAGTACTGAGAAAACTTACAATAGCTTTTGCCCGAGTAGTCTATCCCTATATTGTCTGGTACTAATAACTCTTCAGTATATTTCGTTTTGGCATTTTGTTATAACATGTTATGAAATGCATTTAATATTCGAAGAGAATGTAAATTAAATTATATGAAATAAAATGAAAAGAAAATGTAAACAATTTATTATTTTCCAAGTCATGCAATGAAATATAGTACATACAATGAACATACTATGAATATCAATGGTAACAATTAGAATATATATGATGTACATAAAATGTACATGTACATATATAAGTACCGGGTTTATTTGCTTCAGATCATTTATTGAGAGAAGCTTAAGAAGAAGATTGAATGCATTTTTTACAATGCCATGATGTCAAACTTTTGACATACTTGTCAGTTATTCCAACACAATGAAAATGATACCAAAGTTTGCACACATCACAATATATGCTACGCTCTTTAAGCTTGGTCACTTCATTCATAACAACCATATTACATTCAGGACAAAAATATGTCTCCCCATCTACATGTACCTTGTTGTCAATTTCCATTGGCTCTGGTGTATGAACATTTAAACTTTCTTGGGTCAAAAGATGTTGCAAAGACCTAGAAAGAATCTCTGGTAAAACAAATGAATGATAGAAAAATTCAAGGTTGGATGACATTTCTGAATAAAAATGCTGGTCAAATACAATATTTTCATAAAATGGTCCATTGCATGTATATATGTACAGTATACACCATTTTTCGCTTTGTAAGTTCAATCTGGCCCTGAATTTGACCATAATATGCCCCGTGTTTCAATGTAAGTGATTCAGTGTTTTGTAAACAACTTGGCAAATTACATTTGCAAAAAGAAAAACATGTAGAACTTATGGAATGAGAGGACATTTAAATTCTACAAAACCCTCACCACAGCAAGAACATGATACCAATAAATCGGGGGAAGCTGCTAAATAGGGGTGATCAACATCTAAAAATATACCACATTCATCAAATGATACATCTTTGTGTTTTTTTCTGTACATTTTCATAAACTCAATTTTAGCAATGGGTTCCATTTCTCGTCCATACTTTAAAGACATCACATTCGGTTAAACATGTTTATATCCCATTATACGTGAGAGCAAAGGCTTTATGTCACAGTGTGCAGCGTTTCTCTTATAACTTTCCACTTTTGTATGGACAGCATAGAAATTCGATGCCGTAATCCGTCCTTTCCTCATCTCTGTCCAATTGGGGTTGGATGATTGACCCATGGTGAGGTTGTTAATGGCTTGAACCTCAGTCTCTGTGACATGTTCTACATTGTTTTTAACCATATTGTCAATATAATAGTTTGAAACATCAAAAGCCATAACATCAGCTGTTTCTTTCTGATTCACTGGTACAGGTAACTGTGTGGTATCCTGGTCATCATTAGTGTGCATTCCTATCATAAAAAGAAGAACATTAACCAACAGAAGACCCAAGAACAATATATTTCATTGGTGACAAATAACAGAAGTTTTCTCTAGTACAAGTATCTTTTTTTATTTCTTTAGACCTTTTTATCTAATTTAAAATCATTCTAAGTTCCAGTTGCCCTCTATTTGTTAGATTATGAATCAAGAAATATAAAATAATTATACATGTAATAAAATTCCTAATTTAATATACCTTTGAATACACAAGCATTTGGAATTGCATCCTTCAGAGAGGCTAAAAGAGTTTTCTGAATGCAGGCCTCGGTGTCATTGTTTGCTTCAGGCATTACATCATAGTCAGCCTTACTCTTTCCAACAAGTGGTCTGGTCACTAAATATAAATATGTAAAACATGATAGTCATACAATAACTTCACTTGAAAAATTCATGCACCATATGTAGCATAATAGAATATACATGTATATATATAAATATATATATACCTACCAAATTTACCATGTCTTGACTTTTTGAAATTCATGCTCTTTATTTGGGCAGGCTGGAGTTTCTTTTCAGATGGTTTTACCCATATGCATGTGCCTGAGGTGCAAGATGTAAGGCCTAATTTGTTTGCAGATTCAATGCGGAAAAGTAGACCTGCCACATGGTTGCAAGTTTGTCCCAACCTGAAATTGTTGAAAATATGAGAGTAACATTCAGTATATTAAGACAATAAGTCTTTAAACTATTCCATATAATCAGCTATAAACTCTTTCGTTAATAAAGTTTGAATTATTTTTTTTTACAAAAAGTTTCAAAGGAATGCTACAGCTATATATTTGAGACATATAAGTTTTTTTTAATATGTTCTGGTGTCTCATAATAATAATATCGATAAATGATATACTAGTATCTCGGATATAATGGAACCCACATAAGAAGAGAGTAAATTATAATTCAGGTGTAAATACAAGTAATTTCAAGTTGAAATAATCACTATAGTTTAAAGATCTCTTTAAAGAATTTGACTAAAAAGGATTTAATTATATAATTATTACTAACCCTGAGGTGCAGGAGCAGTAGGCACTTAAAACATGCCCTGTAGCTTTCTGTAAACAGACCCAGGCACTGTGAGTTGCTGCATTTAAACTCTGTGATGGAGTACATCTGGCACGCAGAAAACAGTAGGAAGATGAAGTAGATATTGGATGATAAAATACCTCCTTCAGCCACTCTGATGTATAGTACTCATATGCTTTACCGATCTTATATTGGTTCAAATGCAGCTGAGCCTTCTCCTCGCATTCGTATTTCATTAGAAAAGTGGTCACATCGGTAATAAACACTGGTGGCCAATGGGACATTCCTTGTGTTTCGTCCTCCCATTTGTCGAATATTAAGAATGGGTCCGGCAAAATAACATCACCAACTTTAAGTAAATTCTTGTAGCATTCGAACTTAGACTTCTCAATTTCTACAGCTGTAGGTATTATTGGCATGTTAAGTGTATTAGCTGCAAACGCGAGTGCAACAAGTTCTTGTTTATTCCCGCCAATTGACAAACCTCTTTGGCTCAAAAAAGAACGCAACGCCTCGATTTTCCAATGAGAAAAGTCTTCCAAAGAACACCTTTGATCACCAGGATCCATTGTGTATAGAAATATATGTACAAAATATCCAAATCACAAAATGTCAATCGAAAAGAACCGGGTGTTTAACTTCTTGAATAGAACAAGCGTCCATTTTGTTTGTTACGTAGACAAGTTTATCCCCGATTGACCTTTGACATGCATATATAATTAGCTGCCACAAGATGGCGATCCCGAACGTGCAATAGAACTATGCTATCAAGCAATGGGCATGTTGATTTATTAACATATATATGCATTTTTCATCTCATTTCATTACCAAACCGTGAGATTACGTCATATTAAAATACCGGTCTGGAATATAATTGATTTAAGAAGAAGGAATCATTTTTTGAGTTTTACTAGTCTCATGTGATTTTGGCCGGGACGTGTACAAATCAATTAAAGCTCAAAGGGCTTTATGAAAGATTTTACCACGCTCTGACCGAAATTATCAACTCATAACATTCAAAGAATGATTCCTTATTACTTTAATACTTATATTTATATTATTCCCAATTTCTACACTTTAAAACAACATTATAAATCATCTGTTTTTTAATGCATAACACATGCTATGTATTATTACGCAGCGCAGCCAATACTGTTTTTCAGTTATGCTGTAGGACACGCCCCTTTTGTTTCTCTCATATTTTATGAAATTATTGGGCTGGGTTATCACAGTAAAGGACACTTAAAAATATAGAAATAGTATTTTAAATGACGTAGCCAGGCATTATAACCAGGATGTGCGCATGCGTGTACCAACTTTTCGGTAAACGTTTTGAGGTATAGAATAGGCTATTTTTTATATACTATAACCAGGCACTATAACCAGGATGTGCGCATGCGTGAACCAACTTTCCATCGGGATCGGTAAACGATTGGAAGGAAATTCGAAAGCTATTTGGAGTAACTTCGAACTGATATATGTGCAATTTAAAAAACGCGATTTTTATATGAAAATTTCATTAAAAGTGAAAAAAATGTTATGTACATTAGATGTCACACCAAAAATAAATAATTGAGAGAACAATAAAAAGCAGTGTTACAGGAAAACAACAGGCACTTAGCATCAGAGGGGAAGGGGTGGAGTGGGGCAAGGATAGGGGGACGGGACTGCCTCCTCCAGGACACGTTTTCTCGCAGCAAACATTTTTCTTTAATTTACATATAAAAAAGTAAATTAGCATAGAGTTGCCCCCCTCCCCAAATGTTTTTGGGACCATGTAAAAATTGAAATGAAATGGGGGAAATAAACTGTGAAATTGAAGTTAAAGGTACACTTAGCCCCCTATCCCCACGGATTAGTATTTTTAATATTATTGCAGTATTTTTAGGTTACTTTTTTTTGGCAAGTCAAGATTGGATGAGTCTGCCCCTACCCCACTTTGCTACGATGCTACGTGCAAAATATCATTTCATTACATACATGTATGCCAGTATAAAGACTTTATGTAAACCAATAATGTCTCGTGCATTGTTCTATTCACAAGGTTTTACAAACACTTTAGTCCAAAATAAAAAAAAAATCGAAGGCTTCGAGGGGGAGGGAGGAAAATGTCTATTTTGCCTTTCTTTTTCTCAGACTTGAGCTTTTGAATTTTTTTTTTGGGGGGGGGGGGGGTATTAGGGGTGAACAGGTCACTGATCCCTTGTAGATCTACCCATGACCTATCACCAGGGTCTGTATACACATAACCAGGATCAGTTACCCATCACCAGGATCTCCAGGGTCAGAGAACGAGTCTGTGTGCCCATCACCAGGGTCTGTACACCCATAACCAGGGTCAGTATACCCATCACCATGGTCTCCATACCTATCACAACGGTCAGAGTACGTATCACCAGATTCTGTGTGCTTATCACCACGGTCTGTACACCTATAACCAAAGTCAGTATACCCATCACCAGGGTCTCAATACCTAACACAAGGCTCAAAGTACGTATCACCAGAGTCTGTGTGCTCATCACCAGGGTCTGTACATCCATGACTAAAGTCAGTATACCCATCACCAGGGTCTCAATACCTATCACCAGGGTCATCATGCAATTTCACAAGTGTTTGTGTGCCCAACACCGGGGTCTGTACACCCATATCCAGGGTCAGTATACCCATCACAAGGGTATCAATACCTATCACCAGAGTCACGAGTACGTATCACCAGAGTCTGTGTGCATATCACCAGGGTCAGTTTACACATAACCAGGGTCAGTATACCCATCATCAGGGTCTTCATACCAATCACCAGGGTAAGTGTTCGTATCACCACAGTCTGTATGCCCATTACCAGGGTCTTAATACCTAGCACCAGAGTAAGTGTACGTATCACCAGAATCTGTGTGTTCACTAGGGTCTGTACATACATAGCCAGGGTCAGTATACCCATCACCAGGGCTCCATACCTATCACAACAGTCAGTGCACTTATCATCAGGGTCAGAGTACGTATTACTAGAGTCTGTGTGCCCATCACCAGGATCTGTACACCCAAAACCAGGGTCAGTATACCCATCACCAGGGTCTCCATCATACCTTTTACTAGTGTCAGTGTTCGTAGTACTAGGGTCTGTTTGCCCATCACCATGGTCTGTGCATCTATTACCAAGGTCAGTTTACCCATCACCAGGGTCTTAATACCTATCACCAGGGTTAGTTTACGAATCAATAGGGTCTGTGTGCCCATCATTAGGGTCAGTATACCCATCACAACAGTCAGTGCACTTATCATCAGGGTATGTACATCCATTACCTTGGTCAGTAGACTTTCACCATGATCATTGTACCTATTATCTATCACCAGAGTTAGTCTACCTAACGGCCGTGTCAGTGTACGCATCACGAGGGTCTGTGTGCCCATCTCCAAGGTCAGTATACCTATCACAAGATTCAGTACATTTATCACCAGTATATCTATCACACTCTCTATCACCAGGGTCAGTATACCTATCGACAGAGTCAGTGTACGTATCACAAGGGTCTGTAGCCAATCACAGGGGGTCAGTATGTATCCATCACCAGAGTCGGTAAACACAAACGTGTAGATAATCTAAGGGTCAGCATTAGTAACATTAGAATCTCAAAATCTATAATTAGGGTAAATATATCCATCACTTGAGTCAGTATACCTATCACAAGGGTCATGAGTGTACGTATCACCAAAGTATGTGTGCTCTTCACCAGGGTCAGTATACCTATCACCGGGGTCAGTATATATTTATCACCAGGGTTACTTTACTTATCAACAGGGTCAGTATTACCTTATTTAGGCAATGGATGTACAAACCCTGATGATAAGTGCACTGACTGTTGTGATAGGTATACTGACCCTGGTGATGGGCACATCGACCCTATTGATGTGTACACTATCCCTGGTGAAAGGTATTAAGACACTGCTGATTGGTATACTGACTGGTTATGAGTGTAAAGACCCTGGTGATGGGCACACAAATTCTGGTGATACGTAATCTTACCCTGGTGAAAGGTATGGAGATCCTGGGGATGGGTATACTGGCCCTGGTTATGGGTGCAGAGACGTTGGTGATGGGTATACAGACCCTGGGTATGGATGTTCAGACCCTGGTGATGGGCACACAAACTCTAGTGATGGGTATAAGACCCTGGTGATAGGTATTGACACTCTTGTGATTTAGAGACCCTGGTGTTACGTATACTGACCCTGGTGTTTGGCACATAAACTCTAGTGATGGGTTTAATGACCCTGGTCATAAGTATTGAGAACCTGGTGATGGGTATACTGACCCGGTTATGGGTGTACAGACCCTGGTGATGGGTACACAAACTCTAATGATGGCTATTATGACCCTGGTGATAGGTATTGAGACCCTGGTGATGGGTATACTGACTTTGGTCATTGGTGTACAGACCCTGTAATAGGCACACAGACCTTGGTGAGGGGTTATGGATAGAGGTTCATAGGGTCGGTGTTCTGACCACCCATACCCTTCCCCAATAACTCCTGTCCTCCTAACCTTGGATTTTTTTAACATTAAATCTAAGCGTAGGTGTTTATAGAACCTGGTGAATGGTAATTTGTATGAGATACAGTATTATTGGTTTATATATAAACCCAATTCTCTCTTACTGGTACAGTACCCGCAACGTTATTTTTTTACAAGATAAACGATAGGATAGGATTCACGCACAATAGGATAGGATTAACGCACGATAGAACAGTATACACGCACGATATGATAGGATTGATACACGAAAGGAAAGGATAAACGATGTTCATGATAAACGTATGATCGCTTTAAACGATATTTACGAACAAACTGATAATGGCAGAATTTGAGAGAGAACACGTATAAATAAAGATTTACGTGGAATTTCTTTTTAGTAACAATTGCCAAGTTGTTAATCATCGCTGCATCATTTATAGAATGTATAAAATGACAAGTTAATTTTTTTTCAACTAAAATTATGAGCTTTAATGATCAATACATTTTCTGTATTGTTAAAATTGTTTTCATTATCGAACACCCTAGCCATTCGCCGCGAATATTTCAGCCCGAGATTAAATCACTCGGAAAATAGCGGGTTTAATTATATAAATCCAACTCTTGTATAAAGTAAATATAAAATCTATTAAAATCAATTATATAAATCCAACTCTTGTATAAAGTAAATATAAAATCTATCATAAGTACATTTTTTTCTGTATAAGAAAATGATGCATTAAACACGAATTATTACAGACAAGTTAAATAAATATTTACTCAGATACACATTCCGCGTACGATTTGTTAACATTGTTTTCATTACCACATACCCTAGCTGATTGCCGAGAACATTTCAGCCTGAAATCAAATATCACACGGAAAATAACGGGTTCAAAATACAACTTGGGTTTAAATTAAATATAAATTATATCATAAATACTTTTGTTTTTATAAAATATGATGCAACAAAATTATATTGCATAAAAGTTAATGTTTACGCAGGTATACACTTTGAGTACGATTTAATATATTCGATATGGTGGCAGGGGACAGTTTTTTTGGATACAATTCATTGTAGCCAAGGGATGCATGTCTTCGGAACTATGTAACTAGAATTTCCTCAGTTCCCATTCAGCACAAATACCTTTAATTCACTCTTTATAAGGCCAATCACCCATTTCTGAAGAAAATTATTAGTCAAAACCTGTAAAATTCTCTACAGACTGGTTTTTATGAGATTTTGACCCTTTCATATTTTGCTAATTTTTCATGATTTTTCAGCTTTTTAGACCTCCCCCAGCTAATTCATTGCAGAGGGTTGACCTTCCGTACCGCATGCATGTTGCACTATTACATGTCAGAAACTTACCGGTGTATAGTTTACAATGTCCCATCCACCTACTTTTCGTGTTATTTTACCTCCCGTCTGTAACTTGCAATTTCACTGTGTAAAGTCAGCACAACAGTCATAGCCGCAGGTTTCGCATTTTACTTCTGATTCTCATGTACCTAACATAAGGGGCCTACATATTGCATATCAATTTCAACAACAGACACCCCTCTAACTAATGATAATCATTAAAAATCATTTCATGAATTTTAGCAACACTCATAAGCCTTCAAGTACAGCAACTCTCAATTTTACAAAAATATTGACGGGTACTTTATTCGAAACTGTCCCTTGCTACCTATACAGGTAACTAGGTTACCTTGTTCCTAAGAACTTCGTTCTTCATTTTCAATGTTAACAGATATGATTAACATATAATATTGGCTAATTTTGATCTTAAAAATTAAAAGAAATAGTATCCTGACGGAATGTTGGATAGGATTTTACAATTCTTGTTCGATAAATATTCGTATACGGCGCACCGAACGAGTTGCAACTTAGTAATAAATTTACTTGCTTATGAAAAGGCACGAAACGATTAACACGATAGGATAAACGGAAGAATTGTTGATATTAAACGATAAACCTGATAGTATTAACGCACGATAGGATAGCATTAACGCACGATAGGACAGTATACACGCACGATACGATAGGATTGATACACGATACGATAGGATAGGATTGTAAAAAATAACGTTGCGGGTACTGTATATGAAAGGAAACTATGATATTTTGTTCAGACAGGTGGCATCGTAAAAAAAATAAAAAGAGGGGGGTGGGGTTGGAGAATCGCCAAACAGTTTTGACATGCAAAAAAAATGTTTTTCAAAAATTCGAAAATCGTAGACCGTTGGGTTAGCTATAGAAGTGATAAGTTTACCACAAATTTAAATTCCACTGTTTATTTCCTCCCAGTCACTTTCAATTTTTTACATGCTCCGAAAATGCTGGGAAGGGGGGGTGGGCAACTGCAGGGGGACAGACCCCTCCCTGCCACCCCCACCCACCCAAACGTTTGAAGCCACGTGTATATTGTTTTCCTGTAACATTGCCTTTATTGTCCTCGCAAATATTTAAATCTTTTTTAAGTGTAAACCAAAGGTACATAAGATTCCTATTATTTTCAATGACTATATGATATAAAAGTCGCGGTTTTTTGTTTGTTTGTTTTTGGTTTGTTTGTTTGTTTGATTTTTTTCAAGCACCTATCATCAGTTTGAAGTTTCTCCAAGAAGCTATCGAATTTCCCCCCAAACGTTTATCATTCCCGATGGAAAGTTGGTTCACGCATGCGCACATCCTGGTTATAAAGCCTGGCTTTGTCATATAAAATATCATATTTAAATTTTTCAAGTGTCCTTTACTGTGATAACATTAAATATCAATTTTGAAACCTATAGCCCAATAATTTCACAAAAAATGAGCGACACAAAATGGGTGTGTCCTACAGCATAACCGAGAAACGGTATTTGCCGCAATAATACATAACATGTTATATGCATGAAAAAAATCAGTGGTTTTAAAATGTTGGTTTGAAGTGTAGAAATTGGAAATAATATAAATATAAGCAAAAAGGCATCATTCTTTGAATATTATTAAAGCCCTTCATGTTTTATTGGATTTGAACAGGCACCGACCAAAATAAATATGAATAATGCCTATGCAAGCGTTTAAAGATATCGTATTCATCGGTAAAAGGCGACTAGAATAATAAATGTTAAAAATAGGCACCTTAAGGAGGCGTAACTCCATTATTTTGGCATCTATTTCAGTGCGGTTTTGTATTAAATTCTGGTAAAAAAATTCTATGACATAAGATCGACATTGGCTTGGCTGCAAGTCCCATTTAATAAATCAGCATGCTCATTGATTAATAGCATTGACTAAACTATTTTTGGAACTGTTACATCTGTTACCATGGTTACATCAACAGCTGTGACAATATGTTCCTCCACTTTTGTTTTTACGCCAGTTTACTTCATTTACATTTCGCCGTTTAACGCTGATCAATTGATCGGCGCATTTCGTCGTACGCCGATATGGAACGAATGAAGTCCACCCCGTTTAATCTGTTCCCCAAAACAGATTGGATGAAATAGGTTATAACCGATTTTAAAAAACCGAAATTACGAATTAAAACTTTGAAATAACGAATTTAAGAATTCGTTTTTTCAAATTTTATTTGTTAAAACAGATTTCAAAATTTGAAATAACGAATTTAGCCAATTTGTTATAACAGATTAAATTCGTTATAACGAATTCCTAAAATTTGTTATTACAAATTTAATTCGTTATAACGAATTCAAAAATTCGTTATAACGATTTAAATTCGTTTTAACAAATTCAAGAATTCGTTATATCAAATTCAAAAATATTTTTTGATAGGTCCTAAATGGGCTTCCGTAGTTTTGCAGTTAGTGTTGCTTTTTTTCTTTTATTATATTTTTACCGGACACTGAGAAAATACTTTTGTGATTTGGATATATATATATATATATATATATATATATATATATATATATATATATATATATATATATATTTATATATATATATATATATACGTAATACAACGTACAAATTTAGTGGTTAAAAGCAGGGGGCTAGAGTCGGTGGAATTTGTGATAATTTTAAGGCTTCCACGTTTTCGTTGGAAATACATGCAAATGGTCCACGTATTGCAGTTATTTTTTAAAGGACAGCAACTTGTCGTGTTATTTTACCTCCCGTCTGTAACTTGCAATTTCACTGTGTAAAGTCAGCACAACAGTCATAGCCGCAGGTTTCGCATTTTACTTCTGATTCTCATGTACCTAACATAAGGGGCCTACATATTCAGTCTGACTAAAGCCAGCCCCTACTAATTCACTTCGTTCGGAGTGAATTAGTAGGGGCTGGCTTTAGTCAGACTGCCTACATATTGCATATACAATGTATATCAATTTCAACAACAGACACCCCTCTAACGAATGATAATCATTAAAAATCATTTCATGAATTTTAGCAACATTCATAAGCCTTCAAGTACAGCAATTCTCAATTCTACAAAAATATTTATTCGAAACTGTCCCTTGCTACCTTAGACACTATCCCTTTTGATAAGGACATCAATATTTTACTCCACGGAGATACATATTTTTCTTTAAACCGCAAGGATATTGTTTTTTTAAGGCAGTTTTAAACATATTTCTGCATTAAAGCGCTTTGTAACATAGCAATTTTATCACAAATTATACACTTTGCACCTACATGTTGTTATTTTTTTCCTCAACGCAATTTTTGAAAGTATCAGTTCTGTCTTTAATTTTTAATAGATGTGCTTTCAGAGAAATCATAACTTGGACATATCAACAATTTGAATTTTGTAAACTTTATCGATGGAAACGGATTTACTTATTAAGTGTTTACTTGTAACCAAATCTTTGCTTAATTACATGTATATTACAGTATATACTATATATTATATACATATAAAAGTATTGTACGTTTGATTAAAGGAAGTGGGAATAAGTCTTTGAGAATAATGAGGTGATCAAATACTGTGGGGAATAAACACTTATACTATTTTTTTTAGCAATATTGCATGCACATTATGAAGAGAGTCAGAGAGAGAGAGAGAGAGAGAGAGAGAGAGAGAGAGAGAGAGAGAGAGAGAGAGAATATTATTACAACATTATCACTTTCATTACTTTTTTAAACACTTTACCGGTAGTCAGTTAAAACATGCTTTTTAATGATAGGTACAAGTATTATCTAATTAATTTCATTTGTCTTTTCACGTACTTACATCTACCACAGCTACGTATGTACGCTATATTGTCAACGTATACCCTCTGTTACGGTAATCCACATATGCGACCTTTTATTATTTATCTTAAACTAGTGATAAATTTACCTAGATATCTATGAATTATTTATATATTATCATAACTTTCTGGTCTACTGAAAATTAAACACAGCACAAGCTAAAAAGACAATCTTAGTTGCGAAGAACACTATACAGCGAATTCATTTTTTTTTCTTTCTCAGCTCAGTGGTGTATTCTGATTAGCACAGGTGTGAATGCATGCATGGCTTCTTTTACCCATGTTCACCTGTTGTGAAACCCTCTGCTAATACATTATACACACCGGAAGAGATTTAAAAACAAAGGGACTACATGGTGTGTGCAAATTATCGACAAAATACTCCTGGTCTTCTTTTTTCAGATTCTTAAACAATTGGTCAAAATCTAACCCGCTATCAATATTTGATATTCCACAAAGTAATTTATTAAAATAATACGGTCATACATAAACCATACGCAAATGGCCGACTGGATTATGTAATCAAAGACATCTTTAAGACACAAGTACATTAGCAAAAGAGAATAATTAATTCATTTAACTTTAATAAATGACTACGGGTAGGATCTTTTCTTATAGGGGAAAGCCGGACCTTAAATGTTAACATTAAGGGTCCGGCCGGACCATTTTACGGGGCGGACCTTAAATTATACGACACCGGTCGGGTGTTTCAGATGGACTCTGTGCTGCCTACATAAATCTGGTATAAGAAAACGCGGTTGTCGAAACTTATATATTATATCAACGTCGTCCATATAGTCCAAGGGATTATTTCTATCACTAAACACCCGTTCTCTTCTTAATTGTCTTCTGTTTTGAATCAAAATAAAGGCCGCCGCCATGTTAAGTTTGGACTTATGACATGTATATGGATGTCTTAAGTTTAAGACGGATCTAATGATAATCATCAAGATATGACAGTTTTGTGAAACAGCAATGATGAAAACTTTTGACAAAGTTCGGTCTTAACACAGATCTTAGTCATAAGATTGTTTTGTGAAACGGGCCCCTGACCGAAAACACAGGTAAGTTTTGTGAACGCTGGCAAAATTATATATTTAGAAATTGGTCAAACGACAAAGTTTTACTTTATATGCAAAAATAACAAGAATACATATCGAATGATACGTACATTACTCACCAAGGTCTGTTTTCCGTGTCCGTGTTATGAAGTAAATCTGGCAGTTTGGTATAGACATGCTGGTAGATAAATCGTGAGCCTCTCTTGCATGACGACCGCACATTTGGGAAACAGTTCGATTCGACTACGTCACATTGGATCAATTGTTTATTTACTACCAGGCAGGTTTAAAATATAGGGCCGTAAAGTAAGCCTGATATCAAACATACGCTTGCAAAGAAAATTATTACGGTAAAGCTATATTGTAGGTTATATGCCATCAACTATATTATACATGACCTTTGAAGACCCATTGATAAAACTGATTGCACACTAAATAATCCAATATACTACTTCATCGATCACAAAAAGTAAAATAGTTGTAATTACTAAATGAAAAAAATGATTAAAAATGTGAATAGAGCATCGTGGCCAATCATTTATAAAGGATTAAATTACGAAGTTCTACAAGAATGCCTCGGGTCTAGAAATGACGTGGCTAACGTGCAGCGACTATCCTTACCTCACGCTCTGTAAAACTGTAACGTGTCGAGGGGTCAGTTACCTAGTCATTTCTAGAGTCTGGGGGTTGAATATTAAAATATTAAACAATAATTTTCCCTCTCTAAAATGATTGGTGATTACAATTGTCCTACAAATGTTTACAAAATGGCCTTCCCTTACTTAAGGTAAAATCACAAATGAATCTGGTCGGCCGGTATTGAAACTTTATTGATACCACGAGGTAAACAGTATTACATGTATATGCCTTATTCAGGCGGTAGTGAATACTCGCGGCACGCCCTATCTATATAACCTACTCAAGAGGCGAACCCTCAGCAGAGGCAGTCACTGTGTTAACGCCTTATGCAGTACAGACAGTGTACAACCTCTAACTAAAGATTACCTAAAGATCAGCGACGACTAACTTAAGCTGGTCTCCGCGAGGACAGCCTCTATAATAACTGACTAGTGGCCGGCCACCAAACATGATTGGTCCTATTATTATCAATGTGGTAAGCCCCTCTCTCAAGGCAACCCACCTACCAAATCGTACTTTAGTCTCGCAATTCCTCTTCGTTGAAACTCTGCTAGGGAGGGGTATAATTAGTGTGTTTCTTAAAGCACGAAATGTTGTCCCTTGAACCCGATTTTATCGCATCTGTGACATTAATTTTAGACAACCCTCGTACATGTGTACTTACTTTCTGGAATCCATCTTTGATAAGTGCAAATCTCCCCGTATAGACCCAATTTGTTTTCTATGGCTGCACATAAATAAACAATGCTATCACCCAGACAGTTCTTTTTCTTCGATCTCATATCCCATTCAACAGCAGTTTTTGGGCAATCCGAAACTTCTACAAAATTTTGAGCGGCCAAGGTTAACGTAATAGTAACGATGAATACCGAGCATAAGAATGATAACAACATATCCTCGAGGAAAAAATTGTAGACGCAGCAAGCAAACAACGATGAACAAACGAATTCCTACAAGCCTCGTAATACTAGTATGAGATGTCAACTTTCTGTTTGAGTGGGTGTGGCTAATACGGAAACTCAGTAGTACCATAAGTAATAGGTTTTTTTAAAAATCTCGCCTGACTAAACAAAATTATTCCATAGATGGCATGTATCAATAAGGCTATGGTTTAAAAAATGATTTGATTTTAATTTTTGCTGCTGTTCATAAATTCATAAAAACGGAACGTATAGATTCAAGAAGCAATAAAAGTATTTTTTTTATATACTGCACACACATGTATATCACTTGGAATTAAATTATCTCATTATTTCAAATTATCCTAAGAATGTAGAAGCATAAGATAACCCTACGCTTAAAAGCATGAAAGAAAGAACAGTCAAGTTTTGAATTGTATTTGTTACGTTAGGATGCAAAATCAAATGGCTTTTTGTCATTTCCAACCGTAAGAGGAAAAGGTTTTGTTTTGAAACAAAGCTGCATGTGTACACATAGTGTTTTCTGGAGTATTCAGTATTTGCATGATCCCCAATTGAACTCGTCCACTAATCGGTGTGTATAAATTATGAATATGATATTATGGTGCAAAGTCCTGCTTTAACTTCCACCCAAAGAATGAGATCTTCGATGCTTTGAATGCACTCCATGGATTCACGGGGAGGGGGTCAAATCAATTTATTGACATTTGTTTTGTAACAGCGATATACACGTAGATTAAACTTTTAATGTGGTTTTTATTATGATAAAATAAATTTTGACATGGTCCCTGTATGCACGGGTTTGCGGGAGTTATCGCTCTTTGCGCAATCCCATGCGCAATTTTTGCAGTTAAGTTTTGGCGCCATATATATGCAAGCTGTTCGGCGAGCAGCTCTTTTTTCTCTCCATGCAGGAGGGTCACCCATACGATCTTCGTTCCAGAGACCGGGCGGTTCTTGACTTTATAAGATCGTGTGACGACTCGTCAGACGAAATGAGCGACAGCCATGCAGAATTAGAGGCCTCCGGCGGCTTGGCAACAACGGTATCAGCAGAGGAAGTTCGGGCCACCACGCCGCGGATACATGCAGTCCCAAGAGCCCCAAATATATCTAGTGAAATACTCGTTTTAGAGAAGGAGCTCCAGACCTTAGAACTACATAAACGTAAGATGCAACTTCTTCAGAATATTGATGCTTGCAAACAGACTATAGCGGCAATGCAAGAGAAAGACAGCCCTGGCCAAAGCCCAAGTACAACTCGCGCACCTAAGAATCATGCGACTGCTTCTGGAGTTGAGCCTACACCGAATGTACAACCCCTGCAAGGTACGGTTGACCTCAGTAATCTTATGAACTTGTTCCCCTCTCATGTTTCTACTGCATTTACACAATGCCCATCCAGTAATAAAGGGAAAGTAAGACTCGTTCATAACTACGTTTGGCTTGACCCCATTATGCAACAAGAGAAGGATGATCTTCTCACTCTTACCAACACTGGAGTGAAGATTAACAAAAAGCTTGATCGTGACTATTATAAACTGTCCATTGAACAGTGGGGCTATGGTAATGCTGCCATTATGCAGGAAATGATCATTAATCAGGAACTGGATGACCAGGGATCCGGAGTGCGCGACTACCTGGAGTATACCAAGTACATTAATCGCTTATTCAACAAGTATGTCAAAGGTAGTGCCCTTCTCTTTGACCGTGAGTACAGAGAATTGCAATTCAAGGAAAAGTTTCGATGGGGTGTATCTCGTCCTCACCTTCAGGATTTTCAACTGATCTCTAAACCCAACAGCCTTACCATGCAGACCCTGCAAGGATCATTGGGAACAAACGCTAAGAAGGAGGGTACCTCCAAGCAGAAAGGAAGTCGACGTGGTCCATTCACACCTGACGGCAAAGAGATTTGCAGGAAATTTAATATGGAAACATGTGACTTTACCAACTGTAAATTGCAACATTGTTGTTTTGTTTGTTATTCACAAACTCATAATGCTCTGTCTCACCCAAAAAACTAGGGAATGGGACAGGTTACTGCTCTGACTCCTCCTCAGGGTTAAAGTATTCTGTTTGGGAATTTTATTTACAAGATGATTTTGATCGCAACTTCTTATGTGAGGGGATAAAAGAGGGCTTTAGAATTATTGATGAGGGAGCTGAGCAGCGACTTGTCCCATGTGAAGTTGATAATTATCAGTCATGTTTTCAATATGCAGAACAAGTTGAGAAACAGATACTGTATGAATTGTCAAATGGAAATTATGTGGCTACTTGTGTCAAACCTACTATTGTTAGTGCCTTAGGAGCTATCCCTAAATCACTTTCTAAGGTTAGGCTTATCCATGATGCTAGTCGCCCGTTGCATATGTCTATTAATGATTATGTACAGTCGGATACTTCATGTTCATACATGGATTTACGTGTTGTTAGTAAGCTCATTAGTGAAGGTTGTTATCTTGCAAAGATAGATCTACAGTCTGCTTATAGATCAGTCCCCATTCACCCTTCTAACTATTGGGCTACTGGGTTAAAATGGCAGTTTGTAAATGCTACGTCGCCAACATATTTGTATGACACTAAGCTTCCCTTTGGCGCTGCTAAAAGCCCTCAAATTTTTCAACGGCTTAGTTGTGCAGTCTGTAGAATTTTAAAGAAAGTGTATGGTTATACTGCAATTGCTTATCTTGATGATTTTTTGATTTTTGGAAAAAACTATTATGAATGTTCAAGAGCAATGTATACCCTTCTTAGCCTTCTTAGAGAGCTAGGTTTTGCTATTAACTGGTCCAAGGTTGAAGGTCCTTCCCAGCAGCTGGTATTCCTGGGGGTGGTAGTAGATTCAGTGACAATGACTCTATCCTTGCCATCATCAAAGCTACAAGATTTCAACACTTTACTGGGAACTTTTTCTCGGAGAAAGCGAGCTAGTGTTAGACAGTTAGAAACACTTATTGGAAAGCTCAATTGGGCCTCTCAAGTGATCTGTGGTGGTCGTACCTTTCTCCGTCGAGTTTTGGATTTGAAGAATGCTGTGACTGAGAGACATCATAAAGTGTTGCTCACTGAGGATTTCTTTGCAGACCTTCAGTGGTGGATATCATTTATGTCGATATTCAATGGCACGTGTCGTATACAGGATCCACGCCCCATCACATCACTCCAGACGGATGCTTCTTCTGAGGGAGGTGGAGGATACTACAATGGAGACTAATTCTACATTAATTGGCCATTAGATCTACCAGCTTGTGCCATGGCCCATATTAATGTTAAAGAATTTATCGCTATTTTCTTGTCTGTGTGTAGGATGGGTAAATACTCTGTGAATAGTAAAGTGATCATACATAGTGATAATTCTTCTGCCGTGTCGTGGATTAACAAAGGAACTTCCAGGATTCCCCTTGTACAGTTCATGTGCCGCATTCTGTTCTGGATATCTGCCCTGTATAATTGTGTTATCAGTGCTAAATACTTACCAGGCAAACAAAACAACATTGGGGATGCATGTTCCCGTCTCCATGAGCCGGGTCAACTTACAAAACTGTATTCCTTAGTGCCTTCCCTGCAACACGATAACTTCTCTATTGCAACATTGTTGTCTCATATGTCATTACCATTTATCTTTGCCAGGTGGATTCACTGTTCAGTCCCTACAAGACCAAGCATCTGCTTTGAAAAGAAAGGCATGGGCTAACTCAACAACTTCCACTTATCGCACTCATATGAAGACTTACCTGGATTTTCGTGACCATATCAGTGTGCCCCCACTACCAGCAACTTCAAAAACATTACAGTTATATGCGACTTACTTGGCCAAAGTGAAGTGTTTCAAATTTTGTTCAATTCAGCAATACTTGAATATTATACCACACATGCACAAACTTTGTGATCTATCAGACCCTATTCCAGAGGATTACCAGTTGAAATATTTGCTCATGGGTATTAAGCGAGAATTGGGTACCGCCCAATTTCCTGTCGATTCAATAACACCATCACATCTTCTCCGGATGAGATCTTTCCTTGACTTTTCATCAGTTGAAGACTCGGGCTTTTGGTGTGCTTGTTTAATAGCCTTTTATGGTCTGCTTCGTCCAGGCACCATTGCAATTACAGGACCTTTTGAGGCATCAAAACATGTCAAAAGAGTTGATTTGATGCCCTGTTCATGGGGCTACCTACTTTGCTTACGACATACAAAGACAATTCAGTTTCGAGAAAGAGAGCTTAATGTTATCCTTCCTCAAGTTACTGGGGAATGTGTCCGGCATCAGCCCTGCAGGCTTACCTTCATCTTACAAGAGGAGCAGATCTTTTTGGGCCTCTTCTTCTCTCAGGAAAAGGTTCCGTTTTTACCTACAGCATTTTCCGCCAAAAGCTTCATTCCATACTTGTACAAGCAGGAATTGATGACAGTAACATCAAGGGTCATTCTTTTCGACGTGGTGGAGCCACCTGGTTAAGTCGGATTGGTGTGCCGGTGGATCAGATCAAAGCGATTGGATACTGGTCGAGTGATGCAGTGCTAAGATACATTGACCCTCACTTTTCAAATTTACTAGATACCATGGTCCTCTTTGGTAAATCACTTCCCAATGCTAAATAGACTAGTCTTTTTGTTACTTATAACCTTCCAATTCAAGATATGTTACAAATCAGTTTTCTTATCTTCCCCACAAATTTTGGGATTGGGGGTTTTTGTAACTATTATTTTTCTCATATTCTTTAATCATGTTTTACGTGTATATGCGTTTGATGTATTTTTTGTCAATAAATTTCACGCCACTTTGATTACTTGTTCTATTGGTAACAGGACTTGAGTCAAAGTGGTTTTTATTATGATAAAATAAATTTTGACATGGTCCCTGTATGCACGGGTTTGCGGGAGTTATCGCTCTTTGCGCAATCCCATGCGCAATTTTTGCAGTTAAGTTTTGGCGCCATATATATGCAAGCTGTTCGGCGAGCAGCTCTTTTTTCTCCCACCCACCCACCCACCCAACCCATTTTTGCTTCCATTTAAAGTAGCATTACTTTGTGGCTGCACTGCCTTTTTGTATGTTTGGTAATTTTTGTAATGTGTGTATGGGGTTTTTGTAACTATTATTTTTCTCATATTCTTTAATCATGTCTTACGTGTATATGCGTTTGATGTATTTTTTGTCAATAAATTTCACGCCACTTTGATTACTTGTTCTATTGGTAACAGGACTTGAGTCAAACAAATATTTTAGAAGGAATTTATTGAACGAATTGACATACACGTTACTAGAAATTTTTTAATGTGTTAAAAGTTTAAGAACAAAACTTTCTAAACTGAACTATAATAATATTTTCACCAAAAAGATTTTAAGCGTAAATGTTTTTTTATCCGTGAGGTTTCCGTGAAGTTGCTGTTATCCCAGTTGGATGTACATGTAACTCGACTCTCTACTAAAATACTAGCCAACTTTCACGAACGTATCTTGTATTTGGTTTGTACTTCTGACTGAGACTTAGAATTAAAATGCATTCTTTTGATACCGAAAAATCGGATTGTAAATGGAAGAATTATTGCGAAAGAAAATTCATTCAAACTATTATGTTAATGTAAACAAATAAGTTATAAAAGTTAAATTATAACCCAATTCCTTTTGAGGGTCGACTGGGCTGTCCCGGGGCCCCATCCTCACCAAATATGAAGGCCCAAATATGGGATACTGGGTGTTAGCCAGCCCCTTTAAAGAAATCCCATTATAACTGTATCATACGAAATGTCGCATTTTTCGACAGGCTAGCTAAGCCTCTTACTGGTCGTGTAAACCCAATTCCTTTTAAGGGGCGACTGGGCTGTCCCGGGGCCCCATCCTCACCAAATATGAAGGCTCAGATATTGGATACAGGGTGTAAGCCAGCCCCTTGCAAGATACCCCATTATAACTGTATCATACGAAATTTATTATGTTCGTCAGGCTAGCTCAGCCTGTTAATGGCTGTGTAAACCCAATTCCTTTTCTGAGGGTCGACTGGGCTGTCCCGGGGCCCCATCTCCACTAAATATGAAGGCCCAGATGTTTGATACAGGGTGTTAGCCAGCCCCTTGATAGAAATCCCATTATAACTGTTATATACGAAATGTCGCATTTTCGCAAGGCTAGTTTAATCTGTTACTGGTCGTGTAAACCCAATTCCTTTTGAGGGTCGACTGGGCTGTCCCAGGGCCCTATCGCCATCAAATATGAAGGCCCAAATATGGGATACAGGGTGTTAGCCATCCCCTTGAAAGATATAACATTATAATTGTATTATACGAAATTTCCTATTTTCGCCAGGCTAGCTAAGCCTGTTAATAGCCGCGGAAACCCAATTTCTTTTGAGGGTCGACCGGGTTGTCCCGGGGCCTCATCCTCTCCAAATATGAAGGCCAACTATGGGATAAAGAGTGTTAGCCAGCCCCCTTGAAAGATATCCCATTAGGATTGTAATGTGGTTTCATTATTATTCAAGGGTATCAATTTTCGTGGATGAAGTGAAAATCACAGTTTCAAAGATAGGTAAATTCGTGGCCAATGACCCTATCAATACAAAATGTTAATGGAAATTGCACTTTGATGAAAATTTAATTTCGTGGATCAACTAAACAACAAAATCCACGAAAATTGGTATTCAACGAATATTGATGAAACCACAGTATTATAAGAAATTTCCTATTTTCACCAGGCTAGCTAAGCCTGTTAATGGCTGTGTAAATCAAATTCCTTTTGAGAGTCGACTGGGCTGTCCCGGGGCCCCATCCTTACCAAATATGAAGGCCCAAATATGGGATACAGGGTGTTATCCAGCCCCTTGAAAGATATTCCATTAAAACTGTATTATACGAAATATCCTATGTTCGCCACTCTAGCTAAGCCTGTAAATGGCCGTTTAAACCCCATTTCTTCTGGGGGTCGACTGGGCAGTCCTGCAACCCTATCCTCACCAAATATGAAGGCCCAGATATGGGATACAGGGTGTTAGCCAGCCACTTGAAAGAAATCCCTTTATAACTGTATTATACGAAATGTCTCATTTTCGCCAGTCTAGCTTACCTCTTACTGGTCGTGTAAATCAAATTCCTTTTGAGGATCGACTAGGCTGTCCGGGGCTCTATCCCCACCAAATATAAAGGCCCAAATATGGGATACAGGGTGTTAGCCAGCCCCTTGAAAGATATCCCATTATAATTTTATTATGCAAAATTTCCTATTTTTGCCAGGCTAGTTTTGCCTGTTACTGGCCGTGTAAACCCAATTCCTTTTGAGGGTCGAACGGGCTGTCCTGGGGCCTTATCCGCACCGATTATGAAGGCCTAGATATGGGATACAAGGTGTTAGGCAGCCCCTTGAAAGATATCCCATTATAATTGTATTATACGAAATTTCCTATTTTCACCAGGCTCGCTAAGCCTGTTAATAGCCGCGTAAACCAAATTTCTTTTGAGGGTCGACCGAGTGGTCCCGGGGCCCCATACCCTCCAAATATGAGGGCCAAATATGGAATCCAAGGTGTAAGCCAGCCTCCTTGAAAGATACCCCATTGATACGAAATGTCCTATTTTCGCCAGGCTAGCTAAGCCTGTTAATGGCTGTGTAAACCCAATTCCTTTTCAGGGTCGACTGGGCTGTCCTAGGGCTCAATCCTCACCAAATATGAAGGCCCAGATATGGGATACATGGCGTAATCCGGCCCCTTGGAAGAAATCCCATTATTTATAATAACTGTATTATACGAAATGTCGCATTTTCGCCAGTCAAGCTTAGCCTCTTGCTGGTCGTGTAAACCCAATTCCTTTTGAGGGTCGACTGTGCTGTCCCAGGGCCCCATCCCCACCAAATATGAAGGCCCAAATATTGGATACAGGGTGTTAACCAGCCCCTTGAAAGATATCCCATTATATATGTATTATACGAAATTTCCTATTATCGCTAGGCTAGCTAAGCCTGTTAATGGCTGCGTAACCCAATTTCTTTTGAGGGTCGACCGGGTTGTCCCGGGGTCCCATCCCCTCCAAATATGAGGGCCAAATATGGGATACAGGTGTAAGCCAGCCCCTTGAAAGAAATCCCATTATAACTGTATTATACGAAATTTCGCATTTTCGCCAGGCTAGCTAAGCCTGTTAATGGCCGTGTAAACCCAATTCCTTTTGAGGGTCGACTGGTCTATCCCAGGGCCCTATCCCCACTAAATATGAAGGCCCAGATATGGAATACATGGTGTGAGCCAGCCCCTTGAAAGATATCACATTATAATCGTATTATACGAAATTTCCTATTTTCGACAGGCTAGGTAAGCCTGTTAATGGCTGTGTAAACCCAATTCCTTTTGAGGGTCAACTGGACTTTCCCGGTGCCCCATCCCCACAAACTATGAAGACCTAGATATGGGATACAAAGTATTAGCCAGTCCCTTGAAAGATGTCCCATTATGATTGTATTATATGAAATGTCCTATTTTCGCCAGGCTAACTAAGCCTCTTACTGGTCGTGTTCATTATGTCAATGTTCAGATGAGGTCAGCAATTAATAATTTTTACTATAAAACTGTTTTTTCAATTAAAAATGGAAGTTTATATGAAATTTTGAATTTACGTTTATTAGCATGTTTACGGTAATTTGAATAGCGAATCGACCAGAGAATTCTATTCGCTATTCGAATAGTGAATAGCAAAAAGCAAATAGAACTCCAACTTCTGAATGCCTATGCTAGAGGGGGCATATACAGTATAACCAAGTGGCTAGCAGTGCTAGGGCAGCAGCTTAACACATAGCGCAGCAACTCACAGTCCTTAAACATGAATAAATGGTTAGCGGTTGCTGTTATGCTGAATCAAGTGAAGAGGTACTGTTTAACACAAAATCAGAAAAATAATATCTTTAACAATCTGCCTTTAATCTATGCTTTAATATAGTTTATTTGTACATTTATATTTTTGATTAATTCTATAATATCGTTTCACTAACTTTTATAATCTGCATTTTATTCATACTTACAGTTAATTTATACACCTATCATTTTAGAGTTACGAGGAAAAGGAGTGTCTGCACTGATACACCTGAGAATATATGTGAGAAACAGGACTTCAAAGACTCTCAAAAAGCGGTTGCCTACCGCAGCATGCAGAAAGATGGATGAATAAGAGAAATTAAAAGGTATTTACACGTGTTTGTCTGATGTTTATTTTTAGACACATTATTTATTTAATAATGATATTTTTACTTGTAACTATGACAAAACATGTTTTCCCTCCAGTCCAACTTGTAAAAGACCATTTGAAATCCGTTAAGAAAAAACATAAACAAAAAGAGCTCAAGGAGAGGCAGGAAACATTCCAGAGTGCTTTTGACCAGGACATTGACTTTTACTGAACACGTGGCAGATTATAACGCAAAACTCAAAACCCATGAATCCATTGAAGTTACTAATGATAATTTTCTGTGACTGGAACACAGTATTTATAACAAAAAAAATATACAGCCAATACATATATTTGTTATACATATACATAATTGTGTATTTATATACGCCCACAGGTTTGTCTGTGTCCAGTTCAGACAGTGGTAAGAGGGCTGACTTGGGAGACATAGTGGTGGACACTGACCAGCATGCCCTGGATGATTTCCTCCAGGAAGAGGACACCACACCCTCTGTAGAAGCAGGTTTGTACTACAGTGGTTGTACAAAGTTTATAGTCATCATACAATGAAAACTATATATTTTATTGCCTACCTTATATTTCTTTTTAAGCTCTTACTCTGTAGAAGCAGGTCTGTATTACAGTGGTTGTACAAAGTTTATAGTCATCATATAATGAGAACTATTATAATATATTTATTTATTTCTCAACAAATACATGTACTTTTTGAGCTTTGACCCACTCGTTTTTAGGAGCTCGGAGGATGTGGAGGTCGAGGTCGAATACTACGAGGATGACCTTTGGGCCTCCCTCGGGGACCAGGAACCTTACTCAGACTCCGAGGATGTGACGGAGGGGAGCGATAGTGAAAAAATATCCTTGTGCTTGTGAAACATATATTCATTACTTTCATAATATCCTTGTGCTTGTGAAACATATATTCATTACTTTCATAATATACAAACTATTTGAGGTTTATTTCATTTGTGTTTTATAGAAAAACAATTGTATTACACTTTGTGATTGTTTTTTAATGTGGAAAATAATGCAGTTATGAATATACAATGTACTAGGTTACACACATTTTAATTATGTTTATAAGTGATATGCTCTTATGTGAAAAAATCTATTGAATACATCATTTTGATTGATATTCAGATAGAGGGAGTACATGAGCTTGTGGTTCTAGGTATAATAGCAGTTTGTTCTACATGTATCATTTGAAATTCAAGATACCCAAAACTGTGTTTATGGGTCAATCAAAATCTAGATTTCGACCTGGGGAAGTTTGGTTCCTGTAACCAAACTGCATTTCCAGGTTAATTAACGACAACTACTCATTGTCATGAGAGCTCATTCCCGAATCCTTTTGGCATTGGAAGCAAATTGAAATTGGGGGGAGGGGGGGGGGGGGCTAGACTTTTTTCATTTATTCTTTCTTTATTTTCTCCTTATGGAGATTTCATAATGCATAACATATTTACAGTGTGATAATTTCAACACACAGTGAAAATAGTTCCTAGTATGTAGAAAATAAAAAAAGTAATAAGAATTAAAAAAAAATGTCAGTGCATAATGGGGCAGATCCTTTTGAAGTAATACGCTGCAGCGTCTCTTACAAACCGAAAATTAAACAAGTAAAAGTCATTGCTGCCACGAGCAGCGGTAATGGCGGAAGATGATCTTGCTCTTAAGAGGAAGAGATAACTGTCACGTTGGTTCAAACCACACAAGTCAGCACTTAACACTGAATTCGTTGGTTATAGTATTCCACCAGGTGTCTCGAAGTAATAGTAATAGTGTTTCTGGACAGGAAGTGGTAACATGCTCGAACTCATTGGAAAAAGAAGAGTTACACAAGAGACATTTTTCTGGAGATATATTTTGAAACGTCCACAGTTAAACAACAAAGAACTATACATGATAGTAGTTAAATTAATTATTTCTTAAGTATTTCTGGTACAATAAAATATTATGTAATATTTTAGAAGAGTTGATGTAAAATATATTGTTCACCTATTTATTTGATTTATTTGCACTTACTGGCAGTATATGACGTCAGAAGTGACGCTATTTCTATAATTCAATCAAAATCAGTCAAAATTGACATTTATCATATCTTTTTATGAATGGGAAATATAGAGTGCATGCTTGAATAAGGAAATTTTTTTTGTCAGTTATTAGCCTTGGCTAGATACATTTCTAAATAAGATATTTTGTTTGTTCAAGCAAGCGCTCTATGTTCTTCGAAAGAAAAACTGCTTGAAAACAAGCTGTTTTATGCTAAAAATTTCCTGCGATTATGATGATGTTGGATGGATCTGAAATCATCCGTTGACGTCTGGAATGACAATGATATTCAAGCAGAGAGGCTTTCACAATATTTTCCATTCTGATTTCGGGGGGAAATAGCCTTCGTCTAGGTAGAGTAGGAGATGATTCAGGTAACTGTTTTTGAAGGGACGGAGAATATGTCCGGTGTCGTATAATTTAAGGTCCGCCCCGTAAAATGGTCCGGCCGGACCCTTAATGTTAACATTTAAGGTCCGGCTTTCCCCTATAAGAAAAGGTCCTACCCGTAGTCATTTATTAAAGTTAAATGAATTAATTATTCTCTTTTGCTAATGTACTTGTGTCTTAAAGATGTCTTTGTTTACATAATCCAGTCGGCTATTTGCGTATGGTTTATGTATGACCGTATTATTTTAATAAATTACTTTGTGGAATATCAAATATTGATAGCGGGTTAGATTTTGACCAATTGTTTAAGAATTTGAAAAAAGAAAACCAGGAGTATTTTGTCGATAATTTGCACACACCATGTAGTCCCTTTTGTTTTTAAATCTCTTCCGGTGTGTATAATGTATTAGCAGAGGGTTTCACAACAGGTGAACACGGGTAAAAGAAGCCCTGCAGGCATTCACACCTGTGCTAATCAGAATACACCACTGAGCTGAGAAAGAAAAAAAAATGTCTCCACTGTATAGTGTTCTTCGCAACTAAGATTGTCTTTTTAGCTTGTGCTGTGTTTAATTTTCAGTAGACCAGAAAGTTATGATAATATATTAATAATTCATAGATATCTAGGTAAATTTATCACTAGTTTAAGATAAATAATAAAAGGTCGCATATGTGGATTACCGTAACAGAGGGTATACGTTGACAATATAGCGTACATACGTAGCTGTGGTAGCTGTAAGGATGTGAAAAGACAAATGAAATTAATTAGATAATACTTGTACCTATAATTAAAAAGCATGTTTTAACTGACTACCGGTAAAGTGTTTAAAAAAGTAATGAAAGTGATAATGTTGTAATAATATTCTCTCTCTCTCTCTCTCTCTCTCTCTCTCTCTCTCTCTCTCTCTCTGACTCTCTTCATAATGTGCATGCAATATTGCTAAAAAAAGTATGTGTTTATTCCCCACAGTATTTGATCACCTCATTATTCTCAAAGACTTATTCCCACTTCCTTTAATCAAACGTACAATACTTTTATATGTATATAATATATAGTATATAATATACATGTAGTTAAGAAAGGATTTGGTTACAAGTAAACACTTAATAAGTAAATCCGTTTCCATCGATAAAGTTTACAAAATTCAAATTATTGATATGTCCAAGTTATGATTTCTCTGAAAGCACATCTATTAAAAATTAAAGACAGAACTGATACTTTCAAAAATTGCGTTGAGGAAGAAAATAACAACATGTAGGTGCAAAGTGTATAATTTTTGATACAATTGCTATGTCACAAAGCGCTTTAATGCAGAAATATATTTGAAACTGCCTTCAAAAAACAATATCCTTGCGGTTTAAAGAAAAATATGTATCTCCGTGGAGTAAAATATTGATGTCCTTATCAAAAGGGATAGTGTCTAAGAGAAGCAGTCTTTCATTGGTATAGATTAATCTCTCTCTCTCTCTCTCTCTCTCTCTCTCTCTCTCTCTCTCTCTCTCTCTCTCTCTGACTTCCATGTTGGAAAAGTGCCTAATTTCATATCCCAAGATAAGATCAGTCTCGATGCAGCAATGGTACATGTATCATTGTTAAATAGGAAATGCATGTAGTTAATCAAGTTGACCCTTGCATTAACTTTCATTTAATGATGATCTTTTTTTCAGTGGGTTGAACCCAATAGTATAGTTCGAGAAAAGGTCCGCCCCGTTGAAATATTGAATGCAGATAATTAATATTCATATTGATGCTTGTATTGATTTATCCTGATGATCTTTTATATTAGGGATAGGACCTTATACTGTGGTTCAAGAAAAGGCCCGCCTGTTGAAATTCTGAATGCAGAAAATTAAAATTCTTATTCAATTTGATACTTGCTTTGAATGACCCCGATGTTCTTTCAATATATGGGTAGGACCCAATATTATGCCTCAAGAAAAGGACTGCCTGTTGAAATGCTGGATGCAGATAATTGATACTAATATTAATACTTGGTTTGATATACCCCGATAATCTTATAAAATATCGCTAAAGAAAAGGTCCGCTCGTTGAAAAAAAATCAACATGTCAGTACATGTAGTTAAACAAGGAATTAAGTACTAGTAGGTAAATACATATTAATAATGCACGGATGTTTATCGATAACTATTTTTTATTCAGAGGGTAGGACACAATATCATAGTACAAGAAAAAGTCCGCCCCATTGAAATGCTATATGCGAAAAAATTCACAGTATGTTGACCCGATGATCTTTTATTTCAGAGGTAGGACCCAATATTATAGTTCAAGAATAGGTCCGCCTCGTTAAAAGAACTGCATAGTCATACATGGCATAGACATCGGAACCGGGGGGGGGGGGGGGGGCTCCACATTTTTTGCAAAGTTAGACCTAACCATTAGGCACATAGCATCAGGGAAAGGCCACCCCCCAATCCCTACTTTTTTAATATTGATTCTTGTAGTGATATTTTTCACTTGATCTTTTTACTGTTGGAGTGGACATAAAAGTGACTTTAGCATAGGTTTTTTTTTTTTAATTTATTCAGATTAAACTTTTACATTATTTATAATAGTATTTAAATAATTGATTTTCATCGTAAGATATTCCAATTAAAGGAATGAGACCGGCCGGTACATGTATATATACATGTATTGTGTCACTAAAAAGACCGGAAACTTAATGTAATGTTAAGAAAGAGAAGTTGCTGTAGTAAAACAAATTTATAATTGAGTTTATCCGACGACTTTTTAAAAATGTGACAAAGGCCTGAAATCCAATGTGTCTCGTTGAAATAATCTTAAAATATTACGGTCGGTTTGTCTTATTTGTCTGACGGTATTGATTTTCATCTAATGGCCTTCTTATTCTTTTTTGGGCGAGGGGCCAAGAAATGCACTTCATAATGTTTATATGATACTTATGAGAAAAAAAAACCTAATACTATATGTGCGTGTAGCAGGCAGGAATTTAAAATAAAATTTTACCGGACGGAGTGTCAACATTTGCCCTTTACACACAACTATTTTCTTTTTAAGGAACAGAATCCCCTTAAATTCTTTTAAGATACAAACTGCTAAGACACTGAAGGAATGTGGCTCTTTACTAATCTTACAGGACTGTGTTTAATTTCTTATATTTTGTAATGGGTCACGTTTTTAGGCGTGTATCGTATTGGAAAGATGTGCAAAAAGAGGACGTATAAAATATCCATTGTTAAAATACATGATCATTTCAAAAAGTCAAACACCTGAATTCGAACGTGTGAACCCTTCACACCTGCAGGGTGGTGTGTGTGTGTATATAACACCTAACTGAAGCCATTGTTTTATTAATGACACCAATCAAGTTTCATTTCCTGTTTTTATAAGATCAACTGGCAAAATTAATGTTGAAATAAAAAAAAACCCACCAGTTTTAAACTGTTTATGTGTGTCCTAACTACATGTACATGTAAAATAATGTATTTTCATTTACACTGTGTGATGGATGTTTACCAACTCACCTCGGGTAAGTGCTCCTTTTAAAGAGTTACAAAAATGATGCCACTTATTTTATAACAAAATACTCGAAATTGAGAAAAAAAATACAAATCAAAAATATACCCGGACCTTTTATGTTAGGCGGACCTTTTCTTATACGGGCCGGACCCTTTTAGTGCAAAGGCGGACCTTAAATGTTAACATTTATGGTCCGCCCCGGACCATTTTACAGGGCGGACCTTAAATTATACGACACCGGAATGAATCCGTATGGCTTACAAACCGGGGAGTGGAGGTATGAGCAGAGTCTGTGGAGGAATATCCTTTTGTGTAGAGTTTTGGTGTCAAGTTCACAAAGGCGACCAAGGAATTGAAGTTTTGGTATGTCGATTTCAGAGGAAATTGGAAGAAAATCAAATAAGGACCTGCACATATTAGATCTGGTTTGTTTCGAAGGCATCATTGCATGTTTGCAGATAAAATGTTGAAAGGTGTTGAGATTTTTTTGTATCTTTTTGCCTAATTTAAAAGTCACACCATAACTCAGATCCATAAAAGACGGAAGGGAGGACAACTCTTTTGTAGAGTTTAGAAATAGTTCTTGGATTTAGATGCTCAGATATTTTCAGTGCAAAATAAGCCGCTCTTCCTTTTAATTTACATGGTTTGCTGTTCGTTCGCTAGGGTCTAGTGTTTTAATTGAATAGAAATTTTAGGTGGTTGTACGTTTTTGCAAGGTGAACAGGATGAGCACAAGTTGCCATATAAAGGAAAAGTCGAAAGGAGTCTCTGATGGGTGAAATCTGAGAATACTAGATTTGTTTGCGTTGAAATTGAATCTCCATCGTTTGGAGTAGTCGTATGCTATGTCTATCATTCTTTGGCGACCGCTTAGCGAAAGTGCTATTAGAGAAGTGTCATCAGCCAACGTTGGATTGGAGCTAGTTATGTCATATAGCAATGTGAATGGACTGATCTATAAGTTCCCGCAGCAGATAAACACAAGGTATAAGAATGTAGAAAGAACTCCACCTTGCCCGACTCCTTGAGATGGTGCAAACACATTATCATACCGCACTAATGCGCCGTATTTAATTTGTCTGCACCGCTTGGTGTGTTATAGGACCAACGACATCCAAATATAAGGAGTCAATGCTTAATTGTCAAAATATATCTATATGTGAAAGGAGAAATATGTACCTCATAGCGCTCAAATTTAACTTCTTAAAAAATGCAAATTAAAGCAGAGACATAAATTACATTTATACCATTTTTCAACAAGAAAACACACTAAAGGCGGAGTTGCCAATCTCTGTTATTTATATCTCTGATTAAAGGTACATGTATATGTGGCCTATTTTTTCATGCTAAGAATTATTTGATTGATTTATTTATTATATGTCATATAAAGATAAATAAATATGTTATATGAAGATAGATAAAGATATATCTTCACAATAAATTACGCAGTTTATATCAATCGGGTTAAAAGATATAGAAATTAATAAATACTTTTTATATTAATTGTGGAGTCCACAATAAATACAGCATTTGAATAATGCCGTAAATCGGTCACGTGATATACCACGCTCAGTCTATCACAACAAAAATGGCGACGACGAGAAAGATGGGTATACCGTTAAGTTTGACAGATTTGGCAAAGAAAGAAAAAAGAGACAGACTGACAAGGATAGGAACAAAGGGAAGACCATGTATATTGATGGAATAAGAATTAAAGCCATATTAAACTGATGTTTTTATCATGAAGTTGTACAGTTGTAGGGGTTTTGCTAGTCAGGTTCGTGCTCCATTTGTTACATATCATTATTTTATAAAGGCCCTGTCACACCAAGTCGCGTTCCTACGGTGTTGTTAAATTAATGGAATCGCCGTAGGATCGCAAGGAAAATTCAGAAAAATGTACAATTTTATTTTCAAATTTTACACGACATCCTGACGGCGACCGAGGCGTTCTTACGGAGCTCCCACAGCGTGTAACTGCGTTTCCAAAGAGTTCTACTTGGCGATTGACTGTGCTCTCGCTGAGTATCCGCCGAGCGCCCATGGCGTGCTAGGAGTTATTACGGCGTGCTCTGCGCGCTGACTGCGTCCACAAGACGTTCTTTACTTTTTGGTAGGTTAATGGGAATCAAACAAGAATTTACAACTAGTAAATAAGTAATAAAAAATTGCTTTGTTTTGATGAATAGGTACATTGTAATTGAAATGTGACTACTACTACCTAAAATAAATCAAATGTTCACTATACGTCCACATTTGAGACCCCCTCCCCCCCCCCCCAAAAAAAAAAATTAAAAATAAAAAATAAATAAATAGAAAGCATCAAAACCTGCCCCATGGACAGTTAATTTCACTCAGAACAGTAAAACAGTGCACTGTGTACATACCGTAATAGCAATAAAAAAAATTTTATACCCCACAGAAGAAAATATAAAATTCGATACATTTTCACCATGTGGCCATATTGGCCCTACGCAAGGGTCCTGAACCCCGACCCAGGGGTCACTAATATCACAATATAGTTTAATAAGTTTCATGAATATCATAACCGTGCATGCATTTACTTTACCTCCCCCTGTTGTGGATGAAATAGAGGAAGATAATTTAAGACTAAATACATTTTCATTGTATGGCCATATTAACATTGTCCTAGAGCCTGACCCCCGACACGGAGGCCATAAATTCACAATTTTTGTTGAAGGCTTCTAGAATATCATAATCATGCATTCAGTTTTTCTAAATGAATGATGACTTGCACACAATGGAGTTTAAATATTTAGATAATTTATATATTTTGACAAACTAAACAGCAGAAACATATGTGTACTTGCAAAGTATGCAATTATTATTAAATTTTAAATTGTCTTACATTTTATATAGTTTTTTTTTTTACATGTACATGTAGCTTTTCTAGCTTTAGAAACTGTTCATATAAAGAGCATGCCCTTGCGTATCGAATTAACTGAGAGACAAAAACACCATATGCTGGTGATGAAGGTAAACTGCTACATAAGTAAATAAAGTTGACTATAGGAAAATCGAAGTCATCACGTTTATCATAAAGATAAAGTTTGTTGTATGTAAACCCGTGTTCAAAATGCTGGTTTTTGCACGAGATTGGAATTGGGGACTTGGAACATAAGGCTTAATATTTAGATTGAAAACTGCGAGAATCTGTGAGGTGTTATGCAAATTCTACACGATCACGCTTAAAAAATAATCGTTCAACACCAAATTGGACTTACATACTTTCTGGACTGGATCAGAAGCAGAACTGAATCATTGATTTCTCTAATTTGACAGAAATTTGTCAATTACCAGAACTTCGTGTGAATAATGCAAAATGATATGATTCAAACAATTAGAAAATGCACTCAAAAGTCTATATTTATTACCTTATATTATATAATTTGTCTGTTCTACAGCAACATGACATATTTTTTTCAATATGTTGTAATTACTATACACAAAACGTTTTAACATATCAGATTAAATAAACAATGAAACTGATCAGTCTCTCCTTAAACAATGCCAAGATTATAATACATGTATGTTTTTAAAATCTGTTGACCACCCAGTCTCCTTAAAACATGTTCCCGTGAAGTATGCATACATGGTAAAATTTAAGATTCTAAAGCAAGTTTTATCTTGGGATTAATTATCAAGTAAAATTAAACTAATTTTCATTTTTATAATATTTAATTTTACTCACTGAAAATAAAATGAAATACTTTTAGATGTACATGAAACAGAAATAAAAGCTTGAATGTGGTTGACTGGTTTACAAACGTTTGAGTAAAATCATTCTAAATTATCTACAGCTCAAAAGAAAACAAAAAATATACAATGGCATGGGTAAAAAAAAGTATGCAGGTAGAAAAATTAACCATTTACACTATATATACAAGTGTATATAAATAACAATAACCAAATGTTACATGTACAAGCATATGTACTTGATATAGCAAAAACATTGATAAAGTATTTTTTTTAATCACGATTTGAGAATTGTTGGTTCTTTTTCTATATATTTTTTATATTTTTCTTTAAAAATTTCTTCAGATTTTGAATGGATGGTTTACTTGCCCTTCTTGTACATTATATTTTTCTGCCAATCGTAATACACAGATCTTTCCACAATCTCTAAATTGATAGTTTTTATTTGCAGCACCTTTAAATTCACAGTAGAGGTTACCATATGTACCATTTGCAGGTGTCAATAGCTGAATGATTATGTCGACTTAACATTTCTGAACAACTGGTAAGAAGGTTTCTTTTGTCTCTGCTGCCGATTTAAATAAAACTATTGTCAACATATCATGAGCAAGAGTTTCCCTTTTTTTCTTATCCTCACCTTGAATACATGTAAAACCAGATGTTGATGCAATATTTTCTTGTGTATTTTTTGTTATATTGATACTTTACAACCCAGCACATTCCTCTATATTCCCCTCTAAGTTGTGCTCTTGAACACACATCAAATAAACAAGGCAATGGTAGAGTGTAGGAGAATCTTGTCTCATTCTATGAAAGTATTGAATTGATGTCTGAACAGGGTTGACAGAGAAGGATTCATCAGAGAAAAGATCGTGCTGATTACAGTACATCTGACTTAAGAAAGGGCTCCCAATGTGACCTTGGTTCTTAGATAGCTTATCTAGCACTGATTGAAATCCAACTGTTCTAAACCAACAGTTGGAATCCATTTTACAGCAATGTCCCTGTTTAAGTTGTTCTTTGAAAATCAATAGAGATTCTGCTTCTGAAAGTTTATCCATACATGTATCTATTGTGATTTTTTTTTATTAATAAAGATAAGATTTAAACTTTTGTTGACGTCATCATAAACATGTGTGTGAATTCTAATAACAACTTTGATATTGTCGCCAGCTACTTCAGTTGCACCCAGAGTCTTTTCGGTTTTTTCAACATCAGTCTGTGAAAATACACAGCTCCCAAATTTTCCAAAGAGATTATCACAAAGTAGGATTGTTGGTCTTATGGTGGAGATTTCCTCTTGCAAAATTTCAGACCCGACCCACTCTGTCTCCCAGTTTGTTCCTTGGAAGTGGTTTTGGATGGCCTTTAAAGCATGTGTTTTGCCACATCCAATCACACCTTTTAAATTCACAACATTCCTAGATTTAAGACTTTTCAATGCAGTAGTTATGTTTTCTGTAATGACAATACCTTTCTCTACAGTACAATCTGGATTTAGCTGTATACCTAAAGAACAGAAAGTATAAAAGTGTGAAGCATAGGGCATGTATTTATATACATGTGTTAAGATAACAGTTAAAACATTATGCACACAAATTCTTAGTGATCTGTTGATTCATTCATTTTGCAAAACAATTTATCCCTTAAAACAAATGGCAATAAATTTGCAATAACAAATGTAACTAGAACTGTCCTAATGGGACTAATACCCCCGCTAGGCTAATTTCAAATGGGACAAATAATTGAATTGAATAATAAAGGTTTGGAACACATACAAAAAAAATTTCTAGAATTGTAAAAAAAAAAAAAAAAATTAGTTAACAAAGAAAAATTAAAATCAAAATTGTCAGAATTTCACTGTAAATACATATCTATAACAGTAATACATTTACAAATGTATGTATTTGATGATTTTTTTTTTAATATAATTGATTTAAAGAAAAACCAACAAAATGACAATAACCCCTCCCTTTGCAGTGAATAGAAATACCGGTAGCCAAGCAATGCTCTTCTGTTGATAAAACTTTCAATATCTTTCTAATAAGAGTCTTGACAGATGCAATTAGTTGTTTCAAATTTTCCTCACTTTCTCCTATGGCACAATGGAACTCCATATCAGAAAATTGATCCCATAGGACTATGATTTTCTTTGATGAACTTGTTAAATTTAATAAACTCCCAAAACATTACCATAATTACCATACTATGTAAAAATATGTAAAAAAAGAAAATTTAATATTACAAACAATTTTAAAATTGCCAAAACACTACAATCATATCAGTAATTTTGAATTTCATTTAAATTAATGCCCAATAGGGTCACTTCATCAATTTACTTGACAAATAAATTTAAACAACCTCTAAAAATAGTTTAACTTCTTTATTAATAATTATATTATTTATTTCCTTATAATGATAGACCTTTTGGTTTACATGAAACAGTTTTAAAATAGCCCCAAAACCATCACCCACTTTACAGATTATCAATTTCCCCTAAACACATGCTCCATCTGAACCATGGCTCCGATAATGGCTCCCTTGAGACAAATGAATTCAGCCACACTTGTCTTTGATGTTCTTATTAGCTCCTAAGAATTTATCATTGACAAACAAAAACTTTGCATTGTCAGTTGATAGAATACTTGTAAAAAATATTTTTTTTTATTAATTAAGACATAAAGACAAAAAACTCCATCTGGATGTATTTATATAAATATATTTTAGAGTGTTTTCTATTAATTAATTAATAAAATCTGTAAGGATTACCTCCCTTACTTTTCAACATTAGTGTACAATATATAGAATAAGGAAAATGAAAACTGTCATACAATCATTAAATCTTGTCTGATCTTCAAAAAAATTGCAGGTGCACATCTTCAGATGGTGTTCAACATATGTACAAATTTTCAAACTGTTCCATGCAGTAATAAAAAATTCTATATGGGGGACAAAGTTGCGTCTACAGACAGACGGACAGACGGACGGACAGACAGACGCACAGGGTGAAACCAATATACCCCCTAAACTTCGTTTGCGGGGGTATAATTAATTAACAGTTTATATCCATACATGTTTCTCTAAAGACTATCACGTGCCTTATAAACTATAAAACCCTGTGTTTTAATTTTAACCTCACAAAAGCTTTCACTCAGGTGAGCTAAAAATAAAAAAATAAAATTTTGATCCGAAATCGTGTCTAAGTCCTTTTAAGATATATACCAGTTATGTGGGTCATTATGTTAGCTATGAATTCATGCCTCTTAAATCAAAATACATTCTGTTGACAGTCTTATCATCAGCCATGTACAAGAAACCATTCACAAAAAATATCTAGCATGACAAGGGAAACAAATTGTACTGGAAATCTAATAGTATGTCAAATAAAACAACATCTAAATCCGACTATTTAAAAGTTAAGCCCCAAGTTTAGTTTTTTTTTAATGCTAGCTATGAAAATATAATCCTTACTGTTTATTTTTTCCTTCATCAATTCAGAGCCCTCTGTAATCTCTTCATCTTTACTTGAAGATTTCATAATACCATCATCCCCCTGAACTGCTACAGTTCCATACTTCTGTTTCATCCGTTTATACACATCTTCAAGGTTTCTAAACTGTGAGTCATTATCACAATACTTGTTCCACATAGATCTTATCCTTTCAATGTCTGCACCAACATGTGTTTCATCATCTGGTGGTTCATAGTCCCAACCTCTGCTTGGAGGTTTTATACCTTCACAGAAGTTACGTAGCAATGTTAATACCAAGGATGTATCCAATTGGCTAAAGTGATTGGTGTCTTTTATACTCTGAAGATCTTTTATTAGTTGTTCGGAGAAAGGTTCATTGACAGATTTTGAATGAATAACAACTTTCTCTTTCAGGTCATTGACACCAAGTCCTTGTTTCAGAAGCTCTTTAAGTTCTTCTATTTTCTTTTCAGGTGGATCAACATTTGTGTCTGTAAAATAAAACACAATAAATAGAAATGTACATATCAATGAAGTTGTTGACACTCTTCTTTTCTTATGTTTGTCATAATGCCAGAAAACTGCATTTATCATGTCTGTGCTTTTGGTTGATTTTTGTTCTCTTTTAAATGTTTACAATGCTTCAGTTAAGCATTTCTCATAGTCAAGTCAAATTTGAGTGTTAGTCATTGAGTAATAAGCTTCTAGATACAGTGTTCAAAATTCATTGGCACGAAAACAAAGCTAAGCTGGGTCATTTTTTGTTTTACAATTTAAATTCTGAAAGAAAAATTCCAGGTTTAGGTGTAAAATTATTAGAACAGTCAGCTTGAAATGAACTTTTGCCTGTATATTGAACAAATGTAAACAAAAACATTGAATACACCTTGAATACATAACAAAGAATTGTGAGCTCTGCATCTTAATTATAACTCTACGACTAACACTTAAATTTTAGATGATCATTAGAAATGCATTACCGAAGCATTGTAAATAATAAACAACAATAATAGAGAAAAAAGAGGCCCATGGGCCACATCGCTCACCTGAGGAACAATATGTATGATATAATCAGCTTATGGAGTCATAATACAAACTATCTGGACAATGTACAATAATACATGTAGATCCTGTATAAATAAAATCCATTTTTCCCCTGGATATTCTTATGTTTATAAGCATTAGTCCCTTTTCTAACAGGATGATTTTATAGTCATATCATATGTTGAGTATTGCAGTTCTCAAAAAGATCCTAAACAATAGTTTATATATGGGATATAAACCTACATCAAACTCTGAACCTTCTTGTGAGGCCGACGAATTGTCCTAGAGCCAAAGTCTTAACAATTATAAAGAATCATCTGGCTGATTAGTTTCTGAGAAGAAGGTTTTTAAAGATTTACTTTATATATTCCTATGTAAAACTTTAACACCCCCCTCCCCATGTAGCCCCACCCTACCCCTAGGGATCATGATTTTTACAACTCTGAATCTACACTACCTGAGGATGCTTCCACACAAGTCTCAGCTTTCCAGGCTGATTAGTTTCTGAGAAGAAGATTTTTAAAGATTTGCTCTATATATTCCTATGTAAAACTTCGACCCCCCCCCCCCCCCCCCATTGTGGCCTCATCCTATCCCCGGGGGTCATGATTTTCACAACTTTGAATCTACACTATCTGAGAATGCTTCCACACAAGTTTCAGCTTTCCTGGCTTTATGGTTCTTGAGAAGAAGATTTTTGAAAAGTTCTCAAAATTTTTCATTAAATTCTAATTACATGTATCTCCCCTTGAAAAAGGGTGTGGCCCTTAATTTTTACAACTTTGAATTCCCTTTGCCTAAGGATGATTTGTGCCAAAATTTGGTTGAAATTGGCCAAGTAGTTCTTGAGAAGATGTTGAAAATGTGAAAAGTTTACGGACAGACGGACGACAGACAAAATGTGATCAGAAAAGTTTACTTGAGCTTTCAGCTCAGGTGAGCTAAAACAAACTGACCAAAATCGTGACTTAGCCTCTTTAACGCTGCCTGGTTTGATTTTTGCTGGCTATCACATTATCAATCAATTTTCAATGCAAACCAATTATTTAAAAACTTTAAACACTTTCACCAATTTGCAGTGATATTGAATATACGTAAATATGTTATTTTTGTTCATGTTCCTCATTCTATGGTTTTGAGTAAATTAAATTAAACTGAACTGAACAGAATTGGTCTCCTTCCAAAAATAAAATGAAAGAAAAAAGTGAGCAAGCTAGCTCACGTACCCCACGCTCCCCCATTACTTGACAATACTAAACATAATGAATGGCATGGTACCCATTATAGATATGCATTGTAAAGTAATTACGCATATTGAAAATTGTTACTTAACTTGGTAGCAAGTTCTGGATAATTTTAATAAGTATCAAACAAATGTACATATATACTCATGGAGATGTAAATTCGTAGGCAAGGGTTATCCACAAAAGCCATGAACATTAGTCCCCTACAAACAATAATGATTCCACAGTAAACAGTAATACAGTAGTACAATGGCATATTTCTGCTCTCTATGTACTCTATCTTGTAGGATATTTAGAAAAGAAAGAAAATATGATCATTTAATTGCCATCGAGGTGTTCATTTGAACATAAGCTCAAAGCTTTTTGCATTTACAAAATGTATAAGAATTAAAATAATATGTATATGTAAAATAATGGCAAACACTTACAGAATTTTTTAGAAAACTCTTATTACCAAATTTCCATGTCCAAGTTACACTCCAGTTACAAAATTATAGTTATCATTACATATATAACAAATCAGCATGCATACCATACACAAGCAAAGCAAATATACAAATACTATTAACTAGCTAGTCACACAAAATCAATTGATATTATGCTTGTCAAAAGAGTGCTGTTTAATATAGTAATGCATCAAATTAAAAAAAAAGGAAGAAGAAATATTAGCTTAAAAAGTTTAAGCCGGTTAATACCATAATTCAAACTTTAAAGAGATGGATACATGTATATCTTTAATTTTTGCAAAAAGCTAATCAATCTATCAGAGATTCTTTATTGACATCTGATCTCTTCCTGACAAGAAGAAAAACATATTTCTTAATTTGACATATTTTATCCATTGAAAGTTTTGGGAACACTTCGCACAATTTTTCAAGATTACCACCCAGATAATTCATTGTCATTTGCAATGCAAATGTCCATAAATTTTTATTTTAAAATTTATATCTGCATTCTTTATCCTTACATGTTTAAAAAAGTGTTTCAAAAGAGAAATCTTAATATATATTTATACTAGTGGATCAATTATCATTTAAACCATCATGCATGTTTAAATATTGAATAAGTTAGGAAATTGTGATAAATAAAAAACTCGGAAAATAGTATAAACTACCTTTTTATATCTCAGTGTCTTTCAGACATGATATCATACAATGTAATAAAATATTACATGTATTTCAGGTAAAACGTTTCTCCTCAGAATTATGAATTTCATAGTTACTTAGATTTTTGCTAATGGTTAACGAGATAAAAACGAATCATTTCTAAATCTTATTAATATCTTTTAGAATTTAAACATAGAAGGGATTTTCACAAGACTTAGTTAAATTTCTGCTGGGTGTTTCAGTATTAAACCAGTCTAGTATTGGGATGCTTGGAATCAGGTTGGACACACCATTTAGGACTAGAAAAAGCTGGACTTTTTAATTTTTCTCTGTCTTAGTGTTGATTCAGATCCAAATAAAAATGGGCATCAAGCTGTCTTAATTAAATACTGTAAAAGCAGAAATATTCGTTGAGGAGTAAATTTTGTTATTCTCGTTGGCAGTATGAAGCAATGAAATTAAATTCATGACGATTTTTTAACCCAAATGTTAATGAATATAGAGTTAATACGTGATGCATTTTACAGATTACGATGTGACAAAATGAAATGCCAACAAAATGTTATTTCGTTTAAAAACGACAAAAAAATGTGCTTCTATAGTAGTTTATCTAAAAAGATGAGAAAGCTATTCTGTTAGATAATTAGCACACTCTAATTTTATTAACCTTTTTGTCCTTTCTTCTTCAATACCACCAGTATTGCTGGTATTTATTACCTTTTCTAAGTTTAAAAATGTGGCTACATTAATATTCTATCTTTAAAATGTCATTTCTTTATTTCAATCAACCCAAGATTCAAAAGTATTTGTCAAGTTACCTTTCTTTGTTTTAGTCTTTTTTGGTTTAGCACTAAAATCTGGCTTTTCTATTAAGTATATAAGGGTTACAAAATATTCATAACATAACCATATTCAATTGTATCTTCATTTAATCATATTTAATCATATTTTATAAATGATGTTAACCCCGCATGCTGACATATAAAATTGTTATGTTTCTCAATTCTATAAACTGCCCCCCCCCCCTACCTTTAAAAATAGCCCTTTCAATTTTGATGAAAAAATTAATCATTTAGAATAAGAAACAGCTGGACTTTCAAATTTTTTACTCTGTTGTAAGTGTTGACTCAGTTCCAAATAAAATAGGCATCAAGCTGTTTTAATTAAATATTTTCTCTAAAAAGATGAGGAAGCTATTCTGTTAGATAATTAGCACACTCTAAATCTATTTACCTTTTTGCCCTTCTTCTTTAATACCACCAGTATTGCTGGTATTTGTTACCTTTTTTAAGTTTAAAAATGTGGCTACATTAATATTCTATCTTTAAAATGTACTTTGTTTAGTTCAATTAACACAAGATCCAAAAGTATTTGTCAAGTTACCTTTATTTGTTTTAGTCTTTTCAGGTTTAGCACTAAAATTTGGCTTTTCTATTAAGTATATAAGGGTAACAAAATTTCATTTCATAACCATATTCAATTGTATCTTCATTTAATCATATTTTATAAATGATGCAAATCTATTCCAAAATATTCATAACATAATCATATTCACTTGAATCTTAATTTAATCAAATACTATACATGATGTTAATCTATGTAAATTAATATTACATTAAACAATACTTAATATAGATATGTTGTTTGCTGAATTGAAATTTTTTAAAATGTGCATAATTTTATCATTTTTCATACATTAAAGAATTAATTACCATTATAATAAATAACAAAGTATTGAATAAGAAAGTTCTTATTGGGTGAATCTTGCTTATCACGGGCAGATCTAAAATCACGTGCAGATCTAAAAAGCGGGGGGAGGGGGGGTCGAGGGACCCCTTCCCCTAGAAAACTCAAATTTATTATATTCACATTGTACAATTCCTGAAAACAGGCCTTTGATCCCCCTTGAAAACTTCAGACTCCCCCCCCCTTGTGAAAATTTCTGGATCTGAGCAAGTTGACATATAGTTAAGTTTCTTAATTCTATAAACTGGCTGACTCCCCCCCCCCCCCCTTCATAAAAATAGCCCCTTTCAATATTGATGATTAAACGTATCGTTTAGAACAAGAAACAGGTATTTGTTACCTTTTCTTAGTTTAAAGATGTGGCTACATTAATATTATATCTTTAAAATGTACTTTGTTTAGTTCAATTAACACAAGATCAATAAGTATTTGTCAAGTTACCTTTCTTTGTTTTAGTATTTTCAGGTTTAGCACTAAGATCTGGCTTTTCTATTAAATAAATAAGGGTTACAAAATATTCATTACATAACCATATTCAATTGTATCTTGATTTAATCATATAATATAAATGATGTAAATCTATTCCAAATATTCATAATATAACCATATTCACTTGTATCTTAATTTAATCAAATACTATAGTTGATGTTAATCTATGTAAATAAATATTACATAAAACAATCAATACTTAATATAGATATATTGTTTGCTGAATTGAAAATTTAAAAAATCTGCATAATTTTATCATTTTTCATACCTTAAAGAATTAATTACCATTATTATAAATAACAAAGTATTGAATAAGAAAGTTCTTATTGGGAGAATCTTGCTCATCACGGGCAGATCTAAGAAAGGGGGGATCGAGGGACCCCTTCCCCTGGAAAACTCAAATTTATTATATTCACATTGTACAATTCCTGAAAACAGGCCTTGGATCCCCCTGGAAAACAATATTTTCCTTCAGACCCCGCCCCCCCCCCCCCCAAATTGGAAAAATTTTCTGGATCCGCGCATGCTGACATATAATATAGTGATGTTTCTCAATTCTATAAACAGACCCCCCCCCGCCCCCTTTTAAAAAAGCCCCTTTCAATTTTGATGAATAAATGTTTCATTTAGAACAAGAAACAGCTGGAATTTTGATCCGAATTTTTACTCTGTTGTAAGTGTTGACTCAGTTCCAAATAAAATAGGCATCAAGTTGTCTTAATTAAATATTTTCTCTAAAAAAATGAGGAAGCTATTCTGTTAGATAATTAGCACACTCTAATCCTATTTACCTTTTTGTCCTTCTTCTTTAATACCACCAGTATTGCTGGTATTTATTACCTTTTCTAAGTTTAAAAATGTGGCTACATTAATATTCTATCTTTAAAACGTACTTTGTTTATTTCAATCAACCCAAGATTCAATAGTATTTGTCAAGTTACCTTTCTTTGTTTTAGTCTTTTTTGGTTTAGCACTAAAATCTGGCTTTTCTATGAAGTATATAAGGATTACAACATAGTTATTACATAACCCTTGTATACAATTGTATCGTAATTTAATAAAATATATGTATTATACATGATGTAATTCTATGAAATGAAGCAGTGAACCATTAACAAAGACATCATACAAGTATTGTTTGCTGATTTGAAAATAAAAAGTATGTGTATAATGGTTCCATATTTTTATAACTTAAAGTATTACCACTATTATGAATCATATAAAACATTAAATAAGAAAAATTCCTAGTGTGATAAATCTTGCTTATCATGCGTGGAACTAAGGCGGGTGGGGCTGGGGTGTTCTGACCCACCCCTCCTGAAAAATTCAAATTTATTTAATTCACATTGTAAAATTCCTGAAAAAAGGCCTTAGAATCCCCCAACCCATGGAAAACAAAAAATCCCTTTGCATCCCCCCCCTTTCTGAAAAAAATTCTGGATCCAAGCATGCTTATACATGTAGTGAAGTTGCTCAATTCTATAAAATTGAAACCCCCTAAAAATAATTAGCCCTTTGTAATCAAAATGTCTTCATAATATGAACTTGAACACCAATTGGAGACAATTTGGAGTCCCTACCTGACAATTGGTTTAAAAAACCTTGAATCAACTAGATTTAAGGATGGTTATATTAAGGTATCTCTCTTCATCAAGGTTTATACTTTTTATGATACTATGTCAAAAGATTGTGGTTTACATATTCTGTTGAATAGTGTGTATCAATCACTTTTGTTGAATATAATCATAGCTAAATGGTTAAAGTATCGGTCTTGTGTTACACATATCAGGAGTTCGAATCATTTTTGAAAGCATAATTTGTTTATCAAAATTTTTTTTTTTTTTTTTGCTTATTTGACTTATGGATGTCTTGTACATCATGCTATCTTTAATAAAAAAAATAATATTCTGCTGATTTGAAAAACTATTTTTCAAGTTGTAGTGAGCCACCTTAACTTAAATAAACTTTAATAATCCTTTCACCAAAGGATCATCTATGCCAAGTTTTGCTGAATTTGGCTCAGTACCAGGAGTAGTTCTGGAAAAGTAGTGAAAATGTTCAAAATTTTACGAATGGTCAGACAGGTGCTAAATATAAGTAATCAGAAAAACTACTGTAACTAATGAACAGGAGTGAGCTACGAATTAAGGTCCTGAAGATATTGTGTGAGATTACTAGTATCATTTCTAGCAAAGACATAAAATGGGCAACAAATTAAACACAACATCATTCTGCCATTATCTAAACTACATATTTATTAAATTAGAGTGTATCCTAGTAAGTGGATGTGTTGTGTTTCTAACTCAGTCAATTCTAACTTAACTTCTAAAATTTATAATCATCTACTGTAAATTCCTTATTTTCAGCGAGTTCTTCAACCTATGATTCTGCAGCTGAGGTTTTGTATCAAAGCGCAACAATACAACTTTTTCTACTTGAAAAGACTTTATTCAGCAATTAACTAGGTAGTAAACTGGCTTGTAGTGTTTAATGTATCATAGGTAGCCAAAACAGATAATCTTAAACAACTTTGAGAGAAACTGAAAGGTAACATTCCACAAAGAATCATTCCCAACGAAAATTGAGGTCTTAGTAAATTTCTCTAGTGCATGCATTTAACTTGGTTCACCGCAATCTTATCAGTAAAAGTATATGGAAAACTCATTCAGTATTGTCTAAATTTCTAAATCATACATGCTTTTGATTGACAATCATTCTTACTGTACATGCCAGATGAGAGTATAACAAATACCTGAATTGCTTTCATTTTCTTGGACATGTCTGACATCTGCAATTTAAACAAAACAAGAGGCCAATTGGCCTTAACAGTCACATGAGTAGCATATAACCAATACACATACTTGTTGAGGAGTCTCATATGTGCATTTAATTATTTAGGTTTCATTCTGGAGTAGAAAGATTATAAACAAGAAGTAATTATAATCAGGGCAATTATAAAGTCTCCAAAACGAACAAGGCCATTATTAGGAGTAGGGATGACCCACATGAGTCAAACATTACGGACAAAAAGATTTAGAACTTGAATATTTTTATTTCTAAAGTTTCATGATGTTCCCCAGGGGTCCTTTACTATTCATCAGGTGAACCAACATGACCCAAAGAACAAGAATATATATGATTAAAGGGTACCTGCAGCCCAGCCGATGTGAAACATATGTTAAAGAGTTTATTTACCAAAATTTAATGCAAAAACCCGCATCGAAATCGGTGCATAAATAATGAAGTTACGCCCCTTCAAAGTGGCTTTTTTTACCTGCTTTGGGAAATCTAATCAAGAGAAAACAGAATTAGGCGATAACGAGGCTTTAGCGGAAGTGACGTCACGAGGTCAACACGACGGAAATTTCCTTACAAAGCTATACAAATTAAATTCGATTTTTCAGCCAAAATGATTGATATAGGTCTGATGTTTTGACGTATTTTGTTAATTTAAGTATTGTAGATCTAGAAATTTGTATCCGTTATTATTTTATTACAATCTGACTTCTTTTTAAACGATTTTAAAATTTGTTATTCTCGTCGCCTTTTTACCGATGAATACGATATCTTAAAACGCTTACATGGGCAAATTTATGTTCATTATTCATTTTATTGATTACATAATATCCTTTCACACACGAGTGATCCGAGATAATGACACAGGTAAACAGGTAAACTAACGAAGCCACTGCTCCAGACACACGTGTATCTGGGGTATGTATACACAAGGTACACGAGTCTGGTGAACAAAGAGAGGGTTTCACACCTCTAGACTGGTAAATTGATTTGTGTATAATTAGCTACTCAATTGTTAAAAGATAAAACAGAAAAATAAATAAGACTGTGTAAAATCAAGCATTCGTCAGCTAAAACATGTGTATAGTCCGACAATCAGTGATTAAAGAAGCATGCATGATACTATTGAATAGTAAAACTAATGTTCAAAGTAAATGCCTTTATTGTTACTTATCTTATCACTTAAATAATGACAAAAATTTACAATTCTGCAATTGAAACCTTTTTTATGTGATCAAGTAATTATTTCGGATTTATGATTTGTTATTTAATAAAGTGCAACTTTTTTTCGAGCGCTATGGTCAGCAATTAAACGCTTTATAACTCCGTATAGCTTAAATTGTAATACTGACAACGAATCATTATGAAATCTAAATAAACTGGAACATTTTGACAAAGGATGTAAATAAATGTAAAATTAAATTCCATTATCGTATTTTTAAAAGAATACGAGACAGACATAATCACGCATGCAGCCATCTTGGACTTTCGCCTTGATCCGTTTATAATCCCGTGTTTGTTTGTTAAAGAATGCATACTATTTTGATTGTTATTGGTACGATATCAATATTATTGAATAATCGGGCGACATCATTTGTAATGTTATGCCTTATACGAGGAATAGACCCCGAGTTACCTTTTACAAAATATCATTATGTATCATCAATATTATTATTATAATCAGTTAATAATGTCACTGAGAAATCATTCGAAAGAATGACAATATTAACAAAATATGTTTCGTATAACAATAATGCTTTGATTAATTGTCATTTTGCTACATATGGTGTGCATTTATATGTAAAATGTGTTACACATTTGACGAAATTCATGAAGCAAACAATTGTCCAAATTCGGCATTTTTGTTCGATAAAATACGGGTTAAACTCAAACGACAGTATAATTAGTCATCCAGGGTTGATACGGACACAAAATAAAAGAAAAAAATATTCATATATCGATTAAACAATGCAAGAAAACGAACAGTTTTCATACGATATTCCTGTTTCTCATACAGCGGCGTTGACCCCGTGACGTCACAGTTCATCTCGCGCCAAAACGGCTTGATTCAAAACTCGTTCAGGTGTGAAATCGGGTTTTCCCCAAATATCTCGAAAACTACTTATGCGATCGATGTAAAATTTTCAGGATGATGTTTTTACACATAGATCTCAATTATATCAAAAATTGACCGGCACTGCAGGTACCCTTTAAGGGGTGGGGATCTTAACTGTTTTCAAGACATTTGGGCACTTCCTGTTTGAGGGGGGTCAGGACCACCCCCGCGGCCAATGACCTACAAACCATTTGATACCCCTTGACACAAGGAACAATAATATATATGGTTTTGGGGTCAGGATCTCGACTGTTTTGAAGATATTCTGGCACTTCCTGTTTCAGGGGGGTCAGAACCACCCCCAGGGCCCATGACCTACATACCATTTGATGGCCCTTAACACATGGAACAAGAATATATATGATTTAGGGGTAGGGTTCTTAACCATTTTCAAGATATTCGGGCACTTCCTGTTTGAGAGGGTCAAAACCATCCACGGGGCCCATGATTTATATACCATTTGATCCCCTTGACACAAGGAACAAGAGTATATATGGTTAAGGGGTGGGGATCTTAACCACTTTCAAGTTATTTGTGCACTTCCTGTTGTAGGAAGTCAGGACTCCAGGGGCATGAAAATTAAAATTTCAGTATAGGACTTCCTGGTAAACATTATTATAAGTCAGTTTTTGATACAGATGTGTGAAAATAGAGAAGACAATTTTAAAACATTATATGCATTAACACTTTATTGCCATATTACCCCCCCCCCAACCATGTCCTGAACCCCTGACCCAGGGGCCATGAATTTCACAATTAAAGTAGAAGAGAAAGTGGAATCATAACCATGTATTCAGTTTTTTGCCCACATATGTTGGAGGAGAGAAGATTTTTTAAGATTTAAAACTTGTTTACTCTATGGCCATATTGGCCCCACCCTAACGCCTGAACCCATAACAAAGGGAAGGGGTCATGAATTTTACAATTTTGGTAGAGGGCCTCATGTACATCATAACCAGGCATTTAGTTTTTAACAAACAATAGAAGATTTTCTAAGATTTAATACACTTTTACTATATGGCCATATTGACCGCACCCTAGAGCCTGAACCCCTGACCAAGGGGTCATGAATTTTACAGTTTTGGTAGAGGGACTCATGGACATCATAACCAGGCATTTAGTTTTTAACAAATATATACGGGAGTAGAGAAGAAGATTTTCTAAGATTTTATACATTTTTACTATATGGCCATATTGGCCCCACCCTACAATCTGAATCCCTGACCAAGGGGTCATGAATTTCACAATTTTGGTTAAGGGCCTCATGGACTTCATAATCATGCATTTAGTTTTATATATATATATATATATATATATATATATATATATATATATATATATATATATATATATATATATATATATGGGAGTAGAGAAAATTTTCTAAGATTTAATACATTTTTACTATATGGCCATATTGGCCCCACCCTAGAGCCTGAACCCCTGTCCCAGAGGTCATGAATTTCACAATTTATGTAGAGGGCTTCATGGACATCATAATCATACATTTAATTTTTAACAAATACAGTACCGATCAGACCCAACCTAACAGAAAGTAAACCCCAACTTAACCCTGGGTTTACTTTGGGTTTACTAGAGTGGACCCAGAGTAAACCCACAAAGTAAATCCAGAGTGGACACAGAGAGTAAACCCCGATCAGAAGTACACCCCTGAAAACAGACGCTAACTGTGTATTCGGAATACACAAGGGGCAGGAATTACAGGCAGTAGGATTGTTAGATAAATTACGAGTCTGTTTCACACTTCAGTGCGCACAGTTGACCAAAAAAGCAATTTCGAAGTAAACCCAAAATAAACCCAGAGTTAACCCAAAGTAAACCCCGAGTGGACCCAAATTTTCAAGAAGTAAACCCAAAGTAAACCCCGGGTTTAGTTGGGGTTTACTCTGGTGTTAAGTTGTGTCTGATCGGTACTGTATATATGGGAGTAGAGAAGAAGATTTTCTAAGATTTAATACATTTCTACTATATGGCCATATTGGCCCCTACCTAGAGCTTGAACCCCTGACCCAGGGGCCATGAATTTTACAATTTTTGTAGAGGGCTTCATGGACATCATAATCATGCATTTAGTTTTTAACAAATATATATGGTAGTAAAGAAGAAGATTTTCTTAGATTTAATAAATTTTTACTATCTGGCCATATTGGCCCTCCCCTAGAGCCAGAACCCCTGACCCAGGGGCCACGAATTTCACCATTTTGGTAGAGGGCTTCATGGACATCATAATTATGCAACCAGTTTTTTCCTCACATGTGTGGGAGTAGAGAAGAAGATTTTTGAAAATTTGGCTATGTTTGCATATTTGGCCCCACGTGTGGCGCCCCGGGGATGGTAGAGCCATGAATTTCACAATTTACATTCCTCTTACCATACAGATGCCTCACACCAAAAATGGTAACAATCAGCCTTGTAGTTTTTAAGAAGAAGTTAAAATGTAAAATTGTTAATGCGGTAATCCTTATTGGTCACCTGAATACCATAGCCTATACATGGTCAAAATGGACAACACTTGCATGCTGTCTGCAAAACTTATTTGTTTCATTATATATAATGTAACTACATTGGTTGATTCTCTTAAAGGAAATAGTCCAGCAATTGATGGCCAATTCATTGTCATATCACTACTTACCTTCTTCAAGCAGTGGGACTTGTGTACTCTGTGCTTCACCATTTTCAGCAGTAGCCGCTGCTGTAAGATATAAAATAAAACATGAACATTTTATTTTACATTAAAGAAAGCTAATAATATATAAATCGAACAACCTACTTGGTAAATACTGGTATGTGTTACAAAAAGAAAATGTCAAAGTACTGAAAGCTTAATTCTTTTGTTAAAAAGAAGTCTACTTTATTAACAGTATGTTCATCTAATTTGGCCAGTGTAGAGATTGAAACAATTTTATCAAATTAACAGTTGTCATATCAGTGAATTTGTGTTGGGCATAAATATGAAAACACAAACACTTGATGGTTTTGAATTATATCTATTTACATAGATATAAACCTATGATTATATTAAAGTAATATATAATCTTGTATATGTCATAAATACATTTAAATAATAAAATATCATATATGATAGTCTGAGGGTTCTAACCTGTTCTGTAAATACTGAAAGAGTATCAAATACCATTTTATCAAATATTACACCTCAATAAATCTTATACTTTTGGTGTTATGAAAAAAATACTCTGAAGCATGAAAACAAATAATAAAAGATTACAGAACAGAGCTCAGCAAGATGAGGCATCAACTAAATTACAGGCAACATGGATCCCACATTTTCCATGCACCCCGCGGTCCAAATTGCAATACCGTTTAAGACAGGTGTCTCAGGTGAAACCGCGTACCCCCATGGTAGGGACGTTTAGCAAATCAACACTGCCACGATCTTGACCATTTAGTATTTTTTTTTCATATATCTATACTACTTAATCAAAATAATAGACTCAAATTTTTAGGCTTTAATTGATTTCACAATCTTGCGCATGCGCATTACATTCACAGCAGGCTCTTTAGTTAATTTTTCCACAATACCACATTTGCATGGATAAACTACAAATACGTGTAAGTTTTTATTAAAGAAAATATGGGTGATAACTCTAACTTAGTACATTTATAATGAAAAACTCAGAGAATTCCAAATGTCAATATAGTGTGTTAATTTGAAGCGATTAAAAACGTTGGTGAAAAAGTGTTTAATTCTTATTTATATGGATAAAATTTATAGATGAAAGGTATTTACAGCCTTAAATGGTTTGTTATGAATAATTTCACTGTTATTTTCAATGCAACTTTTTCCAAAAGTCGTTTTGGAGCGATTCTGTAAATTTTTGCTACATTATGGGTATATGGGAAGCATTTTTACTGTGGTAAAGGCCTGTCCCAAGACACTGTAATGTTAGATTATTCTAACTAAGCAGATAATTGTAGGCATATAACTTTGATATGTAAATGTCAACAATACGGTGTGTCAATGTATCTATTTCATAAATTTCCAATATCATAAGCAATGTCAACCCTTGCTCGCACGGGTCTAAGTCTAGTTATCAAAAAATAAAATATTAGCAATATGCACACCTCTGATACAATTGATCTGCAAAAGAACTGTAGGAGGAGTTATCCATATAAAGGTACTCCTTTGGCAGCCATCCGCCCGCCATTTACACTATTTCAATAACCAGATTTTTCCTTTCCGGTTCAAATTGTTAAAAAGAATGTAACTGTATAGTGAATTATTCTTGAGATGATGTAAAACAAATATTCCTACCTGAATTTTCATCACCATGTTCGAAACGTTTTCTAAGATCTAAAAATAAAAAAAATTATTTACAAGGTATCTATATGTCATATAGAACCACCATTCTATGAAACTTGAACCACGATTCAATTTAAATGCAAAATATTTTCTAAAATCCAACATTTTGGTTATAAAATACTGAATCATTGAAAAGTTCTAAATTATTTCTAGAGCATTTTCAATAGAATCACAAGGCTTGGAAATTGGTGGATTTTAATAGTTCTCCAAGCGATAATTTGCAAGGCTCTAGATATTCAGATTGACATCATTTTATTCTTAGCATTGATCCATCTTCACTCATACTAGGGCTGGGACGATTCTGTACTTAGCCGATTCGGTACATATCACGATACATGAGATGCGATACGATACATATCACAATACATTGCAACTGAATAAAAACATGTCATTGAATAAGAGTTAAAAATTTATTCAATCTGTCGATGTATTACTGCATGTCAAAAGTTATTTTGATATATTTAAAATGAGCGTTGCACAATTTACAAATTACTTAAGTCTCATATACACTTCTTTTTCATAAACAAGTAATCCAAAAGTCCACACTCCAGATTTAGCTTCCTAACAGTTTTGACAACTTAACGAGGTTTTCCGCCATCTTTGTACTTTCATATTAGGCGCGCAGACTAAAAATAGCCAATATATGAAGCTCAGATATTTTTGGAAAATAAAAAAAGTTCACTTAGGTATCGTTGTGATAGTGGTAAATGTATTGATCCAAATATCATCAAAAAAAATACTGTGATGCACCGGTGCATCGTCCCATCCCTAATTCATACATGTACATCTTAACTTGAAAAACTGCAAGTGAAATGAAATTCTGCACCTAAGAAGTTGGATTTTTCAATGTACATGTAATTAAGTATGCAATACTTGGGTACATGATGTGTCAGTATACTAAATTCGTGGGGGAGGGCTACCCACGAAAGCCACGAAAATTGAGCCACCACGAATTCTAATGATTCCACAGTAATCCGCATATCAGGGTAGATAGAGCAGGCCCCTACAGTGTGTCAGATTATTGCTCAAGCTATAAGTGTTGATTAATATGATAAATTCTTCAACAATGTTTGATAACTCTAGATCTATAGAGATCATTTATCATAGATTTGGTTTTTACCAGTATATGGCCAGTATTGTCTAGTTTTTATGACATGTTTAACTTATTGCTTAACAAAGTTTTTGTGTCTGATATCACAGAGAACAGCATGATCAAGTTGTGAATGAACACTATGGTTTTAAATTGGATATTTTCTTAACAAAATATTTATTTAAAATGTGATGAAGTTAAATTACATATTTGTGGAAGGTCAACAACTTACATGTATAGCTCAATGAAGAGACACACGCATTATTCATTCATTATATTCATTTATTATGGCACTTATAGATTTAAGAGCTCTTGGACATTATCGTCATAAATTATGTTCGTGCATTATACCAAAAATCAAAGAATTTAAGGAAAAGTGTAAACCATACATTAACCCAATATTTTGCGCCAATTGGATAACTTTAAATTTTTTTAAACTTTTCTTTTTCAAGCTAATGTTAATCTCTAAGGCATGAAAATATTTAAAAAAATTCATTAAATTTACAACAGCGATGCCTGGGTGATAATTTTAAAAGCTGAATAATAACAGATTCAGAACTCCTGCTGAAACATCATTTGACTTCATGTAATAGCATCTCAATTAAACATGTAAATACTTGTAATTCTCTGCTGGACTTAATCTTTGAATCCAAATTGGTTTCTGACATAGAAAACCACCATAATCACTATCACAATAATCAGAATGATCACCACTGCTACAGCCACTCCAACCCCAGTCCCAGAACCACCGTCTTTCGGTCTGAAAAATAAGGAAATCCAAGCAATGGAGAATCAAACATTCTAAAATTATTGAAAATATGTTAAGTACATGTACTATTTATTTCCAAAGCCATTTTAACTTTTTCTAAAATTTTTAGTTTGTGTACCACATAAACATTAATTTTGCAATTTTTCTATGAAGGATCACAAGTGAAACTTGATCTAATCACTCAAGTGACTTAATCAGGAAGTTGCATTAAAATATTCAAAAGCCCATATGTATATATATAAGTAGGTTAAGAGTGATAAAAAGGAAATGGAAAAAAAGACATGATATAGTCAGACAGAAAGTATAAAACCACCTTCAGTTCTAAAAGCCTTGGACTATAATAACAAAAATGCATCTAAAAAGAATGTCTATTAAACAAGCTCTCCATATATATCATGATACAATATTGGGAAAAACTTCCCTAAGTCACATATATTTCTGTATTGTCTCAATGGGAAGACACTACACTGTACCTGATGGTGGCTGCAATTGACTCTTGTCAAATTTACAGTACTAGGGTATATAGCTGCGCAGCTGTAGCTCTTCGGAAAAAAAATATTGACAAACCGGTCTGTCAATATTTTATTTTCTGGAGAGCTACAGTTCTGCAGCTACAGGGTATATTATGGTGGTAGCATGGGAAATACTGCGGAGTTTAATAACAGTTTTTTAAGGGGCTCTAATTTTGATGTCATCTGTTTTAAATGTGATGATGCCCATTGTTATGGCTAATTTCCTTAGTCACATGTATAGTTTTTTCATTCAGATGTAAACCCTGTGACCAACAAAATTAAACAAATTTCACTAAATAAACAAGATGTCCCCCAAAAGTAACAAAAATGATACTAAGTACCAGGTAACCTCATGCAGTCAATAGGATTTTGAAAATCGAAGATAAATCCAATGAAACTTGATTACTGGAGAGCTCAATATTAGAACAGTGCTATCATATCCCGACCCCCTTTAATATCCAAAAAGAATTGAAAATCAGTGAGGGTTAGGTGTGAAAGGAGTTTTTGCAGCTATATCTTGAACTCCATCTCCAATAGGATCTTGATCACTGTAGACAAAATTTACATACCCCGGGTAACCCAAATGTTTGCTACCATACCTGTGATACCACCACACCACCAATGAAAGCCTTTTATTCTTTTGACAGAACAAGTGTGCATTAAGTATGCAGTAGATATGCATAAGAGATACAGTTCTTAAGAAGTCAATCATAAGGCGTATATACATATATAAGTTCTATAGTGTATTTCTTACCCATTCCATAAGGTTTTATTTCTAAAATTCACAAAATCTACATCTATTCTAGCAGATACATGCAAAAAAAGAACTATCGACCAAACAAAATATTTTTACCTTATACTGCAACAATTTTGAAGAAAAAAAATATTTGACATTCGAAACATTGGTTAAAAGTCAAAATTCACATATTTCTCAGAAGACTTCATTACTTTAAAAATAAATGGTAATATAACAAACTGTAAAGTTAACATGGCAGTGGCCTCAATCAGCCAAACATGACATTTCAAGCATGAAAACAGTAGCTCTTTCTATTTTATAAGGAATCATATGATACATTATTATTTTATAACACTACATGTATTACTGAAACAGCAAAACTCGAATATAACGAGCACGGATATAACAAACTTACAGCAGCTGCTGTAATGAATAATTATTCATGTCCCGACAAAGTTCTTATATAAGCCTACAGAAGATTGCAGCATATAACGAACATGGTTATAACGAATTTACGGCTATAACAAAGTAATTTTTATCCCCCCCCCGCCAAAATTTTATCATATTTTATCATTAATATAACGAATATTTTCAAATTTTTCAAAACAAATTTCTTTGAAGATACATGATATTTAAAATTGCATCTATGAAATACTCATATTCATAAATTTTGCAGATTTACTTTATCAAATTGAAGAGAAAGGGTAACATTGACCTTTTTTTGTAAATGACAGTAACATTGATTTTGTAATTTACTATAGTTTGAAGTATTTTCAGCTGATTATTTCATATATGTATACATATGTATATTTGCTACAAAATTTTTTACGAATTCGCTATAAACATATCATGATATTACAAACTACAGCTAAAACAAAGTTTTTTCTATGGTCCCTTGAAATTCGCTACAAATGAGTTTTGCTGTATTTGATTTAAATTTACATCATAGAATGTAAACATCCATCAGACAATAATATCATATGATATGACTAAGTATTGTTTGTGACATTTCAAATTATGCGATAAGATTTCATTAAATGATAAATAAAGCTCTGTTAAATATAACTTTAAAATCATTACATTATGGTATACATACGTTGCAATATCAAAGTATAATTGCTATCATAATACATTTACCGGTAGTACTAGTACCATACATCCATCATCTCATATCTATCATGCAAGTTTGGCATAGTTTGATATCATAATGTATGATACAAGATATCTGTGGGCCAATGCTCACTAGTAATACCCCCACTTTAATGTGAATAAACAAAATAGGCAGCTTAAGTTGACATTTAACAGGAAGTTGACTTCCAATTGGTACAAAAATGAATCTTTACGTATGCCTAATAAAGAGTGTGTAAAAAATTTCAAGCATATGCAATAATTAGCTGCTAAGAAATTTTCGACGAATATTTCCAATAATTTTAGCTAAAAATAAACAAAGTCATTATTTAACCGGAAGTTAACATCGAATTAATTGATACAAAATAGAGTGTGTTAAAATTGTTAGTACCTCCAATGAATAGTTGCTGAGAAAAATGCGACAGAAAATTTTGTTTTGGACAGACAGACAGACACACAAGGGTAAAACAGTATACCCCCTCTTTGGATAGGGGTATAAAATACCCATAATAATTATATGGTTTTGTTTTTTTTAATAAAATAATTTCCTACCCAGAGTTAGTTGTGGCACTGGTGATGTCTTGGGTAGTGGTTGGTGCTAGGCTTGTAGTTCTGAAAAATAAAGATACCACAGACACTCGCTTATTGTCAACTTTTACTCTATTAACTCTATATTATAAATGCTTTTGCTCAGAGTTGTTTGATTATTCTAATGTCAGATGTGAACTAAACACTCTGAAGAATTGGAAATGGTCATTTAAGTACAGGTTCACGTAAGAATCAGGCAAACAGTGATAAGTCATATATTTCATATTGAGATGATAATTTACTTTGAGAACAGTATATATAAGTGTTCTCAAAAAATGATAAAATTTTTAGTGAATCGTGCATAATTGTGAAGCTGTGTTACTAAAAATAGATCCACTCTATCACAGTTTTTAAACACAATGAAAACACTATGGTATGAAGATCTGACAGGATTTCCAGTAATTCAGTGTCAATTCATTTATTCAAAAATGTTGGTATGAAGAGAAAACAATGCCCTCTTCTTTTTTCTAATGTTAAAGATGTAGTATCCCATTGGTTTCCATGGCAACCACGACAATAATGAGCCATACAGTCTTTAAAATTAGAGAAAAACGATCACTTTTATGTCTCTTTTTTAAAAAAACAGCAAACATATATGACTGTGTATTATAAATAAATGAATAAAGGATATTCTGAAATATTTTTTTACATAATAAAAAGTTTTGAAAAATTAACAGACGGTTTACATAATCTAAGCAATCCTGTGGGATTCCTAACAAAATTTTAAAAATCTTTATCATTTTTACATGTATCTAAGAGTAATAATATAATTATATTGCATATTCATAGTTTCATTTTAAAACAAGGATTAGACTTTGATTTCATTAATGTGTAAATGTTATTGTTTTAACCCATTACCTGTGAAAATGTGATCTTACATCATTATTGATCGGGATCGGAATACCAAATATTGTGTTTCAAATTTATACCGAATTTTCTCAGACTTCTAAATGATACGTTCATAAAGTTATCAAAAGTTTAGTTTTCAACAATATTTAATGATGTATCACAAGTCTTAAAACAATATATAAGTATGTCTATCAAAAAATAATGGAAGTAGCCAAAGTTAGCAAGGCTTACGATAACTAACAGGGAAAAGGAACAATATTAACTGTCCGACCTGCTGTATATCATGGTTATAGTGAGTAATATGTACAACCATTAAAAACTTATATACAATATTGTTTGTCTCGGTGGTCAATAATACCTTAACCTACATGTACTTTTGAGGAATTCATATTATTTTTACGTAATTTGAAATGAGGTTGTTGGGGATGTTGACTTAAAAAAAAAATAACACAATTCTTTTTTTAACAAAGATGTCTGCATATTTGTTAAATACCATGTACAGCATATTAAGCAATTAAAATGAATTTATCAAATTATTTGGACCCTTAGCCCAGCCTTTCCAATCAAAAATAAATATATTTTATACTATTACAATGTACAGTAAAACAGGCTAGCTCATATCTGATATATAAATTTAGATATGTTTGTAGACTATAGGGGGGGGGGGGGGGTCCTCAGTAAGCATCAATTTATTGTAAGCGTAATTATTGTAACCCTGTATTAGTTAATATAATGTGCATTGGATATAGTTTAATCATTAAGGGCATGCTTTATATTCCAGAATTTAACAAAACATATAAGCATTTTTCACTCCCTTTCTAGATATTGATATACATTTTTAGATATTTATTCAAATATACTACAAGGTAGTATACTTAATAAAAACAACCATATGTAGAAAACACGTGTGACACCATAACAAGTACTTTATTAAGGTGGCTCTATACACCCACAGTTTATTTAAATTTTCAATAGAAGACCACAAAACATATACTTATCAAATATTAAAATGACGATAGGGATACTATAGGTATTTTTAAAGAATTTTTTAATGTTTTTTCGTGTTTTTGTAAAATATTTTTTAAAAAGACAGCTATCAACAAATTGAGAGAAATCATTTTGTCATATGATGGATATTTCCTTCGGACACATAAAAAAAAATATAACACTTCTTAACATTCAAAAATGTTATTATTGCAATTTTTTTTAGTATTTCTCCAAAACATATTTTTTCATATTTTCTTACTCTGATGACAAATCATCTGAAAAAGTTGCTTGATGTTATAAGAAAATGTATTTTAATAAATGCGAAATAAAAAATTGAATGAAAACAATTGCAAATAAACACAAAAAATATCTAAAATTTTATTTGGTATGAAAGTTCCTCATGTAAGGGTTATCGTTCCTAAGTCCCAAGGCCCAAACACCTTGGGGACTTTTCATTTCTGAGTTGAAGAAAATTTCCTAAATATAATGTTGGAATGATAAATACATGCATATTTCATTATAGACTTTGCCCTGTATAAGTGAATATAATCACTTTAGTGCAAAACTAAGTCAAATAAATAAAGGGAAACATTGACTAGGCTTATAGGATTTATGTATCCCAACCTGAGAGAAATTCAAAGCAACCCTCTCATCCCCGTTAGGCGTCGATATTAATGTGCATTAAAGTATATTATAATTGAAATATTTTCACCTGTTTAGAATTTTCTTTCACGGTATTCAACCAAAAAATACGTTTTAGAAAGTTTTGGAAAGTTAAAAAATTTCTTGTTCTCAACGGGAATCGAACTCATGACCTACTGGTTTGTAGTGAACCCACTAACCCACTGCGCTACGGTGTAACATATCGATGATGCTAAAGAAACTCTTTAAAAATTTATACTTGATTTTATTGTTTATTTCGATAAATAATACCACACAACGTGAAGGTGTCACATACCACATTACTTGTAAGTAATGAATTTTCCAATTATCAAATTAAATCTATCCATTTAACACATTTTTCAAAATAGCGGTTCCCATACAATTCACCTCAGTTTAAATCAGCCAATACCGGAAATGCATGTTTCCAGATTTACTTTTTTGCGTACTGCGTCATCAAAAAGTGGTGTATAGAGCCACCTTAAACTGACTTCCAGTCATACATATAATAAACAAGTTGTACATGAATAACTCGATATACATGACACCATACATGTCAAAATGTATCACACATACTATATATGGCTATATCAAACATCAACCAATAGATTACATATTGATTTTTTTCCCTCAATTTGGACCCTGGAAAGGCTAAAAGTTTACAATTTTTTTAAAAGAAAATCCTAAGTGAACAATTGCACACAAACAAGGCATGTTTGTGAAACAATTATGCCCCCTCCTTTGGAAACATCTGAGAAGAAAATGCAAATAATTGGAATTTTTTTTAAGTCCAAGGTCAAAAATTGCTCAATCATACCCAAAAAATAACTTTGCCTAGATCTTATTCAGATAAATCTGTATACCAAATTTCATTTCAAAATGTGGAACCCCTGCGAAGAAAATGAATGGTAACTGTTGGTGGACTGGCCACCTTCTTCGAAGGGGGGATAAAAATATTGCATACATTTATATGAATGTGCAGCAGTTGGGTAAATGCTGTGTATACAAATTTATGCTATTAGAATATTCCTATATACATGTATATGTAGTCCAAAAATGAAGCTACCATCATGGTAATTACATATATAAATACAAAATATGAATTTCATGAAAATGCATTAATTATAGTGCATATCATGCAGTACATTTCATCAGATGGTTACATTATTTTTACCCGAAGTGATTTTGCCCCGTTGTGGGCCCTTTAACGCTGCACCGTGCATCTACTCTGATAAATTTCCCCCCATGCATCAAAAATTTTCTGGGGAAAACACTGTATGTAGTCCAAATAATGTAGCTACCATCATGGTAATTACATAAATACAAATATTAGTAATTAAAGATGAAATCATGATTTATCATGATAAGTACATAGTATTTCACTAGTTATCTTATTATATAAATATCACAGCATTCTGAGATTCTTTTTTTATATTAGAAATTCAATTAACTTAATCATTAGTTATTGTTCTGTCTTCCTTGGTTATTAACCATGCAGCTAAATTTGTCTTTCTTAATGCTAATTACACATAATTTTTCTTGAAGTAATGAGATATAAAATTTCTTTTTTCTTTCTATACATGTATAATGGACAATCAGTGAGAAAGGGACATACATATATGCACTTATCTTCTACATAAATTAGTTATACATGTACATCTTATTACTGTTATATATATTAACATAGTTTTTTGACATTGAAAAAATTTGAGTGTGAAGTTCAATGTTAGTTATTTCCTCATATACATGTAGTTTGTAAGCTCTTTATCTGTTGGAGTTGTTTTAGGTCCTAACATAATCAATTGTTTTAATTTCTCTGATTGCCCTGGTGCAATCAGATTAAACACTGAGTGAACACATTCTTCGACTTTTCGCTTGTTGAAACATTCTGTAAGATATATTCTGCCTCATCAGTTCAGTTTGATGTTATGACAGGGTCTATGATTGTCAAAGTTCTGAGCCCTGAAATAGAAAGATTTTAAAACTAGAAATATTGTTACTTTTCATATGTAATGTAAAACAACATTTAAATATTAATACACCAGTCATGTCAATAAAGCCTAGATAAAACATTGATTCCTATTCCAGTCTGAAAAGAAAGAATCAGTAGATAGGGAAAGTTGATGGTTGGGTGGATTGGTCTATGTTAATAAAATTGAAGGTAGGGCCAATTGTGGAACCCTATTAGACACTATTAAATCAATGTAATCTTAAATGAATTAATCAAAGAAGATTTGAACTTCTGCAATGGGATCTCAACCCATGACCATGCATTTATGATACACTGAATGGTTTGGAATAGGGAAAAACAACAGGGGATACTTGCCAAACCATTACATAAATTAATTAGATCTTCAAATACCAGCAACAAATATAATTGTTAAGGGTGGGGTGTAAATTGACCAATGAATTATAAAAATATGGGATAAGAGATAACCCCCGGGCATTTGCATACCAAAGTAATCGCCACGTCTTATCATGAGCTGTATCAAAGAATTTACATGTACCCATACATTTAAGGGTGGGGATCTCTACTGGAACACAGCGAATTACAGTATATATTGAGGGGGTGGAAATGACCTAATCATAATTTTAACCTTTGCAATTATTTTATAAAATTATATTATCGGTCAAATATTGTTAAAAAGAAATTTCTAAAAGAGTGAAAGTGTTTTGATTATAATATACTTTTATCCACATCAATACCGACAGGTGTTCCATACCCCCAAGTTTAGTGAGGGAAAAAACCCCACCTTATTTTTACCCCACAATGAAAACAGCTGTAAAAAAACCTACAATGTGGAACTTTCCATTCAAGATTGACTGGTGTTTTGTTTCAATTGTTGATTGAGGCATGAACATATATTAGTTTCTAATATACATGTAGGGATACATCATTTTTCAATGTATCTGAAAACAAAGGGCAGTGTAAGGCTACTGCAGTACATTTATTCAAATCAAGATATGAATATAAGTTATAACAACGCACCTTTTATAATTAGACTTGTAAATGAACAGATGAAAGCATACATTCGTAAAGTATGCAGTTATATTTGAGTGTCCGGATAATTGCCAAAATCAATCGCTTTGATGTTCTAAAAATAGATTCGGGGAAAACCAGTATGATCACCGATACATGTAGTGAAATATGCCAATAAAACGAAAACTTCACTGCAGTTTTTAGTTAACTTATATCACTGTTTGAAAAAGCTTATTTCATTCAACATGTATAGCGTGGATATGCAATAATATACCTGTATATAATGTGATTCTTTGGGGTATGACTTCCTTCGCTGTCCGCGGCTGGGTCGACAGGTTGTTTGTCGGCCATCACTAAGTTTTAAACCTTGCAGATGTCTTGTTATGTCTCTGCAACAATTACAAAGGGTCACTGGAGTTGTTTATTCCGGATCGGCTTTATACAGACTTGTGAAACTGTTTGCGTAGTGTCCCGAAACCGTGTAGTCTTCTCGAACTTCCATTTTCGCGCACTAGCGTACGTAGCAACGAGGCGCCATCTAGCGACGATATTGTGAATCAACCAAGAAAGACAACCAGATTTCACTCGAATTTGCTAATTTTAACGGCAATTTAAACTCAAAACTCAAACTTTTCAATACTTTTTAAAATTGGAAATCATTGTGCTGAGTGAGTTAAGTAACTATTTATAATCAATTTTTCCCGTAAGGTTTGCTGTTTTTAGTAATTTGATAAAAATATATGCTATTTTACTAAGACTTGCACGGCGTCAAAATTGAGCGCCTTGTCAATATATCGGGCCCGTATTCAAAAACGAAACGGAATATTTCAGAATAATTTGGCATATACATTCTAAACATCCCAGTTTCTTGCTTGGTAAAATTTCGTTTTATTTTGCGTCTTATCACTTATCACAAAATTTCGATATTGCCTGATTCTTACGTGAACCTGTACTTAACATGTTTAATAACACAATGATGACAAACTTTATCATTTAAACAAAATATATTCAACATGCAAAATTAATATAAAAAACTCGATTCTTTAATCCATGAAAATCAAAGGTGAGAAATTATGTATGAACAATAAATTCTGAATTACAATTTTCTACAATGTGACTAAATTTGGACCAGTATACAGTAAAACTCAGTTAAAGCAAAGTCCAAGGAACCAATGAAATTGCCTTGTCATATCCGTAATTCATTATATCCGTATAAGGAATTTGTAATAATATCTATAAGCGAATTCACTTTATACATGTTTTCTTTTACCAAACTATATTTTTTGCCAATTTTAACTGAGGCTTAAAGCTGAACACCGCTCGTATAAATAGGCACTGTCCGCCATATTTCTCTTTAATCACTGCTGTCCCTACAACCCTTTTATAAGGGACAGACCTCTAAACAGTTCAAAGTACTTCGCTGTAGAGGTCTCACCTGTGTGGACGTACATTTTGCCTCGCCGTGTTACCCGGTCGCGATGAAATTATCACATTTTACGCACTTTTTGAAGCCAGGAGAATACTAACATCAAATAAATTGGTCAATGCATTATTTACGAACAGAAAATGAACATAAGATAAGAAAAAAATGCATTAAATCTAAAGACCACGAAAGGAATACTACATGTCGGCCACGAGGTTCAGGTGTGCAATCGGGTGTAACGAAATCGAAGGGTTTATATACCAAGTATCTGTGTGACGGTGCCTATTTACGAGCGGTGTTCAGCTTTAAAATAAAAATTCATTACTTTAATACCTTTAAAGGTATATGTGGCGTATTTTTTCATGCCAAGAAATATTTGATTGATTTATTTATTTAAATATGCTATATAAAGATTTATCTTCAGAATAAATTACGCAGTTTATATCAATCGGGTTAAAAAGATATAGAAATTAAAAAAAAATTTTTATAATCATTTTCGAGTCCATGATAAAAAGAGCATATGTATAAACCCCGCCTTAAATCGGCCACGTGATACCACGCTCAGTCTATCAGAACAACAATGAAGACAGGTATACCGTTAAGTTTGACAGATTTGGCCAAGAAAGAAAAAAGAGACAGACTGACAAGGATAGGAACATAGGGAAGATTGTCAACGGAGACCATGTAGATTGATGGAATGGGAATTAAAGCCGAATTTAACTTAAGTTTTTATCATGAAGTTGTAGGGGTTTTGCTTGTCAGGTTCGTATGTGCTCCATGTGTTCCATTTCTTTACTTTAAGTTATGAACCAAAAGTGGATTTTCGTTGAGAGAAATTTTTGAATAAAGAATAAATAAACACGCTCAGTACATGCATTCCTCAGGGAGAGGGGGTATTAACTCATTTTACCATGTCGTTGATGCTAAAATAGTGTTTCATATTTATTACACATAATAAGCAATTAGCGAAATATCTTTCTACATCGTGTCTTCCAATAGTAGGTTTTCCCGCACTCATGCGCAGTGGCGTTACAAATGGCCGATCACATTAATATTCATCAAACGTGTAGGAAAGTTTAGAGACAAATAACTAAGGAAAAAACATGTTTTACAGGCCTAGTCAGTTTGTGAAACGTCTTATTATAAGAAGCATGATGTATATTTTTACTAAAACTCATTCAAAAATTCTACTCCAAATACACCACATATACCTTTAATAATCGGGTTGTGAATTGAAAAAATTATATGAAAATTACTTCATTCAAACTATTTTGTTAGATGGTAGTGCAAACTTGTTTAAAGTTTAAAGAAATTTGTTATAAAAATGTTAAATTTCGTTATTATTCACCCCTACGGGACTCAAAATCTGTTCGCTATATCTGTTAATTTATTATATCAAAATTCGTTATAACTGTAAAATTTTTCAAAGATTTGTTAAGAATTTTAACTGGGACTCATAAAAAATTAGCTTTATCCAAAAATTTGCTATATCCATCTTCGTACTAAACGAGTTTTACTGTACCCAGTAATAGCAACTAAATAAACAAACCATGACTTTCAATTAGACATGAGCTTATTGATAGCAACAAGCAATTGATAAAATGGCCGGATTAAGATACTCATTACAGATTACCATTTTCTGTCTAAAGTAAAGTCTAAATAACGTTTAGTTAGATAACCGTAATGTCGCGTGTATAACACGCACTTTTTTTCAGCCTAAATTTGATCAAAAGTGGGGGGTGCGTGTTGTACATAGGACTAAAATTTTAACCCATTTTTTCAAGCCGCGATTCTTGATACCACGGGAGTAGTAGCGTGTTATGCAAGTTGTATCAGTATATACTAAATTTACTGCATCAGAAATACCTTATTCTTAGTTTTATTTCCATGTATTGAAATATTTATCCTCTCTCAACACTATTTCCTGCATCAAACAAGTTAAAATATCGCCAGTGTATTCGCCATTACGTAAGCAGCCACCTGTTGACTCGGCGCGTGGTCAATGTTTGTTTAACAATTTCCGGTGTCAGAAGCATGCACCTGTCTTGTGTCGGACTTGATACACAGGGTGTTTTCAAGTGTATGAAGATAAGCGATTATTCTGATTTTATTAAACTTAATTACTTCGTTTCCAGTTATGCAGTTAAACGTTATTGCTTTACATAGACTGCTAAAAATACATCGATCATTTGATAATGACGATATACGACATACATATGTTTCTTCACAATGTTTATCTAACAACAATCAATGAGTTTGACTATATTTAATCAATTAAATAATTTCTTATGATGTTGTTTTGGTTTATAACTGCAAACATTATTACTTTTAAGCACTAAGCTCGGTTGCCGTTCTTCTCTACGTATGATGATCTTCAATTTCTCCGCTGTTGTATAAGAAACTCTTTACGAAGAATGATACCGCCCATGTAAATTATGCCGTCCTTTTTAAGTAAAATTGTAAGACCTTTGACTCTAATATCGCTTGGGCCATGTTCCAATCACGAAATTGCAGTAATTGCGCTTGGGTTATAAAATTATCATTTAACATCGATAGTTATTTGGAAAAATGGCGGCCGTCGATTTTCATCGCTGTGCTATGTTCCGATCACAAAATTAAAGAAAGTGCGCATTGATTATAAAATTATCATGAAACATTGATATTTTGGGGGGAAATTGCAGCCCTTGATTTCGTCAATTTTTGGGTGCGTGTTATCAAAGGACCTGCTGTTTTCTCGCCATTTTTTGGTCAACTTTGGGGGGTGCGTATTATACACGAGTGCGTTTTATACACGATACATTATGGTATATTTCTAAGGTTAATATGAAAGACCTTACAAACTTTACAATTATACATGATTATTAGGCTCAAATATGGATTTAAACATTGAATAAAATTTATATCTAAATGAAAAGTGGACAAATATCATCTACTTACGTTCCATAAAAGTCTTCATAACAAATTTGATCTAAAAAGAGATATAAAGAAATATGGTACTAAATATATAATTAAGCACAAAAAAAACCCCAATTTCTGAGCTTTAGTCATTTCCTTTAAAACTCCTGGCTCAATAATTTTGGAGGAGGAGTTGAAAATGTGAAATTTTTCCTAGAAAACCTTAACATATTACTCACTTTGCGAGACAATGGATAAAGTTCAATGGCAAAAGGTCACCAGAGTGACTCAGATGAGCTTAAATTAACTTTGAGGGAAAATACAGTGGTCAGATAATTGAAGATATAATAATGTCAGGATCTTTTATCTGCATATATTTGATTCATTTTATCTTAATTATCGCCTTCAATTTTATACAGGCGAAGAATGAGCTATTTTAAAAGAAATCCTAATCAGTATTGAACAATCTAAATGAACGTGCTTAACAAAATCTTTGTTGAAAATTACCTAAACTCTCACAGCAAGGAAGTAGACACAGCCCATTAATAATTCAGATGTTGATCATGGTTTGTATAGACTTCAATGTATCCATTATCTCAAAGTTTGCATACTTCTATATATTGTATTCATTGGAAGAACATTTTACAGATTTTTATTATGATTACTAGTATTTATTCCTGCTGGACACAGAGTCCATTAATTTTGTGAAAATAATTTTCCTATATAGCAACCATTTTGTCAATATATTGCCACCATATCAGTCTCATGTCTGAAAATTACAGTATGAATGAATTAAATCCTCAACACGATTCTTTTCTCTTTGATAAAATTGAAATTCTACAGTGAAGTGGACAATTGTTCATTGTCTTGTTAAAAAATATATGTGTATTTCTCATTCCAAGAGGGTGTAGCACTTTATTTGAACAAATGTCTTTATTCTCCAAGTTCACTCAAGCTTATGATAACTTTATTCAAAGTTTGATTGAAAAAGGCCCACTCTTTACAAAGAAGAAGATAAAAACATGAATCAAGTAAACAATAAGGACAATAGAAACAATGGAAACAATGCAAGGAAAGAAGAGAGCTGACTAATTTTTATTAGTATGAGTCTTCTGCTTAGATGAGCTAATGAAAAAAATCACAGTATCAATACAACAGAAAGGCAAGCTGAACAACAGTTTGTCAAAAGCCAGTATTTACTGACTTGATCGAGTCAGACTTGCTGAACATTTTTCTTCTTCAAACCTAATCCATAGCCTAATCGTGAATAGGTTGACAGCTGGAAGATTTGTGTAATTATTAACTAGCTGGATATGCATGTATATTATTGATCAATAAATACTTCAAAAATTCAACTTGAAATTTGTGTTTTTAATTGTCACTATGTATGCCAATTATGCTGAGAACAAGTACATGTACCACCATACAAATCACTTGTAATAAATATATTTATAAAAGTTACTGAAAACACGTGTGTTTGTTTTGAATTAAGTGGGCGTGTCGATATTACATATCCATTGGCTGTTTACGGGTGTTTATGGGCGAATAGGGTGAATTATTCCGTGCTACGCATGACTTGTACACATATAAAGTAGAATTTGGGGGTTTTTAAGTTATTCGAAGTTCGATGCCACTTTGCAACAGACTATCCCCACCCACCCCTCCCAAATGATAAAATTGAATTTCTGTCAGTTTTTTGTTTCTACATTATTTTTTCTTCTTTTGTAGAATGAGTATGCTTGTACTTGTTTATGAAAGTAAAGAGACTGAGAGCCGATTACTTTGTACTATATTTTACATTATACGATTATTAAAGTCTGTTGCATTCGCGCATGCAAGCTTATCCTATAAATTATGTGATTGTGTTTTATTTTATAAATAATTTATGTTCGGTTGAACTGGTGAATAAGAACAAAAAAGAGTAATAATTTTGTTGAGATTAGTATGCTTAATGTTGTGATATATGCTTGATGTCACTGCCATGCAGTTTGTCTAGGATTTGCTGGTATTGTTGATTTAGTAAATAAATGTTACAAATATTGCATCATTCAATGCAATATTTATCTTCCATTTATTTCCCTTAAAATATGAATCCCATAACCATGCATGTTTAATTACAGCTACTTATTCCTCTTGAAGTTCAAATTTTTGGGATAATGAAATAAAAAAGGGTTTTAAAACCATAACAAGTCTATTGAAAGGCATAGCAGTAGTTGTTCCATGAATGAAATGAAGCTCAAAATGAAAAACGTGTTTAGGCTAAGAAAAATAATTTCTTGGTTCTCAGGCTAATATTTTCAAAAACAGATGCAGTCACCAGTGATATTTTTTCTTTTTATTTCATAAAATAACCTTCAAAATGACCTTCATAACTTATTGTAATCTCATATGAATTATTGTTTATTTTTATGCGCTTAAACTGTACATTTTCTTAATAGGGTAAAATGCGTTCAAAATATATAAAACAATTAAACACTGCCAAATTGCTCTGTGAAGCATATCTTATCAAAATAATCAATCTGTATATTTTAAAGGTTTATTTAAAATAAAAAAAAATATATTTCTTGGAAAATACGTCAAGATTGAATATGAAAAGTTTCGCTGGTATCACGCAAATAGTCAGCTCACAATCAAACATGTCCGCAAACTTTTCTAACAACCCTTGTATATGGTTGCTTCTTAAATTTGTCTGTCTGGTTCAGAGTGAACCAACTTCTATGTTGATGATTACATACTGATCTAAATTTATTAACTAAAAGGTTGTGATATATATAAATATAATATATATATATATGTTTATCTCAATATAGGGTGGATATCACTCATGGGATAAATTTTTGATATTCCACTGTGTGTTCTTAGGCCACTTGACATCATAATTAAACATTACGTAGCTTCAGGCAGATTATTGATGTAGAATGAATGTCACAAAATAATTCAGTTGAAAAGCGTAGATTAATAAATATGCAGCATTTAATGCTGTTTCAGTTTTTTGGGGTTTTTTTGTAAATTAATAAAAATATACCAGAAAATGAAATGTTTGTTTGTTAATCTTCAAAGAACTTTTTTCATGCGTTAAGTTGTTGACGTCTTGTAGTGAATGTATTGTGCGGCTCACAATTTTAATATTTACAGAAAGATCAAGGTTTAACAAAAGATTGAGTTTTAACTTATGGTAAAACATGTGATAAAAAGAATCTCTCATGATTTGCGATGTTATATGATTTTTATCCAACTCTTTGTGCAATTCCTATCCCCTCACCAAGGCTCGGGGATAGAAAACACACAACTCGATAAAAATCATATAACATCGCAAATCTTGAGAGATCCTATATATATCACACCAGTATATATACACACAACCTTCTTGAAACCCAATATTTATTACTCTGTAATTTGTTTACTTAGTTTGGTTTGAGATAGAGTTTACATATTTAATAGATTCAATCAATAATTAATTTTATTAAATGTACCATATTAAAGTCTAATCATCTCATGCAAAGTTAGTTTATTTTCCAGCCATTTCATGAGAAAAAGAGAGGGTGTGTGTTTATACACATATGGTTTAACAAACACCTGGAGAGTCAGACATGTTACTGCAGATACCATGTGCACTGTGGGTTGTATGGGTAATTCTCAAACATATTTTTAAAAAATGCTCATTTATTCATTATGCTTCAATGCACTATTTTAATTAATATTTATCTATCATATCTGTTTATTATACATAAAAAATACTTAATATCATCTTATCAATCCTATAATGCAATGTTGACTTTACTTTAAAAAACCCGTAGTTCTAGACTTGAAGTCAATACTCTAATGTATTTGGAATGAACATATAACATCAGATTTCATAGTGTTTTTGCAAATGAAATTTTGATAAAGTACATGGAATACATTACTGGTACTGTACCAGTTATCGGCTAAGACCAGTTATCAGCTAAACTGAGGGTTCGGGTCTATAGCACGTGAATATCCGAGATTTTTTAGTTCAGTCATCTGTTTCTAATAAAGAAAAGTAAGTTTGCTTGAAAACTTTCAATATGTTTTAAACATGAGCTTAAACGATCATTGTTTACCGCTGAGTTTACATCTTTGCACTTTCAGCAGTGGGGGAAGTGACGTAATAAGTTAAACATAGAATATTACCTCGTTGTGATACGTTATTATATCCCTTCTTTGATTTGACATATAAAATCAATACATTTAACATGTATAAAAAAGGGAATTCACAATTTCCGACAGATTCGTAGCGCAATTGAACGCCTGATTGCATAATAATGCTTTGAATAGTCTACGATTTGGTGTATTATCGTCTGATAATAAACGAATCATTTTATGAGTTTTGTTTATTATGTATCATGACCCCGACTACTTTAGTCTGACCCCACAAGGGGCATAATTCAAACTACATTTAGCAGAGTATAAAATTGACATGAACACGGATTTTACTATGTTATTATCACAAAACCGATAACTCGTACAGTAAATCGTAAAAACTCGAAAAATTCGGGGCGCGCTAAAAAGCATTAAAAAAAGATGTTTTGGGTTCTAAATAATAATATAAACTAACAGATTGATAAATAAGGAGTTCAATTTTTAAAGTATGTCAAGTTTTATCGAAAAATATCAAGAAATAAGGAATTACGAAAAGAAAACGTCAAATTTTAGCCGATAACTGGTACAGTACCAGTATGAAGATAATATATACAATAGAAACTTAAAGAAAAAATTCACCTTGATAATTATTTATTTTATTTGGTGCACTATGGAGGAAATTATTTTGCATCCACACATGGGAAACTGTTCATGTTATTAAATGCATACAACTCGAACTCAAAAAATGCAATGCAAACTATTTATGTACACATTTCTTTTCTTGTGTATATTTAGTTTAAGTCAATATTATTTCCTGTGTATGGTGATTTGCAAACCCAAGGTAGAAAACGGCATATCCTAGAGGTTTCCACACCTGTTCAAGACAAAAGATAGCCTCTAAATTGCAAACTTCTTTGTCTAACTGTACAACACCCCCCCCCCCTTTCTATCTTGCAGATGGGGTTTCTTGATTAATGAGTGTCGTCAATCCAGATATTCTCTTATCATGATCTTTATAAGAGAGGGAGAATGTTAATCAAATCAACGCGCGAGGTGCACCAGTTGTTCCTTCCAAGATAAGGGAAAAAAGTCTCGTTCTAATAGTTTTCAAGTTGGGAGAACATAAGTATGCCTAACAATAAAGTATTCTACACTGTTTGTGATGTTTTATTTCAAGTAAAGAGAAAGGAAGCATGCCTATCAATGAAGTATTCTACACTGTTTGTGCTGATTTGATTTCTAGCAAAGAGAAAGGAAGCATACTTAAAAATGAAGTATTATATTACACTGTTTGTGATTTATAATTTTAAGACTGATATACTGTGTTTGTGAACTTCAAGTTTAATTCGTATACTTCTTTTTTTTCAACAGAATCTCTCTCTCTCTCTCTCTCTCTCTCTCTCTCTCGTTAAGACTATGGACACAATAAACACATGCACTTAATTTTGCTATTTATTTTGAATTTGCAGAGAACCCAAGTTCAGTTATATGGTACCAGTTTTAAAGATATATATTATGGCTATTGTTTGCATCAAATAGAAGATTTTTTGTCAATTCTATCTATATTTTTCACGCGCGACACTCTAATCAGCTTGTAAAATACACCGACTTCCCAAATTACTTGCCGGGGGGGGGGGGGGGGGCGGCACCTGTAAAGAGAGATACGTCTCCGCAAGAAATTAATTGATTATTATTATTAATTAATATGCGAACGATATACAACAGAGACAAAAAAGCACACCATGTTTATTCATTGAATCTCTTAATTATCATTTTTCGTCAACCACTAGAGGGTGCTTAAGGAGTGGTAATTATTTGAAGTCACGGGTTAGACAATTACAGTATACGGAGGCTGTTAAACAGCCTCCGTCTAAAAATGTCCAGATTATCTGTTTTGAAACGCCCCCTCTACCGCTTCAGGTTTCAATACACATCCCAAAATAAAGAGTCTACAGAGATTTTGCATTGCATCAGCCATTAATAAGCCCGAATGATAACGTTGAAAAATTGTGCAAGGTGTCCCGAGTACTTCCGAATGGAGAAAAGATGTAAACATTTCCCATTATAAATCTCCGTAAGAAATTTGTTTTCTGCTTAATTTTTTTGATTTTTTTTCTTACCTTTGTTTCAACATCTATACCACCCCTTTTATTTGCATTTAAATAATAAATGAAATATATCTCGCACAAATTCAATGTATTAGCTTCCAAACCAGCCCATCTTTGAGACTCTGCTAGTCATCGTTAAAGCTAAACCCCCTGGACAAAAGAAGTCGTTAAATTTTACTAAAAGGGGAATAACTCAAAACCGGATAGGGATATTCCTCAACTAAAATATGCAACGACAACATCACGCGGCATGTTATCAGTCCTGAAAATTTCAAAACAATCGGTGAACAAACGAGCGAGATATTAAGCATCAAAGTTGGCGTCTAGAACAAAAAAAAATAAGAAGAAATTTGAAAATTTTTCAGAATAATAGTAAGGTTTTCCGCTGAGAGCGGAAAACCTTAATAAGTATAAGGATTGCATATTGCAATGTGCAGACGAATCAATTTAGAACGGAATCTTTCAATAGCTGCCTGCATGAAATTATGACAGATTTGTTTAAAAAAGTTAAAAAACAATAAATAATCATTGATTTATTTTAAGTAAATACATAATAATTTGATTTATTGTTTGATATTTCTTGGGAAAATATTACCAGAAAATATTGTGTTTTTTTTATATCCGGATGCAATTTAGCTATAATGCTTTAATTGGTAATAATTTAACCGTTCTCTAGGTCGGTATGGGGTGAAATATGAGAACACAAATTAACACGTGAAGATTCCAAAACTTACTTTCTAACTGCTGATGATACTGCTGACAAATACAAATATATATAGCTATTGGAAACAATAAAAGGGATTCTAGAAGCACAACTAACGGATGTCATTGAATAAAACGTCCAACAAGATGTTTGAGCAATTAAAATTTATGTGAATGATATTCTTTTATGACCGATCGATAAACGGGCCGGGGCGTGTAGATTTCAGTCCGGCTAGAGCTATGAATTAACTATACGTTTCCGTATAAGAAATAAATTAAGGGGATCACACTCGGTAGATGTAAATATATAATAATGTGTTCAATCAAAGTTAATAAAAACATTCCGTGATAAAAGTTTCGGGTTTAATATAAGCATTTTTAAAAATTAAATAAATGCAAAGAGAACAAGAATTTTTTATCAATGTCCATTACATAATGCTGATCTTTTTTGTAATTAATAATACTAAAAAATCAAGTGGGCAATGTTCTAAATCGGTGTTTTCGAATTAAATATTTGTCATTCCATTTTTTTAATCTATTTTTTTTAATGATAAAAATTGTTTCAGTAAATGCCAACAAATAGACAAAAAGTGTAAAAAGATATGCATTTATTATTCATAGCTATGGTATGATTTTATAATGGCGTAGTATACGTCGTACAAATAAAATTCGAACATGTATTGTTTTTTCTTTACACTGGACTGGTACACTCGAATCCAAATACAAAGGTACATGAAATAAAAGAAATATGCAATATCTGCATAGATTTAAATAACAAAAAAAGAATCGGTTTAGGTTGATATTATGGTAGACTCTCAGTAAATTTAATCTATATATTAATTATAAAAATATTATACATAAACATTCAACTTCAGTTTCCAAAGAGACCCAAGTCTGAAAGTAATTTTTTTATACTTCTTTACGTATTATATATATCAACATTGGTTCTCACATAATAATGTACATACGAATATCTAATATATAGCCAGTATTAAATATACATGCATTGAACGCTACAAATGGCCAATGACACGAGCAATGAAATTTGTCAATCAATGTAGTCTTTTTCAATTATTGCTATCAAATTCAAACACATATACAATCTTAAACTTGTGTACATAAAGTACAAAGTAATACACTTTTATCTTGTTTCAAAAAATAACAATCACGTCAACATTTTGAAATATTTCTGAGATTTGGTCAAATTTATTTAAAATGGCACGTTTTCTCATAATTTTTTGAGAAAAATGTGCCCGCATCCGTCGGCCAAAACGAAATTAATATATTTTACGTGATATCACATTGTAAAGTTATAATGTAAGTTTCATCGTGGGCGACGGCTGCGAACATAGTTTTCTATTTTAAAAATATTAAAGGAACTAGTGTCTTTTGCTCCAATATATAAAAAGTAAGCAAAACTGCACTGTTCATAACGTCACAATTAGTCTAATCAGGTAAATATTTATAAATTCTTAATTTATGGATATTCTTGTGTAAATAAATATTACCTTTCAACTTTATGTGATATCTTTAAAAGTCACTCTAAAACGAGGAAAATGTGACCGAAACTGTACCTAGCTCTTTTCAGAACAACCAGTCCCATCCTCAGGACACAAAAATACATAAACTGAGAAGGAAAAAATAAGAATTTCATAAATATGCAACTGTCCGATTTTATAATTTCTTTTATAGTTTTAGTTTAAGTTTGTGCTAGTTTGTAATAATACAACATCATTAAGTAGCAGATGTTTTAAGTTCTCTTTGCTGTTTAACGACATTGCTATGCTTATTAAAAACAAGAGGCCCATGGGGCCACATCGCTCACCTGAGCAACAATGGGCGTTCAAAAGATAGTGTGCCATATGGTCCCTCGGTAGAATAACAAAAAATAAATATTGTCAAGTATTCGAATTTTACACTTAATTTAGCATACACGTAATCTTTGACATTGCACCTTCATGAGATACTATTTTTTACCAGAATAAGAAAATCCTACGCAAGATATAAAACTAAACATTTGGTAGGTGTACACTGTTAAGTTGATAACTTCCAATTCCCTATATATATTCGTTCTGCCCCCCCCCCCCTTGTAAAGCGATCAAAATATATGAGAGCATGTAGGTACATTTTTTTCATCAACTAATTACTAGTTATTGTATTTTTTAAAAAAATATAATAGTTATTGTATTTTATTTAAAAAATACTACATGTATAGATGTGAAAAAGAAAATTGTACTTCAATGTGCTCAATTCCTCAAATTGAAAACATTCAAAAATTTAATTTGTCTTCTCCATTATAATTAAATGACTGTTATTTACCTCGCGTACAAACCAGGATAATTTTCCGCTGTGATATTTTCTTAGGAATAGCGATGATTACTTATCCCCGCAACAGAAATGTGTCAGAACTATGGAAACTGTTTTAAAGATGTCGTTTTCTATTTACTCGTGTTTGAAAAACTATCAAAATTGATGTAAATTTCACATTATTTATTGTATAAAGAGGGGGCTCCAGAGAGTAGGTATATACAGAATATCATTCTTTTATTTTGTTTTTACAAGTATTTAACATACTCTTATTCATATAGAATTTCTAATGTTCAACCAAAATTTCAGCGTCAATCGTAGAATTATAAGCAAGATACAGAGCTCACAGTTCGCCTAAGTTTGAGTCATATTTTGTTCACATGAGTTCATTACATTCAGCTTAAGATTTTTAACTTGGTATTTCCTATTCAGCATTCAAAATGGAAAAAAAGAATTGTCTAAGATTTTCAATTATTTTTATTCACTCAAGACCGGTTTACTGGTATTTGAGGTTCAAAATCAGTTTATACAAATGTACATAAACACAGTCCAGGATCACATGTACAGTAGGAGTAATAATGACGAAAAAAGGTTAAGTTTACAATACAATTAGTTGTTAAAGTTGGTTTCTGGAAGAACAGAGTATGAAAATGTTCTCAATAAATATTGACAAACTTTTTGTTTTTTTAATATTTAGTTTTTAAGATCTGTGTACAAACATATAATTGTGAGCAAATCTCTGTATCTTGCTTATAATTCGAAGCTTAACACTCAAATATGGTTAGTAAATAGAAATTGTAAACAATTAAACACAAGAAACATGCACTTTAACAAATAAGGAACACAATTTATTTTTTCGAAATGAATTATATATACATGTATACATATATACATGTATACATGTATATACCTATATATTTCCGTCAGCGATATCAAACTCTATTTAAACTGAATAAACTCGAGAAAATGCCGAGCATCTCAACAAAACCTATTGCATTAATCTACCATTACGCAAAAGATACTGCCGAATTACCGATAGAATAAATTGTATTTCAGTACTTTTTTTATACATCAGATTTTTCTTAATTTGCGCAGGTAAACAGTTAACTGTTTGATTTACCGAAGTCTCTGTTTGATTTGATACGTAAAAATCACGGAATACAGACGATAGTTCCCAGGTTACAAAGCATAAATAATGAAAACGAAACGAAAATCAGAACAAGCTAACACCAACGTCATGTGTGAAAACTGTCAACGCATTGAAAATTTAGCCTCAATTTACTTCACAAAATCGGCATCAATATATTTTGCATGTTTCAAAAATTTCCCTTCATACGCAAACTGTTGCACAACAAGCAAATTCATCAGTCAGATCGACCCTTTTTCGTATAATGTCATGGCTGCTTTAAACAAAGAACCTCGTTTTCGAAGTATGGAATACGAGTCTTGGTAAAATGAGTATGCAAACACGGGCCGTGGCAAAATAAAAGCCGGGGCAGATCGACAATCGTCAATTCCAAATACGCATTATTTTGCACAATATTTACAGAGAATACAAATATACTGGTCCATCAAATATCCTGAAATTTTAATGAGATTGGCAGATTAATAACTGCCAATCTTTTGTTTTGCCCAGACCAAGTCTTGCCCACCCACTTTACCGGATGCCGAACGCGAAGCTGAAACACGCCTTTCCTTTATTATTATTTTCGTAATAACTCAGACTTGAAACAGAATTAGCACTTAATTTTTGCAATTTATATTTTCCTTCCCATAAAGATAATTTATGCTAAACTACGTTGAATTTGCCTCGGTAGTTCTTGAGAAGAAGATTTTTAAAAATGCACCCCCCTTTTTCTACAGTTTCATGGTTTTTCTCCGCTTTGAATACAGATCGGACTTTTATTTCTGCAATTTATATTCGCCCTCCCATAAGGATGCTTTGTGCCAAATTTGGTTGAAATTGGATAAGCGGTTTTAGAGAAGAAGTTCAAAATGTAAAAAGTTTACAGACGGACGGACGGACGGACAGACAGACGGACGGACGGACAAAATGTGATCAGAATAGCTCACTTGAGCTTTCAGCTCAGGTGAGCTAAAAACGCTAAAAAATTCTCATCAAACGTTCATTAATAATCTATATAAAACACCGGGACACCGCTTTCGTTTAATATCAAAGTACATTTCCATACATTACCATACATACGTTGTTCTTGCTAGTATATACATAAAGACTAGGTTTTCCAGTATATTGAATGAATGTTCCAATTGGAGATGACCATGCATGAAATACAACCTCAGTAATCAACTTAGTAGTAAAAATGAGAGATAATGTCAGAAAGTTATTCTAAATGTAATTTCTCTCATTGATATCACCTCATCATTTTGACTTTTTCATATGTTTGGGTGCTGCTTTTAAATAGCTGGAATATTTTTCTTTCACAAAACTTATTGTTAACAACGGATGGTCCTTCCACTGCTTTTGATATTTGGAAGCATATCGATAGACAAATTCTTTTCCAATTAACCTTAATGTTTCATCTTTATTTACATCCAGAAAATCACAGTATAAGTCACTATGAGTGGTACTGGGAGGTCTAAAAAGCTGAAGCATCATATCCACTTCAGAGTTCTGCACAGCTGGCAATAAACAGTTTTCCGTTTCTGCTACAGATTTAAATAAAACATCAGTCAAAATATCATGAGCAAGAGTTGCTTTATTGTTGTCGATTTTAACATAACCAGATGCTGCGGCAATCTTAAATGAATCTTTTGTAATATCTGCACTGATGTGAGCAGCCCATTCTTGTGGATTTTCCTCACAGATGTGCTCTTGGGCACACATCAGATAAACAAGACAACTGTAGAGTGTAGAAGTCTTATCTTGTCTCATTCTTTGGAAGTGCTGCATCATTGTCTGAATAGGGTTGACAGAGAAGGCTTCGTCTGAGAACAGCTCGTGCTGATTACAATACATCAGACTTAGGAAAGGACTTCCAATCTGACCTTGGTTCTTTGATAATCTATCTAACACTGACTGAAATCCAACAGTTTTAAACCAACAATTGGAATCCGTTTTACAATGGCCCTTTTTAAGTTGTTCTTTGTATATTAGCAATGTCTCAGCAGCAGAAAGTTTATCCATTTCTACTGTGATATTCTTTTGTTGTAGAAAACTTAGCTTTAAATCGTTCTTTACTTCATCAAAAATATGTGTGTGGACTCCAATGACAGTTTTGATATTGTCTTTGGAATTTTCAATTGTTTTTAGGATCTCTTCAATTTTATCAACGTCATCTTGGGAAAATATACAGCTCCCAAATCTTCCAAAAAGATTATCACACAGTATGATTGTTGGTTTTTCTTTTGAAGCTTTTTCTTTTAAATTCTGAAACTCTACCCATTCTGTCTCCCATTGTTTTTCTTGAAAGTAGTTTTGAATCGCCATTAATGCATGTGTTTTGCCACATCCAATAGCACCTTTTAGAATTACTACATTCTTGGAATTCATTATTTTTAATGCAGAAGTTGTGCCTTCTGTAATGACAATGCCTTTCTCCACACTGCAATCTTCATTCAGCTTATAACCTTCAGAATAAAAGGTATCCATGTTAGAGTAAATCACAAATACATATACATGGGATAAATTAAAACAAGAGGCCCAATGGGTTACATCGCTCACCGAAGCAACACTGGCTTCATATGGGCGTTCAAAGGATATTGTGCCATGTGGCCCCTAAGTAGATTAACCAAAAATGAATATCCGAAGTTTCACTTATTTTTGCATATACTATATATATTGCTAATCTACGATTGTCTGTAAATATACTTAACAATTGATTATGCTGATTATGCTGATAAATATAGATTCACACAACAGATTCTGTAAACTTTTATTTTCATTCTTTAACTAAAGTTAAAAGTTCTTAATTTTAGTTTCACAATCGTTAAACTTTATTTATTAGATAATTTATCTAGAGTTTTGCAATAAAGAATTTTTTTTTAGTGTGAATTGTAGTTTACACTTCTGAAATATAGATGATCGCGTTAATTATGGTTGCAAAATATAGATTAGGTCGTTAATTTAGCTTTCTGTCCAATAATTACAGTTTACAACCAATTAACCTAGTTTATCGACTATAAAAGTATTTTGCGACCTCAGCCTGAAACTAAGTTTGAATAGGGCAAATAATTATCCTTACTTTGAATTTTCAACTTCAATGTTTCAAAACCTTCAGCTTTCTCTTTATCTTCAAGTAGAGAGTTCCTCACGCCATCATCCCCATAAACTGCTACAGTTCCATACTTCTGTTTCATTCGGTTATACACTTCATCAAGGTGCTTGAATTCAAAATCATCATCACAATATTTGTTCCACATGAATCTTATTCTTTCAATGTCAGCACCAACATGCGTTTCATCATCCGTAGGTTCATAATCCCAACCTCTGCTTGGTGGCTTTATGCCATCACAAAAGTTCCATAGCAGAGTAAATACTGAAGAGATATCCAATCGGCTATAGTCGCCTGGGTTTTTCACACTCTGAAGTTCCTTTATGAGTGGTTCAGAGAAATACTGTTCAATAGATTTTGAATGAATCACCATTTTCTCTTTCAAATCATTGACACTAAGTTCTCGTTCCAATATATGAACAAGATACTTCAGAAGCTCCTCCAGTTTCTTTATTTTCTGGTCCCGATCATCATGTTTGCCTGTAAATGAGAAATGAAAAACATATAGTGATATACATGTTTCTATATTCGTGCAAATGCTCTTACTATTTTTTTAAAATTTAGTTACAAAAGTACATTTGACATTTTATGTTTTAAATTTAAGTTTTTCTCTTTTTATAAATATATAAAAAAAAGAATCTTTGAAATTCAATACTAAATACTTAACATTAATACGTTTGCATATGTTCTCTTTAGATTTTTTTTTTGTCAATTATCTTGTAGGATTCTAAAAATAAAACCAATCATTTTCATTTGGCTGCCGTTGTGTTTATTTTAATATAAGCCTTTTATGATTAGAAGAATTAAAATTGCGATGAAAAGGATTAGATATTATTTACTTATGACTATGACTTATGATTTACAGTCATGTCCTAGTAACAATAGGTACACATTTCAAATCAATTTATCTTGCATGCCATATTAATCACAACTAAAGCAAACAAGTATACGTAATTAGCTAGTAATGACACCAAAATTGATGACAATTGTGCATAACTTACGCTTTAAAATAATATGAGCTGTAATTTTTAGAATTTTATTTTGCTGCAAAAACCTGCTAGTATGCTAAGTCTGCATGTTTCTTAAACTCTTATGATAAAAAAATGAAAAAAAAAATCATTAATTTTTGTCAGAAGATTTCTCTTCTAAAGAATATATTTATAACAGTTTAATTTTTGTACAGGACGATAAGAATTCAATTGTGTCTCAATTAAGGCTACTTAACTGCTTTTCCTACAAAAATAAAGTAAACAGATATTAAAATCCATGATATTTTTTGTCATTTTAGTAGAAAATAACATTTTCGTAACAAAAAAATGTCATCAAGAAAATTGCAGCTCATAATGCTTTAAAGATATGGATAGGTCTATAATGTATATTAAGCTAAAAAAATTAAAAATTAAAAAAGCTAGATTTAGTGTAATAAAAGGTACAAATATAACCAATTGACATTTTATTTATACTCTGTACATGCTATCTTTTGTCACTTTTAAATCATTTAAAACACATAAAGAAATACACATGCAAGCTTTCATTAAAAAATAATGTAATAATGTAGAAAATGATAATATTGTAGAAAAAATGTAAAATAATAAAGAAAAAAATAAATAGTGAACAAAATCTATTTTAATGACATATTTACTCTTTTAATTATTTGAGATATCAGTTGACAAGTACGAAAAACTAATTTCTTACGCGGATATAATATTAAAACAATTTACTTTTTTATCAATTCATAAGTTTTTGAAACACTTATTTTGTCATTTGCAATGACTTTATTTAAAGCTACATGGGTCAAATTTTTGGCTATTACAGTATCGAATAATTTTTCAGAGAACCCAATTATCTTAGAAAGTTATAGACTTTCACCTATTAAAAGCAGCAGGATGGGTTTATTTTCAAAACTTAGAAATTATCAAAGTATATAAAATAATTTCTTTATGGACAAACAAAAACAAAACCAAACGGCATCATGGAAATGTTTAGAAAAGGTAACCGTTTGATTTCGTCCCCAGAATGATAGGGTTTATTCAGCCCTCATGTTATGCATCGATTGTAAACAAATCAAACTTCAGAAAAATTAGTGAACAAAATGTACACATTGCAGTTTGTTTTTGATTTGCCAAAACATTATAACTTTCATTTATAGCGATGTCAAAGTCGTTAAACAATCATAGCTTCCTCGACATCAGAGGCATATTTTGATAATGCGGTACCCTTTTGTGTCGTTTGATTTTAAAACAAATTTTTTACATCATTTTTTTCATTGACTTTACTGACTGGTAAAACTACTGTAATGTCTTTTATCATATACATACTTGGCAAAACCACCGTTTAAAAGCCGTCATAAAATTTGATATACAGTTGGAATAAAAAGCTTTAATGTAAACCAACATATAAGTAGAGGTATTTCAAAAAAGAAATCCCAGGTTGTTTGTTTTAGTGAATGAAAATAAACCCTGAGGTATTTAAAGCTGCTTGGTCCGATTTTATATCAAATTTTATGCACGCTTTTAAACGATGGCTATGCTTAGTATATGTATAATAATACACATTGCAGTAGTTTTACCCGTCAATTACGCCAAATTCCAATGAAGAAAAATACGTACAAAATTTGCTAACAAAACAAACGACATTAAAAGGTACCGCGTTATTTCGCCTCATGTTAAATTTCACCCCTGACGACGAGACGGGTATGGTTGTATTACGAATTTGACACCACGTTAAATAAAGGTCGAAATGATCAGACAAATTACAAATACAAATAAACATGTGTACGTTTTGTTCGCTAATATTTCTTAAGTCTGCTTTCTTTACAATCGATGCATAGCATGCGGGTTGAATAACCCCAATCATTCGGGGGACGAAACCAAGCGGTTTCCTTTTCTAAACATTCCCGTGATGCATTTTGGTTTGTTTTTTCGTTTGCCCAAAGAGAAATTATCTTTATTAAGTTTCAATATTTCTAACTTTGAAAGGAGACTGATTCTGCTGGTGTAAATAGGAGAAAGTCCATAACTTTCGAAGATAAATGATTTGTATGAAAAAAATTTTGAAACTGTAATTACAAAAAAATCGGACCAAGCAGCTTTAAAAAAAAAAGACTGCTTTAATATATATATATATATATATATATATATATATATATATATATATATATATATATATATATATATATGAAAAAATCACAACAATGAAATAAACTCAACTAGTTTCATTTTAAATCATCAGGAGAGTTTATTTCGGTGTTGTGATTTTTTTCATATAATACTACGTGTGTGGATTTATACTATTTATTTTTGGAATATATATATATATATATATATATATATATATATATATATATATATATATATATATATATATATAATTGGTCCGTACGATTTATTATTTTTTAAAGTTTATCAGATATATTAAATTGTTATTTTGTTAAAGACTTGCTATCAGTTACAATCTTCCTCAATTAGTCTCAATCGTTTTATTTTTATGCTTCGTAGCGTTTGAAATCAGGAATGTAATCAATTTCAATCAAAATCAAACATAATATGTATTTTTCTGATCTTTTTAAATGGAAAATATAAAGCGCAGAAAAAACGTGCAAAATCTGAAGTCTTTGTTGAATAACTCTGATAAAAATATTTTCTATGTTGAAGCCTGCACTCAAGGGTTTAAAAAAACTGCTCTAAGTTTTCTCACTACACCGTGAAATATTTTCTCAAGCCAGCAGAAAATTACTTGATTATGATATATATCATAATGGGTAAGAAGTATTTAAGTCTAATAGGCGAAAAAATGGGTAATTATGGATGAAAAATTACATTTTTTAAAATTTAATTCCGTTAACATGAACAAAAGCTCAAGGCGGATTCGAACTCATGATCTGCGGTTCAAAAGCCTAATTCTTTAACCACTGAGCTACGAAGATAAACAACCAAATCGAACGATATAAACATTTTAACAAATCATATAAATCGCCATCTTGTGACGTAGTGTCTTAAAAAGTAAAAGTGTAGGTGTAGTGAGGTACCTTAAAAAAGCTGGGTTTTTGTTTTGGTTACAAAAATTGAAAAAATTGTAAAAATAAAGTTAACTTTATGATATCTTTAGATAAAGAGAAACCTGTTGCGTCTTTGAAAAAAATATTCTAATTAATATACATGTATGTTATATTCACATTTATAAGAAAATGAAACTTTCTTAAGTTAGAGGCGCAAAGTAATAATTTCACTTGAAAAAAATAAACAAATTTGATATCTACTTGCTAAGATGTCTTTCAGATATTTTATAAATTGGGCAATTAAAATTGAAGGTTATATGTCATGGAATAAGATTTATTTATTATGGCCAAGTCAGTTAGTTAAGAGTCCTTAATACAACGCTTAAAAAGCTTGCTTTGGGTTTTTAAGATGCAAGTCTCTATATTTAAAGTTTAACGTGTAAAACATACATGTACATATAACGTGTAAAAAGGTTTCTGAATATCAAATATCTATCAATAGTATTGCTTAAAGTTTGGTTAAAACAAAAAATTATAACAATTTTAGTTTATAAAATAAGGTTAAATTCATTTCTCTTTTACAAATCACTATAACAACATTATTATTATTACTATAAAAAATAATATGAACTGTACACGAAATGCAACTGGTTTTAATCTTTTTATTAAGTAATCTTTGACAATGTTCCTTATTATTATTTTCTTTTAATTCAAACTTTCATGTACAAGTTATTTACATCTTCTTATATATTTAGTTTACAGTGCATACACATCGCATATTCACTTAATTTGAGATTCAGAATATAAGTATGATATAGACACAGTCACATACCGAAGATAAAAAAGCACATGTACAGACAAGTGTATACACCGACAGACAGACATATATATGCACAAACAATCTCGAAAACTTGCTTATTCCTTATTAACCAAGCTCGGGTTATCTGAATGCCAAAGGCATTAAACAGTATTAATCAGTATAGGTAAACAAGAGGCCCATGGGCCACATCGCTCACCTGAACAGCAGTTCCTTGTAACATTACATTTCGTAGCATATGCTTTTTCTATTTTAAACATTGAACCCCTTTCTGGGGACCCAGTAATGGTCCGAGGTTTATGGTTGGCTTGAACAACATAAATAGTAACATAGGAATGAAAATGTGTAGCACTGCGGTGGGACCGCACGTACACAACCTGAAAAACTGAACGTAGAAGAGTTCCACTTCAAGAGGAATAACTCTCAGACTGTACAGAACATTAAGAAAGATAACTCTTGGTTCCACTACATTAGAGTTTACACAATTTGAGGATCCTTGCATAGTAATCTCACAAACTGTAGCATTATAGTTCTCGAGAAGAACTTTTTAAAAACATTTTCAATATATCTTTCTATGTTAAACTTTGAACCCCTTTTGGGGCCACAGTATTAGTCCAGTGCTAAAGTTTTAATTATTTGGAATCTACATTATTTAAGGATGCTTGCATAGTTATCTCACAAGCTGAAGCATTATAGTTCCCTAGAAAAAGATTTTTCAACATTTTCCCTCTATATTTCTATGCTAAACTTTGAACACCTCTTGGGGTCCCAGTATTAGATTGAGGTCACGGCTTTTATAATTTCGAATCTACACTATTTGAGGGTGCTTACGTAGTTATCTGACAAATTGATGCGTTGTAGTTCTCGAAAAGAAGATTTTTAAACATTTTCCATATATACCGGTACTTCTACATTTAACTTTAAACCCATCTTGGGTCCCTAGTATTAGTCCAGGGGTCACTATTTTAAAACTGTCGAACCTTCATTATCCAAGGTTGTATGCATGATAGTAATCTCACAAATTGAAGCATTGTAGTTCTCGAGAAGAAGATTTTTTAACCTGTTACCTTTATATTTCTATAATAAACTTTGACCCCATCTTGGGGCCCCATTATTGGTCCGGGGGTCACGATTTTACGAATTAGGAATCTACATAAGCGAAGGATGCATGCATAGATATTCCACTAACTAAAACATTGTAGTTCTTGAGAAGAAAATTTGTAAACTTTTCCTTTGTTTTTTAAAATGTTTAAATTTTGAACCCCTCTTGGTGCCCATCAATTGTCCGGGAGTTACAATTTTTTGAATCTACATTATTTCAGGATGTACATGTATGCATAGTAATATCCCAAACAGTTGCACGATGGTTCTTGAGATTTTAAAACATTTTCCTATATATGTTAAAATCTAAACCCCTCCTGGGGCCCCACTTTTGTTCGGGGGTCACGATTTTTACAATCTTCACTATATATACAACCTTTTGTGTATGTATTGGCATTTTTGGTGAAGTGGTTCTTGAAAAGAAAATTTTTAAACATTTTTCATATGTAGTTCTATGTTAAATTTTGATCCCCGCCTGGGGCCCCAGTTTTGGTCCGAGGGTCACGATTTTTACAATTTAGAATCTTCATTATACATACAAGCTTTTGTGTAAATATTGGCATTTCTGGTGCAGTGGTTCTTGAGAAGAAGATTTTTTAAACATTTTCCTATGTATTTCTATGTTAAACTTTGAACCCCGTCTGGGGCCCCAGTTTTGGTCCGAGGGTCACGATTTTTACAATTTAGAATCTTCACTATGTATACAAGCTTTTGTGTAAATATTGGCATTTCTGGTGCAGTGGTTCTTGAGAAGAAGATTTTTTAAACATTTTCCTATGTATTTCTATCTTAAACTTTGAATCCCGCCTGGGGCCCCAGTTTTGGTTCGAGGGTCACGATTTTTACAATCTAGAATCTTCACTATATATACAAGCTTTTGTGTAAATATTGGCATTTCTGGTGCAGTGGTTCTTGAGAAGAAGATTTTTAAAACATTTTCCTATGTATTTCTATGTTAAACTTTGAACCCCGCCTGGGGCCCCAGTTTTGGTCCGAGGGTCACGATTTTTACAATTTAGAATCTTCACTATATATACAAGCTTTTGTGTAAATATTGGCATTTCTGGTGCAGTGGTTCTTGAGAAGAAGATTTTTTAAACATTTTCCTATGTATTTCTATGTTAAACTTTGAACCCCGCCTGGGGCCCCAGTTTTGGTCCGAGGGTCACGATTTTTACAATCTAGAATCTTCACTTTGTATACAAGCTTTTGTGTAAATATTGGCATTTCTGGTGCAGTGGTTCTTGAGAAGAAGATTTTTTAAACATTTTCCTATGTATTTCTATGTTAAACTTTGAACCCCACCTGGGGCCCCAGTTTTGGTCCGAGGGTCTCGATTTTTACAATTTAGAATCTTCACTATGTATACAAGCTTTTGTGTAAATATTGGCATTTCTGGTGCAGTGGTTCTTGAGAAGAAGATTTTTTAAACATTTTCCTATGTATTTCTATATATGTTAAACTTTGAACCCCGCCTGGGGCCCCAGTTTTGGTCCGAGGGTCACGATTTTTACAATTTAGAATCTTCACTATATATACAAGCTTTTGTGTAAATATTGGCATTTCTGGTGCAGTGGTTCTTGAGAAGAAGATTTTTTAAACATTTTCCTATTTATTTCTATGTTAAACTTTGAACCCCACCTGGGGCCCCAGTTTTGGTCCGAAGGTCACGATTTTTACAATTTAGAATCTTCACTATATATACAAGCTTTTGTGTAAATATTGGCATTTCTGGTGCAGTGGTTCTTGAGAAGAAGATTTTTTAAACATTTTCCTATGTATTTCTATATATGTTAAACTTTGAACCCCGCCTGGGGCCCCAGTTTTGGTCCGAAGGTCACGATTTTTACAATTTAGAATCTTCACTATATATACAAGCTTTTGTGTAAATATTGGCATTTCTGGTGCAGTGGTTCTTGAGAAGAAGATTTTTTAAACATTTTCCTATGTATTTCTATGTTAAACTTTGAACCCCGCCTGGGGCCCCAGTTTTAGTCCGAGGGTCACGATTTTTACAATTTAGAATCTTCACTATATATACAAGCTTTTGTGTAAATATTGGCAGTTCTGGTGCAGTGGTTCTTGAGAAGAAGATTTTTTAAACATTTTCCTATGTATTTCTATGTTAAACTTTGAACCCCGCCTGGGGCCCCAGTTTTGGTCCGAGGGTCACGATTTTTACAATTTAGAATCTTCACTATGTATACAGGCTTTTGTGTAAATATTGGCATTTCTGGTGCAGTGGTTCTTGAGAAGAAGATTTTTTAAACATTTTCCTATGTATTTCTATGTTAAACTTTGAACCCCGCCTGGGGCCCCAGTTTTGGTCCGAGGGTCACGATTTTTACAATTTAGAATCTTCACTTTGTATACAAGCTTTTGTGTAAATATTGGCATTTCTGGTGCAGTGGTTCTTGAGAAGAAGATTTTTTAAACATTTTCCTATGTATTTCTATGTTAAACTTTGAACCCCGCCTGGGGCCCCAGTTTTGGTCCGAGGGTCTCGATTTTTACAATTTAGAATCTTCACTATGTATACAAGCTTTTGTGTAAATATTGGCATTTCTGGTGCAGTGGTTCTTGAGAAGAAGATTTTTTAAACATTTTCCTATGTATTTCTATGTTAAAGTTTGAACCCCGCCTGGGGCCCCAGTTTTGGTCCGAGGGTCTCGATTTTTACAATTTAGAATCTTCACTATGTATACAAGCTTTTGTGTAAATATTGGCATTTCTGGTGCAGTGGTTCTTGAGAAGAAGATTTTTTAAACATTTTCCTATGTATTTCTATGTATGTTAAACTTTGAACCCCGCCTGGGGCCCCAGTTTTAGTCCGAGGGTCACGATTTTTACAATTTAGAATCTTCACTATACATACAAGCTTTTGTGTAAATATTGGCATTTCTGGTGCAGTGGTTCTTGAGAAGAAGATTTTTTAAACATTTTCCTATGTATTTCTATGTAAAACTTTGAACCCCGTCTGGGGCCCCAGTTTTGGTCCGAGGGTCACGATTTTTACAATTTAGAATCTTCACTATATATACAAGCTTTTGTGTAAATATTGGCATTTCTGGTGCAGTGGTTCTTGAGAAGAAGATTTTTTAAACATTTTCCTATGTATTTCTATATATGTTAAACTTTGAACCCCGCCTGGGGCCCCAGTTTTGGTCCGAAGGTCACGATTTTTACAATTTAGAATCTTCACTATATATACAAGCTTTTGTGTAAATATTGGCATTTCTGGTGCAGTGGTTCTTGAGAAGAAGATTTTTTAAACATTTTCCTATGTATTTCTATGTTAAACTTTGAACCCCGCCTGGGGCCCCAGTTTTGGTCCGAGGGTCACGATTTTTACAATCTAGAATCTTCACTATACATACAAGCTTTTGTGTAAATATTGGCATTTCTGGTGCAGTGGTTCTTGAGAAGAAGATTTTTAAAACATTTTCCTATGTATTTCTATGTTAAACTTTGAACCCCGCCTGGGGCCCCAGTTTTGGTCCGAGGGTCACGATTTTTACAATTTAGAATCTTCACTATGTATACAAGCTTTTGTGTAAATATTGGCATTTCTGGTGCAGTGGTTCTTGAGAAGAAGATTTTTAAAACATTTTCCTATGTATTTCTATGTTAAACTTTGAACCCCGCCTGGGGCCCCAGTTTTGGTCCGAGGATCACGCTTTTTACAATTTAGAATCTTCACTATATATACAAGCTTTTGTGTAAATATTGGCATTTCTGGTGCAGTGGTTCTTGAGAAGAAGATTTTTAAAGACATGCACCCTATACTCACTGTTTCGCAATTATCTCCCTTTTGAAAAGGGCTGTGCCCTTTTTTTTTAACAATTCATAATCCCCTTTCCATAAGGATGCTTTGTACCAAATTTGGTTAAATTTGGCCCAGTGGTTTTTGAGAAGAAGTTGAAAATGTGAAAAGTTTACAGACGGACGGACGGACAGACAGACGGACGGACGGACGACGGACAACGGGTGATCAGAAAAGCTCACTTGAACCTTCGGTTCAGGTGAGCTAAAAACTAGAAAAAATATGCTGTCATTTATTATTTTATATCCCATTTTGATTTTATTTACCTCTGGGTCCTTCTTCTTTTCTATCACAAGTATCTGTGGTATTTGCTATCATTTCTGAGTTTAAGAAAAATAGGTGCTTTTGTTTTTGCCAAAAATTAAATACTTTTTTATATATCAGAACAGTCCTGTTTAAAACATTGAACATTTAAAAAAAGCTTGTATATTTACCTTTCTTTGTTTTAAACTTTTCCGGTTTGACAAGATGTGTGTTTTATCAATTATGTACATATATTTTAAATATGTGGCTACATAAGATTTTGAAATAGTTATTCAATTTTATGAATTAACAAGAGGCCGATGGGCCACATTGCTCACTGAGCAACTCTAGCTGTATATGGGCGTTCAGAGGATATTGTGCCATATGGCCCCGCGGTAGATTAAATAAAAATGAATATCCGAATTTTACACTTATTTGTGCATATACTTAATCTTTGACATAATTACTTTTACGGAATTCCATGCTCACCGAAAATAAGATCGTATGCAATATATATAACTTATTTAACGGTAGGGGTTCACGGATTACTTCCCGTTCCCTTTTTTTTTTAGCCCCCCCCCCCCCCACTTTACAAAGCGATCAAAACAAATGAGCGCTTAAAGGTACATTTTCTCCCTCAATTACTTACTAGTTACTGTTATTGTATTTTATAAAAAAAAATCCTTTACGTGAAAGAAGTGTACCTCAATTCGCTCAATTTCTAAAATTAAAAACATTTGAATGTATAGTTGGTCTTTTTCAATATAAACGATTGTCGTTTATCTTGCGTGAATTAATTTCGTATGACGTTTCATAACCTAACTTCCTTTTCTGATGAACAATTAAGTCACATGATATGTTAAAGAGCTATAACTATAATCAATGTATTGACAGGCATGTCGCTCTATTGTGCTAAGGCCAACCCATTATTTTCATTTTTATAAAAAAAAAATAAAACAAAACAAAAAAAGACAAATGGCAACAAACAAAAATGATTTCTCGCTGCAATATTTTACTGAGAACAACAAGGATAATGCTTTATTCCTCATATTAATAATGTGTTAAACCTATGGAAACTGATTTATAAGACGTCGTTTGAAAAACTAACAAAATTGGTGTTATTTATGGTAAAAGAAGGGGCACAAGAAAGTAATTACAACATATCATCCTTTTAGCATGACATTTCTGATGATCTACCAAAATTTCAACGTAGAATTTTAATCAAGATACATAGATTGGTTTGAGTCATGCTTTTGTTTACATGAGTTTATTACATTCAACTTAAGATTTTTAAACTTGGTATTTTCTATTCAGCATAGCTGCATTTAAAATATAAACAAACTAAAGCAAGACCTCAGCTCTGTGTACCAATATAGCATTTTGTGCAAAGCTCTGTATCTTCCTTATATCTCGAAGCTTGACTCCCAGATACTGTTAGTAAGTAGAAAATTGTAAACAATTAAAAAAAAAAAAAAATTGCACTTACACAAAGAATTTATTTTTCATTATATCTATAAACCTAGCTGCAATAATGTAGCCCTCTCCCATTTTTGGGGGGGGGGGGGAGAGGCCTACAACTCCATAGGATCTTCGTAATGGTACAAGTGCGGGAGTGATTCACTTCCGCAGAGATTTCGTCTCAAATCGTTTATAAATTACAATAACATTTGCATTTCTTACCTGAACTCAAACGTTATAGATGTCTATGGCATATATTAACCAAAAAATATTAAGTATAGTCCATATATCGGTTATCTTTCGTGTATGTCAACAATGAAAGTTGAATTTGTCCGCCATATTCACTGACCTTGACCGGTTTTATTTTGGGACAGCCAATGAGAATTCAGGAGCGGATCTTGAATTGAATATAAGACATCCCCTATTTTAAACATAATTAACGTGGTAAATATGAATTTTCCAATTTTTACCATTTCCTTAAATGATGTTTTAGTGATATAACGAGGTAAGATCGATTGTTTACACTGACATTCACGTTATCAAGCCCATCAAAACTCCAAGCGTACATGCCATAAAATCACGCGAGAGAGAAGTGTCATGGCTGCTGAAAAAGACGAATGGTAAACATGCTGATGTGTTTTATCTGGTTTTGATTTATATACGGTTAATTTGTTGAACCTGAATTAAAAAATCATTTTATCTAAAGGAAGTCAAATATAAAATCGATCTTTTCAGACCGAAGTCAGTCGCATTAAAAAATTATTTTTGCACCAATACGGAGATCCTAAGGAATTGTAGCCTTCTCCAGAAAACATCAGATATAAAAAATCGGAGAGGGCTACATTATTGCAGCTACTTTAAACCTATATATTTCTAGCAGCGAAAGTAATCTCCGTTTAGACTGAAAATGCTTAGCATCTTAACAAAACACGTCGCATCAATTAACCATTACGTAGAGATCGTACTGAATAACATGTACAACTAGAGACGAGCTCGTTGCAAGCAACGATTAGGTTTTCCGTCGTAGCTGCGTCATACTTGTGACGTATTACAAAAAATTTATAGCTGACCATAGTACAATATTAGATGTACAAACACTGAGAAACAAAGTATTTCATTACATAATCAAACGGATTTTGTTGTTTTATTACCAATTAAATATTTGCGTCTATTTTGAACTGCCGGTCAATAGACTGCGATCTATTAGACCGCCGGTCAATAGACTGCAATCTATTGGACCGGCAACGTATTTCAGAACGCGGGTATGTTAAAGGTACATCCTTTCGATAGTTCTCAGGGAATGTATATTCCTTTACATAGACGTTGTTTTTAGTACTTGGTGAAACTAAATTCAATGTTATCAAAATGGAGTATCAAATAATCAACAGCTTAAAGCCTCAAATAAGGTAAAAGACTATTTAAAATCTAATGGGTTTAAGCCCCCCTTCTTTTGTTTAAACTACTATTAAATTTGAGATGTTGTAATGCATGCAATGTAATGCTTGAACAGTCAATAGACCATAGATCATACTGAGCTGTTCCCTGCACCAAGGGAAAACAATTCTGGTCTATTGACTGCTCAAGCATTAAATAATTGTATAATATTTCTGTGACCGCGTAGATTTTACGGTGCTAGATAATTCGTCTGGATCTGCATCGGTCGTGTGCAGTACGAACCGGGTGAGGGAATGTTGGCGTAAAGTGTATAAGGTATAAGGTTGTGGCGCGCTGTGGGCTGTAAGCTAAAACGAAGGGTAGGTTTGCCGTATTCCCGAAGGTCCACCAGTATACAGTTCCAGAGAAATAAACAGGCAATTGATGCAGGATTCCACATTAATTGGACGACACTCAACGATGGCAACATTATAACAATTTAACAGACAGACATGTTACAAACAAGTGGCCTCCGGACTCAAAACTCTGGGAGAGTCGGACGTGGCCGGGGCTGGCCGCCGTATTCCAGACTGCGCATTGACAATTGTACGTCAGGCAATAAGAATCTTAACAATGAGTATAAATTGACAGGTAATGATATAAGTAAGCTGAGTGAAAGGTTCACAGATATAAAATAATTAAATAAACTCAATGAGTCTTTGATGTCCAAGAAATGAAAATCTGATAATTGCACAATGTTGTTTTAAGAGATAAACAGTCCTTGAGACATGACACTCTGTCTCTTTGAAATCACATATTAAGTCTGAAGAGTGTACATGTCAATCACTAAATAAAAAAGTAACTTTGTAAGAAATAAACTGTGAGAAAAAATTATACGAAACAGATGTTGAATTTTACAAGTAAAGTAAAAAAAAAATTATAATTGAACAGTACATTTTGCACGATGATACTACACGTTTATAAGTAAATACAGATCTTAACACGTTGTCTCTAGCTTGATTCGCCGCATTTTATTCACAGAGTGGGACTATGGTTATGCCCGGTACGAAGGTAAAAAGACCATTGGCAAACGTTTTACACGCATTTTTATCGAACGCAAGCGCCAATGAATCTCTTAGTATATATGCGGATATCCTGGAAATTTTACAGGGGGTTTTGAAGAATAATTTTGTATTTCGAGGAGGGGGAACATGCGCGGATCAGAAAATTTTTCCGGGGTGGGGGTTGAAAAGTCAGACAGTTTTTTGAGTTTGCCAAGGGATGTCCGAGGCATATTTGGTAAGTTTATAATGTACACGTAATTGAAAGAAATTTCGCTGGGGTGGGGGGGGGGGGGTCTGGAACCCTTTCCCTTCTAGATCCGCGCATGGAGAAGACCGGTGCCGGTAATTTTACTGTAATTTTAACCATTTTTATTTAATAATTCATGTTCATAATTATCAGAAAACCAATATTATCTTACAAAGCAGTTAAAACTTAAAACTTACGAACCATTTAGTCTCGGTGAGTATTGCGTCCGCGTACGAAAGAAATGGCAATTTTCAAGAAATTCGGATGGACAATCTGTGTCCTAGGTCGTCCATCCGATTCTTTTTCAGACTAAAAGCTACAGACCTGCAGTTAGAGATTGTCAAACTTTTATTGATTATGTCAATTTGTTTGTCTCAAAGAATCAATAAAGTTTTACCTTAAAAAAAGAAAGAAATCGGGCACAATTTTCAATGTTAGCATTTTACAATTTTATGGTCTAATAAAATTTCAAGAAACAACTCTTCATTGCTTTATCCGAAATATTGCATGAAAAAAAAAATACATCGCATTTTTTAAATTACAAAAGGATATTCAAAATAAACTTGGATTAACCGCTAACAAACAGGCATAAAGAGAGACTGAGAACCAATTTCTTCTTTCTTTTTTTTTTTACATCAAAAGAAATTCAAAAATAAATCAAAATATATTTCTTCTTTGTATGCGTTAATGAAAATGTAGATCAGCAAAGGGTTCTTTGTCGTGCAAGCACCTACTTAACAGATTGTTACACGGGTCTACAACGATGACAAATATCGAAAAGGCAATATTGTGGGTGACGGATGAATGTGTAGTTAGTTTTTGAAGTTTATTTTTGATACATGTAATTATATTTATCTGGATCGGTTATGTTTGTTGGTTTGTTTGTTTTGTTTATTAAAGAAGGGAATAAAGAAATGAGTAATTTCCAGACACGTAGCATCGTTTTTGAAAGTGGGGGGGGGGGGGGGGGGGCAAACTCATCCAACAAATCTTGACAAGCAAAAAATGAAAAAAAAGAAGAATAATTTTGAATTTTTCAAAATTGTCAAAATTTCACCCATAATTTCATGATTTTCATACCATTTTTTTTACATGCTACCAAAATGGGGGGGGGGGGGGGGGCAACTCCATGATAATTCAATTTTTGTATGTAAATTTTAAAAAAATAGTTGCTGCGAGAAAAAGTGGGGAGAGGACATCTTTATGTCATATAACATGTGAAACTGATTTCATTCCACCCACAAGCTTGAAATAATTTTAATGAAAACAATATAAATAGACGTCATAAATCAAACGACATATTACCACTTGATTCTGCGCGTCTTTTTAATGAATTTATAAACAGCGGCGAATTCTAAAATGTATTTTTAAAGGTAATGTTAGCTGCAAGTGTGTAGACCTTGTATGAAAAATTTCGGATGGTAGTCAATTTTTCCGGGATACAGACCGAGCGTGTACATGTACTAATCCTTCTTCACAATGTAATTTTTGTATATATCTTCTCTGCACTGTAAACACAGTTTATTGAGAATAAAGTTCATTGTCATTGGTACATATATGCAGCTAAGGTAACTAAGAATGCTTCCAATAAAATACTAAGTTGAGTAATGCAAGCTTTTAAGAAAGCAATACTTATATTTGTTTAAAATATTACACCCCCAACACTTCGTCTTACATTCGCTATTTGTAGAACAAGCAGAACCAGTATCAGTCCGACCGGCCTCACCATATACATTGTTGAAATTTAATTGTCCTAGCATTGCATTGCTCTGCATGTACACAATTGCTTTTAAAAATTAAACACTTAAATTGTTCATCTATATGGCTACACATAACGTACACACGTGATTCAAAATAACGCAGACGGAAAACGGTAAATAATTCAGTCATTAGGTCTACATTTTATAGAACTTGTAAAAAAACACATTGCGGGTCTGAATGTTTGTTGATATGTCAATCTATCAATATACAGTTTGTTAATTATTTTCGATTGCTAAGGCTACAGCGTATTTGATGAACATTGAACAACATTTTTTCCATGCCACTTTTTTCCATGGAAGGTAGCGAGTACAAGTATAAAGCATTTATAAAATTTATTTAATTACCTCTTTAGAATTGTGTATGGAATAAATAAGTTATAAGTTGCTGCTGAAGGTTGTTTGGTATTTTCGTTTGTAGATGTTTTGCAAGTAAAAAATGTGAAACGCGGGGCAAGTCATAATTAATATCCCTAATAATCGTAACTTAAAACTAGCGGATTAGGATTCAAATATTATCGTATACGAATATTACATTCACTTTTAAAAATCATCTCCACGATGATAATTATATTATGTCCATCGCAAATCAGTATTTTTTTTTTTTGCTTTAAAAGAAATGTTCTATCGGGAGCAATCCCGCGTTCGCGTACATTTGTCATGTCAGTAAAACGCATTGTGCTTTATAAGACGGCCGTGTATACGTATTGTAGAAAATTTGAGTTTAATTACCATGTATTGGAACCATTTTATTAACACATCTCCCAGTACTGAAACAATTCAAAGTAACACAGTGGGGTGTTAAACGTGAACGTCCAGCTCTACAAGCACATACACTGTCGTCTAGGCGACGGCCATGAATACAGCTAGCGACTCTCCTATCGATCGGTTACCTGAGTCTCGTAATGCATCTAAATATAGACAGGGGCACAGTTATGAAACATACAACAAAAATAAGGTCAGAGAGGTTCATCTTTATGAAATGAAAATGTACATATGAATAAAAACATTTGGGAATTTTATGTGGAATTATTTTTGCGCGCTACATGTATCAGTTAGTACATTACAAGAAGTCCTTTCATAACCTCATAAACGTGCGCACCCCCACAAAAATGGACCGAACTGACAACAATTGTTTCTGCAAATACTGACTATAAATAACGAAAACATGAAATTGAATACTATGGAAGGATTCAAAATTAATTTCTTTACAATTTTGCTTCAATAATGCCTTAGAAATTTTTATTCCTTTTTAAGTTATTGACAAGAAACTTTGGACGCCTCTAACTCCCTAATTATAGGGGCCAGCCCCTTTTTCGGTATACCGAATGAAAGGTCTGAGTAAGACCAAGAACTTTTAAAATACATGTTATAACAAATTTTTATCAGGTAGAAAACTAACACGGAAAATACGCGAATTTTTAAAAAAAAATTTCTTACCTTTGTTTCAACATCTATACCACCCCTTTTATTTGCATTTAAATAACAAATGAAATATATCTCGCACAAATTCAATGTACTAGCTTCCAAACCAGCCCATCTTTGAGACTCTGCCAGTCATCGTTATAGCTAAACCCCCCTGGACAAAAGAAGTCGTTAAATTTTACTAAAAGGGGAATAACTCAAAACCGGATATGGATTTTCCTCAACTAAAATATGCAACGACAACATCACGCGGCATGTTATCAGTCCTGAAAATTTCAAAACAATCAGTGAACAAACGAGCGAGATATTAAGGATCAAAGTTGGCGTCTAGAAGAAAAAAAAAATAATAAGAAATTTGAAAAATTTTCAGAATAATAGTAAGGTTTTCCGCTGAGAGCGGAAAACCTTAATAAAATGAATAGTAGCGAGCGCAGCTCACCGGCGCGCAGCGCCGGAGCGAAGCGAGCTCAACCGGCAAGGCGTGTGTGAATAGAAAATTCGGACTAGTTACACATTCATTCAACGGATTTTTTGGCGTCAGTAAATCGGACCAGTAATGCATTGTTTTAATCGTCTCAAGAGTTCCCTGTAATCATGGCAATTTTCATCACTTTACACTCTCAAGAGAATCAGCAAGACAGTAAAAACAATAACGATGTATACGACATACAATGTTACCTCTAAAGTTCACGTAAGTACACTCTTAATCAAAAATAATCGAGTGACGTCACAAAGGTTTACACATTGATCTGATAGATTTTTTCGGCGTAGGTAAATTTTGACCCACAATTCATAGTACCAATGGTTTCCAACCTCACGTTCTTGCGAGATTCAAAGTACATATAAATGTGTAATTTTAAGAACATCATGCCTTATAAGTAAATAAAACAGTATACTTTGCGTACTTTTATTTCTCAGGGGGTTTTAATTTATAAAGTCAGACGATACTTAACCAACGTGAACTTTGACTTCACAATAAGGGTAAATTACTCTAACTTAAGTTATTGTAAATCTGCTGAAATATTCCTCTCAAAATCTTGCAAAGCTAAAGAATAAAGAGATTTTTTCAGATATAGGAAACAGTTGTAACTTGCACTCATTTGGATGAATGCTAACATTTATTTTATTCACTATAATTACGGTAACGTTCATTTCCAGGAACGTACACATAGCATCGTTTTTTAAAAGAGGGTTGGGTGGGTGGTATTCCGAAATATCTGACGTTTTCCTGGCTTTTTTAACGATTTTGATATTTATTTGCCGAAAAACTAGATATTTCGGACTAGGTGGTTGGATGGCAGCCTCATCCAAAAAATCTTTACAAGCAAAAATGAAAAAAAATGATAATTCTGAAATTCATGAAAGAAAATTCTGATACTTCAGATCTTTAGCAGTTCAATGGTTTCTTTATTTTCACTTCCATTTATTACATGCTCCCAATCCCAATGGGGGGGGGGGGGTGTGGGGGAATTCCATTTCTTTTTATAATATGATAAGCAAATTTTTTTCCAAGCGTAAATTAAAAAAAGAATTAAAATTAATTTTTTTTTAAAGTAGAAAGAGCAACTCAATGATAAGTAGATTTTCTATGTGCAAATTAAACAAAAAAAATTTAACATGAGGGGGGGCTCTACTGTATGATAAGTCAAATTTTTTTTTGTATGTAAGTTTAAGAAAAAATGTCTACTGCAAAAAAGGGGATGAACTGATGTACGTTACAATCACTTTAAAAGAGGAGCGCAATGAATATTTACATTAAAATCTTTATTATTCAACAACATTGTACTTGAGATTGAACTATTGTTCTACCTATAACAAGTCTTATAAAATATGAATAATGTAAATGTACTGAAAAAATAGGTATGTGTTATTTTATTTTGCAATCAAATTCATTTACGTTGTTAATTTTATTTTTATAGATTTATCATAATTCATTGTTTGATCACATGCTGCGCTCGCCCCAACGGTCGCGCCGAAAAACATATTAATTTAAATCGTTGTAAGCGCATCAGATTTTGCTCATTTTGCGCAGATAAACACTCAGCTGTCTGATTTACAGAAGACTATATCTGATTCATTACCTAAAACTTCCAAAATACAGGCGACAGTTCACTAATGTTAAAAAGAAGTGCAACAAAAATCAAAACAAGCTAAAACCACCGCCACAAGTGATAATGTCAGTGCATTAAAATATTTAACCTTACTTTACTTTACAAAATCAGCACACATATATTTTGGATGCTTCAAATAGTCCCTTCACACGTAAACTGATGCACAAAAAACAAATTCAAATTTGTCAGTTTGACCCGTTTATCATGCGTCCAACATGGCTGCTTCTAACAAAGAACTTGGTTTTTCGATATATGAAATACCGAGCCCGAAGTTAAAATTGTTTGACCCCCATTCTCTCTCTCACTCTCTTTATTATAATTTTCGTAAATTACTAAGAATTGAAACAGAATTAGACCATTATTTTTTCAATTTATATTTTCTTTTCATAAAAATTATTTATGCTACATGAATATTACCTTAATTTGACTCAGTAGTTCTTGAGAAAGGATTTTTTTCAAGAAATGCACCCCTCCTTTTGCTACAGATTCGAGGTTTTCTCCGTTTGAATAAAGATCGGTCTTTCATTTCATAAATTTATTTTCGTCTCACCATAATGGTGCTTTGTGCCAAATTTGATTAAATTAGCCGGGTGGTTTTAGAGAAGAAGTTCAAAATGTGAAAGTTTACAGACGGACAGCAGAACAACGGACAAAATGTGATCAGAAAAGCTAACTTGAGCTTTCAGCTCAGGTGAGCTAAAAGTCCAACTAAACAAAAGATCGAATAGATCTTGTCAATTTACCTTTTCTTGTTTTAGTCTTTTCAGGTTTAGCATAAATTGGCTGATCTATAAAGCACATAAATATTACTTAAATATTAATATCAAATCCACATGCAATGGTTTATTTGATCATATAATACAGTGCATGTGCAATAAAAAAAACAGGTAAATGAACATTAGAGTAAACAATACTAAAAAAATATATATTGTTTGCTGATTAAAATCTGCCTTACTCATTTAACCAGTTGACTAAAATGTGACTGAAAGTAACCATAAGGGGCGGTTGAAAATACAAATCCCTGACATTCAGTTATCTTTTCAGACCATTCAGTTAATTTGACTGAATAACGAATTTCCATGCTGTGAATTTTAATCATGTTTAGGATGGGATCAGATTTTAAACCAATAATATATGAATGTAAGAGCTATAAATAAAAAAGTAAAAAAGTATCATGTGTATTTAGCTAATAAAGTTTTACATTAGTTTCATTGTAAAGTTCATAACATATAGATTGAGAAATACATGTAATAACTACGAAAGCCGAGAAGGATCATTCGAGATTCGAGATTCAAAATACGAGATTCGAGTTTCGAAATTCGAGATTCAATATCTAAAATAACCAATCAAATCATGGATCTGAAACCTGTATCCTAGCAACATCAAACTGTTCTAAATAAAGATCATTCGTACATGCTCTTTCCTACAAATAAATGTCTTAATAGCTCTTATATAGTGGTTATAAAATGGTTAAATTAACATTGATGAATTAACCCCACACAGTATAAAAAATTAAATTAGAAATAACACCGTTGGCTTTGCGAATCTAAGTGGTTTTGTTTGCCGTGTATGTATTTCCCCCCGAACAATTTTAACCCGAAGTGTATTCGCCCCAACTGTGTAAAAATCGGCTCGCGAAGAAAGATCTGTTTAATCTAAATGTTTGACTTTGAAACGAAACTCAATGAAATAATCGACATGTCAAAATATGGGTTATGATAAAGTTTTAAACCATAGAAGATATAATGATTTACAACCTCAAAGACAAAAATCCAGATAAGAATAGTGTATTGTAGGGTATGGCAATGCGATTGTCGATATGAGAGAGAGAGAGAGAGACGGAGAGAGAGAGAGAGACAGACAGACAGACAGACAGACAGACTGACAGACACAGAGAGAGTTTTGTAGTGTCAAATTCAGTTTGATTTAGAATTTGAAATTGATTTGATTTGTTACAAGCATATATATAGACAATATTTAAGCCTCTAAAACGAGAAAAGAAAGGAGGTAGCTAGGGTAGGGCAGACCAACTAGCAAGCTTTAATTTTAACGGTGTTAGCGCACCTGTGATTTACATCGACTCTCTCTCTCTCTCTCTCTCTCTCTCTCTCTCTCTCTCTCTCTCTCTCTCTCTCTAATCACCCAGCATTTCCTTTTCCGTGAGGGGGTTTGGGGTATTTGTGATGTCTTACATTAGCTAGCGAAAATGATAAAAAAAACATGAAATTTTCTTTAAATTGTGTGCGGATGTTGTACGCCAATAATCTGTTTTCAGTATATACATTTCAAGAGGGGGGGGGGTATATAGTCCTAATTAATTTGTCAGTTATTCTGTCCCCACTTTGTTTTCTCTTCGTTTTCCAGGGTTTTTTTTTTATTTGGCTCGGCAAATTAATATAAAACTTTCTGTGCAGCTCCATAACGATGCACTGTAGATAAATTATGAGTAGTTTTACTTTTGATAAAGAGGTAAATATCCGTACTTGATTTTTAATTTGACTCATATAATCGGATTTAATATTCCATTAATTATAGGGTAGGAAAGAGTAGACGGGACTTTTTTGCGCATATCCTACTGTACCATTCATTCAACACAGGTATTAGCACTCATCGAGTTCGACTTGCTTTCCTTTTCTTTCATCCACTGGATTTAAAGCTATTAATTTTTGAAAATATTTTGAATCTATGGGCTGATTATATATAAATTAGAGCTGCGCTGGTGCATATATTTACCCAAATGGACCAAAATATAACCAAATGAATCTAAAAATTTTGACAAAATTAGTTTTAAACGTAACGAACGACTCTTTTTCAATTCTAATCGGGTATGTCCTTTAGAAAAATCTTGAACCACACACATTTTAGCAAATAAAACGGCAATTGTTTCATTTTTTTAAGGGGAGGGAGGTGGTGCCGGTAAAGGACATGTATTGCTTGTGGCGGTTGTGCTATACTCTCATTTGTTATAATTGGTAATACTACATATTGATATAAAATGAAAGTTTCCAATTACGCTGTCCATAGCTTCTATCACGCATTTTGACCCATGCGATAGTTTAAAACAATTTTCAAAGCATTTAATGTAATTCAACCGATTATTTTTGAAATTTAATTTTCTGGATCCCCGCCTGATACGTCCGCCTTCTTGTATATTAGAATTACATGTACGTTGACCATATGTACACATTAACTTAATCGGCTATGTTATGGGACGATAACATTTTTTATCAATGTTTTTGCAGGATATGTAACAAATAACAGTCTATTTGTGGGTTTTTGCACTGATTATTTGAGATAATTTGCCGCCATCTTTTATGCATTCCACACACCACTCACAGTTTCTTTATTTGGTGTTCTGTGTGTATGGCGACAAATTGGTAAATTTGCACCACTCACCCCTTGTAGCTTCATCCTGATTACATTTTATCTGGCTAAGTGTAATGTAGTAGTATATTAAATACACACATCTTTGTTTGCAGTGCTTATTTACATCTTTAGAGATTTACTTACAAAAAAAGTAAACATTTGTATGACTTTTGTGTAATTATTGTCAATTTTGGTGCGGTGGGGGGTAGGGGGTAGGAAACTACAGAGAAACTTAACTTGGCTGTGAAACATATGCTTTTATTCTTTCTTGTTGATATATCAATGAATGAATTATAACAAAATATATGTACAACAATTAATTTTGAAATATTCATGCACAATCAAATAAAAGGTTTTACTGTTCTCTGCACAAGAAATCGGCAATGTGAACAAATTTACACCCTATCATCCCTACCTTTAATTGTAGAGAGTAGGTATCCTTCTATATTGAAAACAATTCCAAAAGTAAGACTCATAATAAGTTGTTTACTGAGGAAAACGAAAAAAATTGTATTTAGTAATAATTCCGTATGATGTGATAATATCTCAATGATTTGTTTATAATTATAGTACTAGTGTATCACTGTATGCATACATAAAAACGATAAGTAATGCTTATATTTATTAGTGAAACAGGACATATTATTTATATTTAGATTATTTAGATACATGTACTAATCTTCATGCGGGGATCTAGAAAGGAGGGGGTCAGGGAATCTGGACCCCCTCCTCGGGAAAATTGGAGCTTATTAAATTTACACAGTAAAATATTTTTAAATTGGCCTAGGACCCCCTACAGAAAAAATTAGCTACGCTTATGAAGTTCTCTACCATAACCGCATTTTTACACAAAAGGGGTGAATAAACCCGGGTTTCAAACTATTACTGGTGGTGAAATACCTTAGGGTTCAAACGCATCAGGTGGAAATGCACCAGGGCAAACAAAATCACTTAGATCCGCGAAGCACACTGCATTATTACTAGTCTACTTAGATATTCTGTGTAAAAGTAAATACAAATAATTATTTAGTTAGGTAGGGAGAAGTGAACATAGCATTTTTTGTATATAGGGCATGTACGTATGATTTTTTTTAGAACAGTTTGATGTCGCTAGGATACATATTTTCAGATTCTTGATTTGATTGGTTAATTTAGATATTGAATCTCGAATTTCGAATCTCGAATCTCGTATTTCGAATCTCGAATCTCGAATGATCCTTCTCGGCTTTCGTAGATAACTCTTCTTTAATTTGAAATTTTGATACTATAATAACTATGTACTAAATTCTAGAATAACCCTGTAGAGTATTTGTAAAGCTTGATTTAACATGTAAACTTTGTAGTTGGATATTAAGCATCAATTAAATATAGTATGAAATTGATTTTGATTTTAAAAGAAAAATCCTTAAGGTCAGTTTTGATTCATTTGCCAATCAAATCACATTGTGGTACATTATCTGAGCAACAATGTTAAACTCTGACCCAACTTGACCTAAGAAGCCTACAAGCTTTGTAATATCAAATACTTTCCAATACAAAATTAAAACAAGTATATATATCTACGAAGGTTGTCCCATGTAGCGTTTATCAGTTAATCGAAGACACGGGAAGAAAAAAACTTGTCCTACAAAGTGTTCAAGTAATTTGCATTCAAATTATGTTTTAAAATATGCTATTGTTTAAGATTAAATAGATGAAATGAAAGCATACTTGATCATAAAATTGACATTCCGTGCAATGTCAAAAACGAAAAGTTAAAATCAACATAATGAAATAAAATTTGCAATGAAAAGTATCTTTTGAATAAAAATATTCAAATAAAAATTACATTTAAATTTGTCAATAATTTTTTTTATTCATCAAGATAATGTTTCGACCTAAATCGGCTTGGAAGACAACACAGCGCTAACTGAAACGACTTTGAATCAAATCCTAAGCTGCTTTCAAAGTACATAATATTAGCGATACTGCTTAGAAATGACTTTTTCATAAAGGAAAAAGGTAATATGTGAAAAACAAACATTGTAGTTTTACATGGGCTAAATATATCATACAATACAGCTGTTAGCCCAATCAAAAGGTGTAAAACTATTTGTTGGCTTGATTTTATCTGCTAAGAATGAAAAAAAAAACTAATATGTAGTAGATGCAACTTAACTTTGACTCATTTATGTATGTTTTTAATGATTAAATAGATTCAATTATTATTATTCAATTATTATCTATTAGAATATATAAATATGATACCAAGACTGGCTCCTTTCTTGTCATCTAAATTTTACCAAGAAAAAGAGGTATTATTCATTAAACGATATGTTGCAGAGTTGGATACTTGGAAATGTATCTATAATATTTATATTTAACTTATAGTTATATTAAACCCATGTAAAACAAACATTCTTGCAACTTGAATTTTTATTGGTAGGCCAAAGTACAATTTACTTATGTTTTTAACTTCTCTTTTTATATATCAAACAATGATTTATTATATGGAATGTGATCAAAAGATGATCAATCAGTATACAAAATTTGTTTTCCAGGCATTCACAATTATAGTGACCGACTTTCAACTCTTTTTTATTATCTAACACTTCGGACCACTGGGGATGAGAGCGTCTACCTTTGCCAAACAAATGACTTAAAGTTTGAAGGTTAATATCATTTATGAAAATCTAGTTTTCAATAGCTTGCTGGGTAGCTTAATAAGTTATAAAATTTGGTCAGCCAGGTTTCACATCAAAGTCCTGTGATTACACAAATGTAAATTGTTTTTACAGTCAACCAATCCATGTTTTATACCATGGTTGACAGCTAGCTTCTAGAGCACTCTCTTCTTTTGTTAGGTTTTCTATTTATAATCTTGTGTAGAGAAAATTCACTTGGTCAGCACATCAGTTTTGTTTAGAATAAGTTGAGAAAAAAATTTAGAAACGTAATTCAAAAGATATTTAAGATAAACAACAAGGAATCCTCAGAGCAATGGCTTGAAATTATAAATAATTTTTAAAAAATCATTGATATTTTCGCCATTTTCTCAATTTCAAGTACAAAATACATCACTAGTTTGATATTACTTTTTGCTGTAACTGTTTAATTAGTTCCAAGTGTAGCAACAATTAATGTTTGATAAAATATTGTTTACAGTATAACAAAGTGCTCACTTCATTGATGTCATTCGTATCACACAAAATGCAGCACTGTTGTCTGCTTAATTTTTTTTATCCAAAATAAATATACATAGTTCCTTTTCTTGGCTTAAATAATAAAAAAATATCACTATTTACCATTATGCAGTAAGACTTCTTTTTCATTTTTTTCAGCATCTGTAAAATAAAAAAGTTAAACCTCATTTTCAATTCTTAAAATGGAATACTACATCGTTACGATATGTCTGACATCTGTTTCAAACACCATTTTGTTCCGGATTTATATCATTCTGTCTTGGTACAATAAATCTATACACTGTTTATTTGAACTTTTCTAACGAGAGAGATTAAAGAGGAATGATATCACCAAATCGCTTTGAAAATTTGTCAATTTTGTTCAAGTGTCAAGATTTCAACTAACAATAATTATTAGCTGTTTTGTACGGATAATGTGAAATCAAAAGGATATACTGTTTCCTTGCTATTGGCATACATTTTTGTCATGTCATCTGCAGCACACGATCATTCATACGTGATGGATTTTCAAAAAAAGCTAAGCATATAGAATATTTTAACTTTAACAATGTATGTATGATGAATACTAAACTGCCCAAATGTAAAATACTTGAAGTAAAAGACTTGCTCTGGAGGTAAATCGAGAGGTAAGGGAGATGTTTGACATTTAACATGTTTTTGATTTTAATATTTAATTTAAAAAAAACATTATTTTAATCTAAAACGTTATGGGTAGCAATAGCAGTGGAAGATTTGAAAGTCAAATGAGGAAACGAATTCTGCAAAGGAGCATGTTTTTTTCTTTTACAACACGTACTTGTGTTTCACTGTAAGAAAGACAACTCTTAAACAGGATCTTGCACCCGAAGATTTTTCATTAATTAAGCATTTCTTTTGGGGTTTTTTCAATTTCATTTCATTTCTTTTTTTCATCTTTTTAACCGACGAATATTTTCTTTTTTTTCGATTTTTCGTGAAATTTAACCCAGCATTTTGCCTAAAGATTTTTTTTATTTTCAGTTTCAAATTTTTATTGTCTCTTATAAAAACATATAATCTTCTTCCATGAATATTTTGTTTCTCTTTTCAAAACTTTGTAATATTTTAATTTCATCAGAATTGTAATACACAAATGTTTGAAAATTTGACAAATAGGGGATAAGACTGATACTTTAAAAGTTTCTAGAAAATAAAGTATTGTACTCTGAGGTTTTATATTGCTGAATACTAGATCTACCTTAAGTAACAAATGCAGGGAACAAAAATCTCCTACAAGTATTTGACGGTATATGACACCTGTCGATATAGATTTGGATATTCTTGTTTTATTTATTGTTTATGATCCGTGGATACTCAGCTATGTTAAAGAAGGTATATGAATTCTACATCGTATGATTTAGAAAAATTTGCATAAGCCCCGCCCCTTATTTATTTATTTTACGAGATATGATATTTCGGTAATTAACAAACGAAAATGAATAATCTACGAAAATGAATATGATTAATTATTGTATTTGATTGGTTCAAGGAAGGTGTACTGGAATAAAAACATTAACAATTCTTTATATCTTGCGAAATCATGAAATTCCTAAGTCCTCTGATGACGTGTCGAAGTTGACTTCGTCACATCGGCGCTTGCAGCTGTGATCAGAATAAATGGACTTTAGTGATATATCTGGGAATTTAACTCATTTACAACCAGCGTAGACGGAAATCGGCGTAGGATTCAACTGAACAAGGTAGTATTTATCTGTATTTCCCCTTGATATTGTTTTATATCATTTAACACTGAGGGATGAAACAGAAACGAAGTGAAATTCCTCGGCTTCGATTTTTTTTTCTTGTTTACATTTGTTTTTCATGTAATAATGTGTTAAACATCAGTTTGGTGACTCGATCAGGCAAAGTAAATGTTCTGCGTTTCGCTAATTTTGATCATTAAGAGTATTGAGGCTCACTGAAGCTTTTTACTGGTCTCTTATCGCGATAATATTAGCTCCTATTTTCTGAATGTTTGAAGAAAATGTACACAATGGAAAGTCCAAACACTGTATGTGCTAGCACTTCAAAGATAAATGTGAGGATCTGGATTGAATATAGACAAGATTGTATTGTTGTTTATGTAAATCGAAATGTGTTATTTTATTTAGTCTTATTTCATGAAGATTACATGTATGAATAGACAAAATTAATGTGTTATCCAAACTGAATTTCCACACATTTTAAAGAATAAACATTTGATAATGCCTGTTGAAATATTAATGAAATTGAAACCGCCATTAGTATGCACAATGATAGAGTAATTTTCCATTTTCATGTTATCTTTAGCATACTAGTTTGTTAATTATGACACATTATTCATTTCAGGGTTATTTAAGCAGTAAAAGTTCCACTGAAAACACTTGCTGGGGTGTTGATAAAAAGTAGGTGCTCTAAACATATTTATTTTACATGTACTCACTAACTTCATGTATATCTGGGTTTTTTTAAAGTCATATTACTTATGTAACTTACCATAAAATTCATGTTATTGATATTTATTGAAAATAAATTTGAAATTGATAAATATTTATCATTTCAGGCATTGGTTTTCTTATCACCTGCACTGCCTCCTAATATTAAAAAGACAAAGGAGAAAAACATGCAGGGTGCAAGAAGAATGGTCAACATCCATAAATTCCACATCATGACAGAATAATACTTAAAATCAGAAAACACTAGTCTTGTTGAAGAGTTTGTCTCAGAAAAGCAATCTCAATAGTATTTGTCAAATTGATTATTATTATCATAATAAAATCTTGATATAAATATTAATTTTCTTGCTTTTTTTAATTATTACAAAAATATAAATTATAATTACAAGAAAACCTGATCATACATTTAAAGTATTTCTTTTTAATTTATCAGCAGATTAATATGAACTATTATAAATCAGAAATGTGTAAATTACAAACTCAACACTAACACACCCCGGCCCAAATAAAGACAACAGATGAATTAATTTTTCAATTTCAACAATATGGTAATGATGACTGAAGTGACTGAAACAACATTCTAACATTATTTTAATGAAATTCGCCGTATAGTCCCTGTCATGGAGACAGAATCCTTACCCAGAGGGTCTTAAAATTTTCAATTTAGGTATTTTCTAAATATTTACATTTTCAAACGTCTTTGTCTGTGATATTAATACGAATCAATTTTGAAGCCTATAGCCTAATAATTTCATTTAAGTTGAGCGACACAAAATGGGCGTATCTTAAAGGGACTTGGACACGATTTGAGCTCAAATTTTCAAATTTTATTTTTACGTTTTTAATATTTAGAATGGATAATATTGGCATTTTTGACGTTTTGTCAAAATTTGAAAGTCAGATATTGAATTATAAGCAAGATACAGAGTTTGGTATTCTTTGTTTTGTAAACAAAGCTCGAGCCTTGTTGTTTAGATATGTGTTTTATTAGGATAAGTTTAATCAAATGTTTTTTCTTCTATTGATAATATATTTTATAAACATATTGAATAGGTTTGCTTTGTTTCCCTCGAGTTATTACATGCATGTCAAATTAATGGCACGTCACGTACTTTACATCATTTGTAAACAAATATAAGGCTCGATCTTTGTTTACATAACAATGAGTTCTTAAATTTTAACATTCAAATTTTGGTCAACCATTCAAAATGTGCAAGTAAACCATTTTATATATAAAAAATAAAAATAACTAGATCGTTCTCGTTGCGAGCAACGAGTGGGTCTTCCGTCCAATTTTTGAGTAAATGAGATAAAATCCTTCACTTATAAGACTAAATTGTTAATCAACGCCAAAAAAATTAGGAAAAAAAAATTCGGCACCCAGGGCTTGAACCCAGGTCGCCTGGGCACATGTCCACCACTGTAACGACTGAGCTAATCGGACTCTCGCTTCAGGAATTTGATGCTTAATATCTCGGGAACGCATCAATCGATTTTAAAAAAAATTACATATTCTTAATCAGTAAAAGAGTCTCTATCAACCCGTTAGAAAAATATATATAAAGCAAAAAGTTGAAAAAACCGATTTTTTATCTTTCCTTCCGGTGACGACCGGAAGTGACGGCAGACAATTTTATGACCATGCTGCAACAGGTTAAGTGGATGTCTATCTTCACTGAAAATTTCAGCCTTATATCTTTATTCGTTTTTAAGATCTCTAGCCGACAAAATTGACTTTAAAAAATCGTAAACGGACGATAACTTCCGACCGAAAGTGATGATCAAAAAATTGAAACGGCGGTACAAACTTCGGATACCGACACATCAACCCTCAAAATTTGAAGAAAATCGAATGAGCCATCTTCGAGAAATCGCCTGCACAATATTTGTAAGACAAAAAAAGAATAAACAGAATAATAAGAAAAGTGAAAAAGAAACAATAGAATAATAGTAGGGTCTTCCGCTGAAGACGGAAGACCCTAAAAATTTTGATCTAAAATCGTGTCCAAGTCCCTTTAAAGCATAACCGAAAAACTGTATTGACCGCGCCGCATAGTAATGCAAAGCATGTGCTACAAAAGAAATGGTTTTAAAATGTTGCTTTAAAGTGTAGAAATCGGAAAAATGTAAATACAAGTAATAGGTAATAGGAATAATTCTTTGAATATTATGAGTGGATAAATTCGGTCGGAGTGTAGTCATATCTATCATAAGCCCTTCGGGTTTTATTGGATTTGATCACGCCTCGACAAAAACCATCACCCCATAATACTCAAAGATTGATTCCTTGTTCCTCAATTAATGGATTTCTATTCAGTGTCAGTAAAAGCAAGGAAGATTGTTTAACCGTTATATATATATTAAGGGGGATGTGCGGCCATCTTGTACATTTGAAAATAAACATGTAAACATTTTTTGAACTGGCTTTTTTTAAAACTGATTAAAACTGTTATCAAAAGATTAAAAAAAAAATACAATAAAAAGGACGTACTATATGTTATCTTTAATGCACTTTACGTATACAAGACAGGACCAATGCCATTATTAATCACTTAGAACGGCTGTAAAACGTCACTTCTATTACTCAAGTATAGTGAATTGTTTTTGAGAGGATGTAAAACAAAATCCTACCTGAAACTTGGTGATTCTCTGTCCGATCACTGTGTTGGAAACGCTGTCTAAGTTCTAAAACAAAAAAATTTAACAAACCACTGTCATATAGAACCACTTTCCACCAAACTGAACGAGAAGCAAAATGTTTTTCAAAATCTTATATCATGGTTGCAAAATAGTGCATCATTGAGAGAATTTAATGGTTACCGAAATAAGCATTCAAGCCTGTCTGGTGCATCAGTATCATCCGACCCATCATCTTTGCAAGTTTGATGATGACGTTAGGACTAGTACGTATTATGATATAATAATCAGAGGGCACCTGCTCTAAAAACTTCAAGAAGCTCTTTAAATCTTAATCTCCTTAAGCATCCAAAACATATGGCTTCAATTCAGCATTCAAGCCTATTAGCTACATCGGTATCATAAGACGCATCATCTATGCAAGTTTGGTGAAGACTAGTAACAACTAAGATAATTTATAATTATCAGAAGGCACCTGCTCTCAAAACTTAAACCAACCCTTAAAAACCTTAACTTAGTCCAGCATCAAAAACTTATGCCTCAAGTTCAGCATTCAAGCCTTTCATGTGCATCAGTTTTATAAGACGCATCATTCATGCAAGTTTGGTGAAGTTAAAACGAGTAGTTACTTAAAAATGTCTATCAAGGGGCACTTGCATAAAAAATCTTAACCTGCTCCAAAAACCTTAATCTCCTCAAGCTTCTAAAATCTATGACACAGATTCAGCATCCAAGTCTTTAAAGTCCATTAGTAGGTTTAGATGCATCATCAATGCAAGTTTGGTGAAGATAGGACAATAATAACTTAGATACAGGGCCTGCAACAAATTTGAACAGGTAGGAACGCTAATGCTGACGCCGAGGGCTGGGGAATAGCATTAGCCCCCTCCCCTTCTTCTCTGTAAGCTTAAAATCATAACTCAAGTATTTTTTTTTATATAAAATGATGGATGGTATCTATTTAACCATCCATGTTATATCAAAAGCAACTACTCTATGTTTTAAGACTTGTAAATGCCTTTTTGAGTACACAAACCAATTAATATTCTTAAAATTCTGTTTTATTTCAACTAAACTGTTAATGCATGAAAATATTTGCATCCTCATGATAACAAACATGACTGTAATCAAACAATAATCCAAATGTCAACCAGGCATTTAATGTTATGAATTTATGTTTTGAATACCGAGCCCGATTTTTTCTCCAATTTTTTTTTAAAACAAAGGATAATCTACATCAAGGTGGACATTTTCAGAGAGGCAGGCGGGGATGATAATCTAACAATTAATTTTATGTGGCCTGACACAAGAAAGCTCTCTGTCAAATTTTACCTTCTTATCATTTCCAATAATTTATTACAAGACATGACGTAGACAAGAATTAAGCATTTTTTAGACAATGACATTGAACTTGCCCAAGTGACATAGGGTCAAGGTCATGACACACCTTCAGGTAATAAGCTATCTTTCTGTAAAACTTCCAATGTTTCTCCACATGAAAAATATGGATCGGACAAGAATTTTGTACAGGCAGACGGAAGTGATTCCTATATACCCTCCCAATCTTCGTTTGCGGGGGACGGGGGTTGATATTTTTTAAAAGAAAAGTTCAAGTTCATATCAAATACCATATTTATTGAAGCTTTACCCATTCTAGATAAGTTTTAATGCTCAAGGCAAGACAAAAAATCAGATTTGTAACTGATTTTCTGCATATTTCATTGAAAATTATACGTACTTTGAATAAAAATTTTTGATACAGGTTGATACTTCAATTAATACATTAAATGAACAACCAACAGCACTGACACACGTTCTAACAGTAACGATGTTTGGTAGTGGATACTAAATGCCTCCAGGATTAAGCATTTATTCTGTACTATCATTACATGTATAACATACTGATTAAACATATAAATACCTGTAATGTGTTTTTGGACTTTATCTCTGAAGTCAAACTGGTTCCTTAGATAGAAAACCGCCATTACCACAACTACAACCACAATTATCAGAATAATCACCACTGCTACCGCCTCTCTGGCCCCAAACTTTGAATCGCCATCTTTCGATCTATTAGATAAGAAATATAAAACAATGAAAAAAAACAAGCATTATGAAATTTCAAACAAAATTTGTTAATGTGTTTGTCAACAACGAATAACTATAAACTGATAGGCCCAACTGAAAACGTGGGATATACCTTTCCTATGCATGAAACATCAACAAGTGGAAAAAAAAACCCATCAGTTTGCACTTTCATTTTTATAAACTAGCTCTTTTTGAAGAGGTAAGAAATGTAATGCATGTGTAATATTTTGGGCTAGACTGACCGTGGATAGTGAACGGAACAGCTCAGTGGTAGAGGTTCTGACTTACGATTCTCAGTCCAGCCACTAATTTTTACTCATATATAACAGAGCCTTGGTTCCCTGTATCTAAGCTTTACCACTGAGCTAGCCTAGGTCCATCATATATAGCCCAAATATTAGACATACAAGCGACCCAAAGACCTTAACGGTCACTTGAGAACAGGATACAAATCCTAAAGACCTATAAATCAGCAGTTGAATAATTACATAAAAAATGTATATGCTACACGCAACATCATGCAATATAAATCTGTGGTGGTAAGCTCATTACATCTGCAAACATTTTTGGAAGGTTTAAGGGATTAATATATACAGGAACTTTCTGACTCTGAAGCCATGATTTTCTAAATTTTGAAACTAAAAACCTCTTTACTCATCATCAGCATATACCATTATCAGTGATCTGCTAGATCTTCTCGCTAGCAGTACCAGAGAAGATTTTTAAAGAAAAGGGTAGTTCCGTTTTCACTACATGACCAATAAAACTCTACATGTACCTTTACACCAGAACTTCTGCCTAGATAGGGCTCATGCATTTTCCAATTTTGATTTGCAAAAGGAACCTGGAGGAATAAGCCGAGGCATGTACCCACAAGTGGCAACAACCCTATCACTAGTATGTTTCGAATGACAATCATGCATTTAGTATATTATGTGTATTAACTTTAAATATTTTTATTCCTGTGCATATCTCCAAACAAATTATTATGTGTGTGTAGAAAATAAAGTTCCAATCTTTTGTCTTAAAGTCCATAATTTGTTCCCTCTCAACAAAGTGACATGTTTATTTTAAAAAATAATACTAAAGATCATTGAAGAATGCTTGCATAGAAATCTCACAAATTGAAGCATTGTAGTTGTCTAGAAAAAGATTTTGAAACATTTTCCGGTTATATTTCTATGTTAAACTTTGAACACCTCTTGGTGCCCTAGTACTAGATCGAGGGTCACGGCTTTTATAATTTCAAATTAACACTATTTAAACTATTTGAGGATGCTTACGTAGTTATCTAACACATTGAAGCATTGTAGTTCTCGAGAAGAAGATTTTTAAACATTTTCCATATATACTTCTACATTAAACTACATTAAACTTTTAACTCATCTTGGGTCCCCAGTTTTAGTCCAGGGGTCACTATTTTTTAAAACTATCGAATCTACATTATCCAATATTGTATGCATAGTAATCTCACCATGTGTAGCATTGTAGTTCCCGAGAAAAAGATTTTTTAACTTGTTACCTATATATTTCTATACTAAACTTTGACCCCTCTTGAGGTCCCAGTATTAGTCCGGTGGTCATGATTTTACCAATTAAGAATCTACATAAGCCAGGGATGCATGCATAGTAATTCCACAAACTGTAACATTGTAGTTCTCGAGAAGAACATTTTTAAACGTTTCCTATATATTTTTTAAAATGTTAAATTTTGAGCCCCTCTTGGTGGTCCAGTATTTGTCCAGGAGTCACGATTGCGCAAACATATTTCGGTCTTTGCCATTTGGTGATCATCTTGAAAAGTATAGGGAGAAAACAGAGTAGGTCTTCGTACTAGTTTTGAAAATTGAAAAAAGATATATATTAACATGTTTTATCAGTGTACATTCTTTTTTTTTAAAAATGGTTTGGTAACCCATCTTATTAAAAACGATGGCCTGATCATCCGATTTCATTGGCAACTTATTGCTCAATTAGCATATACATATTTTGATGTCTTAATATCATTTAAAATTGAAGTCAATTTTTAAAAGTTTTGGCAATACTGAATGCAAATGATTACATTTAGTTAAAAGACGTAACAAAAGTGATATTTGTAAGAATTTTTTTGGATTTTTCAAATGAACTTGAGTGGATTTATGCCTGAACTTATTACCCCACGTTCAAAAGTGTACAGCCCTAATACTCGGAGAAATAATTAATTTCACAAAGTTTTGCGTTTCTCTCTTTTTCTGCTTTAAAAGCACCATTTTTGTCAAAAAAATCCAGACTGTTTTCGTTACAAATTCAAAATATTCAATAATGCAATTATTAATAAGCAACGAACAAGCAAAGGTAGCAATGCGAATGTTAGTCACATGAGTTACATTTGTGACATTAATAAAATCAATGAATGAATGAATATATATATATATATATATATATATATATATATATATATATATATATATATATATATATATATTAAAAAATAACAGAAAGCCGATTCAAAACTCTACCGGTTTCATTATAATCTTCAGGAGAAAAAACTCCTGAAGATTATAATGAAACCGGTAGAGTTTTGAATCGGCTTTCTGTTATTTTTTATTATTTAATACTTGTGTGGATTAACTTTACTCATTTTGGATTATATATTTATATATATATATATATATATATATATATATATATATATATATATATATATATATATATATATATATATATTATTTCTGTAAATATATCCATGTCTTACCCATCTCCTATAAGAGTGCCGTTTCTACAAAATGAAATGCAGTGTATCTACTTTAAGAGCTATTAAAAACGCACAATGTTATTATTGAACACAAAAGATCATGAAAAAAAACCTGTAGGTTAAATTGTGGCAAAAAACCGACTCCATAATGAAAATAAATTCACAAACATGTAGCATTTATGAGGTTTGACATATTGGAATGAATTCCTTTGCAATATTAGATATACAATTAGCTAATAGAAATGGGCATCACATTGAAAATATTTATTTTGCTTTTAACGAGGCCGAGTACAGAACGAGTACGCACGCTTTCGCGCAGCGTTTCATTTGTATTGTGACGTCATCTTTTTGCTTTGTTGATGCCATGGCGTGATAGTTTCAACTGCAGATATTCAGCGAAATTTGTTGAAAGTAGCTCGTTTGATACGTAAAATTGACATTATATTGTGGAATAAACATAAATGTCTCGAAGTATTATATATATATATAGCTATATTTGGGCTCGGGTTGAAAACGTGAAGAGGGTTCAGCAAGCCTAGCCCTCTGTCACGTTTTCTTAACCCGCATAAATATAGCTTAATTCATCTATTTCAAAACAGTAACCATGTATTTTAAATTTAATAATAATCTTTCATGTGATATTATATATTTTTTTATTACTTAAATATGTCTGAATGTTTTAATAATACTATAAAGATCACCATTTTCGTCTTTGTCAAATAAAAAATAGCCATTATCTGACAAACTGGGAAATTGGGCATACAAAAAACAACTTTGATAAGACCCCTGGAACAAACCAGGAGGTAAAAGGTTTTTTTTATTTGACCATTTGATGCCTCTTAGCAATAACTTTAATATGTAGAGCAGAAAAAGAAATCCCTAGGGCAGAAGTTTAAGAAAATTGTAAAAAAAAATGTGCAAAATCGATACATTTCAAGCAAAATCCCGTAGGGTCCTATGTTAAAAATTAACAAACTTTGAGATGACCCCTTAAACAAACGGTGTGGTAAATGTCTTATTTCCTTATCTTAAAATGATAATTTTATCAGTAGAAATTCATGTAAAAAATTTCATTCAAAAATCTAGGGCAGAACAAATTAGAACCGGCCTCGTTAAATGAAAACCTTATCATAAAAAATGTTTGTTGAGAAGAAATCAAGATTATGCCCCTTCTGTCCAAGCTGGTGAGTTACAAATGTAAAAAGATTTATGAAAGATAATTATCAAAAAAATTGCAAAAGATTGAATGTCGTTTTTGACAGTATACAAGTTTAATATTGTATTATTATCAGAAGATCCTATATAATTTTATGTATATGTTTATACAAGTTTTACGTGTAATCTGATGAAACACTTTTTAACTGTTTCTGTATATTTTTCGGACAAAAAAATAATAGCTGTCAGGTGGAGTTAATAAAAACAGTATTTGATTTAAGCTGTGTACATGGTAAAGACAATTTAAGATATGAATTTAATCATTGTTCTCTTTGATGTACGACATATGTGACAATGCACTTTGAAAAAAACATATCACGCACTTCGAATTTTTTTTCAAAGTGCGTTAAATTTGGGAGAAAGTTAACGCCCTTTTCCTAAAAGTGTGTAGATCAAAGCTTTTTATATCAAGACATTTGGGGCACTCTAAAACAAAATGTGCAAATCACAAAGTATGGACTTCGCTCTTAATTAATTTCGTATTTTATCAAATTAAGTGTTTATATTTATGTTCTTGAAGAACGCATCTACATTATTTCTTTCCAAACATTATGCATATTAATTTAAAAAAACCCTGATTAAAACAGTTAATGTTAATTGAAGGTCAAACTAAACTCAATGACTCAAGTCTAATACTGCACACAAATCTTAGAGATTAACATGATTACAGGTAAAGTGATAAAGGATATGTTTAATATCGTTTACCTAAGTGAAGCCAATAATGATTAAAGTGACACGGTGACTCAAAAACAATGTTTTACTTTTTAATTATGAAAACAGAAACAAAAATTAAACGAAATGTTATCATACGGAAAGTTTCATACTTTATAAATCATCATCTTTCCCTTTACAAGTCAATAAAACTCTTTATCATACTACAAATGGAAACAAACCGAGTTGTTTTGGAAATTAATTTGAGTGTCACGTGATTTGAATTGCTGTCTTAAAAGAGTTACAGTGGGATTTATACACTGAAAAAAGAGTTTTCATTTCAAGTTATTCGATGTCTGTTTTGAGAAATATGCATTCATAGATAGATACATGAAGACATCAGGATTCACTGAGAGGCCGCTGGCTGATAAGTTGTAGTATTCACATTTTGCTGTGTTTGCGTGCCATGAAACGAAAGGGAAACTCAATATTTATGTGTTAGCCCAAAGCTTAATCTTATTTTTCTCTATTTAATTTGAATATTAACTTTTGAACACCGTGATTTTTCAGATGATCATCTTTTCATATGATATATATAAGATATGTGGAAATCGTGTCAAAATTCAATATTTGGTAAATCATTGTTTTGTGCGTCACAATGTTTCTTTACACAAACCATTTTATAAATAACATTGACTATAAGCTAAACATATAAAGTCTAATACCTTGAAAAAGCATTGGTGGTTATATGGGTGATGTTTTGTGCTGAGGGTGTTTTCCTTCAAATAAAAGTATATAGATGACTAACATGATAATTCATTATGTTTTAAATTAAACAATAGTTAATAATATAATGATTACTTTCGTAAACTCCAACATATTCAAAGTTCATGATATCAAATTAAGGATGTCTACGAAAATATTTAACAACATTTAAAAAAAACAGAAAGAAAAACAAATAATAATAATAAGAATAATAACTTTAAATCTACTTTTAAAGTCAAAAATTTCTAAGCAATTGATATTTAAATTCAAAAATTAATAGGAAACAAATTTCACTTACATCACATAAAAATTTCCATAGCAAATTGTATCTGAAAAGAAATAAAAATTTGCATTAAGTATCAACATTTAAAGACATCATTTCTAAGCTTTGGTAGGTAATTGTTTTCTTGCATATATTAGGTATATTTTAGAGACCGATGAGTCTGATCACTTACTTGAGCAATATAACCAACTCTAATCAAATAAGAAGAAAAAAACACAAATAAACAAAGAAACAAGAGGCCCAGGGGCCACATATATCTCCTGAACAATAGTTCTTGTATCATTCTAGTTCAAACAAGAGACCCAAAGGCCATATTGCTCACCTGAGCAACACTGGCTTTATATTTGCGTTCAAAGGATATCGTGCCACATGGCCCCTCGGTAGATTAACCAAAAATGAATATCTGAATTTTACACTTATTTTTGCATATAATTAATCTTTGACATATTTACCTTTATGGAATACCATTTTTACCGAAAAAAGGTTCATATGCAATATAAATAACTAAATTTTCAGTTGGTGTTCATGTTAACTTCAAGTTCCCTTTGTTTAAGCCCCCCCCCCCCCCAAATCACTTTATAAAGAAATCAAAATACATGAGAGCATAAAGGTTCATTTTCTCCCTCCTTTGTTTACTAGTTATTGTATTTTGTTAGAAAAACCCTATTTGTGAAAGGACTGGATACGCTGAATTCCTCAAATTAAAAACATAAAAAAATGTAATTAGTCTTCTTTATTATACTGTGGAATCATTAAATTTCGTGGGGGCCAATTTTCATGGATGGCTTTAACTTTACAGGTTCGGGGGGACGATATTTCGTGTATTCTCATATATCTACAAAAGGAAATATGACTTTATTACCCTAATTAACAATTCGTGGAGGATGTTATTTCGTGGATGAGAGGTAACCACGAATTCCACGAAAATTGAGCCACCACGAAATCTAATGATTCCACAGTAACCGATTGTCGTTTACCAGGCGAAATTTCATTTCGTATGACATTTCATAACCTTACTCACGTGACTGATGAATAAACGTTGTCACATGATATGTTAAAGAGCTATAATTCAATTCAATGTTTTGGCAGGAATGTCGCTCTATTGTACCAAGGCCCACCCGTTATGTTCATCTTTATTAAAAAACAACAAATGTCTACAAACAAGGATGATTTTCCACTGCAATATCTTTTAATAACAACGATAATGCTTTTGTCCTCATAATAATAATGAAACAAGACTATGAAAACTAGGGCTGGGATGATACTGTACTTTGCCGATTCGGTACATATCACGATACATGAGATGCGATACGATACATATCACGATACATTGCAACTAAATGAAAACATGAATAAGGGTTATTATTCCGGTTGAAAATTTATTTAATCTGTCGATGTACTACCGCATGTTCAAAGTTATTTTGATATATATAAAATGAGTGTTGCACAATTTACTAATTTCAAAAGTCTCGTATACACTACTTTTTCATAAACAAGTAATCTAAAAGTTCTTCACACACATATTTAGCTTCCTAACAGTTTTGACAACTTTCGAGGTTTTCAGTCATCTTGTACTTTCATATTAGGCGCGCGGACTAAAAATAGCCGATATATGAAACTCGGATATTTTTGGAAAATAAAAAAAATTCGCTTAGGTATCGTTGTATAAATGGTAAATTATTGATCCAAATATCGTCAAAAAATACCGTGATGCACCGGTGCATCGGTGGATCGTTCCATCCCTAATGAAAACTGTTTAAAAGATGTCGTTTTTATTTACTTGTGTTCGAAAAACTATCTAAAAATGTGTAGATTTTATGCATTTCGTTTAAGAAGGGGCACCAGAAAGTAGTTACAGTATATCATCCTTTAGCAAGAAATTTCTATTGATCAACCAAAATTTGAGCTTCAATTGTAGAATTATAAGCAAGATATATAGCTTGGTTTGAGTAATGTTTTTGTTCACATGAGTTTATTACATTCAACTTAAGATTTTTAAACTTGGTATATCCTATTCAGCATAGCCGCATCTAAAAGTGAACTAAAGCATGACATCAGCTCTGTGTACAAACGGTATCGGGTTCGTTTGCTCTATCTACCTATTCGTCTTAGGTCCGTTCGTTCTTATTATCGTTCGCCCTAATAATCGTTCGCCCTAAACCTCGTTCGTTTTTTTTAAACCGCATTATAAGTGATTTCATTTAATTTTAACTTAAAACCTGTAAACTTTTATTAAGCATTCGTATATTCTATTTTTTCCTTCATCAAAAAAGACGTATTAGGTATAATTTTAAGATAAACATACAACAGCATTGTGCGCAAAGCTTTGTATGTTGCTATAACTCAAAGCTTGACTCTCAGGTTAGTAAATAGAAATTTGTAAACAATTAAAATAAAAGACAAATGCATTAAAACAAAGAAATAGCAATTTATTTTTTATCATATACTATATACTTATATATTTCTAGCAGCGAGAATAATCTCCGTTTAAGTTAAAATTGCTGAGCATCTTAATAAAACATGTTGCATTTATCAACTATTACGTAGAGATTGTACCGAATGACATGTACCAACATAATAAATAGTATTTTATAATATGCTGTTAGTGCATCAGATTTTGCACAGGTACATGTAAACAATCAGCTGTCTGATTTACCGGTCTACGGGTAAAAATTCTAAAATATAGTCGAACGTTCCTATCAAGTTAAAAAGAAACGAAACGAAAATCAAAACAAGCTAAAACCATTGTCACAAGTAAAAATGTCAACGCATTGAAATATTTAACCTCAATTTTTCTTCACATAAACGGCACAACTATATTTTGGATGTTTCAAATAATCCCTTCGCACGTAAACTGTTGCACAACAAGCAAATTCATCTGCGTTCGACATGGCTGTTTCTAACATAGACTGGTCCTCTGTCTCTAACCTGGTTTTCGATATATGAAATATCGAGCCCGAAGTTAAACTGATTGACCCCCATTCTTTCTGTCTTATTATCATTTTTCGTAAATTGCTTAAATTTGAAACAGAATTATCCCATAATTTTTGCAATTTATATTTCCCTTTCCTGAGGATGTTTTATGCTAAATTACGTTGAATATGACTAGGTAGTTCTCGAGAAGAAGATTTTTTTTAAAAAAACATCCTCCTTTTTTCTACAGTTTTGAGGTTTTCTCCGCTTTGAATAAAGATTGGTCTTTCATTTCTGCAATTACATGTAACATTTGCCTTTCCATAAGGATACTTTGTGCCAAATTTAATTGAAATTGGCTAAGTTTATTTAGAGAAGAAGTTCAAAATGTAAAAAAAGTTTTCAGACGGACGGTTAGACGGACGACGGACAAAATGTGATTAAAATAGTTAACTTGAGTTTTCAGCTGAGGTGAGCTAAAAGGTTTATTATAAAAAGAACTCTCAAAATACACCTACGAGTAGTAAAACTAGTAAAGGTTGCATTGTATCTCTTGAGAACAATATTTGATTTAATTTTCAATAGATCTTTTAATAAGCCTTTTGTATTTTTGTGAAATTTCATTTCGAACAAAATAAATCTGATCGGGATTTATTTTTTTCTATCAGAGTCAGTTCAAATTTGATTAATTGCTTATTTCTAAAATGTTGAATTTTCATTTATTTTTATTACTTTGTAAAATATTGTTGATTATAGATTTACGTGACGATTTGTTATTTTGGGTTTTATTTACAGATATAAGAATATAAAAGAAAAACAATCTTCATTTTCAGAAACATTGTTTTACTTAAAAGACTAAAGACTTGAGCAGAACATCTTTAGCATTTTTGTATTCATAATCATATTACACCGGCATCAAATGAGACCAATTTTTAATCTCTTAAATACCCTATTAGCAGATTCAACAATATTTTCCATTTTACTGAAAAAATATTAATAAACTAATTGAAATTCGATATTTTTCTCTGTTTTGTAAATGGTATTTCACCAAAAAGATTCTTTATCGATTCATCAAATAAATTATTGGCGTTATAAGTCATTAGATGTTGCATTTTTATATGTATCTGTTTTACAAACAAAACTAATCATTGAAAGTTTATTTCTTTACCATCTTTGTTCTTTGAAGTTTGATTTATTGTTACCTATTGATCTCAGGATCAAAATTTAAAATAACTAGTCAAAAACCTTATAACCAATCAATTTAATTATGACAAAATTATTCACCAAAATTTCTTTTCCTTTTTATTTGAAGAATTCTTTAAATAAAAATTGCTTTTAACAATTCAGGATGTACACTATATTAGGAAACATGCATGGTAATTGTAACAATATATGTTAATGATATAAGAAGTATTTCATGTACGACTTAATGATAAGAATAAAAGCCTCGTTTTGAAATAAATTGGAAAGTACTCCACACGTGTGTTTCATGACTTCCTGAACTTGTCCATATCATATAATGACACAGTAATCTCACAAATAGTTTTTGAAAAGATTTTCTAACTTTGTACCTTTATATTTTTATGTTAAACTTATCAAAACGACAATTCGTTTTATTAAAAGGATGTTATCGACAGCAACATGTAACTTATTACATAGCTGAGTGGTTAAAGTCGGGCTTGTGATCCGCATCTCCGGAGTTCGAATGCAGCAGGGGCGTTTGTTGTTACTTACTGAATTAGATATTTTAGATATTTTTTTTTTATCCTCAAACTGGCCAATTTTTCGCTTATTTAAATATGTATAGTTTATTTACATTCTATCTTTCATAATCAAATAATTTACCGTTAATTTGAGTGACTTTTTCCAAGTGTCATTCCACCTTAATGTAAACTTACACTTGTTCAAGTCTCTATGGGGGAAGTGCGGCCATCTTGTACATTTGGGAACCAAAATGTATACAATTTTTGAACTGACTAGTTTTTGCAAAAAACTGACCAAAACTGTTGTCAAAAGATTAGAAAAAAAGGTTTCGTTTTCAAATTACACATACTCGTACATAATAATGCCTTTTTAATCACTTTGAACTGTGCAGCTACAGGCTTATCTTGAAGATTAAAAAGATTAAAATCTGACAAAATGTGAAATCCACTATACAACCATTTGTTAAGAAAAAGGTCGAAGATTGCATATATATTGAAGTTGTAAAATTGTCTCAAAATAACTAAAGTATCCTATTTTTAAAATAGGTCTTAGAAACCATCAGACGGCACCAACAATATTTGTGTCAATGAATATACATTAAAGTTATATTTTTATTGAAAAATATATGATATTTATATATATATATATATATATATATATATATATATATATATATATATATATATATATATATATATATATATATATATATATATATTATATATAAATTAAACACATATACAAATAAATCTACTTTAATTTATACCTCTATAACTGAACAAACAAACATTGAATTTACATTAATTTTTTACGAAATCTCACGTCAGTGTGCCTCCAAGGACACATGAGTTCAAAGTGTAGACTGGATTTTTTTCTACGTCTAGAAATAGATTCCATGCCGACTAATAAAAAAAGGTACCTTATTCTAAGACAAATGGACATCATAAATGGGCAAGATTCCACCTTTTTCTCAACAAATGGTTGTATAGTGACACTAAAAGATCCCATTCATATTTTATGCAGACTTTTAAATCTTTAAAATAAGTCTGCAGTACGCAGTTCTACAAATGTTCTCAGTGATTAAAACGGCATTCTGCAATTGTGTGTGTACGTTGCATGCAAACCAAGAAGAAACCTCCTATTTATTGCTTTTTTATCTTTTGACAATAGTGTTTGGTCAGACTTTGGCAAAAACTACATTGTAGTTAGTCCAAGAAATGGTTATATATTTGGTGGACATGTACAGCTCTCAATAATTAGTGTTTAAGTGGGCCAAATTGCTTCTAAATTATTTAAACTCTCTTCAGTTTGAATGCTAGAGACTAGTACTCTGGAGAACTCGGGTGCCAGAACTCGTACCTTGAAAAACTCATAACGTTTTAATGGGCGTAACAGATGAAAGAAATAAATCGTTTTTGTTCGGATTAGCTATGTGAAGCTTTCAATTTTTCAGAGTATTTTTTGTTTATTAGTTTTTGGGGTAATAATTTTTTTTGGTTAATTTTATAAAACGTAGTAAAAGTTACCACCTTTGTATTAATTTGGTGCAACCATTGCGCATCATTCTTTTTAACTCTAGATCTCAAGGCAACTGTGCCTACTATAGTGTAAGTAATCATTTATTAGGATTATGCATACACATGTAGTTATAGATAAATAGTAATTCAAGGTTTACTCTGTATCTTTCATATGCTAAAAATACAGTTTCTGTAAAATAAGATGAAGCATCATCATTTATCAACATGTGCATTTAGACCACTTGGTCGCCATTTTTGACTCTCATTTAATTGCAAAAGAAGTTTTTGTATGTATTCCTATTACATGTTTGATAAGCATGACAAACTTTCAAGTAATAATATCAAAGGAATTTCTAGGAAATATTTCTATTTAAAGTAATTCTTGTTTGTTCTATAAAAAAAAATATGGGACACAGTTTGCGTCAAAAGCAATTGTGCATTATATATCTGCTACGTGTTACTATGTACCATATGCATTTTGATGTAATTTCAAGTTGTACTTTTTACAACAAAAATGGTGAAACTGTTGCCTTCGTGACAGTACAAGCTTTTTGTTTGGACAAATAAGTTATTTTTTTCGAACGATTTAGGATTTGTTCGAACATACCGGTATTATATTTTGTTTTGATGAACGAGCTATCTGTTTGGACAGATAAGTTATTTATTCGTACAAATTACGATTTGTTCGGTAAAATTAGGATTTATTCGGAAAGTAAACAATCTTTTACAGGCTGATTTATCATTTCTTCACATTTATATAAAGCATACATAATCAATTTGTATTGTTTGACACATTCACTTTATGTCTAAAACTGGAATTTTAACTTCAACATTAAAAATGTAAACAAAAGGTTTGTTTACATAGCAAAGAACTGTAAGTTCTGTAACTCGCTTATAACTCAAGCAATGACATCCAAATTTTGGTTTCCTATCAAAAATCCCCCACTAAAGCATTGTAAATGTTAAACTCGGGAAAAAAAGTGTCAAAAGTCGTGACCATGCTCCTTTAAAATTACTTTATCAAAGTTTGTTTGGCACAATATAGAATAATTTGAGTTTCATCGTTGACATATCACTTAAATGATAATTACACTTTTTTAGATAATAAGAAATACTATAAGCACGATTAAATACAAACTAGAGGATTTTTAATTAAGATTAAAACTAATAATTTATATATTACTTCATCATTTGTAAGAGATTTAAATAATTGACAGGCTGTCTTTATTGTATTTTAGTTATGTCTTGATAAACTGTTAGAGAACTCCGTCAGCCCTCTATCACACGGTTACGAATTCTTCTGAATACAGGTTCCCCTTGGTAAGACTTACTTCTGGTAACTTCAGTTTCGGGTATTATTTCGAATAACGCGTAATACAATAACCGCCTTGAATAAATAAGGGTCTATTATAAATAATCCCGACGTGTGTTGAATATTTTTCGATTAATTACAAAGCATCGACAATACAATTCTGGGGCTTTTAATATCAAACTTTGTGTTTGGTCAGGAATTAATATTTCATCTTCGCTAGACAACTGTTTTCGATACACTACTTTCCTCAGGTTAAAAATGAATGTGGTGTATCGGAAACCCATGACTAGCGAAGGTGTTATTATTTGTGTCTGCATATTTCCTCTGCATGCAGATGATGAATAAGTTTTTTTTTAATTAACAATGTTAAAAGCATACACGCAAACTGCATGTAAAATGTTCTCCTATGTATCTCGATTTATCTAAAAATATTTTTGTGTTTGCACATCATATATAAGACACTTTAACAATATTTCAAGTCAATAAATTATATCTGTATGGTACAATAGGTTGGTTGTTAACAAAAAATCTCATCTATAACTTTCAAAGTTACGTCATTGTTTGTCTTGTATTACAAAAGTATGTCAAGGTCCCCTTGCCCTAGTTATATCCCTGGCTGTTATCGATTCTTTTGGTTCACTGACAGGCCTATATATTTGAGCTTTGCAGTACCCAGCACGAAAACAAATTATAGCCTTTGTCTGGTTAAATACTACACTGGTATTTCACAACACAGAAACAAGAAAAAAAAATTTAAAAAAAAGTAATCGACCCTACAATTAATTGTAGAAAATTATATAATACGTATTTGTATATCTGATTCCAGAAATTTACATTCTGATAATATTTTCTGAAAACTATTGATTTCCTTTTATTTTGTTTTATGTCCTAGTATCTATTTTGATAATTCACAGTCTTTGAACAGTATGTCTTAGTTTCTTTCCTGACCCCAGCTTCAATATTTGTTTGATTGCTGGAGGGATTTTTGTGATTAACTTATGAAGTCAAGATAGGTACTTGTAGATATCATTATTTATTAACAGATCATTTTTGATAAAATATAAATGGACAATTTATGGTCCTCACCATAAAAGCTGGTCAGTTTATTTTTATGAATGGCGATAACCATAAATTGTCAATTTAATAGAAAACAATCAGTTTATTATCGATATATGTCTATCTTGATCTGTTATCAGTTACCATGACCAAATCATTTAAAACAACAATCCAATAAAGCCAGAGAACATGTATATAAGGATTTCGCTAAATAAAGTTATATTTAAGGTCTTGGGAAAAGGAGTTTTTAATGTGTTCCTCAAGCAGTACATTATTAATATATTTATCTTTGATATTTACACACTCTCTCTTACTTAATTAAAGATTAAGAAAGGATGTTCAGGAAAAAATCAAAAATTGTAATAAAAGATCAAATTTTGAAAACATGTTGGTGGTCCCTTTTATTTTTTTTTTTAAAAATCTACAATGATTTTGATAATTTTCATACGATATAGTGAATAGATTTGACACATCTTCATAAGTTTTAAAATCTCTGATTGTTTTTATTTATTATAATGATAGGTACATTATTGACGAATTTTAAACCACTTTATAACTAAAAAGAAAGATGTTAAATACGGCCCCAGTAAATAGGAAAAAATGATAACTTCGAAGCTACTTTTTTCATTGCGCATGTATGTACTTAATCTTTGACAAACGTTCTTTTATAGAATGTCTTTCTTACCCAAGAAAGAACAGTAATATGGGAGACGTAAATCATTATTAATGGTAGGGGTACACTGTTTCAATATTCGTAGATTTTAAGCCCCACCCCACATCTGAAAACCCTTACAATTCACGAAAACATTTAGGTATATTTTTTCCTTCAGCTGATCAATGTATTGTCAGAATCTATCTATATGTGACAGGAGGAAAATGTACTTCACTGTGTTCATATGTAACTTCCAAAATAAATGCAAAAGTCCAGTGGGTCTGCGCCATTATAAACTGATGTTGATTACATGGTATGAACTCGTTTAACCTTTCGTAATGTGACAGATTTTGATAAGCGTGTTCGACGTGATTTTGAATGCCATCTACCTTCATTTATGAAAATACATTATTTGTAAATTGCATAATTACGGATTACATTCTGATTGCTAAGTTTTTTTTCTAATTGATGATAATTTGGCGATAAAATAGAGTCACTTGATATGTGAGAGTCTTGTTCGATTTACTTCATATCGTCTATTGTACGAAGGTCCACCCATTCTGTTCATTTCTATTCAATGGAAGGACAGGGTTACACACCAGAAAGAAATTCACTGTTTCAGGCCTAGGGTATATAAAATCATCAATCATACCTCTATAATTACACCAAAATAACGATCCATGCTATAAACACTAATCATGAATAAGCATATTATGCACCCTTGTTTTAAAACCTTACAAATCACGACAGACTTTTAATAATTCATTGTATTACATGTAAAAGGGGATGTTTTTCTTTGTTTAGGGGTATCATCCTTTCATTCTGGGACCTTGTCTTTTCTAACGATGGATATGAATGGAATGGGTTGGCCTTAGTACAATAGACTAACTGTAACAATACGCATATGAAGAAATTAAATATATTAAACGAGATTCGTTGACAAGTCACGTGAAATTGTTTTTGTAATAGTCAAAATATTCCCTGTTGAAGGGTAACCTAGAGATAAGAAATGACATCCATTGAAAGACAACTTGTATATACATGTATCATTACGTGTAACATTTTGAAAGGTTTAACGAATTATTTGAATTGGACAGAGCCAAAGGCTTTGAGCATTTGATGTTAACATTATACCCCTATAATAAATTAAGACATAAAAAGGATTTCATGACGGTATAAGTATGAAAGATATAACACAGGATGAAAGAAATTCCGATATTTGTTATTTGTCAATTCACCGGGCCGTATATCACAATATCCTTGACAAGGCTCTTACAGATTAAAATCTAGTTTTATGTTCTTACATTCATAATAAACAAGAGATGTTTGTGAAACACTTATGCACCCCTCCCTTGGAAACATCCACACAGCAAATGAACGTAAACTGCAAATATTTGGAATATTTCTAAGTCCAAGGGGCATAACTCTGTCAAAAATTGCTCTCTCATACCCAAAATCAAATTGACCTCGATGTTATTTTGATAAACCTGTATACTAAATTTCATATCAATATGTGCACCCTCTGCAAAGAAAATGAGTGAAAACAGTAAATAACTGGAATTTTTCTACGTCCAAGAGCCATAACTCTGTCGAAAATTGCTCGCGTACCCAATATCAAACTTTACCTAGATAATATCATGATAAACCTGTATACCAAATTTCATTTCAATATGTTCATCCTCTGCAAAGAAAATGAACGGAAACAGCAAATAACTGGAATTTTTCTACGTCCAAGGGCCATAACTCCGTCGAAAATGGCTCAATCGTACCCAATATCAAACTTGGCCTAGATAATATCATGATAAACCTGTATACTAAATTTTATTTCAATATGTTCATCCTCTGTGAAGAAAATGAACGAAAACTGTTGGTGGACCGACCGACCGACCGACAGACAGACCGATGGACAGCAGCAAAGCAATATGCCCTTCCTTCTTCGAAAGGGGGGGGGGGGGGGGCGGCATAAAAAATGTTTTATGTGTTTATAGCAATAACATTTTATCCATATCATACATTAGAAATAACAAAATTGTAAAACCATCTTACATCTCCACAACTCGGATGGAATGTATGGTTGTGATGGACATCCTGAGGCAGCTTTACACTCCACAGAGTCCAGGTTATGAGTCTGTGCATTCAACACCGCACATTTGTCTGTAAGAAAGAAAGCATACGTCAAGGCATGGATAGATACTCTAGATATCACTCCATCATCTATAACAAGAGGTTCACAGCAAAATAGTTTTGGCATGTCACTAAACAGGTTAATGGATATGCAGTTCCTTTTTTTCTAGAATCATAATATGAGGGTTGCTTAAAAGAATTGATAAACTTATAATCAATAAAGGTGTCTCATGGCGGGGGTTCTAGGTACATGTACCTTAAGGTTTCCACATATAACACGATATAATTGTAGTTGCATGTAATTCCGAATCATTATTCCTATTTTTCCCTTCATAAGTATCATATGGTTTCTGGGATTTCTTGTTTTCAGACTGGGGGAAGGGCACTTTTCCACTCAGCAAAATGGTATAACCACTCAGTTTATAAAGCTGCTACATGTACGTACTTTACTTTATGTACATTGTTTTTAAGTTTTGCATTTCACTTTGCCTGAATTATTTATGATTATCTTCCCGTTGAAAAGGATTTCGCTTTCTATTTTTGAACTTTACAACCCCTTTCCCGTATGAATGCTTTGTACAAACTTTGAAGGTTGGATAAATTTGGGCCAGTGATTTTAATGAAGTGAAAAAAGTAAAACGTTCGCAGACAGACGGACAGGCGATTAACAACGGGTGATCAGAATAGCTCACTTGAACCTTCGGTGTGCTGATAAGAAGCATGTGTGTTTAAAAAAAACCGCGTCCACTAGTTTTAAACCTGTATGAAATGGGCATTTTTACTTATTTCCTTTTCATCGTTTTTTTATGTATAACTAATTATCAAAAGTTAATGTTTATGATACTAAATGATATCCCGTGCAATTGCGGAAAGTAACACCAAACGGTAATTGACTTTGCCTGAGTTTTTGCTTTGTTTGGGAGTTGAATCTTTTTTTTTTTTTTTTTTTTTTTTTTTTTTTACAAATTTTACATGTATGTATATAATTATACATACTCCGTCCGATTTTGTTCTTAACTTTATTTTTTATACAAAACTGCAGCTGGCTGGATATAAAGAGGAGTGGGCAGGAATGAAAATTTAAACTGAAATTGATTAAATATATGGACTTAATTCTTTTTGTTGTAGCGGAGTCTCAAAAAATATATTATGTATTAAATGTCGACCCTAAATTGCATATTATTCACTTTTATTTTATTTCAAAACGGGGGCCGGCTGGGGGGAGGGGGGGGGGGGGTTATAGTGCGAAATTTTTATATATGTAAATTTCAGATAAAAGCCTTTTTTGAGAAAAAATTGTGTGTGTGTGTGTGTTGGGGGGGGGGGGGGGGGGGGCAAGCCGCCAACCACTACAGTGGCAACATCCTCGTTTAACGCTTACATCTTTCGTAACATATAATGTATTAGAGTTTTCGACACAATCTGTAAATGGTTTACAAATATATATACAAAGTTTATGTGTCCATTCTTTCAGTGGTCAATATGAACTCTAAAAATGCGAGTGCATGCATATTTATTTGTTTACTTTAGACCATAGCTGTCCGATCTAATGAATCTGTGTGAGGCATGATGAATTGTCCTACATTTTTCCGTTATGATGTTCATTACTCGGTAACCTCATTTCAAGTCTATGTCACCTACATGTTTGTCATTGGTTTGCTCTAGGACAAACTGCGTTTTAGTGGGTCTAACGGTTTGCATGATTTACGCTACTTCATTCATCCATAAAAGACCCTCCACCAAAATAAAATTGCGCATTTTAGAAACACATAGACGCATATTTATATCTTATTCAACATTGGCAAATCTTAACTCCTATGTGTACTTTTAATGAATTTCCAATATTCACACTTTATGTAATTATTCAATAATTCAATCATTGTAGGTTAATATTTTAATACATCCTCCCATTGACTTAGATCCGCCAAAACGAGTCCACCACCCTACTCTCATCTTTACTACAAAGTATATTATGGGGTACTGTATCGAAAATGAAAGTAGGTTTTTAATTATTTTCACAATAATTACTAATAATGTAAAATTCCAATATAGTTTACAAACTTTATCTCACTCGTGTTAAAATACGAAAAGTTTTAACAATAACTCTGCTGTAGTCATTGCGTAGTTTATTCACAATTGGCAAAATGTCTTCATTCATAAACACTGGTACTTACTTGATGGAGTCAACCCATATTTAGTGCAAATTTCTCCGAACTCGCCTTCTTTGTTTTCGATGGCAGCACATAAATAATCTGGGGTATCACCATAACAGTTCTTCATCTTTGATCGTAATTCCCATTCATTAGCATCCTGAGGACAATCCGTAACACTAACGAAATTCTGACCAGCCCAGGTAAAGGTACAGGTAAGCATCAAGATGAACACCGAACATAATAGTAATGGCGACATATTTGATACAGTTCGACCTTGAACACGTACTTGTCAACGAATAAAGACGCAACGAACGAACAAACAAACGAACTTTAAAATTTTCGTAAGGTTAGAGACAACGCCTTTTACAATGTAACCTGAGACGACTTTCGGTTTGACTTGGAATTCCCAGTATAATTAATACCTGAATACGGAAACCCTTGAGTACCATTATGTTACTTTTATACCATTCGCCATGTCTCTTAACGAATCAACTTTAACTTCAAAATTTAGCCGAACTTTCAGCAATTGAATTGTCATAATTCTAATTTAAATTGCGGCGATACGGAAATTGATATAAATTACAATAAATGTATCTAATTTGGTGTTGGATTCATTTTGTTGTCATTATAATTTTTTTAATTCAATATCAGAACCACTTTGGTTTAATTTTTCTGATAGCGTCATGATCAATTCTGTCAGGTACGTTAATTAAGCATAAACAATACACGCCGCCGTTGCAAAAACTAGTTATCAATAAACGCTTATGCAATGCCCGAGCAGAAGGATTTCTAGGAACTGTTCATTTTTCCCCAATTTCTAATATACCCTAATGGCTTGCTTTTCCGCGAACGTTACATGAATATATGTAGTCCTACATGTACTATGTAGGTAAATAATGATCAACTGAATACAGATTTTAAAAAATTATAATCCCAATGCACCCTGCCGTAATGTTTTTTAAACTCAAAATTAAAAATTCAGACTTGTTTACATCTGTTTATTCCTAAGCTGCAACACATATAGTTTTTCCACCTTGTCGCAGTCCCCCGGTCGTGTGTTTAGTTCCGTATGTATACTTGATCTCAGACGGACAAAAGATTTTATCTGTAGACATACACAAAGAAGGAGACCTCACACCGCTTATATAAAAATAACATTTTAGCATTGGTTTCCAATCAGAAAGAATTCATTGAATAATGAGTTTCAAATCATTTGCATCCAAGGGCATTTCCACGTAACTAGCAATAAAAATACATATTTACAGAGAGAGAGAGAGAGAGAGAGAGAGAGAGAGAGAGAGAGAGAGAGAGAGAGAGAGAGAGAGAGAGGGGGGTTCCTTATTGAATTAATGTAACTATAATAACAACATTCTTAGCTGTGCAAAAGATGATAGATGTATATAATTAAAAGTAAAAGCGTGAAAGATTATATTACTAAAACCGATTTGGTTGGACTTTTCCGATCGCGTCGCTTTCAACTCTTTCAGCTACGTCATACATAAACAATACCCGCACCTTAACCACAATTTTTTTATTGGTGGATTAAGCTTACCGCTGATTGGTTGCTGGTTAACTAAGACTAAATTATGCACGGACAGAACAACAACATATCAGAGAATGAAAAATTCACATGGGTACTCGTGACTGTCGAAATTGGGCTATTTTTCGAAAGTGTACACTCGTGATAAAACAATACATACGGTACATAACATATATGGCTGTAGCTCTGTGTATAAATTTTGGGTTAGAAAATATAAAGTGACAGTGCATACAATACTTACATGTAAAAAAAAACTTTACGGCAATTTGCCGCGTATAAAAATAACACTATTTTTGAAAAATATTTACATCATACCATACCACATTTTGTGCAAATAATCCATTTAAATAATTCTTCGTTTAGTTTACTACTGTTATTAATTGTATTTAACTTGCCCCAAACTTTCTCCTATTAAACAACCTTTAAGCGTACTCGGAAAGCGGATCAAGAACTGTGTATTTTTTATGTATGTAAACAAACCCGTGTTCATGTATGGAGCTGGTGATCGGGGGTTCAGAGAAAGGTAAAATAAAGAAATCTGCAGTAAATGGTTTGTGGATATTTTAGTATATATATTTACAGAAGAGAAACGAATCGGACACTTGCCTAATGAAGACGCACATATACAAACCCCCTTGCACTCTCCACTTCCGTCTCGTTCTTTCACATCATCGTTCAATTCTTTTATTGACTGTCGATTGCCGATCGAAAGGTGTAGAAATCGAGGAATTCATACCTATCACTTTGACTGGCAAGTTAGTAGGTAATACATGTGCATTATGATTATACATTTACTGTATTTACATGAAATAAACGCTTAGCACATGCAACTTTTAAATATTATATTTTTTTATAACGCCGTACTCTGGACCGTAGCTTGAGGCTATGGTTTAACGCCCGCTTACAGAGAGAGAGAGAGAGAGAGAGAGAGAGAGAGAGAGAGAGAGAGAGAGAGAGAGAGAGAGAGAGAGAGAGAGAGAGTTTTGCACAGAATTTAAACATAGGGGATAGTCGATTTTGAATGAATAATATTGGGGGGAAATAAACTGTTCTGAGAAATCCTTGCATAAGCGTATACTGATAACTCCGCCTAAAAATAGGAGTTAACCAATCATATACTTTTCACAACGGCGGCGTGTATAATTTATGCATGACGTAGCTGACAGAAATGATCGTGACGCTATAGGAAAAGTCCAACCAAATCGGTTTTGATAATATTCATAACACGTTCGTTATGATCACCAAATTTCATTTTTAATTTAACGGGAATTATTACCTTACACATTAAATGTTAAATGATATTTTTTTTTATATAAATTGTGTCCGATATCTCCTAAATTGTTCTCAAGATTAACCTTTTCTCTAAAATATTGATTATATTTCTTTGAAATATTAAAAACCAAACTTCATAGCTGTAATTTAGTTGAAGGATGAAAAATCTCAACTGAATTGGATAATATTTACATGTATATGGCCTTCATTCTTTTTGTTGCAGCTGAGTTGGAAATGATAACAACGATTTTTTTAAACCAGCGAGTTGGTACATATATATAAGAGTCACATCTAGAGTGTGCAGCACATTTGGACGATTTTTAATAAAAATACACATACCTGTGAAAGAAGTACAATTGAAATAGTTGAAAGGGATAATTTCCAAGATAATTTCATTGATTCATTATCATCTTTTACTCGGAAAAATTCAAAGGAACGAAAACAGATTCATTACGGCGATTTATAATGGGGAATGTTTACAACTTTTCTCCATTCGGAATACACTCAGATTACTTCGCGCAATTTTTCAACGTTATCATCAGGGCTACGCCTTGCTGCAATACAAAATCCCCGTAGAATTCACATTTTTGGGAGCTGATTTTAATCAACTCTCCTATGCAGTTACTCGGACAAACCGAAAGTGAAACAGTGTTTGGACCTCAGCACAAATCATCGCTGCTGATAAGACTTAGTTCTTGAAAATAATTGATAAATTCGATGCTAAAGCATTGTTTTTCAAGGAAACGTATTTATAAATACCTTGAAAATAGTCAGATTTTAAATGGTACGAATAATTTAGATATATTTTGTAGTCGTATGTATTCCTACGCCAGAGTTAAATACAGTCTTGTTCAACTCGACGCTCGGCTGTCTCCGTAAATCTCCGACAAGCAGAGAGTCTCTCTTGCTTGACGGAGATTTACGGTGTCAGCCGAGCGTTTGGTTGAACGAGACTAGAGTTCAATATTGCTTGGATCCATACAATTTTTGAGAAATATTTCTATTACTGATACAGAGTTTGATTGAATTAATTTTATCTTTAAATATTATTTATCATGATTCATATGGGGGTTTCTCGACATTCTTGTCAAAAAAGCCCAAAAATTCATGTTATAAAAATGTGCGTAATTTAAATACAAATTAGAAACTAAATGTACTTGTCATGCAAAATAACATATCATTGATTTTAAAATAAACATCGACAAAATCAACTCCCGTCAGTTCTTCGGTACTTTGATTTAGCATTGTATTGCAACCCGATAAGCTAACAGGGGTGTTGTGACTGAGAAATCTTGGAAATGTTTTATACTTTTGAATGAACATCGATTGAACCCTGGGGTATTTATAAATATCAAACAATTAAGCCAAATATGAATCCAGGATATCTTGGGACAGAGTATATAAATTTTGTTCTTTCGGTCAAATTTCACTACAGTTTTTATCACAGTCCAAAATGAGAATTTCGGATAAAAAACTGATTTAAAAAAAAAAAATGGGAGGGCGAAACCCTCCCCCCCCCTTTTTAATTGAATTTTATACATCATTTAATTATACAAACTTAGAAAACAATCTGTTCTTTGTTTAAAAATTAATGTCTAAGATTTACTATCAATCTGTCGTGGTATATAAATGTATGAAATTAAAAAAAAAACCGCTAGTGCATGCATATTGATTTGCATTTTTAAACTAGAGTTCTCATATTCAAAGTTTCAGCCCAATGGTTAACTCGTCTTATTTCCGCCATCATGTGGTGTAAAATTAGTCAATTTGAAACCGTTTTTGGGCACCCCGTTGTGGAAAATAATTTCTTTCGAGCAAAACTAAAATCGAATTACATTGTTCCATTTTATTTATTAACCAAAGATGTCCCATCCAAGGTATGAATATCTGCCCGCGATACTCGATTAAGCCATCCTACACATTTCGCCATGACGTTAATTAGTCTAACCGCATTCTTGGTTACCCCGTTCTTGAAAGTTCATGATTCCATTCTCTCGAGCTCGCTGACAGTCACGCTTTCTATCTATCAAAACTAAAATCGTACACTTAATAAACGATTTGCCTTATTTTATTTATTCAGCATTTGTCAAATCATAACTTTTTTGTTTAACCCAAGTAAGTTCCTAATAAATATAATTTATTTATGTTCTTATCAGTTTAACTCAACCGAACATAAGTTATTTACGAAAGTACAAAACACGTGATTATAGTGAAGGAAGCGCTTATTTGCTGCATTTATTTACACGTACAAAAACATATAAAAAACAAATAAAGCAAATTGCATTTTATTATGCACATTCCTTTGGTTTTTAGAAAATAATAAGTGGGAGGGTTGTTGAGGATTGTGTAAATGCGGCAAAGAGAAGCCTTCGAATGAGTGAAGATCGTTCTTAACTTAAATACCAGCAGGCATGTTCACGAAACTTGCCTAAGTTATGCCCTAAGTGTGTTCCTAAGATATGACTTAGGAAAAAAAGTTAGGAACATCCTAAGATCAACTTATGACACGTCTTAAGATGTAGCTCGACGGTTACTTAGGAACATCTTAAGTTAGGATATCCTAACCTTCTACAACCATTCTTATTTTTCACATTTATCCATTCAGATCGAATCTGAGAGACTTGTGTAGGAATGAATCATTAAACATTTCGCCAGAAAAATTGTACGTCTCGGTAGTTAACACAATAGGCCTAAACCCAGTAATTTTAATGTATACATTTTAAAATTTTACATTTACCTAAATATATATCAGTGACCAACAACAATTTAGTTTGTAGTTTTTTTTTAATGAACCACCCTCTCCCCCCTAAAAAAATTAAAATCAAAAATATCACACGCCCCAAAAAATTTAAATAACTGTTCTTTTTTTTAAAAAGAAAAAACGTATCAGGACAGAATTGGCTTACAAGCAGAAAATTATGTAAACAACACGTGTGTATTGTCATTTGATAATTAACAATTGAGAATCTTGACATTCAAGTATATGTAATACATAAACACGCGATTTTCTTATAATTTGAAACCTTACATGAGGAAACACGTGTACTCGTACAAACACAACCAATTTCCCTTTAAGCTGCAATATATAGAATACACGAACATGATAAATAAGAAATAAGTTGTAATATATATATATATATATATCTATATATATATATATATATCTATATATATATATATATATATATATATATATATATATATATATATATATATATATATATATAATAAATTCAGTTCATTCAACATTACACATTTTTTAAAGATTATTTTTTTTCAGAATAAAGTGATAAAAATTAGGAATGAAAACGCATGGCCTATATAACCCGATGTAAATTTACTTTTTAGCAAAGGACATTTAAATAATTGTTATAAGAAATTATTATAATCAAAACAATGAATGTAACTCATTTAGTGTACGGGTGTAGATAAAAAAAATAAGTGAATAATTTTCATTCGTCAAACAGAGATAGTATTTGCGAAAAAAAATCCTTAATTTGTCAGCTCCCAGGCAGGCATGTAGCAACGGGGAAGTAGTGAGAGTTCGAGGTCCTCCTCAGCATCATTTTGTTAAAATGAACATACATGATAGAATAAATGACTATGCCCCCCCCCCCCCCTCCTCACGGATTAAGAATTTGATGTTTGTCAAAAATGCTGGAACTATGGAAAATATTGCTTTATTCTACCGGTCTTAAGAAAAGGCTTCACAACATCCCAATATCCCCAAAAACGGTATTTTATAGCTTTAGGGTGGTCTTAGGACAAGGTAGGTAATGTCCTAAAGTTAGGACAAAGTTGAGGCGGTTCCTAAATTTAGGAGAGCTTCGAGAAACAGACCTAAGATTAAGACATGTCCTAAGATGTACTTAGGATGCACCATAGTCCTAAGACAGCTTCGTGAACATGCCTGCTGTTTTACAGATAATACGTTATAAATAGTAGCCAATGGCTACAGGTTCAAATATATAAAAGCAAAACATATAACACGTGTTCTAGTACCTATGATAATTTTATAACCATTCAATATTATTTCATTGCAAGGATATATTTTAATGCTAACTCCCACTGACTTGGACCCGCCAAAGTGTGTCCCCCACCTTACTCTTCAAACTGGTTTATCGAAAATGAAAGTAGGTCTTTAATTAATTTTACAATAATTACTTATCAGAATATTATGAAATACCAAAGGTGTAAGCAATTACGCTGGTGCAGGCATTTTTTAGTTAATTGGCAAAAAGTCTTAATTATAAGTACATGAATACATATTTACTTTGATTACCGGGTTTGGTGAGGGGGGGGGGGGGGGGGTAATTTTATCAATATTTAATATCCGACTTTATTTGAATATAAGAAAACGCATCTAAAATGACGAATATAAAAATTATTTCGTTTATTCATACATATATATTAAAAATCACAAATACCCCTATAAGAGAATTTACATAACTTCTTGAACAGGTGTCAGACTGACAATTTACAAGGTTCTTTACAACTGTCTTTTCGTGATCATGATGATGCGATCATGGAGTGTTAAAGTTCCGATTTATTTCCATTTGGATGTTCCTCGTTCAATTGCAAAGAAAAAAAACTACAAAATATTTGCAGTAGATAAAATGGGGATGATGCTTATAAGTTAACTGAACCGTTAATTCCTATCAACATACTAGTACCCGGTCCTGCTGTCCAGCTGACACGCTTGCTCAAACCTAACAATCAGGGTTCAGGCTATTGTTTCTTGCTTGACAAGAGGTATACGGGTACAGTGTGATATTCTAACTGATGTTAACAAGTTGGATACTTTTAACATTAATATTGATAGAGAAAGTGGTGATAAAAAAACCCAGATTTCTTTGGAAACCAACTGTTGAATTTTTGTAAAACAAATAGCTTATATATAATGAATGGAAGAGTTCACGGAGATGCAGATGGTGGGAATTTCACCACTACAAGAGCTAGTGTTGCTGACTATTTTATTTGTAATGCAGTTTGTTAAACATTTTGAAGTGTTAGAATTTAATTGTTTATACACTGATATCCACATGCCATTGACATGTCAGTTAAGTTGTAAAATGTTGTTAAATAGCGAAAATTCTAAAGATATATCATATCATGCCAATCTCACAGAAAGAATTAGATCATGGGATTCAACCAAGTCGACCGAGTTTTACCAAAATATAAATACATATTAATCAAGAATTGAACAAAGTATAGATGACAAAGTACGCGACTTTGTCGAAGTATGGAAGGAAGATGTAGATTTTTTGTTCAATAGTTTAGCTGATGTTCTATTATCCTCAGCCAAGACAATTTTTGGGACTTTTTTACCCTGTAATAAAACTTCAGTTAGAAATAACAAAACAAAACAGTGGTTTAATTAATGCTGATTGTTTAGAGCAAGAAAAAAATGTAGGAATATCAGACGCAAATACAAGTTGTAAGGAGCCAGCGTGTTTGAATTCGAACTGCTAGGAGCAAAGAAAAATAAAACGCATATTAAATAAATCTTACAAAGAAAGTGTGCGCTTAAGATGTACATTCGGCGGGAATCTGGGCGCACAAGGAGAGTGAAAATTTCATCAATTAATTTTGAATATTTTTCGATTTATAACCGTTATTTGCTTTCTGTTGGATGTGGAATGAGTGGTAAAATATTTGAAATGCAAAAGGTTTTATCATAATATGGGTCTAAATATAGCAACACGATGCAATTCATGCAAAATCCTACTTATTTACAGCCGTTTTTAAATGATTTTGTTGTCTCTGAGTCTTCTCTCCACAAATTTGAAAAGTGTAAAGATAACATATTTCAACATTGAAAATGTCGCTTTAAAAAAAAAGATGGAGAGATGACTAATTATGTACTTTTTCAAATTATTTTTTGAAGGATAAAAAACAAAGTCCATTTATATGACAATGTTGTTTCAAACAGTACTTTATAGCCTCTTTCGATAACCTAGTTACTTCCCCTATTTGACTCTCCAATATTGGAGGTACTTACTTCCGGTAGGTAAAGTTGCTGGCGCCATTCAGTGTACGTGTATACAAAAAACAGAATATGGAGTCTTTTGATAAAATGACAAAAAAAACACCAACTGATTGAATTTTTAAAAAAGTGTCGGCAACCAACTTTTGGAAATAAACCGGAACTTGTACGAAGAGCTAGGGGAGCGAAGGAATTGGGATTGGATCTGAACAACGATAGGCCTAGCGACAATTTGGTAGTATCGCTAAAGGATAGAATAATCACGCCGCTCGGTGAAAACTTACCGGTTCCATCGCATCTAACAGAAGGTTGGGTAACGGACTGTGAGCATTTCCCTGACGTAACGGAAAACGAAGTTTACAACTATCTTGTGTTAAGTTAACGTACCTTTGATTCAAACCAACAGTCTGCAAGGCGTCAATTAAAAGCCAGAATTTTTTATGATGAAGGTCACGTTCAGAATATCGAACTTAATCTAGTCTCGCAAGACTCTTCACATTGCATTGTAAAATGTAACTGTTTACCATCAATTCCTAACAAAGATAAAAACAAGAAACCAGCATACAGAACCTGGGTGTGCTTGTCAAAAGTCACTGGTAGAGTCCACACATCGGAATGCAATTGTGTTGCAGGGTAAGTAAAACTAATAAAAGTAAAATTTCGAGTTTTCTGAGGAGTGTGCATAAACCATGACTGCATGGTATATCCTATAAAAGTATCTCATGGTTTATTTATATTTGTTGATTCAGTAAAACAGTTCATTATAAATTAGTGTTTACAAGCATTTTTTTTTAATTTGACATGACACTGAGCATATAATAACAAATACTTTCATTATATTATTCATAAAGGATGAAATTTACTATGCAATTGTGCACATGTAAATCATATTTTAATTATTTATCAAAATTTCTCTTCATAAAGATAATTCTTTTATTTACTTTTAGAGAAGGGGGAGCTTGCAACCATATTGCAGCATTGCTATACGGAATAGTGGATATTACAGATAAAAAGCACACTGGTAAAATTGCTCCAACATCCAAAGCATGCGGGTGGATTAAACCACGCAGTAGAAATCTTTCCCCCCAAAAGGCTCAAGATATGAATTTTAAGAAAGTAAAGACAGAAAAACACACCAGTGCTCAAGCTTCTTACAGTGTCAGTGATAAAAGTGCAGACCTAACCTTACCATCTGTTCAAGAATTTAAAGAAAAATTGGAAAAAATTAATCCAATGGCTGGGTGGCTTAAAAACTTCTCAAAAATACAAACTGCACCAGTTTTTGAAAGAGCAATACCTGAACTTCATCAAATATCTTTTTGTTACAAAGACAATGTTGATTTGTTTTCAGAAAATTGTCAACAACATTTTATGCAATATTTTGAGTCTCTTTACATTTCTGCAGAAGAGTGTGAAATCATAAATGAAATGACAATAGGTCAAAGCATCAACCCAAAATGGAAAGAAGCAAGACATGTACGCCTAACTGCCTCAGACTTTGGTAAAATTGTTCGTAGAAAATCAGAAACATTACCAGATAATTTATTGAAATATATTTTTGGATACTGTCCAACCTTCACTAATACAGCGGTTGAATGGGGAAGAGAGCACGAGAAAGTTGCTATAGACAGCTATCTACTGAAGGCGAGGGAGTTGCACCCAGCCCTCACATATCAGGAGACTGGATTAGTTGTTAGGGAAGCACCCCCCCCCCCCCCCACCTAGGTGCAAGCCCTGATGGACTAGTGTACTGTCCGCATTGCAACCCTTACCATGGTGTAATTGAAGTGAAGTTTCCGTACAGCTTTAAAGATGTGCATCCAAAAGAAGCAGCCTTAAGTGACAATTTTTTTTTCTGTTATATAGATGAAAATAAGAAGTTACGACTAAAGAAAAACCATGCATATTATTACCAGGTCCAAGGGGAAATGGCAATTACACAAAGAAAGTGGTGTCACTTTATTGTATGGACAAATAAAGGTCTAGAATTTGAAACAATTTTCTATGATGAAGAACTTTGGGAAAATGTTATGTTACCAAAAATGAATACTTTTTTTTGCTCTGCAGTGTTACCTGAACTTTTTTCAGACAGAGTTAAACGGGGTCTTAAATTGTAAACACTGGGCCATGACAGTTAATCCATTTTTTTAACCCATATGCAAGCTAGTAAGGTTTTTCTTGGGTGTTGTGTATTTTATCAATGCATTTAATATACAACACTATAGTGATGGGTAAAGATTTTTTAATTCTGTTCTCAAATGATGCATTAAGAAAAACTCTGTTAACACTAAAATCTTAGCACGACAACAATCAAAGATTTATGTACTGGTAATAATGTATATTATTTATATGTTAAAGAAATTGCAATAAAACATTGAATCTACCTTGCAAATGAGATATTTCAAAATTTTGCAAATTGTATTCATTATTTTAAATTGTGATCATGTTTGATGAAAATAAAACAATTATACATGGAATTATTATTTATTTCATATTCTTAAGGAATAGACATATTCATAAAACAGTGAAATCATAATAACATTGCAGTCACTACATATTTGCTTGGAGTCGGGATTTCTTTAGATTAGGAAAATTCATGACATTTAGTATAATACTATAGAGGAACCAAATGAGATATATGTAGATTGACTGCCCTGTACTATGATTGAATAAGAGGTGGCATGAGATTACAAAGAGCACAAAGAACGAACACTATTTTGGACATCTTGTCATGAAGTGATATTGGAACTACACCTTGAATAATTCTAAAAATTTTAATTCGCTCCATTGCTCGTTCCACATGAATTCTTAAATTCGCAATCCTTCTGGTTTTTTCTACTTCACATTTTGTTAGCCGTCCATGTTTCTTTAAAGGAGGTATTATGAGATGGATTCCATTTGGAGTGCACAGATCAGCTATAAGGAATCCCTTGTCACCCATTATTGCATCTCCGGGTTCACATTTTTCAATAAGTTTTGATAACTTGGTTACTTGCTTGTCAGATGTGCTCCCACTCCATAAATCCGACACATGTGTAATAACACCATTAGGGCTGATTCCAATAAGGACTTTCCAAGTCATGTGTGATTTATAGTCTGAATACATTCTTCCTTTGTTGGATAATGATTGAGGTGTTTCCGTGTAGATCTCCGTGCAGTCTATTATGACACGGCAATTTGGGTATCTTCGTTTAAAGCTGTCGGGCATATTTTCTTTGATGACATTTCGGTCTGGCCATGCTACTAAAAATTCTAGATGTTCATACATCAAGTTTAGCCATTCATTAAATATTTTACTGCAGGTTGATGGAGATATGTTGAATCTTTGAGCCAAATCTTGAATTAAGAGTCCTAGTCTTAAACGCATTAAAACCATCAAAAATTCATCAACTTCTCTTAGTTTTCTTGGTCTTCCTCCGAGAACATCAGAAACTTCACATTTATAATAGACGGATAGGTGTTCAAACAATAAATAAAAGGTTTCTTTGTTAGGTAAACCAGTGTAAAATGAGATGTCCTGTTTTATGTCATCGATGGTTAAAAAGGGTATAAAGGTTGTACTTGTTGTTTTATCACATGTAATATTTGAAGAAACATCATTATTTTCAGAAACATCACTGTAACTTTCACTTTTCTGAATCCCAACACTTTTATTCTGTAGAACATCAGTTTGTGTGAATTGATTCTTCGGCTGGGATAAGATTGATGTGTCAATGTAGCCACAGTAATCATGCAATAGTATCGATGTGTCCAACACTGATTGGTTTGAATTAACTTTGAAGCTCGATGTTTCAGCAGAATCTGACTGCGAAGTCTCTGAACCTGACCCATCTTTAATATGTTCTTGTTGATTATCGACTACTTCTTTCAAAACTTCTGGTGTGTGGTCAAACTGTAAATGATCATATTAAATATCAATATCTGACGTAATCTGTCCAAAAGAATTGTGATATAAATTACTGATAACCATAAATTGTACTACTCCTAATTATATAACATGAGATCATCCTCTAAAGTGGAAAAAAAAATTAACAAATTTCATGTTGTGATAGTATTTAATACTGCCATATATACTAATAAGGGGGTACACAAACAAGAATGCAGAAAATAATACTTTTATACTTTGAAAGCACACTTCTGAGACCTGTTATTTCAACCAGTACACCTCTGTAATGATTAATTTATATCCCAGACTACATTACTTATATGCCCATAATTACACATGTGTAATATAATTATTTTATACTTGTGAACATATGCATATGCGATGTTAAAACAAAAACCACCTACGTTTGTAGTCTTAAATACTTTGTGGTGAAAGATAGATGGCAATGGGTGTTCCTTTGTGCGACCAGAGAGAGAGACGAAATGCTCGGAACACAGTCTTGAACAACTTGTTGGTTTCCAGTTCTTGCGGCTGATACGATTTTTCCATATACCTTTGTGTCTTTTATTGACAGGAAATCTATGCAAAGTCACCTCTCGGTTGTTAACACTTTTCCCGCTGTAATTATGACAGTTTGTAGCACAGCAATATAATTTCCCCATCATAAACTGATATGTCTACTTGAATCCAGAGATCACTCGGAACTTTGTACCTACCGGAAGTTCACAAAGTGCAATCTCATAACACAGGAGAGTTCGATTTTTCAAGAAAGACAACCTAGTTATAGAAAGAGGCTATAGAGCATATATTGACAAGTCTCACATGCCTCAGTGGTTTCGTCCTGGATTGGTGAATACAAACATTCAGTGTTTTGGGTTCAAATCCAACTAGTGGTCTTTTTTTTAAAAATAAAACTTTTTTGTTTTAAATGTTTGTTATTATACCATGATGTTGAATTATAATATACCGGTATATTTTAATTTGTTGTTATTGATTTCTAGATCTGCTGTATGAATATTATTTTTTTTTCTTATTACTAGTTTTTTAGGATATACACAATATAACTTCATTAAAATATGTTTGCATTAACATTTCCAACTAGTTATCGGTTTAACTCTCATTGCAATTTTTTTGAAAGCTTGTGAGTTTTTAAGTAACCGAAATAGCCATGAACTTCGACTCTCAATTTAATATATTTTTTTTTGAAACCTGTACATAGCTTTTCGAGGTTATAGACATTTAAATCCTAATTGATTCGTGTCGAGGATTCCTGCAAACTTACAATCTTGTGCGCTCACTTTCTTTTATAGAAATAACCTACAGCGTAACATTAAAGCATTAAGAAGTTCAAATCCAAGAGAATACTGGAAACTCGTGAATGATAAAAGCAGTAACGAATATAACGATATTAAAATAGTAGATTTTTATGATTATTTTAAAACTGTTAACGCAAACGAACACGATTTAGATCCCTCAATGATCGATGCAAAGATACATTTTGTAACTCATTGATCAATGACCCACTTATTGCGGACAAAATTCTCGAGGTTGTTAAAGCTTAAACATAACAAATCGCCAGGACCAGATACTGTTGTTTATGAATATATTAAGTCATCCATCAATATCATGATACCATTTTATGTAAAACAAACTATTTAATTTAGTTTTTGATACTCGTATAATTACGGAAGTTGACTGGTCGGAATTATAAAACCAATATAAGAAAAATTCCGTCTCTCCATCACAATATCTATTCGATATTGAACGGATTGTTTCAATATCAGCACTCAGATTTACATCATCAGTAGATGGTTCATAACCCCAGCCTCGTTTTGGGGGAGTTACATGTTTGCAAACGTTCCTGAGAAGGTTGTACACAAGGTATATGTCCAGGTTTTGTCAGTCATCCGATGAATTCAGATTACAAAGAGATTTTAGCGACGATTCACCAATTTAAAATGTTCGACAATAGAAGTCTTGAAAAGAAATGTAAAATCTTTCAGTTCTTCCATTTTGCTATTATGCTTTAAAATAAATACAAGATAGTATTGTAAAGCAGCCAACCTGCAAGGTAGATCTTTCGCATGAAATGCTGAAAAGACACACAAGGTTAAAACATAGGTAATCATAGATTACTAAACTCACCGAGACGGAGCATCACCCTTATGAGACATCACCTTCATAAGACCACCTTTATCATTTTATATGAAAATCATACTTTATGATCTTGGATATTCATGGATTCTGTTTTGACAAAATATCGTATATCATCTGATAACTTTTTTTATGATAATCATATGTTCATATGTTAATCAATACAATGATATAAAATTAAATATTGCATCATGTCATATTTATAATATAAATCATATAATACAATAAAATACCGTAATAAACAATAATGAGATATGATATTGTAACATATGATATGACATTGTATAGTGTTATACCTTATTGTATTTGATCACATTATACAATATCATAAAATAAAATACAATATAGTATTATATTACAATACCATATAACATAATACATCATAACATTGAAACATGATATTTTATTGTATAATATAGTATGATATTGTATTGTATGACACTGAAACATATTTCATACATAATATGATATTATATCATATAATACAATATAATTTGATTCCAACATTGTATTTTATCAAATGATACAATATTATGTGATAAAGTAAAATATTATAAAATACATTATTATATTATACATATTGTATCATATGACACAATAGTATATATAACAATATCATATTATACAATGTCATGTGATATGATAATATATCATATAAACCAATATCATATCATACAATATCGTATGATACAATATTATACAATATAACAATATTATGTAATACAATTTCATGTGATATAATTCTATATTACAAAAACCAATATCATATTAATCAATATTGTATGATACAATATTATAGAATATACAATATTGTATCATAGGATTCAATAAGATATTTTGCAATATCTTATGTAATTGTATCATGTGATAAAATGATAAATTAAAGATTCAATGTATTATTATACAATATTGTTTCATAATATACAATACTATACATAACAATATCATGATACAATATCTTATCATAAAATATCAAAAAAATTGATACAATATCATATCGTATCGTATACCTTTTTATAATATAACACATGATATCGTATTGTATCATATCAAACAATATTGTTTCATATCATACAATACTACATCATAGGAATCATGTAATATCATTTATCAACAAACACATATATCTATCGAGCAGGTTTGAGTTAGGTAGGAGATTTCTTTAGCATCCTTGAGAATTAAGATCCGGCTCTGCATCTGAAGCAACCTCTGCGTTTAATTTATAATAAAGTTAAATCAACTATGCAAGCTATCATCTATAAAACATGTGACCTGTTCCAAAAAACTAAACCTCATCCAGCATCCGAAACCTATGGCCCAGATTCAGCATTCAAGCCCATCAGGTGCATTGGTATCATAAGACGCATCATCCATGCAAGTTTGGTGAAGTAAGGACCAGTAATAACTAAGATATCATCATCAGAGGGCACTAGCAATTAAAAAACCCTAACTTCCTCCAGCATCCGCAACCTATGGCTCAGATTCAGCATCCATGCATGTTAGGTGCATCTGTATCATAAGACACACCATCCATTTAAGTTTGGTGAAGTTAGGACCTGTAATAACTAAGATTTTTTTTTTTAGCATCCTTGATAATGGAGATCAAGCTCTGCATCTGAAGCTACCTCTGCGATTCATTCATATTACAGTTAAATCAACTATGCAAGTTTGAAATAGTACTATTATCTATTAAACATGTCACCTGTTCCAAAAAACTTAACTTTATCCAGCATCCGAAACCTATGGCTCAGACTCAGCATTCAAGCCTGTCAGGTGCATCAGTATCATAAAACACACCATCCATGGAAGTCTGGTGAAGTAAGGACAAGTAATAACTAAGATATCATCATCAGAGGGCACCTGTTTCAAAAACTTTATTTAACTAGCTCTTAAAACCTTAACCTCCTCCAGCATCCGAAACCTATGGCTCAGATTCGGCATTTTAGCCTGTCAGGTGCATCAGTATCATAAGACACCATTCATGGAAGTCTGGTGAAGTAAGAACAAGTAATAACTAAGATATCATCATCAGAGGGCACCTGTTTCAAAAACTTTATTTAATCAACTCTTAAAACCTTAACATCCTCCAGCATCCGAAACCTATGGCTCAGATTCGGCATTTTAGCCTGTCAGGTGCATCAGTATCATAAGACACCATTCATGGAAGTCTGGTGAAGTAAGGACAAGTAATAACTAAGATATCATCATCAGAGGGCACCTGTTTCAAAAACTTTATTTAATCAACTCTTAAAACCTTAACATCCTCCAGCATCCGAAACCTATGGCTCAGATTCAGCATTCAAGCATGTCAGGTGCATCAGTATCATAAGACGAACCATCCACGCAAGTTTGATGAAGTTAGAACCAGGAGTAGCTAAGATATAACCATTAGAGGACACCTGCTCAAAAAACTTTAACCAGCTCTAAAAACCTTTACCTCCTCCAGCATCAAAAACCTATTGTTCAGATTCAGCATTCAAGCTTTTCAGGTGCATCAGTATCATAAGCCGCATCATCCATACAAGTTTGGTGAAGTTAGGACCAGTAGTAACTAAGATATTGCTATCAATGGGCACCTGCAACAAAAACTTTAACCTGCTCCAAAAACCTTAACCTCCTCCAGCATCCGAAACATATAGCTCAGATTCAGCACTCAAGCCTGTCTGGTGCATCAGTATCATAAGACACACCATCCATGCAAGTTTGGTGAAGTACGAACCAGCAGTTACTAAGATATTGCTATCAAAGGGCACCTGCAAGAAAAACTTTAACCTGGTCCAACAACCTTAACCTCCTCCAGCATCTGAAATTTAGGACCCAGATTCAGCATCCAAGTCTTTCAAGTCCATAAGTAGGTCCAGATGCATTATCCATGCAAGTTTGGTGAAGTTAGGACAAGTAAGAGCTTAGATACAGGACCTGCAATAGAAACTTTAACCAGGTCCGGACGCCGACGCCGAGGGTATAGCATATGCTCCCCTTGACTTCGTCTCGGTGAGCTAAAAAATCAAAAAGAAAAATTGGACATGCGTATCATTGCATTAAAATGAAGATAAGCTTTAACAATCAGCCTAGTATACTTATCGCATTTAATCCAAGAGCAAAAACATTTGAAAAATTAGTTGACTATACTGTCAGGCAAATACTTTAGGTCAGTGTCATAATACATTTAATGTATAAAAACTAAAAAGAAAAAAAAAACCTCCACCTTTTTTATCCTATTTCATGGAACATTAGAATATACGGAATCATTAAGAAGCCATTGATCAACTTAACCATTTACCCTTATGTTTGTATATACTGAAGGATGGGGAAAAAATTAACATAAAAAACGAATCTTGTACTTTTCAAGTGTTATTTGATTCCTTTAAGTCATGTTTTTTTTTTCAATTATAATGCATTTACCAAGATCTGTGAACTAGCTATAAAGAGAGAAATTAAATTTTACATCCAAAGAATATTTCGCCTTAAACATTAAAAACATTGTTCATGTATTGAATTTCGTTATATTTGAAAAAAAATAATCTTAATCTTCTTTGTGTGTGTGTGTGGGGGGGGGGGGGTGGGGTTTAACTCATTTCTAAAAATCTGACCAATGTGTATAGTTTCTTGTAATTTTTAACAGGAGTTTTATATTTTTTTATATTTATTTTTTGTTTGTGCCCTGCCTAAAATGAGGGATCAGTTCATTCGAAACTTTTTTTATATGAAAAAATGACAATAACAAACCGTGAACCATCTCAAAAATACATAAAACGAAATACAATTTCAAAGCAGAGCAACACAGACCTCCATGTGAACATGCAAATCGAGCAGTCAGTGTACGAGCACCTAAACATCTACATTACGGGGAAAGTGAAAGCCTTGATTTTCGTGTTAAAGCTACTGCAGCATGTATAGATGAAGGTCGAAAATACCTGCCAGAGGTAGAAGTGTTAAATGTTATGATGATTGTTTATTGTTGAGTTTACTGTTGACAGATTTTGCCAATTTTAGCACTTAACGTTAATTTTTTTTTGAATTGCAAAAATTAACCCATTCATAAGACATATATTTCTAGATCATGTATATATGAAGATCTTATTTTTCTTAGTCTGATTATTGGCATCAATTTTTTTTAATAATTAATGATGTTATTTTTTTATGAAACATAAAATATTTTCAGGTATTTAGAGAACACAGTCTATCCCCTGGTTATTACACTCAGAAATACTCAGAGAAAATGGACAATGAAAGGAAAAAACGACAGGAAAGGTCACAGTTGCCTGGGAAGAAGCGGCGGCGATTGGAATTGAAGCAGGAGAGGATCACTCAAAAAGGCGCCAATGAAGCAGCTGAAGGAGATACATATGAATCAGGTAAAGTACAATTACAGACAAAAGTTTTGGATTGATTTCAGTATGATTAGAACATTTACATATAATAAGAACTTTCTGCATATCATCAGAAGTTGGCCTATCTGACCAAGTAGACATTCAAACCATTCCTGAAGCTGTTCCAAAACTAGGGTTTGCAAAGGTCGATCATCTGAATGATGTTCAAGAAAATAGGGTCCTAATTGATCTGGAAACTACTGGATTGAGTAAGAATACATAATTTTATTTGAATATTTGAGTTTCAAATACCAAAGTATTAAAATTATATTACATCTATTCAGATAAGTATATGTATTTATACACGTTGGTAGTTTTATACTCAGTATAATGGTGTCAATTTCAGTCCAGCGAGGATGAATTCCTCACATAACACAGATTGCTGCACAGGATATGTCTACCAATGCCAAGTTTTCATGTTATGTTTCCCCGAAGGTACCTATCACTGAAAAGGCTGAGCAGAGACAGGAATTTCCTGGGATGGAGAACGCATGGCAGTTCATGGAACACAAGTTGCAACAGTTTCAATATCAGAAGCACTTTTAAAAATTTTCATTTTTTTTTAAAAATATAGACAATGTCATTTTATTTGCACATAATGGAAGGGTTTTGATTTTCGGATTTTGTCTTATAGAATTTGTAGACTTGGAATGATGAACGAATTTTTTAATTATGTCTTAGCATTTGTGCATACTTTGTCATTATTTCGTTCAAAAGTACCCAAACTTGCCAGTTATAAGCAAGAATTTTTAGCTAAACATTTTGAATCATACAATACTCATGATGCAGTACACGATGTCAACATGTTAGCGAACATTTTATGTGCAAGTGGCACGGAAAAACTAGACTATGTAAAACACTCATATGCATCTAATTGTCACTTTTTACAAGAAATATTTAATCTAGCTAAGACGCAAAATATTGATAGTCTTCACTGTCTTGTAGCCAATGGTGTACTCAAATTAGCAACACAGAAAATATTGCAGGTTCCGGTCTTAATTTACAACATTTGAAACTTGTTTGGCAGAGAGATGGTGAAGCTGGTTTGAGAAATATTTTCACTGCAAAAAATTGTATAGAGAAACATCGTGTTACTAAAGATGAAAAATTGTTAGCAAATATCATACCAAAATTGTGTTTGTTTTTCGAAAAGTAATGTGCTACATTTAACACATTATTTTTGCATCTCAATCGTGTCTCTTCATACACTATTGTCAGTAAGTTTTCTGCAGATATTTGATGTCCTCTTTACATGATATACTCACGAAAATTTATTGATATTTGTAGATCATGTCCTTTACAATTTGTAGACTTGGAATGGTGAATACATTTGTGGATACTTTGCCATTATGTTGTTCTAAAGTACCCAAATTGCTAGTTATAAGCAAGCATTTTTAGCTAGATATTTTTGTCATTAATCACACAATGCTCATGATGTGGATGATGATGTCAACATGTTAGCGAAAATTTTATGTACATTTGGTATGGAAAATCTAGATTATGTAAAACATAAGCATCTAATTGTCACTTTTTATTCTGCCTGGTGCAGGCAGATAGCTAACCTTGCACAAAGCACAACGCAAACAAAAGTCACACGGGTTTCATAGTTTATTTTGTGTGGAAAACGTTGCCGTCGTGAATAATATTGGTAAAAAACTACAACAAATAGAAATAACAAATTACTAAATAGGAAAATATAGAACCTTACTTCATACATAAAAAAATTATGTAAATTACTTTAAAAACCATAATGGCGTGCCATACTTTTGAGAATGTTTTATCTGCATAATAAAATTTCCATCTGTAACTATACTTCAAAAATACAATTAAATACTGACAGATTTAACCGATAACTTCAATAAAAAAGACTTACTTAGTGGCTCGAGGCACGCATCTAACAAGATTGAAGTCGATAGACAAAGTGAGACCGGACTGGTCAGCAAGGCTGACAGGAAGTGAGTGATTGACCAGATATAGTTAACTTGTACCAAAAAAGATTATCGGATATATTAAACTCAGAGTGGTTAACTTGTACAAAAATATTTCTGAAGAATTTTAAATTTAAACAATAGACAACACACTTTTTATAGGAAAAAATTAATCTTGCTAAGACGAAAAATATTGATATTCTTCATTGCCTTGATATAATCACGAACATTTATTGATATTTGTAGATCAGGTCAAGGTCACTGGATAATCAGTGGATAATTATACCCCCCGCAAACGAAGTTTGGGGGGTATATAGGAATCACCTTGTCCGTCTGTCCGTCCGTCCGTCCGTCCGTCTGTCTGTGCAATCGTGTCCGGTCCATATCTTTCTTATGGAATATTATTGGAAGTTCTTATTTCACACAAAGATTGCTTATAACCTAAAGGTGTGTCATGACCTTGACCCAAGATCACTTGGGCAAGGTCGTCAAGGTCACTGGCAGAAAAAATACAAAATTCGTGTCCAGTCATTATCTATCTTATGGAATATTTTTGGAAGTTCTTACTTCACACAAAGATTGCTTGTGACCTAAGGGTGTGTCATGACCTTGACCCAAGGTCATTTGGGCAAGGTCAAGGTCACTGGCAGAAAAAGTGCAACATATGAGTCCAGTCATTATCTTTCTAATGGAGAAGTATTGAATGTTCTTACTTCACACAAATATTGCTTATGACCTAAGGGTGGGTCATGACCTTGATCCAAGGTCATTTTGGCAAGGTCAAGGTTGTTGGAAAAAATAGTGCAAAATTTGTGTCCGGTCATTATCTTTCTAATGGAGAAGTATTGAATGTTCTTACTTCACACAAATATTGCTTATGACCAACATTTAAAAAAAAAATAGAGCAATTGTTATTTATAGAAAAAGGACGGTGAAATAGATTCATCCAATATTTTCTATAGTTGGAAAAATACATGCATTATGATTTTCATCTTAGCGGGGGGTATCAATTGTGAGCTTGCTCACAGTACCCCTAGTTTGAATTGTCCAGCAATCAATTTTATGATTATATGACTTTTTTATGCATATATTATTTTTTTGGGCAAATTTAAATTCATATAGATAAGATATTCTGATTTTGAAATGTTAGTGAAAAGGGGGGTTAGGTTGTTCAACATGGCATCAATTTAGTTACATGCAGTAAATAATTTTACAGTTAATATAGACAGAAGTAAATACTTTGAACTTTATTTACAGTTGATATTTTGTGAACAATTTGCAATATTTTTACCAAAATATTGTAGTTTAGTACGTGTGACCTTTTTGTACTCAAAGTGAGATCTGCAATTTTTGTTCATTTTTCTTAAAGTTAGTCGATATTTTTTAGGATTAGAAATGTGTTTAGTAAGTATAAAGCTATATTAATGAAATTAAACCTTAATGCAACGAATATTTTTTCTTAGATTTTTTCATTTATATAAATAACGTACAGGAAAAAATGGGTTAAGTAAAAAAAAATGACAATGTAAAAAAATTTTGCGGATAACCTCTGTATACCTCTAAACATCACTTGTGATCATGATTAACACCTATTTACATATTTCATAAAAATCACCTAATGTGGGTCGGATACCTTAAGTAGGGTCATAAGTAGGACTTAGGCCGAATCTTAGGACCTCCTAAGTCCTGCTTAAGTATATCTTATACCGTAACATAAAGCAAACTTAGCAATGTCTTAGCTAAGTCATGTTTATGTTATAACGTAAAAACGTGATTTTCATTTCTTTTGCCGAATTTGAATGCATTGGTAAAAAATATATTTTTATAGATACACGTGCATGACATCTTTGATATTATATGGGGTAAATGTAAATGTACAGACACAACATTCAAGGTGGCATGAGTATACATACATATGTACCTAACATTTTAAAAGGCTCAAAGCGATGGATCTTAGGCAATGTATTCAGTCTATTGTTGTTCTTTATTTGTTTTGACGAATATTCACTATTTTAGTCCTTCTCGAAGAGTGCCTGTGGCGTAATATCGCGACGCCGTTAGAACTTGATATGATTATATAGTGGATTTCTTTTTATCTTTTGTTCTACATCTTACCTCACTAATAAGGCAATTTACCTACTCTGGGTATAATTTCTTTATTAAGCCGATATACTGAAAGGAGGCAATCGTTTTCTTAAAAATCACCGAGGGTTTTTATATACAGTGACTTCTTGTAAACCGACCATTACTTGTTTACAACCTATTCAGCAGCCCACTTGAATACTACCGGTATATAGAAAATGTTTCAGATCACTACGATCACTGTTAATATTTAAATCAATCAAATCAACATGTTTATATTGGTGACTATTAAGATATTGATTCTGTGTAAACATGTGATTAATACTCTGTAATCAAATGCTGAAATGTAATAATTAACAATAAAACTTTTAAATGAGTGAAAACAATACTTAAGACATATTTAAGTCACCTTTACCGGCCGCCTAAGTTTTGGGTAAATTGTCTTAGCTATGCACTCTTCTAGTTACGGACTGAAGTCTAGGAATGTACATAAGTCCTGCTTAAGCACTGTCTTAGACTTAAGTACCCTTTATGTTACGAGCCCCAGGGGCACGTAACAAAGCATGCTACGATTTTGACTTAAGTAGGGTCATAAGTAGGACTTAGGCGCAATCTTAGGACCTACATAAGTCCTTCTTACATGTAAGTATGTCTTATACCGTAACATATAGCAAACTTAGCAGTGTTTTAGCTAAGTCACCCTAATGTTAAAAGTTAAAAACATAATTTGCATTTCTTTTGTCGAATTTGAATGTATTGGTTACACAATCATATTTTTATAGATACACACGCATGACATCTTTGATATCAGGTGGGGGTAGATGTAAATGTACAGACACAATATTCAAGGTGGCATCAGTATATATACATATGTACTTAATTTTTTTAAAAGGCTCAGAGCGATGGATCTTGAGCAATATATTCAGTCTATTGTTGTTTTTCTTTGTTTTGACAAATATTCACTATTTTAGTCAATCTCGAAGACGACTGCCTATGGCGTAATATCGCGATGCCGTTAGAACTTGATATAACTATATAGTGTGATTTCTTTTTATCCTTTGTTCTACATCTTACCTCACCAATAAAGCAATTCACATTTTCTGAGTATGATTTCTTCATTAAACCGATATACTATAGTACTGAACTGAGGCAATCGTCGTCTTTAAAATCGCTGAGGGTTTTTCAGTCTTCAAACGTCCTTTTTTAATTTCTAAAGTTTCGCGAGTTTATATATGCTGTTACTTCTTCAACCGACCATTACGTGTTTACAACCTACTCAGCAGCCCACTTGCATAGTTACTGGTTTATGAAAATGTTATAGATCATTACGACCACTTTTAATATTTATATAAATCAAATCAAAATTACTCAGCAGCCCATTTGCATAGTTACTGGTTTATGAAAATGTTTCAGATCATTACGACCACTGTTAATATTTATATTAATCAAATCAAAAATTTTATATTAGTGAATATGAATATATTGATTCTGGGTAAATATCATAATGTGTATTCATGTGTTTAATACTTTGTAATCATATGCTGAATTGAAATAATTAACAATAAAACTTTTAAATGAGTGAAAACAATACTTAAGACATACTTAAGTCACCTCTACCGGCCGCCTAAGTTTTGGGTAAATTGTCTTAGCTAAGCACTCCTCTAGTTACGAACTTAAGTCTAAGAATGTACTTAAGTCCTACTTCAGCACTGTCTTAGACTTAAGTACCCTTTATGTTACTAGCCCCAGGTGCCTAGGAGGAATAAGTATCCTCTGCTGACCGGTCACACCCGCCGGGCGCCCAGTGTTATATCGGTAAACATGTAATTATCGGGGAAAATGTAATTTGGGAAAAATATCATGATCGGGAAAAACGAGAAAATCCATGGGCAGTTCGGTATTCAATCAATAATCAACAATCAATATTCAAAAAGTATATTTGGGTCGAGCACCGCCCTCAATGTTGCCACATATATACCTGCGATAAACTGTGAGAAAACAAAACCAAAGGAGGACTTTTTTCTAATTAAGTTGTCTCCCTCATCAGAAGGTTATTCTACCTTAGACGTACATTTGGGCTTTTGTTTCTTGGAAGTCAAGAAATGCTTCTGGAAAAGACAGCGAAAAATTTGATGCACATACTACTAGATTGAGGGATGCATTTAAGCATGGCTATCTTATTGTGGACAAAACCGATTGGAAGATACCATCAGTTAAATAAAATTTAATGTTCGTTTTGTTTCAAAGTTATTTTTTCTCAGATAAACTCATTTCATTTTTGGAAACATTAAACTTTTAAAGATACCGTCTTATTTTCATCTAACCATCAACAATCTGTAGTCTGCTAGAAGGTTCAATATAATTATGTATCTAAAAAAAGATATCATTTTATAAGAACTTTATCGGATCTTTTATCCCAAATAAATAGTAGTGAATACAGAAAAATATTGCCTTCGCCATTTTTCAAGTTGCTTTTACAATTTACGCACGAGCAGAAACTACAAAACATTCGTGAGACCGAAAACTGTTCACCGTTGTGTGATGCAAACCCATTTAATCCTGCGATATATCTATATGTGACTGTTGTACAATGAAAGCGAGTCTTTGCAAATCAACGATTAGGTTTTCCGTTGTAGCTGCGTCATTCTCTTGACGTATTACAAAATTAATAACCTGACCATGATACAATGTTAGATGTATAGACTCTTAGTAAAAGAGACAAATGCTTTCGATATACATAAGAGTTTAATTTGTGTAATGATGATTTGATTGTGAAATACAAATACTGTCGAGCCAAGTGGTGATGATTGTACATTAAAGTTATTTGATATACCATCAATATATTTTTTACTATATTCCTTATTGTGCATAAAGCGTAATACATGTACTTTTAGTTTTTGATTGGATGAAAATAATGTCTTGTACTCAGGACTGTTACCTTTTAAGGCTTATTTAATCATTTTTATCCATTGTTCGGGGGTTGTCTGGAACTTTTAATTAAATAAAACTTTTATCGGTCGTTTTTTTCGCGCAACTACTGTAGAATCACTAGAATTTGTGAAGGCTCAATTTTCGTGGTATTCGCGGGTAGCCCTGAACCACAAATTAACATCCTTGATGAAAACTAATTATAAAAGATTTAGATCCCTATGAAACTGAAAACCGACGCATCCATGAAATTACATTCAAACGAGTAAGCAAATATTCCCCGAAGATTGTCCCGACGAAATTATATGATTCCACAGTATCTTACTCTTTAGCGATGCATGCTGAAAAATGTAATTCATTGTGTTCATCGTATATAATGTGTAAACATATCGGTACCATTTTGTTTAATTCTAAAGCAACATCACTTGATTGGATCTAAATCTCTTTATTATGTCTTTTTCTTGTATTACTACTACAGTGGAACCCCCGGACGCTTTTGTTCCAATGTCCAATCATCCGGATAGCTGAAGCGTCCGAATATCTAAAATGTGTCTATTGTTGTCAATAATGATAATGTATTTGTTTATAATGGCGTCCGGATACTGTTTTCATGGCTTTCAATACTAAACAGCTAAACATAAGAGTTGTCCGTTTAAATGTAGGTTTTCAAATATAAAGAACCCGGCTTTATATGTTATTTTGTCAGGAAATATTTACTGGAAAATAATAACAGAATAGAGCTCAATTCCCTAATGTCAATTTCCCTAATAATTGGTTAATTTTAAAAATTATTTTTTTATTCTTAAAGGAAATTCAATTTTATTGATAAAATTAACATCAGAAAATTGCTAGGCTCACATGAGTTGACATGCATGCTTTCGTTTTGTTTTCTACCTGTACTTCTGGTTTTGACCTAATCTAACAAAGCACAATTCGTTTTAAATAACTATTGAAAAAGATAGATAAACCACAAAACTATTTAAGACTTTCTAGTTATCTTTATTTAATAAGAACATTATTTATTTGTAATAAAAGAATGTTTAAAAAAGCGATGACACCTGAGAGGCGCACATGTAAAAATACCCATAGCCACGTGCTGTGAGGATATTGTATTAAGCGGGATATCATCGAATTTTTCCGTTCGGTTAAATGAAGCAAGATTGATAGTAAAACTGTGTTCTGTGGTAAAACAGACCGTCCGGATACGGAACGCGGAATTCTGGATAAATGAAACAAAATTACGTATAAAATAATCTGTACCCAAATCAAATCGGCGTAAGCTGAAGCGTTATCTGGGGTCCGGATATCAGGCCCTACTGTATAGACATTGTCTAACTTCTGAACCCCCCCCCTCCCCCGTTTTTTGAAAGGAGAACATCGTACTTATTTTATTCACTTCTTCTACTAAGGCGTTTATATAGAATGAACATTTCAATTAAGTGCACTATACACTATAAGCAAATAGAGATTTTTAAAAAGCGGTTATTTAATTTTCCGCATAAAATTTTTGCATCTGCAGTTTATTTTAAGGAAAAATTTTAACCATCATGATTGTCTAAATACAGACAGAATCACATAGCGACAATAAACGACTATATTTATACAGTGGCACAGGAACCTGACATCATTTATTTTTCTCGTGATAATAACTATAACTATTTAACTGTCACATCGGCTGAAATGTTTGCTTCAAACACAACGGTAAAATTATTTTACGATCCTCTCTGTCTTCACATCGGTCCTTAAACAAATTGCCTTACAACGGATTCAACCAAAACGAGTATTATACCTGTCATTATTATAAAATCACCCTTTAATTTGCATCTTTTGCCTTAGATATGTTTTAAATGTCTGTAGAGTAGACGGAAGTTGTTACCTTTATGTAAATAACATTTCTCTGCACTGGGTGTTTGTGTCCACATTTCAAAATATATGCATTTATAAACATGTTTATGTTTAAACTTCGTGTAAAAAGTTCAATTGACAGTATATATTATCCACGTCCATAATTTTAACTTGTATGGTGATCGAATTGAAAATCGACGACTTTTAAATAAGCATATCAGTGCTATATTTAGAAGGGAATACCCAAAGTATGACGCAGTAGATGTAGATGCTGATGGGGGGGGGGGGGTATTTAATATAGACAAATGTGATGCGCTAATTTGATTAAATCGGTTAGCCATAAATGTTGAAGAACTGATCGGAAGACGCAAAGGATCGCAAAATAATATTTCCGATGAGTTTCAAGCAAAACCTCCAGGTGATGAGCTGATGTGACAGTTTTAAATAAATTCAAGATGGCGGTGATGTGTACCTTGTATTAGGTATAGTGTAATACTTTTATTATGAGAAAAATATATAATGTCATGTTAAAACAAAAATAGGCACATATTTCAACATTAAGCATTTTCTTATCGGAATACCGGTATAACCTTTTAATGCAACTAAATTTAATATTAAAAATATCAACCAATTGGTCTCGGTGAGTATTCGGCCAACTGCGTAAACGTATGAAAGTAATCGTAATATTCAGGAAATTGTATGGCTCTTATTGATTATTTCAAATTAACTTTGTTTCAATGAGGCATGTTTGTACAACAGTGAGGATTTTCCTATTTAAAAAAGCTAGACATCGGTCACATTTTTCAGTGTTATCGATGCTGTTATATCAATGTAAAATGCACAGAGAACCTCTCTCTCTCTCTCTCTCTCTCTCTCTCTCTCTCTCTCTCTCTCTCTCGTAAAAAGATGCTTAGACTAAAGATACGACAAGTTGACCAGGCAAGTCTAAATGTGCATAAGTCTTGCGTATACAAGTATACATTTATAAAGGTGTTGTTTACTCGGGATTTGAGTTCTCCAATTCGGATTGTGATAAAGTTGAATTTAATAAGTAAAATTTGTTCTAAACACAAAAGGTAATTATGAAATAAAATATTATTGACATAACATTCGATATTTTTACTTTATAATGGAATTAGGCTTAAACAAAAATAGACTTTTAACCAAACAGAGGAAATTCGAACTAAATTTTGCAAATACATATTATGCAGTACTATAATATCAAATGTTAAGATTTTATATTTTAATCTATATAATTTGGCATGTTTTCTGTTGATTTTACCTCACTTATTTATTAAATAATCGTATGGCATGAATTGCAAAAAATAATGAAAAATTGTTAAAAATGATAAAAGACATCAAATCTCAAAACTTTGATCATTGACCTCATATAGATTTTATACCAACAGAATAAGGTCAATATAAGAAGTTTAATGATATAACTGTTTTGGTATTATCATCATTCATTTTTTTTAAAATTAAAATTGGATCAAAAATAGATAGATTTAAAAACTGATAGAGGAAATTCGAACTGAAATATTTTTTTTTTAAATTGCGCTGAATTTTAATGCCTTATATCTTTTTAGTGCCATTTCCATTCATAAAATGTACTTCATTTTTAAAATGTTTTATTTTTTTTAATATTTTTACAATCAAGAAAAACTCGTAGTGTAAATTTCTATGTGATTTTTCTTAATTTTTCAAAAAACAAAATTCAATGGCCATTGACTCAAAATGTAGGTCATTGACCCACTGTTTTGAAAGTAAGAAATAGCACTATAATCAAAGGTATATAACATGCTATAAATGGTTTTTTATTATCATCAGTGGACTTTTTTTTCATTCTGATTAAACGTCATCCTTCGCATAATTTTAGAAATAGTGTTAAGATATTCTAATCATGGTAAAATTAAATATGTATCAACATTAATTACAAAGATCGAAAAGGCAATATTGCGGTTGTAGAATGAATTTGTAGTTTATTTGTTTTGAAAGTTTAGTTTTTGATAATGTTGTCAAATTTGAATGATTGTTTGTTTTATTTGTTGAAAAAGAGGTTACAGAAAATGTAAAATTTTCAGTCCCAACTTTCATATTGTCTTATTATCATAGGCCAAATGCACACTTGAAAAAAGAAATATAGTATCTATAGTTCTTATGCACAAGTCACGCATTCTTCTATGGCTTTCACAATTATCAGTTACTACTAATAAAGTAACAAATCCATTTTCAAAGAGAAAATATCAGTAGCTTATAGTTTACATCGAGTTCTACATATAGCTTGTCTTCTGCCATACGCATGCACGTGTGTAATCCTGATTCAAAAATAGATATCATAAGGGGATCATCGGAACAAGATGGTACTTATTTTGTACTATGGTAGAATGTACATTGTTAATAGTTGCTGTTGAATTATTTTTAATAAAAATATATCACAAGTTAAGATTGACATATGTCCTAGAATGTTAACAGGAAGAACTGCCATTGTATTTTGTTTCATAAGCCAAGTTTTCTCAATCTGCTGGACGATTTCATTAAATAAGGTTTACCTTGCGTATCTTATTAAATTTACACACTTACACTTCAGCCGATTAAAAAATAAAAGTGTCTGTTTGATTTAAAAATCCTTTCTTAAGCATTCGATCTTATATATTCAAAACTTAGAACGATTGAATTGATTTGACTACCCCCACCACCAATAAAAGAATCCATTCTTACCAATGGAGATTTTATTAAACAAATACGAAAGGTAAAACTGGACTTCGCGCCAGAATATCTCATTCATATTTTTTTACGCACCATTATAGTGGACGAGTCTAAAATAGGAACTTGTGAGGGATCTTTCATACAAATTGAATACTAGTACTCTGGAGCATACCATGCATGCAGTTTTCATTGAGTTTATATTCTTGTTTTCAGAGTCCTTTACTTGGAAATATTGGAAAGGCCTAGAATCTTGCTATCTTTACGCATGCCATATAACATGTAAAACTGTTTTCATATCACTTACAAGCTATACATTCTTGAAATAATTTGAAATAATTTTATTGAAAATAATATATTTGAACGTTATAATTCTTAAGTTAAACGACTTATTACTACTTTATTTCCTTTGATTATTAAGGCTCAATGTAGTTGATAACATTGAACAGCGTTTTTACCAAGCAAATTTCCTTTACGGGGGATTGCGAGTACATAAATTAAATTATTTCATTACCTCCTTAAAATTTTGAATGAAAAAATCTTATAAATTGCTGATGATGACTGTTGCAATTGGATAGTTTCATTTATTGGTGGTTTGTACAATGCATTCAGCAAAACACTGGGTGAATCAAAATTTTAAGATATCCAAAATGACAGTTACTAAAAATTAACGGCATTTAATTCGTAAACTAATACTAAGGAATATTGAATTTGATTTTTAAAATCATTTCCTTAATATTAAAATTATTTTTATCATAAATCAATATTCTCTAATGCTATAAAAGAAAACGCTCCATCGGAATCAATCCCGTGTTGGTTTAAATTTAATCACTATGTTTTAGAACCATTTTATTAACACACTGACAAAAGACAACATCCAAATGTAACAGTGACATATGGTAAAAAAATAAAATTGAACAAAAGATTAGAATTTTGTAAATAATATTTAAACTTATCCTAGGAGTTTATATCTACAGTCATGTAATACCAACACAGAAAACAAAAAACAATTTCATAAATTGTATGCAACTTTCAACTAAAAAAATATTTGATTGGCATTTACAAACTCAAATACATGTAAACTGAATGTACGTTTTTACATGAATATGTGGTATTTGACAAAACGGATCATAAAGCAAAAAAAAAAATAATTAAACACTACATGTAAGTATCATGAAATCATTTATTTTAGTTATAAAATTGAAAAAAAAAGATTAAAACTCCATGCACGTAGCAGCACTGTTTTTTAAAATGTGACTTTAAAAAGTACAAAAAAACTCTGATTTCATCGCGACCTAGTGACACAGCGACGTAAGAGGAATGTTCATACATTTGAATATAATATAAAATATAAAAGTAATATTCGAATTTTATGTGATAGCAGCTTTTTAGTTTTTACGTCGAATATCTGTCTTTGCAATTCTTCTTTTTAACAACTTTAATTTTCCGACCATTATCATTCGACATTGAAAACAATGCATACCTGAAAAGGGATGTTTCCTTCAATAGTGGGTGTTCTTTTAGGTGCTTAAATAAATCCTCTTCTAGAATCCTAGAAAAAAGACTATGGTACATTTCTTTTTCTAGAATAACACAAAATTCACTTTGGTTGGTAGTGGAAACCGGTCGTATGATTTCGTCAATCATTTGGAATCGACAGTGCTTTAGAAGAAGAGGTACATACTTCGTACTCCTGGCACAACACTTAAATAAGGCAAAACTTAAGAGTTCATGTTTTATCTTTATTCTTCTTTCATCAGGCTGAACAAAAAGAAATGCATCAAGATGGCAGACATTCTGCTCCACCGTGTCAGATTTGAGACCTCCAAGTTCATGCGCCCAAACTTTTACATTGCTATCCAAGCTGTGAGTTTTAACAAACATGACATACAGCAATACGTGGAATAAATCGGGGTTGTACTCCAACATGTTTTGAAATATAGTGCACAATTCTTGAACTATATTTTTTGTGGCCTCTCTTTTGATGAAGATATCATGACGATTTGAATATAAAAGAGTAAGAATCGGATCTCCTACCTTTCCTGGATTTTCTTGAAGAGTATCCTTTAGAACTTCAAAAGCAATGTCTCGAAACCAACATTTTGGGTTTTCTGCGCAATGACCATGCTTTCTTTGGTCATTGAAGATCAGCAATAATTCTGCGTCTGAAATTTTGTTAAAATCTACCATGACACGCTTGTTCTGGAAAACTTTGATAGTATGACTTTTTACCAACTCCTCATAGACATGGTCATGTATAGCAAGGACAACTTTCAATTCCTGATTTACTTTCTGCTCTATACTATCCAGGACATTAATAATTTCAGCGGTTTGAGCAAAGTTACCTCTATTATATACCCCGAAGAGGTTATCGCAGCACAAAAGCTTTCTTTTTTCATCTACAAACATGTCGGAACGGGTTATACTTCCGGCCATTTGCATTACTTCCCATTGATTTCTTTGGTAAAGATCACCAACGTATTTCAGACAGGTTGATTTTCCAGTTCCTACGGCCCCTTTCACTACCACATAATTTTTTAGTTCTAGAATATCTAGAACTTCTTTTAACGCTTTTGTTAAAACAACTCCATTTTCTTCTTGACATTCTGGATTCATTTCAAAACCTATTAATAGACACAAATTACATATAGTTTGCACATTATTTTAAACAAATTAAAAACTTTTAAATAATATTTTATATAATTATGAAAAAAACACATTTTGATTTCCAATATGATACACTCACTCAATATTTTTTTCCTTCCAGTGTTTTCGAATTTAACGACATCCGAAATACTTCCATATCGATCAACCATTCTGACAAGTATCTTTCTAAGGTACAGAAATTCCGTTGCTTCATCGCAATATCTATTCCACATTAAACGGATTCTTTCAATATCAGCACCCAGACTTACATCATCATCAGAAGGTTCATAACCCCAGCCTCGTTTTGGGGTAGTTACATTTTTGCAAACGTTCCTTAGAAGGTTGTACACAAGAGATATGTCCAGGTTTTGATAGTCATCCAATGAATTTAGATTACAAAGGGACTTAAGCAACGCTTTACCGAGATGTTCAACAATAGATGTTTTGAAAAGAACTGTGACATATTTTAGTTCCTCTATTTTGCTGCTATGCTTCAAAATAATTACAAAGTAGTGTTTTAAAGCAGCCAACTTCCAAGGTAGATCTTTTGTATCAAATGCTGAAAAGAAACAACAGGAACGATAACTTAATCAAAGATCTGAAAGTACTGATGAGAGCTGAATCTTATTCAGAAGTAAAGAAGTAAATAATTTCTGGTTCAAGCAATAGGTTATTCGCCTACTGTACAGATAATGTGACTAGTGGTTTAGAATTAAACGCACCCAAAATAATATGGACAAATGTCAATGAAAATCCAGTTTACTCTACACTATAGAAATTTTGTGATTTTTCGAGAAAAGAATTGTATGTCAAGATGAAGCTTTAAGTTTGCCAAAAAGAGGTGGTTGTTAATAAGGCATCTTCATATACATGAAACATAACAGTATGGAAATATCATGTCCAGAAACTATAGTCACTTAAAACCAATGATAGCAATTATATGTAATTTTGTTTGCAATATTTCAGTTTTGTTTGAATTCTTTCTTTCGCAGATTTTATTCTAATATGAATTCTCGGGCTTTTCCGACAAACATTTTGATTTAAAGACTGATCTTTTTGTTTATCTAAAATTAATGTTAACGTTATCAAACTACAGTTGTAAATAAATGAGAAAGAATTTCATGTAACTACAGTTTTTGTATCGCATACATGTAGCTATGTATTTACACTAATTACACATTGTGGTGATATGTGGGCTTCAATTGCCTTTTGGGGTTTTTTTTAACATTCTTCCGACTACAAATGTAAGAGAGTTTTATTCGAAAGTTATTGAAATGTAGGGTCTACCATTATTTTAAAGCAATAAATGCAGTTTTAGAGATTATATCCTTTGTCTTATATACTATATCTTTGTATTCTTTAAATAAGTTACTAGTACATATATTTGTTCGTTACTTAATCATACAATATAATTCGATTACAAGTATATATTTTGGTGTCAACTACCCGTGACATTGGATCTGCCAAAGTGTCTCTAGCACCTAACTCTCATTTTTTTTTTGGGGGGGGGGGGGGGTTGGGTGTTCATCGAATATGAAAATTTGTTTATTATTAATTTTCACAATAACTACTTATCAGTTAAAATTCAATCATAGCTTACGGACATCACCTAACAACACAAAATAAGATATGTCATCACGCAGTACAGTTAAGGCGGTCAATAAAAATATCAGCAAATTTTTGTGATGAAAACACGTATACTTTAGTTCAACTGGCATGTCCTTTTTAAAATCAATAACAGTCACTCAAATGCAATATATTTCTAAAATATATAAATAATTAATATCAGTACAATATTTTATGTTCATAGTGGTCACGTGATATGGCAGTCGCATGGTACAAGCAGATGTATTTGTGGTTTTGAGTCATTTAAAAAATTTAATATTGCAAGAGCATAATCATGTCAAAATTCACAACTGAATTATAAAATAACTTGATCTTATATCGTAGATTTTGAAAAACGTTTTAAAGATAAGGATATTTGTTAGTAGAAACCGTAATTTATAATGCATATGTTGAATAATTTTGAAGGTCACAGGGTTAGGTGAAAAATTTTTTTTAATTGGATTACGGATTTTTTATCTAAAAAATTGGATCGGTAGGTCGAAAAAAAAAGAAAAAAAAACCTGGCAAACTTCTTGGCTACCCGTACTTCTGTCTGACGACTTTATTTCCAATACAGTTTGAAACATGATACGTGGGTTCTTTCACTTTCAAGAACTTCTGACACCGCTTGCCCCACAGTATGTGTGGGACAACACAAGGCCTCTCACGCCCATTTTTGGTACTGGGGCCGGGGCCAATGGAATGTAAAAAATGCGACGTTTTGATAGAAATTGGGATTTTTTTTCCTTGCTTGATGCACAGTCCCCAGAACAAAAACTAGGGTATATTGACAGGATTTTTAAATCTGGAAACGTGTGTATAATAATGAGAAAGAAAAGAAGTTAATTCAAAGTGTGTGATACATGTACAAGTTTGTTACTGAAGATGTAAAATTTCCCAAAAGGTTTTTGTGTAATTACCAGCTACATGTATATGTTAAATGGCAAAGAAAATAATGTAACAGTTTTTTTTAGAATTTAAATAAAAGTTATCTTATTTGTATTAATGTTAAATTTAATCTATATTTGTATTTATACCTTTTATAGATAAATTTTTCTTGATTGTGTTAGCCTAATGACAATATTTATAAAATCAGTCTCTGTACTTCTGTGTGTTTGGGGTATTAGTCCAACCCTTCGACCCACTTACTACTGTTTTGTAGAGGATAGCTGTTCAGACAAACATGTTTATAATAATTTTAACATTTATTGCAAAATTATAAACTACTAACAGCTTATCAACAAACTTTAACATCAGGATTAAAAGTAATAAACATCGTTTTTAAAATTACACCGGACCGTCTCCGAGGAAATTCTGGCTTAGTTACCGATCACAAGAAACAGTTTACAACGTGATAATGTCGAACATCTTCAAAGTGCTTTTATGACTGCTGAATATACAAGATATATATTTAGAATAAGTATGATTTTCTTTTAAGTTACATTATTAATATTAGGCAATCTTAAACTGGGAAATTTTAAGATACCTTTTTCACGTTGGGAATGGGGCCGAATATCGGCCCCAATTATAGAGGATCGAGAGGCGTGAACACTGTTTCAAGGTCTTAAACGACAGTTTAATGTCATTTTTGCAAATGACAGATATGTGAAAGTATGCCATTTAAATGATAAAACATAAACCACCGTTAGACAACATGGCACGTATGTGATAGAGAAGTCCGTATTCCAAACCCGATTAATTTTAAAACTAAAAGTGTAAAAGTTAAGGTATTTTTTTCGTGAATGAAACCAATTTATGTGGTTTTTATTGATATTTTTCACCAGTCATTTTATTTTATTTTTTGTATTTCTTTTAATTTATGTCGGTCAGTAAAAAAAATTTGGAAAAGTGCATTTTATTTTTTTTCTAAAAGTCAAAAAAATTCGGTCGGCGGATCCGTTATCCAACTAATAAAAAAACGTTCGCCTTAATTTCATTAAAAAATAATTAATTTGTAAGATTTTACAAGGATCGTTACGGTAGAAGTTTTTAAGTTACATAGCATATTTCAAATTCACATGTAAAAGTTTGTCAGGATCAGGTAAGTGTATGCCCTTGCAATTAAGTGATTTATTTAGGTACTCAGCTTAAAGATATACGATATTTTATACAAAACCGAGATTGCTTCTTTATACTATGCATACTTTTAACAAAATGAAAATAAGACTATATAGGTAGCATTCTACTAATAATAGCGAGCGCAGCTCGCCGGCGCGCAGCGCCGGCTAGCGAAGCGAGCTCTAAGAACCAGTGTGCGCGGGGAAAAGAACGAGCTAAACCTACAGTTCATCAAACCAATTTTTTTGTCTACGTCCCATAATGCTCTCTAATGTTTTCAACCGTGGTGCTATGCCAAAAATGGCCGACTTTTAAATCGTAATTTACGGTGACTTAAAGTTTTAAGACACGTTTTGAGTACCGCATATGCTTTGGCGAGATTCAAAGGATTTGTTACATGCTTCCATACCTTCGTATAGAATCGAGAAACGTAAACAAATTTCGTTGTGGGCGACCGCTGCGGACACATTTTTCTCTTAAAAAGAACTACGTGAAAATATTCCATGTTTCATCATTTTTTACCAAATCTTAGAAATATGCCATAATGCCTTAAGTCATAATTATTTTTGGGAACAAGATAAAAGTGTATTATTGATACTTGGTATGTGTGCATTTTTTAAAGATTTAAACAACGTTGAATTTTAGGGTACGTAAATATTGAAGGAAACTGTACCTTCTTCTTTGTTTACGACGATACATAAATAAGTCGGTGGTCGAGGGTACCCCACGCAGGCCCGACTCAAAGTTTAAAAAATATTATCATCTATATTTTAAGGGTTGGTAGACCTACAATTATTAATAAAAAAATCAAATTATATTTGTTATATTTGCTTTTCATCGTGAATAACTTTTATCTAAGTTGTACAAGTGTTAGGTTTGAAATCGGTAGATTATTATAAGATATATAATACCAAACAACAGAAATCTGACTTCGACGGTTTAATAAATTTTTACATGAATGCAGCGCAGCGTAAATACATCAGATTGGTGGGAACCTCGAAAGTTGATCTTTTCTTGCCAAGAAATTGCTTAAACAAAAACTAAACGATGGATAGGGCTCAAAAGCTTCAGTTAATCGGGATTTGTTATACTGATTGTTGAACTATTATTAAAAAAAGGGACTAGATATCAAGTACTTTTTACACACAAACTGATTTCAACATATATACAACATAAATATAAGACACGTTTTCCTGTAAGATGACTTTTGGGTAGAAATAACTGGATTTTTTATCACAAAAAATAAAAAATTAAGAAAATATGTAACAAATGAAATAAACAGAAAAGATGAAAAATGAAAACAGTCCATGTTTTTCTTCGTATTTAGGGTGTTTACATGTATATCACAGTTGCGAAGAGAAACGTTAAATGCCGTTGCGATACCATTATGTTTTAGTTAGTTAAAAGGTGGGGAAAATATCTTAATTAACATAAAATACCGAAATACGATAATTATATTATATTTTTCAAAAGTGGTATTTAGACCATTTAAGTCATAGTTTCTTTTCACATTTACATTTTATTTAACTAACTTTGTAAAGTTATTTATAAGGAGAAAATGAGTTTTTAATCCAAAGATTATGTGGCTTAAATCATTAAAAACATATTCTTCATCTACTGTACTAGTACATGTACATTGAATATAGTTATATTTGAAAACAAGATGCCACAAGCCTTGGTGGTCACCTGAATACCAAAGCACCTAGATTGACATGGCAGAGGGTGTCATATTTGCATTTTAAGATTCCTGTTGGAGTCCAAACTCCAAAACTCCTCTGACTGTTACCCCTGCCATTTGGAACTTTTTTCAAAGATACTCTTATTTTCATCTTACCATTCACAATCTGGACAGTGCTATAAGGGTCGATAATTGTATCTGAAAGAAAAAAGTAAACATTATATTGGAACTCTATTGGATCTTTAATACTAAAAAAAATATTAGACTAATAGTGAATAATACTGAATACAGAGGTATATTGCCTTTGCGCTTTAAGGCTCTCTCATAGTTTGCGCATGAGTAGAAGCGACAAAATATTTGTGCGACCAAAAAATTTAGATTTGTAATTTGAATCAAAAACTGTTGTCGAAAAAATCGCAGGAAAAATTTATAAAATATATCCATATGAAATTTGCACAATCTTAACCAATCGTTGTGCGATGCAAACACATTTAATCCTGCAATATATCTTGCGAGTATATGTACGAAAGCCGAGAAGGATCATTCGAGATTCGAGATTCAAAATACGAGATTCGAAATACGAGATTCGAGATTCGAAATTCGAGATTCAATATATAATTTAACCAATCAAATCATGGATCTGAAACCTGTATCCTAGCAACATCAAACTGTTCTAAATAAAGATCATTCGTACATGCTCTTTCCTACAAATAAAAGTCTTAATAGCTCTTATATAGTGGTTATAAAATGGTTAAATTAACATTGATGAATTAACCCCACACAGTATAAACAATTAAATTAGAAATAACACTGTTGGCTTTACGAATCTAAGTGAGTTTGTTTGCCCTGTATGTATTTCCCCCCGAACAATTTTAACCCGAAGTGTATTCGCCCCAACTGTGTAAAAATCGGCTCGCGAAGAAAGATCTGTTTAATCTAAATGTTTTAGCTATGAAACGAAACTCAATGAAATAATCGACATGTCAAAATATAGGTTATGATAAAGTTTTAAACCATAGAAGATATAATGATTTACAACCTCAAACACAAAAATCCAGATAAGAATAGTGTATTGTAGGGTATGGCAATGCCATTGTCGATATGAGAGAGAGAGAGACAGACAGACAGACAGACAGACACAGAGAGAGTTTTGTAGTGTCAAATTCAGTTTTGATTTAGAATTTGAAATTGATTTGATTTGTTACAAGCATATATAGACAATAATTAAGCCTCTAAAAGGAGAAAAGAGAGGAGGTAGCTAGGGTAGGGCAGACCAACTAGCAAGCTTTAATTTTAACGGTGTTAGCGCACCTGTGATTTACATCGACTCTCTCTCTCTCTCTCTCTTTCTCTCTCTCTCGCTCTCTCTCTCATCACCTAGCATTTCCTTTTCCGTGAGGAGGTTTGGGGTATTTGTGATGTCTTACATTAGCTAGCGAAAATGATAAAAAAAACATGAAATTTTCTTTAAATTGTGTACGGATGTTGTACTCCAATAATCTGTTTTCAGTATATACATTTCAAGAGGGGGGGGGGGGGCTATAAAGTCCTAATTAGTTTGCCAGTTATTCTGTCCCCACTTTGTTTTCTCTTCGTTTTCCAGGTTTTTTTTATTTGGCTCGGCAAATTAATATAAATCTTTCTGTGTAGCTCCATAACGATGCACTGTAGATAAATTATGAGTAGTTTTACTTTTGATAAACAGGTACATATCCGTACTTGATTTTCAATTTGACTCTTATAATCGGATTTAATATTCCACTGGATTTAAAGCTATCAATTTTTGAAAATATTTTTAATTTATGGCCTGATTATATATAAATAAGAGCTGCGCTGGTGCATCCATTTACCCAAATGGACCAAAATATAACCAAATGAATCTAAAAAATTTGACAAAATTAGTTTTAAACGTACGACTCTTTTTCAATTCTAATCGGGTATGTCCTTTAGAAAAATCTTGAACCACACACATTTTAGTAAATAAAACGACAATTGTTTCATTTTTTTATGGGGAGGGAGGTGGTGCCGGTAAAGGACATGTATTGCTTGTGGCAGTTGTGCTATACTCTCATTTGTTATAATAGGTAATACTACATATTGATATAAAATGAAAGTTTCAAATTACACTGTACATAGCTTCTATCATGCATTTTGACCCGTGCGATAGTTAAAAACAATTTTCAAAGCATTTAATGTAATTCAACCGATCATTTTTTAAATTTAATTTTCTGGATCCCCGCCTGATACGTCAGCCTTCTTGTATATTAGAATTACATGTACGTTGACCATATGTACACATTAACATAATCGGCTATGTTATGGGACGATAATATTTTTTATCAATGTTTTTGCAGGATATGTAACAAATAACAGTCTATTTGTTGGTTTTTGCACTGATTATTTGAGATAATTTGCCGCCATCTTTTATGCATTCCACACACCACTCACAGTTTCTTTATTTGGTGTTCTGTGTGTATGGCGACAAATTGGTAAATTTGCACCACTCACCCCTTGTAGCTTCATCCTGATTACATTTTATCTGGCTAAGTGTAATGTAGTAGTATATTAAATACACACATCTTTGTTTGCAGTGCTTATTTACATCTTTAGAGATTTACTTACAAAAAAAGTAAACATTTGTATGACTTATATGTAATTATTGTCAATTTTGGTGCGGGGGGGGGGGGGGGGGTAGGGAACTACAGAGAAATTTAACTTGGCTGTGAAACATATGCTTTTATTATTTCTTGTTGATATATCAATGAATGAATTATAACAAAATACATGTACAACAATTAATTTTGAAATATTCATGCACAATCAAATTTTTAAAAAGTTTTACTGTTCTCTGCACAAGAAATCGGCAATGTGAACGAATTAGCACCCTATCATCCCTACCTTTAATTGTAGAGAGTAGGTATCCTTCTATATTGAAAACAATTCCAAAAGTAAGACTCATAATAAGTTGTTTACTGAGGAAAAGGAAAAAAAATTGTATTTATTAATAATTCCGTATAATGTGATAATACATGTATCTCAATGATTTGTTTATAATCATAGTACTAGTGTATCACTGTATGCATACATAAAAACGATAAGTAATGCTTATATTTATTAGTGAAACAGGACAGATTATTTATATTTAGATTATTTAGATACATGTTCTAATCTTCATGCGGGGATCTAGAAAGGAGGGGGTCAGGGGATCTGGACCCCCTCCTCGGGAAAATTGGAGCTTATTAAATTTACATAGTAAAATATTTTAAAATTGGCCTAGGCCCCCTTACAGAAAAAAATAGCTACACTTATGAAGTTCTCTACCATAACCGCATTTTTACACAAAAGGGGTGAATAAACCCGGGTTTTAAACTATTACTGGTGGTGAAATACCCCAGGGTTCAAACGCATCAGGTGGAAATGCACCAGGGCAAACAAAATCACTTAGATCCGCGAAGCACACTGCATTATTACTAGTCTACTTAGATATTCTGTGTAAAAGTAAATACACATAATTATTTAGTTAGGTAGGGAGAAGTGAACATAGCATTTATTAAGAGCTATTAAGACATTTATTTGTAGGAAAGAGCATGTACGAATGATCTTTATTTAGAACAGTTTGATGTTGCTAGGATACAGGTTTCAGATCCATGATTTGATTGGTTAATTTAGACATTGAATCTCGAATTTCGAATATCGAATCTCGTATTTCGAATCTCGTATTTTGAATCTCGAATCTCGAATGATCCTTCTCGGCTTTCGAATATATGCGACCGTTAACAATAAGAGCAGCTCTTGTTAAATAATGCGATAGGATCGCGCGAGATTTATTAGGTAATCGGACGATTAACGTGCGCCAATGCGATTGGACGTCCTGCATTAGTGCAATTAGACGTATGAATGCTCGTGCGCGTCCTGGCCTTCTTCAATAGATAAAGATAAATGCGAGAGAAAATGCCACACAAAAAGATGACCAGAAACCAGCCAACGACAGGGTGAAAACTCTAGGAAGAATATCAAAATGGAGGAAAAGGTCCAAGATCTGCCTGGTAATTCGTGCAAAGATAGTAAAAAGTTGCAAAATATTTATTTTAACATAACATAGCTTTACATATTAAGCAACAGTTTCATGGTTGGAAAACACAGGCATGGACAGCTGCTATTCATCAAACTACTTTTTAAATTTGCGCGTATACAAAATGTTGTAAGACTTTCGAACAATGTACTCAAGTTGACTTCGTATATTGTATTGAAAAAATGTGGATCTCATTCAGTCGCGTCTGAATAGTGTATATGTCTATTACTTTGAAGAAATTTGATGCGACCACTAAAGCGTAAGCTACGAATGCGAAACATCGTTAAACGTAAGCGAAAGCTCGTGCAAAACTAAAACATTCCTATGGCAGTGTTGTAAAGTGGTTATGCGGCAGGTGTGAAATGGCCTCATACCAGGTAAAACACGCGTCAAAAGATCCTTGCATAATTACTGGTGTTAAGCCGATATGCGTACCAAATGGTACGCATATCATAAGATGGCGACGACCTCTGCAGGTTTGTAAGTTAACACAACTTTTTTTATTTATTCAGATCGTATTTCAGCGGGTAAAACATCAGTGTTTGAAGGGCTAGCGAGTCTTCACATGTAGCAACCTATAAAATAATCCAGAACTGTATTTTTATTGATATTTTCTTCGTTAATGAAAATCCCGATGATATGCGTACCTACGGCATGTTTATGTTTTTGGATATACGTACCATATTCTGATGATATGGGTACCAGCTACTTTCCTATTGTATTTTGTGTTTTCTTATTTTCACTGAACTGTGCGGTTTTGAGACGTTGAATGCATTTGTATTATATTGTTTCATTATCGTTATCCCCAGAGCGTCAGTATGTTGAGAACTTGGACATATATCATTACTTTATAGTAGCGGGAAATAAACATTCAAATTTTTAATATATCATACTAATTGATCTCTTGTTTTCGGTCGTTCGGTTCAATCGGTTTTGATATACGCTTAATACTGAACCTCGATTATGGCAATATTTTTTTCCAGAGAATTCAGAAACAATAATGGATGAATCCCATGTAAGTAGATAATATTTAAATAGTTTTTAAGAAATTACCCTATTTAATGTCAATTGTTTTAAAATGATAAATACGCCGAGTATTAATTGTTTCATGCTTTATCATTTAAACAGAATTCAACATTAAATGGTAAATTTAAAAAAAAAATATTATTTTATTTGTCTATTGTTTCATTCGTTCGTAATTTTATACAGTTAAACTTCGATATCTTTAACACTGATATCTCGAATACAATGGATATGTCGAAGTGATTTGTAATTAACAACCCCTCATTTTTTTAAGTATCGTACCCTCAAAATCTCGAAGTTATAAAGAGTCCCATATAGTTCGAGATAACGAAGTTTGTCTGTATTAATAAACAAAAACATTTTTCATATTTTGAATATTATTTTTGATAAAGAAATTGAAGGACTTTAAATATCTGTATCATTCGGACTTGAATGTTGAATTTGGACTTAAATTAAGTGAGATTTTGGTAATCTGATGATTATATATCAGGCAATCTAAATCACTTGTATTTCTTTCTTAGATAATTTTTTTTTTCATTTATAGTTTTCATTTAACAAGCTGTTTTAATTTTTTTTTTTTACGAAATACAGTTAAATAAGTTATAAATATACAATTCCCTTAAAAAAAAAACCAAATCAATTTGTATATAAGTGGTACGTATATCTTACCGATGGTACGCATATCCAGAAATTCTTATTTGTTTTATGGTACGTATATCTGTTTTTGTAGGTACGCATATCATCGGGATTTTCATTAACGAAGAAAATATCAATTAATATGCAGTTTTGGATTATTTATAGGTTGCTACATGTGAAGACTCGCTAGCCCTTCAAACACTGATGTTTTACCCGATGAAATACGATCTGAATAAATAAAAAGAGTTGTGTAAACTTACGAACCTGCAGAGGTCGTCTCCATCTTATGATATGCGTACCAAATGGTACGCATATCGGCTTAACACGTACCAGTGATAATGCACTGCAAGAATAAATTTAGTCGGCTAATCATTGATGCATGGGAATCATAATCAGAAGCAATCTTTTTTATCTTATAAGAATATTTGCAATGAAAGGCATACATGTATATTGTCTCAAAATTATCGCTCTTGTGTAAGAAAGTGATCTCGCAACAATGTTTTGTAGTGGCGGCATAATGGTGTGTTATATTATAGTGTTTTATTCGGCGAAGTGATTTTTCACAACGCTTTCTCGAAGTATTGCAAACAAACTATATTAAACCAAACTTAAAACTTAAAATAAATACATTTCCAACATGATGGATATTTCTTCTCAAATATTTACCTCTATAATAATACCTCTAAAATAATGGATGCTCTACTTTCTTATAGTGACCTTTAACTTGCAAAAATGACTAAAGCAGGACATATTTTCAGATCACAAGCAATCTCTATGTTAAATTTATCATCTAATTATTTTTATTTCCGTAAAAAGATGTGGCGTAGACAGGAATTATGAATTTATAACCAATGATCTTGAACTTGCACAACTAAACCTGGTCAAATTCATGCCACACACTCAGGTCATATGCAATCTGCATATGAAGTAAGAACGTCCAATATTTCTCCATTAGAAAGAGCTTTGGTCAAAATCGTGACAAAACCTTGGGTCATAAGCAATCTCTAAATTAAGAACGTTCAATGGTTCTCCATAAGAAACATTTATAATATAGCGGACAAAAATTATGAACATTTCCTTTCAGTGATCTTCAATATGCCTAACTGACCTTGGATCAAAATCATGACACACCCTCGGTTCATAGGAAATCTTTATGTAGAGAAGGAACATTTATTGTTTCTCAATAAGGAAGGATTAGACCGAGTATGAATTATGAACTTTTTCTTTCCAATGGCTTGCTCACATGACGTTTGACCAAAAACCATCATCAGGTCATAAGCAATCTTTGTTTGAAGTAAGAACTTCCAATGTGTCTCTATTAGAAATATGTGGACTGGACACGATTGCACAGACGGACGGATATGGTGATTCCTATATACCCCAAACTTTCGTAGCGAGTGGTAAAAAAATGTATGAATTGTTTGTATCGTGATGGCGTAGTAATATAGCAAAAACATTTATGCAGGGGCGAAATAATGGCGTGTTATATTATGGTGTTTTAATTGTCGAGGTGATTTTTGATCAAAACCTTTTCAAAGTTTTAAAGGCAAACAAACTATATTAAATCAATGAGACAAAATGAAGTAAATACATTGCCAACATGATGGACATTTCTTCTCAATTCTCTATCTCTATTACTTGTTTTTTCGGTACTGGAATGGTTTATGCATGTAAAAAAAAAATTGCAGATTTTAATATGTAAAATTCTAAAAAATACAATTTTAACAAATGCATGTACTTTTATTTGCAGAAAAAAATAAAATAAAAGGTATACATGTTAACCAAAAATATAAAACCTCGACAGTCATATTGGTATTTTTAAAAGCAACTTTGATATAATCGATCATTGGATTACAGTAACCGTTATGCAATTACTTATTTTAAAACGATATTGTGTTTCTCCCGCCTTTGTCATTTTATTGCATCATCTAGTCTGTTAATCGAGTTGCGCAAACAGAGAAATAGAGATATATCGGATTAAAAGTTGCTTAATGATTGCCTTTATCCATATGTTATAACTGTTACTTTACTACATGAGTTGGAGAAATTTACAATAAAACAACCATGAAACAAATAACTTTTTTTTAAAGAAGAATATATTTGAAGAATCACAGACATAGACAAATACATGTAGATATCAAGCAGATTAGTTAAAATAGAATATATTATTGGCTTTTGTCGATTTCGTGATTTTAATCAAATAAAACATTTGAAAACATTTTAATGCAAAATTTGCTGACAACTTGAAAGAAAAGCTGATTTTCGGTGCATTCATTTTAGATTTTTCTTTTTTAAGCAAAGGAATATATCTCTTTAAAAGTTATAAAATGCCTTATAAAGTGTCTTATAAAATATCATCCCTGTGAATTTGGTTCATTTCATTTTTATTTATCTATACATACATGTAATTAAACATGATTAAAAATTGTTCAATATCCATTGCGTGAAGGCAATTTTATATCAGTAATTATTTCTGGGAAAATAAATCATCTACTCAAGTATGAAAATATTTAATACGTATTCAGCTAAAGGCAAAGCAATATTAAAAAGAGGGCAGGGCGATGTTGCGGTGAGATTTTATTCATAATGTTAAACTTTTTCCTTTCAAAATCAATATAGGTTAATATTAGGCCATTAAGAGCATTGATATTTAAATTCAATCGCAAAAGCTTGAAGGCTTTTTAAGATATCGCAAAGAAACGAAAGTGTAACAGACAGAGGGATAGGGATCTTGAACTAAAATTATCGCAAGAAAAAATTATAAAAAGTACCCATACAAAATTTTGCACATTTTAAACCAGCCGTTGTGTGATGCAAACAAATTTAATCCTGCGATATATTTTGCGGGTATATGAGACTGTCGACTATAAGAGCAAGTCTTGTAAAATAGTGCGATAATGCGATTGTAAAATAATGTAATGACCGAAAAACACAGCGTTATGTCATATGTAATTGAAAAGCATTGTCATGGCCATCTATTTAAGTTAGTAAAAAACGATTATTCTTTTTTATATCATGTAATTATCAGTAATTGATAATTATTCTAACAAAGATGTTTACACATGAAAAGTTCAGCAGATTTATGCAATATAAACATTTCTAGAGCAATTTGACTAAGTGTTAAGAAAGGTTGTCAGTAACCATTGAGAATTTTCTTTTAAAAAGTTGAAAGTGCAAAAATCACGAATCAGAACGAAACTTTCACACTTTTGTGTACAGTGACAATAAATTATAAAAAAGTGAAAATTTACAAAAACTGCACGTGTGTTTCTATGGCAACACACCGTGTTACCGTGAAATTCGTGAAATGTTGTATTTTCAACTTTTTCACGAATATTTATGAGTATACAATATCTAAACAATTTTTAGAGTGATAAAATTAAGGAAAACAATCAGTTTATTTTATTTATCTTTAAAAAATACATAGTTCTCTCCTTATTCATAGAAAATATTTCATTAAAATATATAAAAATGAGCAAAATGGACTTCTTTTCAGACGCTATTTTTTCTGAGGCGCAATAGGATTGACATTTATTCTATATGCCGTATTTTAGACAAAAATATATGCTATCGATATAGTGAATAAAAGAAGTTAAACGATTTACTAGTTTTCTGTAAAACCCGAAACACTATACACATGTTCCTCGTATTTCACTTAATGATTATCCCCCTTGATGCGAACTCTCTAGAATTGAAGGAAGAAATGAATGAACTCAGATGGAATGAATCAATGTAGCTAGTCCAGCTAACGCCATTTTATTGTAAGAACGGTAACTCTTACTTGTGACCTGACGGCCATATTTGATGGTCAGAGACGACCACGATAGGCGATATCAAAAATTTTATCTGTAAGTATAAATTAGAACAATGACAACTGGATTTAATGAGTTGAATAGATAAAGACTAATGTTTACTTTGTTTGTATACTTTTAAAGTGAAATAAATTTGGATAACACAATGTGTGACAGTAAAATACAATTATTGTTTTCGTAACAAGTGATGTATTTTTCAAAGTTTATAGTTATTTGCTCATAGATTGGAGTTAGTTGGATATCATATGAACTTCTACTAATATATACCTACGTATCCGTGCGAAAGATTTTTTTTTAAATGCTGCGCTTTTCTGCGATAACAGTTTAAACGTTTCTCTATATCAATAATTGCATTTTATTACCCCCCCCCCCTTGTTATAGTCTGTTTTTAATATTTGTATATTCTTTTAGGCTTGTCAAGGACAGTTTCCATTTCAAGAATAGAATTTTCCATATAATGTAAGTCAATCTATTTAATATCTTGTAATATTTGTATGATACATGTAGTATGAAGCATTTTCATAAATGTACACGTACAACTGAACATTCATATGCATATGTTTTGAAGCTAAACTTCTATATGTTTCATAAAAGTACACTATTCATTACAGAAATATTAAACAATTTTTGATGGATTAACAAAATTCCTACTACATGTAATTTTACAGATATAGATACTGGTATATGTGTTTTATGTTGTGTGTCTGCGTATTTGTACATTGTCTATGTCTATGTGTATTTGTGTACGTCACATCACAAATTAATTATGCTTTTAATAACTTCAAACAGCGTATATGTGGTAAAATTCTTTTTCTATCACATCACACGTTATCACAATGTCTTTGACCAATGAAAAGGTTGTTCAAATATATAAAAAACATAATGGTTCCATGAATGGCGTCCATAAAGAAATCTGCCAAACTCTGCACATCGATTCGTGTCAAATAAATAAAAGCAGCTTACATTGGAAAATTAAAAAAATTATCAAAGAATTTGAAGGACTCAATAAATCTATAAGTAAGAAATCGATATATGACTAATATAAGAGGAAAGAATTCAAATGTCCATCAAAATCCAATAAAGAACCAGCAAGCACATGTGTACCGTCAGAAACAGACACTGAAAAAATAACAACAAGAACTGAACAAGACATTATCATATCCCAGCTCAAGAAGGAAAATATTAAACTTAAAGAAAAAATCCGAGGCTATAGAATTAAAGAAATTAACCAGAAAATGAAACGAACCAAAGAAAAGGTGAGGAAACTGCAAGAAAAAGTGAATGTATATCAGAGGAAGGAACAACAAGAAAAAGATATTAAAGTTGACAAAGGAGTTCAGTGCAACACTCTAAATACTTATATTGAAGAACAAATGTGAAATCGACAATCTGATCGCTGAAAAAGATGACATTGTAGCAGATGAAGATGATTATGTACATGTAAAGAAAGTTTTAGATTTTAAAGAAAATGGTAAAGGTTGTCCATATAATTATAAATTAAGAAATCTATATTATTTTTTTAGAAGTAGAAATATTGGTGTTCACCATATTGGTCCTGTTTTAGAAGCTGTTTTAGATATTTTTAATATAAGTGTAAACAAATTACCAAGTAAGAGCACTGCGTCTGTTTTAACGAGTGAAATGGGTGTTTTAAGTACATGTAGATGTCATTTGAATGAAGAACTTTTAAACAGTAGTAACATTACAATGCATAGAGATGCAACTACAAAAAAAGGACATCATTTTTATGCAGTTCAAATTAGTACTGGGGAGAAAGTTTTGACAGCAGGTGTGAGAGAAGTGAGTGATGGGAAGGGAGAGACGTATGTGAGTGCTACCAATGAGATTTTTAATGATATTGTCAATAATGAGAGGGAGAAAGATCAAATTTTTAATTCTGTTTCATGTTTTATGACAGATAGGAGTTCTACAGAACAGAAAGTTAACAATATTTTATGTCAAGATATATCTCATGATGTTCAATCTTTTAAATGTTCAGTACATCCCCTTCTTCAATTTTCTGAGGTTTGTTTGGAAGAAATTTTTCATATTGAAAAAGAGCTAAATATTCATTTTGATGGACACACCAGCTCTACTAAAGAGCCATTTACCATGTTTAAAGAAAAACAAGAGAACATAAAAAGAAAGAAGAAGAAAAAAGAAGACGAACTTGACAAAGTCATAGACCACATTAGAGAAGAAGGACTGTGGGACACTGAAAGTAAAATTGATAGTGAACTCCAGAAAATTAAAACCAAAAAAGACAGATTGTCATCCTTGAAAAAACAAATTAACATCCATAAGAAAGTATTTCAAATTAGTAAACAACATAAACATTTATTAAATTTTAGCAAAAAAGGAAAAGTATTTGACGAAGGAACACTAAGAAACAATCTGGTAATGTTAATGAATTTACGAAAAGAAAATACTGAAACACCTGTCTGCGAAACCTCCTTTTCTCCCATGGACCTGCTCAGTAGAGAGATTATACATACCTGGTCCGAAGATGGCGAGGATGTTCAGTGGGAGGGAAAAATATTAAGCCATGCTAATGGAGTTTTTAAAGTAATTTAGTCACAAAATTGCACTGCATGATTCTTAAAAAATGGTGTAAATGGCATCCTACTCCCCTAACCAATACAAATAATTACTATTACTTTATGTAAAACGTCATTAAAAGTTATAGCATATTTACTCAGATATATAATTCATTAATCATGAATGGTACAATGGTGAGCATTTTACTTACTTAATGTGTTTTGATATATATCAATTTCATATGTTACTAAATTTTATGTAAACTTAATAAAAGAGTAATTATGTTTAACACTGAATCCAAAAGATATTTAAAATTTAGTAAACTGTTAAATGTTTCATGTTTTTGTTTGTCTACGTCAGTGTTTGTGTATAAACATTTATGTATGTGTTCATAGTTATATTAAAAAAAAATGAATTTTATAATTAAATTTTTGATTTTAATATTCATAATATCATTTCATAAGGACAGACATTACAATTATTTAAATATTTCAGGTTTTGTATTGGAACGATAAAGAAAAGACAGACAGCAGTGTGTTTGACTTGACGGAACAAGAAATAAACAAAGACATTGAGGACGGAAATTTATTCTTTAAAGGTAGTATAATGTTAAATGTATCTATTGGGTTATATTAAATATTATTACATTTTATTTATAAAAAAACACATAACCGGTATTTCATTTATTTTAGACGCAGCAACTAGATTGGATCATTCCTACATTTGAAAAAAACTATAAAAAGAGGAGTTGTCTTTCATAGGTAATTTCACTATTATAAAGAGTAGGAGTTATGACCCTTTGGTCACAAGGCCAATTTAATTTGACCAACATATATAGATGATTTGCATATTTATTAACCATCAACCAATGAAAAGCTGTTTAGTTCTAGTCAAGGTATGGACAAAGAAACAAGGTTTTGCAAGTTTACTGAAGAAAATTTTATTTTTAAATTTTAGGTGGACTAGCTAATCAATGATCATTTTGATTTACCAGTATCAAACGAACATCGAAATCGGAGTGACAGCAAAGGTAAGGCAAACAATTTTTATATATAATCCTGTCTGACCCTACATTTTACCCTCCGACTTTTTTTATTTGATCGGTAATTGCCAGAATATCTTCGAAGAAGTGGAAGTCGCTGTCTTCTAAGTCAACGATCGTGTAGATTTTCCTAATTGGCAAAAACATGATAGTAAACTAATTTGAAAAACATTTTCACTGCATGAATTAACACTGTAGTGATTTATAACTCGCAACTATCTTATCTTCAGCATGTTCATAGGTTATAAATACGGGCAACATACCTGTGCATTGTAAATGACAAAAAACGGTGTTTATCATTACTTTTAATCCAGATATTACAGTTAGTTGATAACGTTATTAAGTATAGTTAATAACTCTACAATAAATGCTAAAATTTTCATAAAACCTGTTTCATTATCTTCAGAATTAAACAGATCCTTTACCATTTGTTTAAATAACGGTATTAAGTGGATCAAAAGATTAGACTAATACCCCAAATACACAGAAGGACAGTGACTAATTTTATGAATATTGTCATTGATCTATCACAATAAAGAAACATTGATCTATAAAATGTGTAAATACGTTAATAGATTAAATGTGAGAGATAAGATAAGTTTTTTCTAAAGTTTCAAATTTTTGTTTGATATTTTTGTTTGCCTGTACATGTACATTGACTACACATTGAGGATACATTACATGCAATAACAACACAAAGACCTTGTGGGAAATTTCAAATCTTTATTATTATTATTAATGGACTTCTATCGTACTATACTGTGAATATACTGTTTTCCTCATTATTACGCATATGTTCTGAGATTTTAGAATTTTTTTACAAAATAAATTTTCCCTCCCTACCTATGGTTTTTTTCTTTGGTCAGGGGACAGGAAACAGGGATATACATTTTTTTTGGCATATTAAATGAAACTTTCTTATCATATTAATAATTGCACATAACTCAACAATCGGGAAATCCTTTAATTATCCAAAAAGTACATGACTGCACTGGATGGCTGTGCACTTAACTTTCAAACAAGGAAATTTAGCACTGCAAGTAAAATGAATGGCAAACATTTAAAACTACATCTTTATGTAATTATGAAGAGGGTTTTTTTATTTGTGAATCTACAATGTAGGCAGGGGTCACCACAATTTCTGAAATCATACATGTATTAAAGTGAATTAAGTGTTAGAAATCTCTCTTTTACATCATTCCAGGCTGTGGATATATATTCTAGGGTAGAAATATATGATGATAAAGGTTCATCTCTCTTGGAGGAAGCTGACAATGAACAGTCTATTAAGACTGCAAACATCGGAACTTTAGTTTTATAAGGGAGTACCGGTATTTGGGAAGAAATCTTTTCAAAAGTTGCAAGACCACACGAAATCATATAATGAACATCTGTGAATGGTCATATTTGATATTTCACTCAAAGATTTCTTATGATCAGGAACTATGTTTAACTTTAATATTAGCACATTCTTAAGGATTATTCTGATAATTATGCTGAGGTTTCAATCATTTTTAGGGAACACCTCTGGTTTTATCCATCAAAATATGCAGAAAGTTTCTACCCACTAACCCTTTAAAGTCTATTTACTTTGTGATTCTTTGTAGTTTTAACAGTTTCCCCCCCTTTTTTCAGGAACAAGTGCATATGAATAGTCAAGATCAGGATGGATAATCACATGCTGGAAACAGTTTCAGACTTTGCATAATTTTCAGAGTGGCAAGAGTCTCAGAAGAATGATTACATCAAAAGCCTCGAACAGGAAGGGAAACTAGAAATGCCTTTTTTCAGAGCCAGATACAGAAAAGATTGAAAACTGAACTTTATTTATTTTACAACGATTGATAAACAAGTTTTACAACTTAAATTATTATCTCTCGTTGGCACGGATGTTAGCGCGAGGGGGTCATTGATGTAGGAGGAAGCTAGAGTGCCCGGAGAAAACCCACGTGTCCAATTGAATGACCACCATACACTATCACATACAACCACTGTCGATCACGGGGATCTAACTCGGGTCGCAGCAGTGATAAGCTAACAGAGAAGATGTTAGATACTACTGCATGCAGTAGTATTGCAAGTGTGGGAGCTCAGAGGCAGATTCTCAGTTTGTTAGTGCAAGACTAAAGCTTTGAAAAGGTTTTGAAAATATATATCCTAGAGTTGACTCGTTATAAGTATTCTGCTGTACATAACCATGCTGTTGCAAATCCTATCCTTGATTAAACTAACAACTGCGAGAAGAAGTTTCAAATGAACAATTAGAACAATTCCTTTATTTTATAATGTCCCCTTCCATTATGACAGATGCACCTTATTAGTATTGTCATTTTATAAGCTTCATGTGTATCTAAACTGATCTTTAATAAACTACAGTGGCAATTTTGAAAATTTTTAGAAACCTGTATTGTTATATTTTAGTTATTATTTCAATGAAATGGGGGCTTGGGAAAAAATAATAGAACTTGTTGAATCTGGACATCAATGGTTCCATATAAATTGGCCAGATTAGGCAATATTTCGGATTGGACAAATTTTTAATTTACAAAAAATAAATAATAATGTTCTATTGGTTAGTATTTCAAAATACACAAATCTGGATTAGATACATGTAAGTTCTACCCAATTTTGGTAGAATTAACTTGCAGATATCATGATTATATACGACAACAAATTCTGATAATTGGGCAAACATTGATTTTATTCTGATGAAGAGGTATAGGTTCGAAAGTTGGAAGCAGTATGCATATTTTAACAAGAAACTTTTTTTAGTGAAGATCTTCGAAGGCAATATTTTTTTCATTTAATTTATTTGTTCATTTAAAATTAGAAATGATCAAATAGTTTATGTTTTCTTTGGGCTCCTCCTATAATAGCTTTCAGAAGTCATGGACCCATTTCAAAGCTTTGAAGGAGCCCATGCCCATAATTTTGATTCTTGGCTTACCTGAGCATAAGGCATGCTTAAATGCATACATGTGCCAGATATACCAAGAATATATCATTATTATTATATAATAAGTTAAATTGGACAAGATTTAAAATCAACTTCATACCTGTATCCCTGATTTGTTGAAATTCCAATTTTGACCCTTACCATACCATGTTCTTTAAATTACCATGTATATGTACATATCTAAGATCAATTAGGCATAACATTAAGGTCAAGATGAAAGTCATTAAAGTGCACAATTCTTTTTCTTTCCCAAGTGTGCTATCGGGAACCATGGTACTGTAGAGGATACATTACTTGTTATAATATGTATATGTTATAGGAAGCTATCTAAATTATTAAAATTTCATATTTTTGATTTTTCATGAGACATTTTTTTTTCTACTTAAACAACTAATAACAAAAAATTATTACAGAGTTAATACTGAAAGCAGTACGATATATGCATTTTTTTTTTATAAAACGCCTTTAATTCAGCGATGTTTCTGTACAAATCATTGCTGTTTTCCCGTTGCCATGGTAACGGTAAATATTAATCCTTCATATTTGTTAACAGTAGACCTAAAGTCATGTTCTTTAAAAGTAATTCTAAATAATCTTGTAAACAACATATAAGGAGGAGACACACTCTTATTATGCTAACAGTTGCTGGTTTTGAATGTAAAATTCATTCTGGTAACTAAGAAAATGCTTTTCCTTAGATACCACAAATTGATTGTGGTTGAAATCTACATTTTTGTATTTTCTTGTTATTGTTGAAGTAAATGAAATCTGTTGAAGTCTGTTCTCAAAAGAAATCATTTGATTTTACTTTTCATAATATGCTCAAAGCCATGTAACCTTCTCTTTTTAATATGAAAATATAGCTAAATATGGTGAAAATGGGATTTTTCGTCGGGCCAGGAAAAAAAAAGGAAAGTTGTTTAACTGATTTAATTTTTTGAAGTAAAAGTCGAAAATGTGTTTTTTCTTCCTATATGAATAATTATACCATATCAAGTTGTGCCATTGACATATCGTAGCTTAAAAACTGGTTGTTTTATTGAATTTTCAGTTTTACAAAATGTCAGGTTATTTTGGTTTCCATGGCAGCCAAGTTTGGAAAAATATTTAGATTATTTTTTAATAATAATGTTTAATTAGTTCTGTTCATTTACCTTAAACTTATAAAAAATGGATTCTACAATTCCAGCGATAAATATTTTGGCATTTTATGTGGCATATTTGACGGTTTTTTCCAAGACTCTGGGGCCGTTACCATGGTAACAACAAAACGATACATAAAATTGTAGAGAACGCATTTAAATGTCTCACACTTGTGTTTATGTTGAATTTATCAATAATGCTTTATGTAATCATAGGATTTTTTGATAAAAATGTTTTTGCACTTTCCAAAAATTTCTCGATGATTACAGACTCTTTAAAAAAGTTTGATTAAAGTACTAACCTTTCACGTCTAGAAAAGGAATCTCTGTATCACCTTCTTGACTCTCTGTGATAAAAACAAAATTAAATTACATGTAGATTATTATTGTTAGTTGTCAATTTATTTGAGCCTTTGGATTGCTTCTAGTGTAATAGTACTTCATTTGGTTTCATGATTACTGTTTCCGTTTATTCGGGAGAATTTGACTTATATTGTGTTTAAATTGACAATAATACAACAATTTAGATGCAATTTAACGAAAATTAGAACTTATCTTATATCAATGTCGGCCCCTGTGTCAGGTATAAAATTATATGGAAAACTAACATCCTAAAGGTATGAAAACCATCATGATGTTGGATATTTTAAACTTCATGCTTTTGATCGGTATTGCACCAGTTGCAAAATCACGACAGCGTTTTAAAATAAATAATCCGTCGCACTATACGCCATCATGCTAAAACAGTTAAATAAATACCGCCCATTTACTCACATTTTTGCACAATCCTTTGAGTAAAACAATTGTAAAATAACTTAACATTTTTTTAAACAAAAATTACTAAATAACTTAACATTTTTTTAAACAAAAATTACTCCCATTAACAAAATATTCCATCGCGTCGTCACGCTGTCTTTTTTCGCAAAAACGTGCGACGACATGAATATGTTTATAAAGCTGTCTTATAGCGACGACGTATGAAGTTGTTGGAACGTTTTTTAACGCAATCGAGCATTATATAAAGTTTTGTTAGCATACCGACGTGCAGCAGTGATATTACTAGAGGTACTGTGAACAAGCCCTCAAACGATACACCCTTTTAAGAAAATATTCATTCCAATACAGGTATCTCTCAATTGGAAAGTGATTGATGTTGTACTTAATATAGTGACTTTAAATTTAACTTGCAATAAATGACCAAACCCCGGGACAAATTTACATGTCACAAGCAATTTTTGTGCTAAATTTTAGCTTCCAAGACCGCAGAACATCAAGTGACAAGATTGGAAACATACAGCCTACGTCATTTTCACCTGTTACAGTCAAAACATTTGAAATGGGCGGAAACAAATTTACGCGGACGTCTGTGAAAACATTGGATTGAAACTACAGTTAAAGGAAGTGTATTTTCATTTCTAACTTGCTATAAAGCGATCGAAAAAACAAGTATTAGCAAAGCGGTTGAAAAACATTTTATTTCATCAATAAGTATACATATATATATATACCAAGTAATCAGCAAATATTAATAGGTTCCAATTCGGAGGTGAATTCTTTTGGTCGACTGGATAACTGCAAGAGTAATTCTAATTTTTTTTATTGACGTATATGGAGATCTCCATTTTCTACGTTTTAAATACATGTTGCAAGTTGACGCTAGAGAAATCCTAGACTAGATCTGGAGAAAACACACCGGGAGAGATTGTTTGCCAGGCAAAGCATTGTCCGATGACTTTATTTATAAAACATTTTGTATATCTTATTTTGTAGGGAATAATTTTAATTTATTAAATCGAAACTTGAATTATTCTCTTCTGGGATTAAACCTTGTTTCAACAATGGTCCCTCTTCCATTGATTTTAGACTTCTGACGACTGATTCTCTGGAGTCATTGGACATTACTTTGCCTTCCCTATGAAGTCTCTCCAGAATTTGGGTCTTCTCATCTTTGCTGACTAAACACTTATTGATAAAACCCAATCAGTTTACCCTACAAGAAGAAATGAACGCTGGGGTGGATTAAAATTACATTTTCTATAACTTCAGTTTCAATCCAATGTTTTCTTAGACATCAGCATCAATTTTCCTCACCCATTTGATATGTTTGGACCGTAACAGGTGAAATTGGCGTGAGATGTATTTTTCCAATCTTGCCAGTTAATGTTCTGAGGTCCTAATCATTTTTATTTCCTTTACAAAATATGGCATAGACAGGAATAATGCATTTTTACGAGTTGATATATATCAACTCAGTTAAGTCACTGGAAAGGGGTTTCCCAACACTGGGTTAAATCACATTTTCTAATTGATGCTCACTCCAAAATATCAATTATCAAAATACAAATATATGAAAAATGGAAGAATGATTTTGTTTGTCAGAGTTAAAAAATGTTCTTAATAAACTTTAATCAAGAATAAATCATGTTTAATTTTGTATAAATTTATATCAATCCGCACAAGAATATAGTTTCAAGAAAAATCTTCTGACACATTTCACATAGCAAGGATACACTCCCGTTGAAATCAATTAATTGTAAACAGAGTGTAAAATATGTTTCCTTTTAAACAAGAGTGTTTTCATTGATTGTTTGTAATTTTTGCTAAAATTAAATTTGACGTACACATGGTATGCCCCGCGCTGTAATCGCTTTTATGCAAATAAGCTCGGTGCGCGTTTTCCCGCGCTAAGGCAAATACTTCATCTAAAACATTCCGTGAAAAGAATTATTGCACAACAATTTTCCACTCAAATGATTTGTACACGTGTTGAACAACTTAATGAGATAAACTGAATTATCATCAGACTTTTTGTAAAATGTAGACAAATGATTTATCGTAAAATATTTATTGTTTTATTCCAGACAATTTAGAACTTCTTTTTATTAATACACGCCACGCTATTCGTTTCGTAAACAATAACACGTTGGAAGATCTCAGAAAAACACAATAGACCAAGCCTAAAGGTAATGATGCCTGAAATAAAATATAGTTCACAGAATTTAAAGCAAAATTTACATACATTCAAATCTAAATACGCTGTGTAGGAGATGCATTGTTGGTTAAATTGTTGCTAAATTTATGGTCTGTATGGCCGACTATACAGTAGGTAAGTAATGTAAGTTTGTGGCGCTGCTAGATATTACATATTGCTCTATGCATATCAAGTAGTATGTGAATAGTTAGTTTCATCATTTATTTTGATATAGCCTTCTTTTGTATACCTGTCTTTTGTGTCAACGGGGACTATAATACGTATCAACAAGAGTTGGAACTCAAAATATAACGTTCCGTATGGCCTAAGATTTTTTTATTTGCACTTTATTTTTGTGTGTGATATAACAAGGAGTCAATTTTTTTGTGTGACAAAACAATCATTTGAAGCACAAGAGTTGAAAATTATATGGACGTGGGGGAAAATCTGTGTGATTGATTTTTCTTAGAGTTGAGAGTCAGCGCGACTTAATTGTTTCGTAGAGTTGAATAATTGAAAAACGAGGAGTTGAAACTACAAGAACTCTGATTATGAAACGTTTGAAATTGAGAAATCTGGAGATGTTTTAATTTTACCTGCCAACAAGTTTGTGGCCCGCAACGTGCACATCGGAAAAACTGGTCATGTTTACATCGCTCCCTGTTTATATACGTCATAATTTAAAAATAGATTAGCATGGCAATATTGAACTACGGTCTAACAGAAGTGGTGATATATATTTATAAGCAGTGTTGATTAAGAAATAATTATCACAAACTGATGTTTGTATTAAATTTGTTTGATAAACAGAGCCCAGTCATTTTACAGCGACAATCGATTTAATAGTATCAAATGTAGAATAACTATAAAATGGTATGTATATAAAACAAACTTCTGTCTATAATTTTGTAAAAATGATTAAATAGTTAATGTCAAAATGGAAGAAGGTTTTGATAAGAAGTATAACTTGAGAAATGGCAGAAAAAGACCAGCACATGATCATATTGACAGTTTGATCAGTGAAGTTGATACAATAAAATGTGGTAGGTTGAATGAACTTGGCATTAATGGTGTTGATCTTCACAACAATACAACACCATCTGAGAAGTGTATAGTTGCAAATATACATCAAGGGTCAAACTGCTTTTCAGAATTGAGTAGGGGTTGACACTGTGTTGCTAATGCACTTGTTAGTATTTTGTACAAAGATTTTGCAAAAACTTTCATTGAAAACTGGAGTTCAAATGATCTAGATTATTTGCTAAATGAGGGTGATAAACTGTATAGACATGCACGTAGAGTCTGCCAATTTCCATATCTTCATCCCACTGATTTACCAAATGGATTGTGTTTCAATGGAAAACTAGTGAAAGCTAATGTTCAGACTACATTTTCAGGAGACAAGTGCAATTCTTTCCAAGAACAAATGCCATTTTATTCACTTGCAACAGCTTTGAATATTTGTTTTGCTGATGGGTCTGATCCAGGAATATTAGTGTGTAATGAATCTGCTGTGGCGGTTTGTTACTACAATTCATGTTTTTACATTTTTGACCCTCATGCCCGTGATAGGTATGGAAACCCTTGTCATGATGGCTCTGCTATTTTGTTATCAGTTCAGAGTTTTCAACACTTGCAAATTGTCTTAAGAAAGATAAATCATGTTTTTAATGAAGAAAGTTGTTCTTTTGATTTGCACAAAATAAAAACAAATATCATTTCACTGAGGACATTTCGTAATATCAAAAACCGATTTTGTTTCTCGGGAGAATCAGATCAATGTATTGAGTGTTCAGTTAACTCAAAGGTTAGTAATGATGGAAATGAAAGTATAATTAGCAATTTTCACAAAACAGTGAATGTTGGTCCCAAATATGTGTGTAAAAGTTGCTCTCAAACTTGGTTTAAGCACTCTATAAGAAAGGCAACAGGAATATCTGATGAATTTCTTCAGCATTCTGCATTGCATATAAGTGACATAGTTTGCAACACCTGCTACAAGTATCTTAAAGAAAACAAAATTCCACCATGTTCATCAATGAATGGCTTACAGTTTCCCGAGAAGCCTTCTGAACCTGATTTATCACCCTTAGAGGAGCGTCTTGTTGCCCCCCGAATTCCATTCATGCATCTACATGAAAAACCCAGAGGTGGACAGCTAAGTATAACAGGTAATGTTGTGAATGTTCCAGTAGATGTGACATCAACTGTGAAAAAACTTCCAAGAGTTTTAACTGAAAATGAAACTATACCTCTCAAATTCAAACGTTGTTTAAGCTTTAAACATTGTGTTGCATTTGAAAGAATTCGCCCGAGCAAAGTTATTGAAGCAACAAAGTGGTTGATACAGAATAGTCCTTTATTTAAAAATGAGGGGATTGAATTAAATCAAGAGTGGGGTTTTGAAGCTTTTGATCAAGAAAATGATGATCAGCATCCAGAAGAGAACATAAATTTTTCAGAGGAAGAAAACGTTGTTGAAACATGGGCTGAGGAAACTAATATTGAAGACAGAGCAACTGGCAATACAGATACTCTGCTTCAAAGTGTTGATTTTCGTGAATTTAACCAGATTTTGAGTGTTGCTCCAGGAGAAAATAACATTCCTCTGAGCATTTTCCAGGATAAATACTCTGAGTTTCTTGCTTTTCCTGCTATATACTGTGGTCAAGCAAGACCTGACAATTCTTTGAGACTTGTACCATTGCATTACAGCACAATTTGTAAATGGGAACTGAGAAATATTGATAGACGTTGTGCTACATGCATTCCAAATTTATTTTACATGTTGAAAAAACTTCAAATTAAACAAATACAAGACAAAGTCATGTTGGCAATACGAAAGTGCAAGTTGAATGGCAAAAAGTACACAGCAGCACAAGTACTTGACTCACACACTGCTGATTCGATTGTGCGTTTGAATGAAGGATTTCAGGTACTACGCAATTTACGTGGTTCACCACCATACTGGGAAAAAGCACAAAAAAAGATATATTTGCCATGATAAGACAATTAGGTCTGCCAACTTGGTTCTGCTCTTTTTCAGCAGCTGAAACAAAATGGATTCCACTGTTGAGGTGTTTGGGTGAACTCACTGAAAATGTTTCTTACTCTGATGACGAAATTTTAAACATGAGCTGGGAGCATAAAAGCAAACTGATCAAAGCAGATCCAGTTACCCGTGCAAGGTATTTTGACTTCAGATTTAGTAAAGTTTTCACTGAAGTTTTAGGTAATGATACGCATCAAGTTGGTCAGATTAAAGATAGTTTTACCGAATCGAATTTCAGCAGAGAGGCTCTCCTCATGTGCATATGCTGCTGTGGATTAAAGATGCTCCAAATATACTGTCACATGAATATCAAGAAGTAGCAGAATTCATAAATATGTTTCTTGCAATAAAGATGGGGCTGATCATTCTCTTGTGAATTATCAAACGCACAGACATGCAAGAACATGTATGAAGAAAAATAAACCAATATGCAGGTTTAATTTTCCTATTTCTCCAATGCCTTTCACAATGATTCTCTCCCCTTTGAATGAGGAAGATGAAATATTGCATCAGCGGTACTAACCTTCCAAGAGATTTGTGCATATCTAAATTCACAAGCGTTTAAAGGAAGTGAATTAAGCTTCCAAGAATTCCTGTCAAATCTGAATCTGGATCTGGAAACCTACATTCAAGCCATTCGATCATCATTGAAACAAAACAAAGTGTTTTTGAAGAGAAGTCCTAATGAAGTGAGAATAAATGCATACAACCCAATATTGTTAAAATGCTGGCAAGCAAACATGGACATCCAGTTTATATTAGATCCTTATGCATATGCAGTTTGTATTGTTTCTTATATTTCAAAAGGACAAAGAGGCATGTCCAACTTACTTCGTCATGCTTGTGAAGAGGCAAGAACAAGTAACTCAGATATACGCCAGCAAGTTCGTCGAATAGGAAACAAGTTTTTATCGCATGTAGAAGTTGGTGCTCAGGAAGCTGTATATATTGTGCTTCAGATGCCCTTGCGCCACTCTTCAAGGGGCATAACTTTTGTAAACACTTCACCACCAGAGGAGCGTGTTGTATTTATAAAACCAAGACATGTCTTAGAAGAGTTACAAGAAGATAGCACTGACATTGAGTCTGGCAACATTGTAATATTATACCAGCAAAGACCAAGAGCATTAGAGGGAATGTGCCTAGCAGACTTTGTTTCTCAGTTCTATGTAAAATACAAACCACAAAAGAATCAAAAGCCTACATCTGAAGAATATTTGCCAGAAAATGACGACAAGGATATGTCAGAAGATCAAGAAAGTAATTTGTTAGTGGAAGAACTTTCACAAAGTTATATTTTCAGAAATGGTGTAGAGATAGTGAAAAGGAAAAAAAACATGTGTTCTTAGATGGGTTCATTTTGATAAAGAAACTGATCCTGAAAAATATTATCGTGAACTACTTATGCTTTTCACACATTGGCGCAAAGAAGATAAAGACCTCCTCAAATCATTTAATTCATTTGAAGAAAATATTAAATCTGCAAAAGGTCAGATTGAAAAAAAAACAGGAGGAGTATGAACAAAGAAGAAGTAAACCTTGATGATGTAGAGGCAATTTCTCAATATATGGATGATAACACTTGCTCAGAGTATTTTGCACCTGATTGTGAACATCAGGAACAGATGGATAGAGAAGGAGGACCAACAATGTCGGAGGCATATGGCTGTATTGATCCTGGAAAACATGCTCCAGAGTACGACATTGGATTAGAATTGTGTATTGCACGTAAACAACGATATGAAGATATCTCACAGCTTGGAGAATTAGATGATAATTCATACAGAGATATGGTGAGAAATTTGAATGTACAACAAAAAGAATTTTTCAACCATGTTTTGCACTGGCATAAAACTAAAACTGACCCCATGTATGTGTTCTTGACAGGAGGTGCAGGTGTTGGGAAAAGTGTTGTCACTCCAGCTTTGTATCAGGCATTGTTGAAATACTACTCGCATCAGGTAAGTCAAAATCCAGATAACCTTCATGTTCTGCTTTGTGCACCAACCGGAAAAGCTGCACATAATATAAATGGTGCTCCAGTTCATTCAGCATTCTGTATTCCTGCTGGACAAGGATTTTCTTACAAACCACTGGATATGCAGCAACTCAATACACTGCGAACAAAGTATATGCATCTCAAAGTACTTGTCATCGATGAAATACATGTATCTATGGTGGGTCAAAACATGTTCAATTTTGTTAACTTGAGACTTCAAGAGATAAGAGGATGCACTTCACTCTTTGGTGGCATAAGTGTAATAACTGTAGGGGATTTATTCCAACTGAAGCCAGTTTATGATAGCTAGATTTTCTGTCAAAATTCAAGAGATTATGGACCTCTTGGAATAAATTTGTGGAAAGACAATTTCAAAATGTATGAACTTACCATAATCATAAGACAGAAAGATGACAAGGATTTTGCAGAATTGTTAAATAGACTCAGGGAAGGACATCATACTGTAGATGATATCAACATTTTGAAACAACATGTGAAGGAAGAAAATAACCAAATGTCAAGCGTTCCCCACTTGTTTACAACAAGAAAAGAAGTACAGATGTACAACACAGTGGTATATAATGAAGCAGAAAGAGACAAGAAAGTCAGCATAAAAGCACTTGATTGGGTGATTGGCACTTCCAATACAAATATCCAATCCAAAGTGTTGCAACGTATTCCAGATGATAGTTAAAAAACTATGGGATTATTCTCAGAGCTAAGACTGTATGTTGATGTCACAGCTGAAATTACAAACAATGTTGATGTGCAAGATGGGTTAACAAATGGTGCCTCTTGCATTGTGAAACATTTTGACTACAGTGTAGAGGGATCAAATAGATGCAGCATTATTTGGGTCAAATTTACAGATTCCAGCATAGGAAAAACATTACAAACAAAATTAGCAAGATTATATAAACCAGGCATATGTAGATCATGGACCCCAATACTAGAAATTACAAGAATGTTTAAGGTTCATATCAATGGAACTTAGCAGGTTAAACGGAAACAATTTCCTCTCCAGCTAAGTGCTGCTAAAACTATTCATAAATCACAGGGATCTACCCTGACTAATGCAGTTGTGCATTTTGGCTCAAGAAAAAATGATCATATGCACTATGTTGGATTGAGCCGTGTAACTTGTTTGGAAAATTTGCACATTTTGCACTTAAATGAAAAAAAAAATTCTGTCTCAACTGCTGTCATAAACGAGATGAGAAGGCTTAGAGAAGAATGTAAACTTCAGTTCTGTGTCGAAAATTTGCTTAATGATCATTCAACTGCTTCAATTGTCTCCTTTTTCAATATTCGGTCTCTTCATCGTCACATTCATGCCTTGAGAAAAGATGACTCAGTTCTTGCTTCTGACATTATTTTTGTATCAGAATCTCGTTTGATGATCATGAATCTGCTTTTTTTTTTTTTTACAAGGATTTACATTGCATCGAAGTGATTTTAAAGCTGAGGGTATTGGGAGGCCAGTTTATGGTTCGGCAGTGTATGTAAAAAAACACAATCACATGCCAAGTGGAAAATTTGAAGGAAAATCTATTTGAAAAAGTTCAAGTGTTGTTGATTTTGAAGTCGGAGAACAAATTATTACTATTATATTTTTGTACATCCCTCCAAAGACAAATAAAGAAACTGTGAGAAGAATAATCAATTGTATATTGACCACGCACACAAGTAATGCCAAATCAATAGTTTTAGCTGGTGATTTCAATTTGGACAATTTAGCTGAAGATTATCTTGTAAAATACATGATTGATAAGTTTAATCTTTAATATTTGAAAACAAGTAGCACAACAGACTATAATTCTGCTTTAGACCATATGTATACAAATGTACTGCATGACAAAATACTGACTTAGGGTACCCAAGAATCATATTATTCAGACCATAAGCCTTTGTTTATTTCTTTTCGAAGGTAAACATCAATTGGGGAAAAAACCCATAAAGATATATATATCAAAAATTCAAAAGAATATAAACATCTACTATTCAATTCTCAGATTGTACTTTTCATTGTTACAGATGCTGAATTAAGCCAAGTTAAAGGCTAACAAATGGAACAAACCATACTCTCAGCCATTAAAGGTAAACGTTTGTGGTGTAAGCAGTACTGCTCGATATCAAGTAGAGAGAAAAAAGAATACTGTGTCATTGGAATTGCAGACCACAGCATGGCCATGAGGGCAACTCTGTATGACATCAGCAAGAAAGCAAATCTTGCAGAAGGCACATCAGTGATAATGATGAACTACATACATAAAACTGAGCCTACAGAAGGGATAATCATCACCAAAAATACCAAGGTCATGAAGACCTCTGATGTTGATGTTCCTACTGAAATTCAAAGACAAAGGGGAATTGATTGACAACCCCCACCTGCTGAAACATTGACCATAAAACAGATCAAAGGTTCCCCGATTAAATCCCTTGTATCAGTGAAGGGAACAGTTATATCTGTAAGTATGAATTTATGTTATTTAATAAATATATCAATTTATATTAATTAGTAAAATTATCATTCTGTTTGACAAGTAGAATAATGTAATAAAGAGCTAGAGCCACAAAGCATCAAAATGTGCCTTAAATTTTTCACAAAACTCAAGTTTGAAACAATACAAATTGTAATTACTTATAATGTAGGGCACAATATTCTGCTTCTATGCCTATGAATTTTTTTCACTTCGGCCGACTGTTTAGCTCATGCGCATCATCAAACATACTATGATCGTTAAAAATAGCTGAGAATTGTAGATTTACTGCAGTATTTCCCAAATTTGAATGTGGCCACATTTGAGTACCTCTTTGAAACTTTTAAAACTGAGAGATATTGCATAAATGCTTCTGCCTGCAAAATTTCGTGGAGGTACTCAAGTGTGGCCAATGTGTATTTTACAAATTTTGAAAATTTTAGTAACAGAAAATAAAACTGACCACAATATTTTAGGGTAATTATTTGCTTCCTTTTCATTGAAATAGCAGAATTTAATTAATAATGATAAAGAATAATTTGTGATTATTTAAAAAATCATCAACTTATTAAATATTTGAGGAAGAAATGCATATAAACTGAACTTTAACATGTTTTATCTAGTAATTTTATACTGTGTATTCATGCCTACACCATGCATCATCAATGACGTCATACTTTGACGTTTGCGACGTCAGTTGAATCTGTACATGGACTCTTGAGTTCTTTTAGTATTTTGCCAATAGAATTTACCAGTAAAGTCTGCATTTTTAAAAAGCATTATTTCTATGTACCACGGTATTATTCAATTGCAGTAGAATATGAGATACAATGAACATGTCTTGCTAACAAACAGAAAAAAAAATTAAATTGGCAAAGTTAACATTGTACGTACGTAAGTAAATATATATTCCTATAGCCTACCTTTATGTAGAATAAGCGATAGCATGTATAAGTAGCTAGTTGTGTTTTTTTTTGTCAAACGGTGAAATGCATTAAACGAAAGGAAAGATGCAAGCAATTTTTTTTACACAAGTACGTGTTCCTGAATACCACGGGAGAAAGACAGTCGACATCACGTTTAAAGATTTACATAAATTATAAACTTAACTTATTCCGTAAAAAACTTGATTATTTAATTCCTAAGTACAGCTGTAATTGAATATTAAGCCAAGATGAACGATTTATTCGGAGTGTCCCGGGCGGTATTTTTACATTGTGTTTCGTTGGTAATCAGGAAATAATAACAATAAACTACATGTTTGTATCGTAATAAGGACTAAATATAATATTATCTGACTAAACAATAAGTGAACACTTAACGAACGCAGTGAGCGCAAAGCGAAATCTTTGTGAACGCACGGTGGGCGTTTTGTGAACGATGAGTGGGAACGGAGTGGAGCGGAGAGCGCAAGTAAACGCACGGTGAGCGCACGTGAACGCACGGTGAGCGCACATGAACGCACGGTGAGCCCACGGGAAAATGGGAAAATAGAACATTTCAAAGGACTGAACCCTGGCATCTAACTGCTGTAAAGCGCCAGGATTGGGTGAAAATATCGAAGCCTTGAAACAAGTAAAATAATCATGTAGAATAATGTACACAGACTGTTACAGTAATGCATCAAAATTCGAGATTACATATACATGTATCTCTATTAAATTCAATTACTGTATCTCTGTCATATTTATATATTTATTTTTAATAATTTGTTATTACATTGGTAGACTTCAATGATAAATCCTCAGTTATACATTGCGCATCATCAGCATTACTTCATGCAGTTTCAAATTGCAGAAAACAGAACTTTGAAGACACCGACATATTTACATGTACTGCCGTTATATTGACCTTCAGCACTGGTCCCTGTAAAATATTTTAATCTTTATTGTAAATAAGCGTTTCATGCTTTTTTCATCAATAAATTTATTTTCAGAAATGAATTATAATGTCTACATGATAATTTTATTTGTTTTTTGTTTATTCTATTAGATTAAAGTCAGACGTAGTTATATCATTTCATAACGTTACCTAACAAAAATGACGTCTGTTCTACATTTTTCATCAAAACAATGCCATATTGTAAACTCTGTTTATAACAAAGTATGATAGATATCAAAAAAAAGAAAACAAGTTATGAAAAGCTAAGATTCTACCCTATATTTTACCAAAATGTGGTAATTTTTAATGATAGGGCAGTTTTTGATGCTTCGTGGCTCTAGCTCTTTTAACGTTCATATCTTTTTTTATGTGAAATGGAATTACAGGTTTATGCTATTTACAGGAGGACATCACAAAAACAGTTAAAGTTAAGGGCAACGATGTCCAGGTAAAATCAGTAACAATTAAGGGTGACACAGACACTGTCAAAGTGTCCATTTGGAGGGACTTGACATCAACATCAGGAGTTGGCAAATACCTCTGCTTTACTGATGTTGTAGTAACATCCTTTAATGAGGAAACATCAGTTTCCACTGCATCGAAAACATCAATTAAGGTGAATAGTTAGTGTTATAATATTTTTTTTAAACATATTATATAAATAGTGCCTGTTTGGGAGGGTAACAGTTGAAATTGACACCCCAAGAAAAGCATTGTCATTCGACGCAAAGCAGAGGTTGACAATGGTTTTCGAGGGGTGTCAATTTCAACTGTTATCCTCCCAAACAGGCACTATTTATTTTGTTATACTGAATGTCTTAATTTTTAAGAAAATTTTACTGCTTTTATATAGGAATAAACTGAATTCTACAGCGAACCGTACGCACATAATTTTCGCGCATGTAACAATTTGTAATGTTACCCGTTGCTAAGTGCGTTGCTAACGCTGAGGGTAATAGAACGGATTAGGAACTGCGTCTTAACCAATCAGATTTCAGTATTTAACTTGAAAGTATAACAATGTATTACTATTCTTTTTAACCTAAGTTTTTTTTACATTATTTGTATCCTTGAATAAAATGATATATGCAATGTATACTTTGTATTATTATTGCATTTGTATAGACAACTATTAAATCAATTAGTAACTAAGTTATTCTAAATAAGAAGAAAATTCTGAATGTAATTATTTTAATCTTTATTTCAAGCATTGTATGCACAGGGAGTTGTATCATTTTTAGTTATTGTTTTGCATTTTACAACCTGTACATTTCCGGTTTTTTTTACACAGGAGTGTGAGCCACCCGTATCGAAAGTAGAGGGCACCATTATTGCATATGAAGATTCAGATAATGCGTTCTCTATTCTTATTCAAGAAGAAGAAGATAAGTATACAACTTTTGAAGTTGAAAAGTGTCAAATGATATTGGCATTAGACTGCAATAAAGAAGAATTAGTGATTAGTGACTTGTTATCGCTACTCCTCTGAAACCGTTAGAGATAGAGACTTGGAAATTTTACCAATGTCTTCAGTACACTTAGAGGGTTCTTCAATCTACTAACACCGAAAGGATCCGAGACCCCCTTCTAGCAGTTATTGCCCCTGAAAGTATTTGAATTTCCATAAAATCCCTTCCAACTTTTTTTTATTATTTATCATAGAGACTTCGGATCACTTGGGATGGAACTGTCTTCCTTGGCCGAACAAAATGACATAAAGGTCAAAGGTCAAGGTCATCTGAAAATCTCTTAATTAATGAGTTTTTAGATCTCTTTTGTTTAGTGTAGTAGAGAAAAACTTTTTCATGGATGTAATAGGACATTATAAGACATTTTGAAATATATCCCCTTGGCTCTTTCTTTTAAATAGTTAGTGAGTTATTGCCCCTTTTGTACGAAAAGCTTGTTATCGCTACTACTCTGAAACCATAAGAGATAGAAACTTGGAACTTTTACCAATGTCTTTAGTACACTTAGAGGGTTTTTCAATCTATTCATACCGAAATGATCTGAGCCCCCCATTTAGTAGTTATTGCCCCTGAAAGTATTTACATTTCTATAAAATCACTTCCAACTTTTTTATTACTTATTATACAGACTTCGGACCACTTGGGATGGAAGCGTCTACCTTGGATGAACAAAATGACATAAATGTCAAAGGTCAAGGTCATTTGGAAAACTCATAATTAATGAGTTTTTAGATCTCTTTTGTTTAGGATGGTAGAGAAAAACTTTCTCATGGATGTAGTAGGACATCTTAAGACATTTCAAAATATAACCCTTTGACCCTTACCATGTAACAATTATAGAGTTATTGCCCCTATTGTACAAAATGCTTGTTATCGCTACTTCTAATTAACCGTTGGATATAGATACTTTAAACTTTTACTAATGTATTCAGTATATTGGGACGCTTCTTCAATCTATTCTTACCGACAGGGTCCAAAGTCCCTTTCTAGCAGTTATTGCCCCTGAAAGTTTCGAACATTCAATAAAAACACAAAAAACTTTTGAATCGATAATCATAGATACATCGGACCACTTGGTATTGAAGCGACTACCTTGTCCGATGAAAATGACATAAAGGTCAAAGGTCAAGGTTAAGCAATGAAAAATTGCAAACTTAATCATTTGACACCTTTTTCATGAAGTAACGCAGAAAAAATAATTTATACTATTGAAGCAATCTTATATCAAACATAAAAAACAATGAAGTGGAAAGACCTCTAATTGTTCGAGAACAATTAGTCTACTAGTTTATTATTATTTTTCTCCTCTATTTTCCACAGGAAAACATTTTTATTTTAAGAGATATTGAAACAAATTTTTCTTTATGTGATTAAACATTTAGAGTTATGATACCAAATGACCCTGTGCCTAATGACCCCAAGAACTTACAAAGTTATTGCCCTTGTGTACGAAATGCTTGTTATCGCTACTCTTCTTTTAAATTGAAACAGAGTTATTGCCCCTTTTGTATGTAAAGCTTGTTATCGCTACTCCTCTGAAACCACAAGAGATAGAAACTTGGAACTTTTACCAATGTCTTCAGTACACTTAGAGGGTTCTTCAATATATTCATACCGAAAGGATCTGAGCCCCCCTTCTAGTAGTTATTTCCCCTGAAAGTATTTACATTTCAATCAAATCACTTCCAACTTTTTTATTACTTATCATAGAGACTTCGGACCACTTGGGAAGGAAGCGTCTACCTTGGCCGAACAAAATGACATAAAGGTCAAGGTCATTTGGAAATCTCTTAATTAATGAGTTTGTAGATCTCTTTTGTTTAGGATGGTAGAGAAAAACTTTTTTATGGATGTAGTAGAACATCTTAAGACATTTCAAAATATAACCTTTTGACCCTTACCATGTATCAATTATAGAGTTATTGCCCCTATTGTACAAAATGCTTGTTATCGCTACTCCTCAGTAACCGTTAGAGATGGAGACTTGAAACTTTTACTAATGTGTTCAGTATACTTAGACGCTTCTTCAATCTATTCATACCGAAAGGGTCCAAAGTCCCTGTCTAGCAGTTTTTGCCCCTGAAAGTTTCGAACATTCAATAAAAAACACAAACAACTTTTGAATCAATTATCATAGATACATCGGACCACTTGGTATTGAAACGACTACCTTGTCAGATGAAAATGACATAAAGGTCAAAGGTGAAGGTCAAGCAATAAAAAATTGCTAAATTAATCGTTTGACACTTTTTTTTATGAAGTAATGCTGAAAAATACTTTATTCTGTTGAAGCAATCTTATTTCAAACATAAAAAACAAAGCAGTGGAAAGACCTCTAATTGTTCGAGAACAATTAGTCTACTAGTTTATTCTTATTTTTTTTCTCTATTTTCAAAGGGACAGCTTTTTTATTATAAGACATATTGAAACAATATTTCCTTCATGTAATTGACCATTTAAAGTTATGATACCAAATGACCCTGTTCCTGATAACCCCCGGAACTTACAAAGTTATTGCCCTTGTTTGCGAAAAGCTTGTTATCGCTACTCCTTTGAAACCATAAGAGATAGAATCTTGGAATTTTTACCAATGTCTTCAGTACACTTAGAGGGTTCTTCAGTCTATCATACCGAAAGGATCTGAGGCCCCCTTCTAGTAGTTATTGCCCCTGAAAGTATTTGAATTTCTATAAAACCACTTCCAACTTTTTTATTATTTGTCACAGAGACTTCGGACCACTTGTGATGGAAGCCTCTACCTTGGCCGATCAAAATGACATAAAGGTCAAAGGTCAAGGTCATCTGAAAATCTCTTAATTAATGAGTTTTTAGATCTCTTTTATTAAGGGTGGTAGAGAAAAACTTTTTCATGGATGAAATAGGACATCTTAAGACATTTTAAAATATAGCCCCTTGGCTTTTTCTTTTAAATATTAACAGAGTTATTGCCCCTATTGTACAAATTGGTTGTTATTGCTACTCCTCATTAATCGTAAGAGATAGAGACTTGAAACTTTTACCAATGTCTTCAGTACACTTAGAGAGTTCTTCAATCTATTCATTCCGAAAGGATCTGAGCCCCCCTTCTAGTAGTTATTGCCCCTGAAAGTATTTAAATTTCTATAAAATCACTTCCAACTTTTTTATTATTTGTCATAGAGACTTCGGATTACTTGGGATTGAAGCCTCTACCTTGGCCAAACAAAATGACATAAAGGTCAAAGGTCAAGGTCAAGCAATAAAAACATTGCAAACTTTATCGTTTGACACTTTTTTTATGAAGTAACGCAGAAAAAATACTCTAATCTATTTAAGCAATCTTATTTCAAACATAAAAAAAACAATGAGGTGGAAAGACCCCAAATTGTTCAAGAACAATTAGTCTACTAGTTTATTATTTTTTTTCTTCTCTTTTTTTCCAGGGACAGCTTTTTTATTTCTAGAGATATTGAAATAATTTTTTCTTTATGTTATTGACCATTAAAAGTTATGGTATCAAATGACCCTTTGTGTAATAACTCCCAGAACTTACAAAGTTATTGCCCTTTGTGTACGAAATGATTGTTTTCGCTACTCCTCTGAAACCATAAGAGAAAGATACTTGGAACTTTTACCAATGCCTTAATTACACTTAGAGGGTTCTTCAATCTATACATACCGAAAGGATCTGAGGCCCCCTTCTAGTAGTTATTGCCCCTGAAAGTATTTGAATTTCTATAAAATCACTTCCAACTTTTTTATTATTTGTCATAGAGACTTCGGACCACTTGGGATGGAAGCGTCTACCTTGGCCGAACAAAATGACATAAAAGTCAACGGTCAAGGTCATTTGGAAATCCGTTAATTAATGAGTTTTTAGATCTCTTTTGTTTAGTGTGGTAGAGAAAAACTTTTTCATGGATGTAATAGAACATCTTAAGACATTTCAAAATATAGCCCCTTGGTTCCTTCCTTTAAAAAGTTACAGAGTTATTGCCCCTATTGTACAAAATGCTTGTTATCGCTACTCCTCAATAACCGTTAGAGATAGAGACTTGAAACTTTTACAAATGTCTTCAGTACACTTAGAGGGTTCTTCAAATCTATTCAAATTGAAAGGATCTGAGGCCCCCTTTAGTAGTTATTGCCCCTGAAAGTATTCACATTTCCGTAAAATCACTTCCAACTTTTTTAGTACTTATAATAGAGACTTCGGACCACTTGGGATGGAAGCGTCTACCTTGGCCAAACAAAATGACATAAAGGTCAAAGCTCAAGGTCATTTGGAAATCTCTAAATTAATGAGTTTTTAGATCTCTTTTGTTTAGGGTGGTAGAGTAAAACTTTTTCATGGATGTAGTAGAACATCATAAAACATTTCAAAATATAACCCATTGACCCTTACCATGTAACAATTATAGAGTTATTGCCCCTATTGTACAAAATGCTTGTTATCGCTTCTTCTCATTAACCGTTAGAGATAGAGACTTGAAACGTTTACTAATGTATTCAGTACACTTAGACACTCCATTAATTTATTCATACCGAAAGGGTCCAAAGTTCCTTTCTAGCAGTTATTGTCCTTGTAAGTTTCGAACATTTAATAAAAACACAATTTTTGAATCAATAATCATAGATACATCGGACCACTTGGTATTGAACCGTCTACCTTGTCAGATCAAAATGACATAACGGTCAAAGGTCAAGGTCAAGCAATAAAAAATTGCAAACTTAATCGTTTTTTATGAAGTAACGCAGAAAAAATACTTTATTCTATTAAAGCAATCTTATCTCAAACAAAAAAAAAACAATGAGGTGGAAAGACCTCTAATTGTTCGAGAACAATTAGTCTACTAGTTGTTACTGATTTTACCTGGACATCGTTGCCCTTAACTTTAACTGTTTTTGTGATGTCCTCCTGTAAATAGCATAAACCTGTAATTCCATTTCACATAAAAAAAGATATGAACGTTAAAAGAGCTAGAGCCACGAAGCATCAAAAATTGCCCTATCATTAAAAATTACCACATTTTGGTAAAATATAGGGTAGAATCTTAGCTTTTCATAACTTGTTTTCTTTTTTTGATATCTATCATACTTTGTTATAAACAGAGTTTACAATATGGCATTGTTTTGATGAAAAATGTAGAACAGACGTCATTTTTGTTAGGTAACGTTATGAAATGATATAACTACGTATGACTTTAATCTAATAAAATAAACAAAAAACAAATAAAATTATCATGTAGACATTATAATTAATTTCTGAAAATAAATTTATTGATGAAAAAAGCATGAAACGCTTATTTACAATAAAGATTAAAATATTTTACAGGGACCAGTGCTGAAGGTCAATATAACGGCGGTACATGTAAATATTTCGGTGTCTTCCAAGTTCTGTTTTCTGCAATTTGAAACTGCATGAAGTAGGGTCATCTCAAAGTTTGTTAATTTTTTTAACATAGGACCATATGGGATTTTGCTTGAAATGTATGAATTTTGCACATTTGTTCTACATTTTTAAAAAACTTCTTCCCTAGATATTTCTTTTTCTGTTATACATATTAAAGTTATTGCTAAAAGGCATCAACTGGTCAAATAAAAAAAAAACCTTATACCTCCTGGTTTGTTCCAGGGGTCTTATCAAAGTTGTTTTTTTGTATGCCCAATTTCCCAGATTTGTCAGATAATAGCTTTTGTTTTTGACAAAGGCAGAACTGGTGGTCTTTTTAGTATTATTAAAACATTCAGACATATTCAAGTAATAAATAGATATATAACATCACTTATTAAGGGCCATTAATATAAAATACATGGTTACTGTCTTGAAAAATATGAATTAAGCTATATTTAGGCGGGTTAAGAACACGTGACAGAGCGCTAGGCTTGCTGAACCCTCGTCACGTTTTCGACCCGAGCCCAAATATGTCTCTACTTCGAGACATTTATGTTTATTTCACAATATAACATTCATTTTACGCATCAAACGAGCTATTTTCAACTAATTTCGCTGAATATCTGCAGTTGAAACTATCACGTCATGGCGTCAGCCAAGCAAAAAGATGACGTCACAATACAAATGAAACACTGCGCGAAAGCGGGCGTACTCGATCTGTACTCGGCCTCGTTAAACTCAACTCGTGATCGGGGCTAGGTTAAGTACCTAATCAAATATATTTGTATTTCTCTAAGTGAACGGACCGCTCGACCTTGTTATAGATCTATCACAAAAAGTCAAATACTAAAAATATCGGTTAGTAGAACTAACACTTAATTTTAGCTTCCTATAGCAAGATATTATGTTCCGCCGTATGTAATTCAGGATCTCTGTTCTATCTGTGTGTTACACTTTCGTTTCGATGCGATATCTTTAAAAGCCTTCAAGCTTTTGCGATTGAATTTAAATAGACCATTTTGATTTGAGAGGAAAAAATTTAACATTATTGATAAAATCTCACCGCAACATCTACCGCCCCGTTTTCCATATCTCTTTGCCTTTAGCTATATATGTTTTAAATATATTCATACTTAAGTAGATCATTAATTTTTCAGATGTAATTTCAGGTAGATGATTGTCTTTTTGCATTCAATTTGTATGGATATTAAACAATTTTTAATCATTTTTAATTACATATCATGTAGCTAAATACATGTATAGTTAGATAAAAGTAAAATGAACCAAATTCACAGGAATAATATTTTATAAGAAACTAGTAAATTTGAAACTTTTTAAAGAGATATCTCTCTTGCTTAAAAACGTAAAATCTAAAATGAATGCACCGAAAATTCTTTCAAGTTTTCAACAAAATTGTCATAAAAAATCATTTCAAATGAATTATTTCATCAAAATCAGGAAATCGACAAAAACAAGCAATAAATTCTGTTTTAATTAATATGCATGATGTCACGGTGTCTATGTTTATAATTTTTTTAAATATCGCTTCTTTCTGAGGTTTAAAAACAATATTTACATTTACTTTAATCTCTTTCCCCATATTAAATTGCACTGGTTGATTTGAGTGATATTTACGCATAACACAGAACATCCAATCACCAAATCTGGTGCGTAGGAATACATTCAGTATTCCTTCAGTATTTCTCGAAGAACATGAACTGACTCTTCTCGCGATTTAAAACCGGATCACGACCTGATATTATACTTACGTTAATAAATATTTCATTGATGTAAATATATTTGACGGTTACATGAATTCAATTGATTAATTTCTTAGTGTATCAAAAGTAAATTCATTAAATTACAGAAAGAAAAATAAAATTGTGTTATTAGAATTTAAAACGATGTGCACTATTTTTGTCAGTATAATTCGGCTGTTCCAATGGCTCTTCCGTTAATTTCGCATTACTCGTTGAATAAGTCAGAGCTTTTTAAAAACAAATCATATTTTCGGGAAGGAAATAAATGTTTAAAAATGTAAATATAAGCAATGAATCGTTATTTTTTTAAAGATGTGGTCTCATAACTGCAACGGTGTGTGCAAACAAATTATCGCAACGCGCTAGCGCGCGTTATTAAATTTGTATGCACACACGTTGCAGTTATGAGACCACATCTTAAAAAAAATGATTCAATGCTAAATTATAGAGTACTCGGCCTGTATAGAACGTCTTCGTTGAAATAAAATTTCATGGTTTTCTTTTTACAGTAAAATTTTTCCTCATCATGTAGTAAAGTAACAGTTATAACACATGCATAAAGGCAATCAGTTAGCAACTTTTAATCCGATTTTTCTCTATTTCTCTATCCGCACAACTCGATTAACAGATTAGATGATGCACTATTGTGACATAGGTGGGAGGAACAAAATATCGTTTCAAAAAAAGTGAATTGTATAACTCTACTCCAATGATCGTGAGGTTTCAATAATCGATTATATCATTGTTGTTCTTAAAAATATTAATATGACTGTCGAGGTCTTATATTTTGGTTTATACCTTATATTTTATTTTATTGTGCAAACAATAGTACATTTGTTAAATGGTATCATTAAGAAGTATACATATTGAAATCTACACATTTTACACAGGCATAAACCATTCCAGTACCGAACAAACAAGTAAAAGAGATAGAGATATGAGAGGAAATATTCATCATGTTGCTAATGTATTTACTTAATTTTGTCTCTTTGGTTTAATATAATTTGTTTGCAAAACTTCGTAAAAGCCTTGTGAAAAATCACTTTGCCAAAAAATACATTATTTTAATATGCCGGTATGCCGTCCCTTCTTAGACGTTGTTGCAATATTACTACGCCATCACACAACACAAAGTTCATATAATGTTATACCCTCGCTACGAAAGTTTGGGGGTACATGTACATAGGAATCACCGTGCCCGTATGTCTGTGCTATCGTGTCCGGTCCATATATTTCTAATTGAGACACATTGAAAGTTCTTACTTCAAACAAAGCTGATGACCTGATGATGTTTTTTGACGAAAGGTCATGTTAGCAAGTTCAAAGTCATTGGAAAGAAAAAGTTCATAATTCATGTCCGGTCTATTCGTTTCTTATTGAGAAATATTAGATGTTCCCACTCTACAGAAAAAATTCCTATGAACAGCGGGTGTCAAATTTTTTTTGACAAATCTGGGAAATTGGGCATACAACAAAACAACTTTGATAAGACCCCTTGAACAAACCAGGAGGTAAAAGGGTTTTTTTTTATTTGACCAGTTGATGCCTTTTAGCAATAACTTTAATATGTATAACAGAAAAAGAAATATCTAGGGAAGAAGTTTTTTAAAAATGTAGAACAAATGTGCAAAATTCATACATTTCAAGCAAAATCCCATATGGTCCTATGTTAAAAAAATTAACAAACTTTGAGATGACCCTTTAAACAAACGGTGTGGCAAATATCTTATTTTTACCTTAAAATAATAATTATATCAGTAGAAATTCATGTAGAAAATTTCATTCAAAAATTTAGGGCAGAAAAAAATTAGACCCGGCCTCGTTAATACAATACTTACTGACTCTGCCATCCATTTATTAAACTGATCGAAAAAGCTAAACATTCGTTGCCCAAAAACACAGCCATGTCCCTCATTTGATTAGTTTTGAGTACTTAGAATAGTTTACTCCGTATAAACCAGAAAAAAATAGTAGGTGGTTGACTGAGATCTCGGTGTTACACATGTCATCACGTCTGATTTTTACAGTTATACTGTATACTGATATTTGCGAAAAACACAGGCGTTGCAAGTGTATCCTTAAAATGTGCTTACCTCGTATACACGATCTTAATCTCTTTAATAGTCCCCATTTGAATCGTTTATCCAAGATGAACGCAACAACCAGCGAGCAAATGAGGATAAGAAGAATCGCCAAAACAACAGCAATAATCAGTCCGAAATCCCCGGATTCCGCGTCTGGTTCACTGGACAGGATAATATGTGTTTAAAATATGCCCAAAATAAAAAGGATTCTAACAATATTGATGAGCAATAGAAACTATTTCTCTTTTTAAAATTAGATTACACATATTTGACATCTTTTACTGCTTCCACCTTTGCTTAAGAATAGTCAACATCAGTTGTGGACGTTACCATCAGAATTTTACAAACTCATTCCATTTATACCATCGAACAATATAGGTGGATAATTGATTGACTGGCACTTTTCGATGTTTATTGCCCCTATACTCGATTAAAATTTTTCTAATGTTTCAATGAAAGATAATTTAAATTTTTAAAAAATTAAAGTGAAAAACAGATATTTTCCAGTATTGTTTCAATCAAGAAACATGATTTGTTCTACGTTTGTCTTATGAAATTATTAGATGAAAAATAACATTTATTTAACATCAAGGAACTGATCTTTTGAAACTACATAAAGTATTCCATTTTTTGTACAGGCAGCTAGGATATAAATTAAATTAATAAACAATAAAAGAAGAAATATATTTTTAGGATTCACATTACTCTTTTCGGCTATTTCCGAAGACAGAAGCTCTACGTTGTACGTACGATACATGACTTCATAATTTAGACTGGGCACACGACGTGTAGTTTAACTTTTGCTAATGGTTTGAGTAGGCAACCAGGCAGATCCTACTGTGTGCATTTCAAATAAATACTTAGAATATCCTTGGGGTATTGTGTGTTGTTAACACATTCTTCAAAGTAAAGAATTCATTAAATGCACAACTAATTGGAGTAAATTTTTTAAATGATATAAAATTCTCAATAACAACACTCTTAAAATGTTATGAAACTGTGTTGTTATAGCTAGTTACAATGAACATTGACAATTTAAGAATGGATTCTTAATTTTTTAAATCATACAACTAAATAAATTTATCTCAAGTATTATTTTTCTTCTAAAGTAATGCAAAGTGATGCTATGTAATGCCACCATTACCCTAGATTTTGAAAAGTAATGCACTACATTACCATTACTTGCAATGCTAAATTTGTGGCATTACACATTACTAGCATTACTTTGAAAACATGTAATTTTTGCAATGCATTACCATTACATTTAGCATTATCCCAAGCCTGATTTATATAAGAAATAAACAACGTTATTTAGTGAACATGGCGTTATGAATAGCAATTGCTCTGTTGGCATATTCCATGATGCGCGCTAGCGCATCATGGAAAATATGCCAGCAGAGCAGTTGCTATTCATAACGCCATGTTCACTAAATAATCGTTGTTTATTACTTATATTTGCATTTTACCACTCGCAAATACCCTGTATTAGCCTAGACCTTGACATTTAGCTATATCATCAAAAGTAAACAATCAGACTGTTATATATATTTTTAATTCACATACATGTAGATTTGTTAACAGAATCAATGATATGTTATAACAATAATTCCTTTAAAATGTTATCAAAAACATGTTTTAATATTACATGTAAATACGTCAATTTTAATGAAGTTGGAGAAAAACACATGATGTATCGTATAGTGGTTTAAATCTATAACGTCATGGAAAAGTATATATAACGTTACACCTTTATGACGTCATAGTATACTGACAGAGCAATTGCTATTATAGAGAAATAATTGCAGCTCCTCCGTATGGGCTTACAGTGGGAAAGAACAATGGAAATGCAAATATATATATATATATATATATATATATATATATATATATATATATATATATATATATATATATATATATATATATATATATATATAGGTCGTCTGAAAAATATTGACCAGTCAATATTTTCAATATTGACCGGCTAGGAATAATATCTAGAGAATATTCCTTCTTTTTCAATTAATCGCTTCGATTTGTTGATTCGAAAACGATGACGTAAATAACTCTTCGCGACTCCAAAACAAGGTGACGTCATAATAGACAGCCAGTCAAGGCATGTAAACAATGGACGCGCAATGCGACGGTTTGCTATCATAACGGATATAAGGATTTGCGAATTACTGTGAAGTAAAATCAAGTAGAACATCTGTATGTTACGGGCGGCGGAATATCACAAGTGACCGTTTGATGCTGAGGATTTGGAAATAACAAAATTGAATTCGTGAATTCTTTGTTGAGCTGAAAAAATTACGGCGATTTCAATTACAATCACTTTTTTTTTTAATTTTGGTTTGTTTCTTCATATAACAAAACAAATGTTGACTGTGTTTTCGGGTAACGTTGATTATATAGCCCCCTCGAGACGAAAATATTGCCCTCCGCTTCGCGTAGGGCAATATTCCGTCCCTCGGGGGCTAATATAACCAATGTTGCCCTCAACCCCAGTCAATATTTGTATAATATATATATAATGTACCTTGCGTCGACAATGTTGATTGCTGAGGTTGTTTTATATGCCAGGGTTTTTGTTCTTCAAAGAAAATTTAATACATGTCTGTCATAGTAGTATATTAATGTACATGTATATTCAAACAATAGTTTATTTAACAATTGCTTTTTCAAAATCACACACATTTTTAATTCATTAAAAATTGACTCTTTTAAAGTGAATGTTAAAAATCAATTCTAAAAAAAACAAGAATAAGAAAAACTAATGATTAAACCTTTATATAACTTTTAAATAAAAAAAAAATTAAGGCTATCAATAACTCATTTTACTTACATTCCATAAAAATGTTCAAAACAAATTTTATCTGAAAAGAAACAAAAACTTGCACTTAATAATTACATTGAAAAGACGTAATTTCTGAATTTAACTTATGTTTGTTACTTTTATTACATATATTCTAAAATGGGGATAAGCAAATTCCTTACTCTAGGTATCAAGTTAGTTCTTATCAAAAAATATAAACAAAACAATTCAAAATATACCATACAGAAAAAAATTTGAAAGCACATGTGTTTTATATAATTTATACTATCTGAGGATGCTTCCAAACATGTTTTAGCTTTCCTGGCCAAATGGTTTTTGAGAAGGAAATGTTCACAATTGTTTTTTCATTTTATTTCAATGTTAAAAAAAACATTGCCCCTATTTTAGCTCCACACCACGCCAGGGATCATCCAACAAATATGAATCTACACTATCTAAGAATGCTTTCACACGCATTGGGTTTCAGAGGACAATATTTTTTAAAGCCGTTTTTCTAATTATTCTTATATGAAAACTGTACCCCTCATTGCGGCCTTACCCTACTCCGGGAATCATGATTTGAAAAGAAGTTGATTCGCCATCACCTAAGGTTTCTTACACACAAGGTTTACGGTTTTTGAGAAGATTTTTAAAGATATTTCTCTATTTCTTCCTTAGTAATAATTCAACTTTCTTTGTGACCCAACCCTACTCCCCTGAATCATGATTTGAACAAATGTGAATTTACTATACATGAAGATGCTTCAAAATAAGTTCTTTGTTTTCTATCTGGCCCACTGGCTTTTGAAAACATTTTTAAGACTTTTTTAATATCAATTTTATTTATTTAGCCTTACCCTTGCCCAGGGATCATAATTTGAACAAACTTAAATATACACTACCTGATTGACTTTCACACAAGTTTCAACTCTTGTTTGGCCCAATGTTATTTTTGTGATTTTCAAAGATATTCTCTATTTATTGGTAAAATCCGACCACTCATTGTAACACAACCATAACCCTTGGGATTATAATTTTTAACAAACCTCAATCTACGCTACCTAAGGATGTGTTTACACTCTAGTAAGTCTGTTTTTACCGTATGAATTGTGAAAAAATTTACGTTAAACCTAGTTTCTCAAACTCCTTACATTTTTAAAAATTAGATAAATCATTTCTTGGAAAATGTTTTGGGATGTCCTATAGATGAGCAATTTGGTTTCAACTTTATCCTGGGGTCATTTAGTGGCTCAAAAAAGCCGTTTTCTTCCAAACTAGTCTGGTTTCAAAAACGTCAACATTTTTTTTAAAGTGGCTTAATAATCTACTAGAATATGATTAGAATGTCATTTTGATGTTTCTTCTGGGTTTTTGTTAATACTGGGGTCGGTTGGGAACAAAAATAACGTACGTTTTATTTTTTTGCAAAAAAGAGCATGGTTCCCAAAATTCCCCTTACAATGAATGCAGTAGCTTTGTCATATCCAGGGGTATTATAAGGGGTGTCTTATAGATGTGCAATAAGGTTTCAAAAATTCAAATTTCATTCACACAGTCAGAAGGTAGCAAACGATTGACGTTTATCACTCCTGAAAAACGGGATCTAAGAACTCTTATGACTTAATGAATAGAACTATCATATTTTAGAATATAATAGGGGATGTTCTATATATGTGCAATAAGGTTTTACAAATATTAATTTCATTCAGAGTGTCAAATGGTAGACGAAAATTGACGTTTATCACATTTTAAAACAAGTGGCCACATCACTCACCTAAGCAATAATAGACTTAATAAAATCAGCTTTATGAGTCATAAACAAAAAATCTAAACAATGTAATATAACAGATCCTGTATGAAAAAAATACCCCTGCATATTCTTGTGTTTATCATTGAGCCCCTTTGTAAGAGGATGATTTTACAGTCATATCACGAGAAAATTATCAGACTAAAACAATTGTTAATATATGGATTATAACTCTATATCGAACTTTAAACCCCTTGTTAGGTCCTAGAATAGTCCACGAGCAAGAGTCTTAACAATTTTAAAGAATCAACAATATGTCAAAATACTTGCATATAAGTAAAGCCAAACCCCATGTGGCCCAACCATACTTCTGAAGAATATGAATTTGACACATTTTAATCTACTCTATCTGAACCGACTAAAGTAAGAGATTGTCTGAGTTGAACAAACTTGAATCTACCCTACCTAACGATCCTATTACACAAGTAATAGCTTTTCTTGCTGATCAGTATCTGAGATATTAAATGTTTTTCCTTACATATTCCTATATAAAAATTCAATTCTCCGTTGTGGCCCCACCCTACCTACAGGGATCATGATTTGAACAAACCTGAATCTACACTACCTGAGGATGCTCCCAAACAAGTTTCAACCTTTCTGGCTGATCAGTTTTAAAGAATATGCTTTTTAAATATTAACTCTACATATTCCAATGTCTAATTCGAGCCCTTATTGTGGCCCCACTCTACCTCTGGTAATCATGACTTGAACAAACTTGAATCTACACTACCTGCAGATACTTCCATACAAGTTACTGCTTTTCTGGCTGGTCAGTTTCAGACAAGATTTTTAAAAAATTTATCTCTATAATCCTAAGTAAAAAATTGATTCCCTCATTGTAACTAACCCTACCCCCGGGGATCGTGATTTGAACAAACTTGAATCTATACTACCTGAGGATGCTCCCACACAAGTTACAGCTTTTCTGGCCAAATAAGAAGATCTGACCAATAAGAAGATTTTTGAAAAATACCAACAATTGATCAATGATTTTTTAAATCATCTCCCCTTAAAAGAGGGCGTGGACCTTTAATTTAACAAACATAAATTTTCTTTACCTACGGATGCTTTGTGGTAAGTTTGGTTGAAATCGGAAGAGTGGTTCTGGAGAAAAGGTTATAAACGTAAAAAGATTACGGACAGACAGATAGATGGCCGCCGGACAAAAAGTGATCTAAAAAGCTAAGCTGAGCTTTTGAGCTAAAGTTAGCTTTCAAGTTAAATTTACAATAAATGGTTAAAAATTAATGTTTATCTTTCCCTACCACCCCCCCCCCCCCCACTCAAGCCGGGTTCAGAGTCTCTTAAGTCTTACATTTGTACAGAAGCAAAGTTTAAATCATGAATTGATTGGTATATTTCTGTAGATATACATTATGTTTTTGGGAATTGCTTTTTAGTCTTTAAAATAAGCAAATTGTTATTTGTATTCTCGATAATTGTAAAAGTCAGGCTCCTCAATAAAGCAGAGTCATCATCAGGCTTGGAATTACTCTTATAATCAAACATTACTTGTCAGTAACAAAAAATACTTTATTATATCAAATTCTGGAAAGTCAGGGTGCCTCCAAGGGAGCATAACCTATGATACAAAGACAAAAATAAATTTGGTTAAAAATAAGGGATTGGGATTTCAAAAGTTATAAAAAAATATATTATCAGTTCCTATTTCCAAGGAGGAGGATGGTTTAAATACAAGGGGTCATGTACGCATGGCAATTGATTCATGATCACACAGTTACTTCTTGAAGAAATATAAAGGTCTCTTATGGTAAACAAGATAATTTATTTGTAATAATTCAAGACAATGAGAAGAAATCATTCTTATCAAGCCTCAATGCACACAAAGTGGTAAACAGTTACCTAAACAATGGAAATATATTTCTAGCTTAAAAGTGTTTAAAAACCGCAATGTTAAAACTATCACTAATTAGAGTTCATACCTTTTTAATGGTCAATAGTTGGAATATGAGTCAAAAGTTTATTGTGATTTTTGGTCTATTTCTTATAATTAACATTTTCGTGAAAACTGAACTTAATATATCAAGCTATTCTGAATAGCTTGATAAAGCTTTGTAGCTTGTTCCAGCTATTAAGCTTAATCAAGCTATTGTACTGGACCTGTTTAAAACAAAATGCCAAAGGGTCAATATCGGGTTTACTCAATAGTTTAAGTCTGTAAAATGAAAAAAAATTGCAATGAAGATGACAGAAACTGTACAAATGCGTTAGGAAGGTAAATATGATAAGCTGATTATATATATTGGCAAAGGGAGATCACTTATTTAGAAAGTGAAAGCAATACGTATGTAAAACGGGGTCTCATAATATTGCGCTTATTTAAATACTTAAAGATGATGGTACAGTATGTTGGCAAAGGAAATAACTTATTTAGAAAGTGAAAGTAATGCCTATGCATACCTGTGTTTCATAATATTGCGCTTCTACATGTAGTATGCTTTACTATATTATTCAACATCACAATAATACTAGTGATCCAATTAGAGAACACTATGAATATCTAAAGCTGATCACCACAAAAGAAGGGTTTATGCATTTTAGTTATATATAAACCTATGCATTCCATGTTTTGTAATGTCCATTTTATGTAAAGCGCCTTAGAGTGATGATTTTATTATATTAGGCGCTATAAAAATATTATTATTATTAGGGTTTTCCGTTTTCAACGGAAAACCCTTTTGTTATTCTACGGTTTCTTTTTCTTTATTATTATACTTTTTTTTCTTTTTCTGACTTTTTTTGGAGCGTTATTTCTCAGAAACTATTCAACCGATTTACACCAAATTTTTAGGAGTTATAAAGCATCAATGTCGCTACTGATTATTAAAATTTCAAATGATTACGTCACTTCCGGTTTCAGATATGGACGATATTGTAAATTTTTAAGGGTCATTTTGTCCACGCATCTCCTCTGAAACTAATCATGACAAAAGCTTGAAATTTGCAGGGATTGTAGATGAATGTCTGTAGATTTCCCTCCATGCTTCCAATTGCGGAAAATGCGCAAGGCCTAGAAGCTCGCCTGAACCTGAAAATTAGCACCATATTTTTTCACAAAATTTTCGCACATTTTCCGTAATATCTTTTGACGTATAAATATTTTGTTAAAACATGTAATGTAAAAGCTGTTTCAATTTGCACGGGCTTTTATTTGATATCAAGAAAAAGGGGCTGGCCCCTCAAATTAGGGGCCAAGAGGGCTCTAAAGTCTATTTGCAATAACTTTTTAGTGAACAATAATTTGTTATCAATTATAGAAGCAAAAATGTTCATTGTACAGCTGTTTATCTATACAGTACCATACTTAAGTCATATATTACGTAATAAGGGGTTTCAAGGGGCCAGAAGTTCAAAACTTTGATCATTAATATCTGAAAAAGGAGAAATATTTTGAAAAGTAATGTAGAACAAAAGTTATTCAAAATAACGTTTTGTACAATATGCTACCTTAAATGTTTTTGTTTATGACCCCATTTAGGAGTTAAAGGGTCGGCCCCTAAAACACATTTGTACAGATATCTCAAGAACGGTAAACATTTTGTGAACACTTGTTAAACAAAATATGTTTATATTTACAAGACCTTTCATTTGATGTCAAGAAAAAGGGGCTGGCTCCTCAAATTAGGGGTCAAGAGGGCTCTAATGTCTTCTTACAATAACTCTTTACTGAACAATATTTTGTTATTAATTATAGAAGCAAAAATGTTCATTGTACAGCTTTTAATCTATACATTACCATACCTAAGTCGTATATTACGTCATTAGGGGTTTCAAGGGGCCAGAACTCAAAACTCTGATCATTAATATCTGAAAAAGGAGAACTATTTTTAAAAGCAATGTAGAACAAAAGTTCTTCAAAATAATGTTCTTAGCAATATGATACCAAAAATTTTGTTGTAAGTGGCACCGGTAAGGGGTTAAAGGGTCGGCCCCTAAAATGCATTTGTACAGATATCTCGAGAACGGTTTACAATTCATGAACACTTGTAGAACAAAATATGTTTATATTAGCGAGACCTTTTATTTGATATCAAGAAAAAGGGGCTGACCCCTCAAATGAATTACAGAGATATCGGGGTTTAAAAATTATTTTTTTTCCGGAAATTTTGATTCCGCGTCCTTGGTTTAAAAAATAGCGTTATGTTTAAAGTAAAATTAACTCGTACAAAAAATAATTGTTAAGTCGTACTTCAACACATTCGGATTTTTTTTGTTAAGTCGTTCTTGAAATCGGAAAGGTGTTTGTTAAGTCGTACTAAAAATCATTCGTATTTTGGTAAGTCGTACCAGGAATAATTCGATTTTTTTCATCTTTTATATTTAAGTTACTCTTGTTATTGGTTTAAGAGCTCTGCTTCTTACAGGAACTTCCAGCTTTACTTCCGACATTAACGGAAGACCCTACTCGTTGCTTAGCAACGAGCTTTGCTCTAGTTATCATTATTATTATTATTATATACGAATAAAGTAGACACAGTAGATTAAGCGAGTGGATTTGCTTTTATTTGTATAGATAATTTTGTCTTACTAAGTATAAATGTATTGAATTGAGATATTTGGCATTAATTTCACTTTGTCTTTGATTTTCCCCCCATTGTAATATATTAGATGATAGTCTCATCTTAATTTTTATCTAAATTTACACAATGCACGTGAGAGCTTCTATTGATTTCGTAAGGTTTGCAATTTAAAAAAATGTTTAACATCCTAAATTGATCTGTTTTTACACAAAACTTTCTTGTAGAGGTTCATTTCGATAGGAACCAGCTTCGACCCTGAGATGAAGGATTTCACATCTAAATTGTGCAATCAAAGAATGTTCCTGTTTAGTTTAATTGATCATTGTGAGAACGTCATGAGCTTAGGTAGATACATTGTTTTTAATTTCCATTCCTCTTCATAATATCTATATAATTAAGATTTAATTTCAAATCCATGTCATAAATACGGATAATTGTCTTTAATTGAAATATTATGATAGTATTTACAATGATACAATGTGTTGCTGGGGTAAAATTGTTGCAATAGGTACATATAAAAATATTTCTTACATTGTTTAAGATTTAAGTAAGTATAATATAACATATACATGTATCTATACCCTAATCAAACATTACATTTCTTTTTCAACCGACTAAACCAAAACAAAAAGGCGAATCGATGGCAAGAACACACACAATAAAAGGCCATGAAATCGAATTCTACGATTATTTATACTGCTTTATCATTTTTTCATCAAATAATGTCTTGTTATTAATTATTAATACCCATATCATTTAATATGTTGAAATCATCATAACATCATCAAAAATGAATAAAACTTAATTCGTTGGGGTTTTTTTGTTGTTGTACAGAAGGGTAAAAAGTATAGCAATCGCAAAAACTTGTTGCAAACTAATCATAGCATCAATTAAAACAATTGGTAGGTCCTTTTCTTAAAACAACACTGTTCATATAAGTATGGTTATGCTTTTCGGGGAAAATTGAGTAAAAGTATACTCTACAATAACTTAAAATTATCTTTTCTGGAATACTTAGCCTTAATTATTCCTTTTGAAGTTCTGCATTTTCAAACACACACATTTCAAAAATACCCAAATTAATATATAATAGTTAGTGATTTAAATCAACCAAATTTTCGATAAGCACTTTCCATACAGCGTTCACAGTCGTTTGAGATACAGGTGGAAACAGTTGAACGACACATTACATAGCAATATACATATAAAATAAGCACACACATTGCAATGACTCTCAAAATGATATATACCTGCCCAGTGTAAAGGATATAGATTTGCACACAGCACAGGAGAATTCACTTAATGGAGCTTCATCTCCGCACCGGACGGGGCTTGCACTCACGACCTATGGTTAGCGCAGTGGCCGCTCACTGCTAAGAGAGCGGGTTCCATAGGTCATGAGTTCAAACCCCGACCCGGGGCATATTTATATAGAGTTGGGTCATATATAGTATCGTTCTGATCCTCTCAAATTGTTGTCCACCTGTATCTAAAACGAGTGTCTAGTGCGCAGCTCAGCGCGCATTGCTCCGTTTGTCACTGAAAGCCAGATTTTTGTCATGCATAGATGGTCGAGTGGTTAGCGCGGTGGCCACTTACTGCTAGGAGAGTGGGTTTCATAAGTCATGAGTTCCAGCCCCAGCGAGGCGGAGATGGAGCTACATTTTATATACGAAGCTGTAGAAATTGATATATATCCACGAAATATCAGAAGTTGTAGAAATTGATAGAAAATGAGAAAAAAAAATCCATCTGTAAAGCTTACGTGTTCTCTAATCTGGCTCCCACCTTAAAAAGCTTAATTATTATTGAACAGTTTTCACGCAATTCGCGTTAAATATATGTTGCTAGATTAACAATAAATATTAACTTATTAATTAAAAGTTCTATTTTTGTGTTAAAAAATCTTCAATATTCTTTTTATCTTAAAAAGAAAAACGTGTTCATATCAAGGTAAAATTTTTTTGAAAAGTACAATGTACTTAAAAAGTAAAAACAGTCAACTGTTCATTGATTTATCTTAAAATAACACTATAACCATGTTATATATTATAATTACGAAACAAACTTACATTGCCACACTTCGGAGAAAAGATACGTCTTTGAGGGACATCCAGTAACAGCCCTACACTCTACTGAGTCAAGATTATGAGTCTGTTCATTCAGAACTACACATTCATCTGTAAAAAGAAAACGTATTTATGAAATGAATTATTATTGACATAACAATCGATATTTTTACTAAATTATGGAATTAGGCTCTGACAAAGTTTGACTTTTAGCGAAACAGAGGAAATTCGGACTAAATTTTTCAGATTCTGTTTTCCACTGAAATATGTTTGGTAGTACTATAATATTTAAAGTTAAGATTTTAGTTGTTAGTCAACATATTTTTGCATATTTACTGTTGGTTTTATCTTGCTTTTTCGTTTAGATCATTGCATGGCACACACTACAAAAATATTGAAAAATTTCTTTAAAATGATAAAAAACACCATATCTCAAAATTTTGATCATTGACCTCATATAAATTTTATGCCAGCAGAGAAAAGTCAATATACTTAGTTTAATACTATTAATGTTTTAGCATTATCATAATTCAGTTTTTTGTAATATTGAATAAAAAATGGGTAGTAATTTGAAAACTGATAGAGGAAATTCGGACTAGAATATCTATAAAAATTGTGAATGAAAACGTAATGCTTTGTATCAATTTAATGTCACTACCATTCATAAACTGTATTTCATTTGTCAAAGAGTTAGGCAATTTGTATTATTTATCAATTAAGAAAATCTCAATCATAGTCTAAAATTTTTATGGATTTTTCTCAAATTTTCAAATAATATTCAATGGCCATTAACTCAAAAAGTAGGTCATTGGCCTACTTTTTTGAAAGTGAAGAATAACACAACCATGTAAGGTCTATAACACACAATAGCTGGTTTTTTATTATCATCAGTAAAAAAAAATTTTCATTCTGAGTAAATGTCATCCCTAATCCTCATTTACTGCCTAAGAGGCTGACATCAAACCAATTTGGACAAAGCACTGTGTTCTATATCCAAAGAGCATGTGGAAGTTTTTTCCCCCAAATCTATATGTAAGGATTTGCAAAGAGAAGAAAGTTGACTAAGGTTTGTCTGGTGTTATAAAGTTTGATTCTGGTTGAGTAAGGATTCTGCCCGGAACTCTAGATATTTGTGATTTTTGTCGGAGATCAAAATATTAGTATTACTTGTGGTAATCGTTTCGGTGTTAAATGTATACCCTCGGCAAAAAATGGACCCGGTTTAATTTTTCGCCTTTCCACTCAAAATAATACCCACTCTGTGCAAAATCATGAAAGGGATTTTCCCCTGAGTGGAAAAACTGCTCTGGTATAGAATTTTCCCCTTCGGATGTATAGATTGAAATACATGTACCATAAAAAGTCCTGTTCGTTTTTATCGAGCAATGAATCATCTTTAGTGTCCTTTAGAAATAGAGGAAATCATACTCGGTTGATATAAAATTAATATATCTTAATGGAATTTCATGTTTTAACGTATATCAAAGTATGATAGGATTTGATAAAAGATCAACCCTACGTATTATGAGAATATTATATTGTCCTAACACTCATTTCACAGAAACTGAACAAATCTCCTAGGGGTCTCATAATCTTTCATTTGAGCACCTCTGGATTTATTTCATACTAAGTAACGATAAAAAATATCCTGAACACATTCACAAGGGTGACATTGAAGTAAAATGTTTATAATGTATTGAATGAAGGAAAATAAAACATAAAAAAACAATCTTTGATACATTTCCCAATGTATTCGCATTATTTTGTACATATGGTGTTGTGCTGCCTTACTTCGCATGTGCATTGAACACGTGTTGTTCATACAGAATTCACAACGTCTGCATCTAATTTTTTCTACATTCAACACAGTAGATACTATAAGTGATTAAATTATTTTATAGCTGTTCAAAGATTCATCAAAGATTATGGTAGATTCTAACTGCCTAGACCAAATTCAAACAGAACTGTTTATATATACTTGTACGTTTTCTCAATAATTTAACACCTTTACTTCTATCCATTTTTATGTACTTTCCATTCTATACTACTACACAGTTGAAAATTTTATACTTGGTAGAACCTCGTAAGTTAGAACTTGTGTTCAAACCATTTGTATATGTTTATGCAATACGATATGTTCAAATCAAGTAATTAAATCAAAAAATGTAACAATGTATTATCCTTTTTAACATTTTCGACAGAAACTCTCAATTTTAAAAGTCAATGCTGTCATTGTCAATGATGTGGCGCTTTTCTTTTAAAGAAATCGATTTTTAAATTCCTCGATCCACACTAAACTGTACCTACATTACAATGCTATGTGCAATGCATGTATTTACTTGGATCGTTATGACTGTTTTGACATTAGAAAATTTAACTTGCAGGTATATCATCACCATATCTAGGTCAAAGAAATAAAAACAAAAACTAATCATCAGAGGGATCCGATTTTCACTGAAATAGCAAGTACCTTTAACAAGTAACACGCAAACAAGATGCTTGATCCACTTCTGAATTTATCGCGGGAAATAAAACGCAAGTTCACCATGACGTTGCTTTGTTTACGGTTCTCAACAGAAAATATGAAGGAATGTAGAATGTAATAGATCTCTTGGTTATCACCAAACCGTGTGTGCTCAAACAAGTCGACAAACCCCGTGAATCCATAAACTCTGAGTGAAAGAACAGCTTATTTGGCAAAGCAATATGGGAGCTCGAAAACATGATAGGATACTGTCCAAAACTCTTTTCTGGACAAATCTGTTGATTAAGGTGTTTTTTTCCCAAGCACAGTTTTTTAAAGTTCGCTTCGCTCTCATAAATGACGTAGTGAATTTTAGGTATTGCGCAAGGTCACAATAACCACATAACACAACGATTCAACATCGATTAGACAAAAATAAAACGTCCCATTTAAGAGGCAATATGATGAATAGAACATCTATATATCACATGTTTATCTCAATATACGGTGAATATCACTCATGAGATAAATTTTCCACGTTACGTAGTTTCATGCGGATGATTTACGTAGAATGAAAAAACCCCCAAAAATTCAGTTAAAAAGTGTACAGCTATGAATGTGAAGAATTTAATGCTTTGTTATTTCTTTTCCATGTATCTATAAAAATAAGCTTACAAATAACATGTTGTTTAATCTTTAAGGACATTTTTTGTGTGTAAATTATTTACGTCTTGTAGTAAATGTGTTGTGCGGCTCACAAATAATTTTTATAGAATAGATCGAGGTTTATAACAAAATACGTGGTAAAACATGTGATAAAAATAAATTCACGTGATTTGCGTGGGTATATGATTTTTATCCAACTCGTTGTGTGTTTTTTAACCCCAAGTTTTAAAAAACACACAACTTGTTGGATAAAAATCATACATGTATACCATAGCAAATCCTGAGAGATCCTTTATCTATCTCATACGATTTGATTCATATTTTAAGGCTTTTGTGAAAGGCCCGATGTTTTTTATTTTTTTTTTTTGCCTTATCGGACATTGATATAGTTGTGTGATTTTATATTTGCTATATCAAACTCGATAAAATGGTTAAATTATATATAAAAAATTTTAACTCGTAAGATAAAGCAATATAAAATAACTCTGTATAGGTATCCTCTTTTTATAGATGACAGGAGCCGAAACCAAAGCTGCGTCCACTCATTTCTATAAAATTATATAAATACTTTCTGGAATCCACATTTCCTTAGTGCAAATCTCAATTTCTTTTCTATGGCTGCAAATAAATAATTTGGCGTATCACCCTGACATTTCTTAATGTTTGATCTTATATCCCATTTATGAGCATCTTTTGGACAATCCGCAACACTAACGAAATTCTGAGCGGCCCAGGTAAAAGTACAGATAAGCATCAGTATGTACACCGAACATAGGAGTAAGGACGACATATTTGATACAGTCCCACCTAACAATAACGTATGTACTTGTCGAGAAAACTAAAGAAACGAGCCACTAATAACATTTATACTTGTCGACGCAACTAAAGAAACAACTTGAATGTATTTGTGAGGTAAAAAGCAAACTAAAGACAACGGATTAATTTTTAACCTGAGATGTACTTTCTGTTTGATGTGGAATTCCCATTGGGATTGTGACGGATACCTGATACCATATCGTATTATAATACATAACTGTAACAGTAAAATCATTCATTATGACCTTTAATGAATCAACTTTACCTGTAAAATATGTAGCCGAACTTTCAGGGATGATATTGTTATGTTTCTAGTTTAAATTGCAGGAATACAGAAAGTGATATATATATTACAGTACATGTATCTATTTAGGTTTTCGTTTCATTGATCTTAATTTACTTTTCCCGTACCTATGGTTTTTAAGAGAAGCGTGTTAAAGTAAACATTTAGCATTGCATTGGACTTTAAATCTTAAAAACTTACCTACATGAAGCTGAATAATAAATAAACTTAAGTTAACCAATGTTGAAAGAAGAGGCCACGAAAGGATGAAATGCTCTTTTCTGAAAAACTGTATGTCACCAAGCACCATCCGCTTGTGTCAGTTTTATACCGACTCATGGAATGCTTATAGAAATATGTACTTACTCACTGGAATCCAACCTCCAGCAGTGCAAATCTCTCCGTATCGGCCCAATTTGTTTTCTATGGCAGCACATAAATAATTTGGTGTATCACCATCACAGTTTTTCATATTTGATCTTGATTCCCATTCATTAGAATCCTTTGGACAATTCGTAACACTAACGAAATTCTGAGCACCCAAGGTAAAGGTACAGGTAAGCATCAAGATAAACACCGAACATAGGAGTAATGACGACATATTTGATACAGTGCCACCTTACAATGACGTATATACTTGTCGACACAACTAAAGAAACAAGCAACGAAACAACTTCAGTATATTTGTGAAGTAAATGGCAAACTAAAGACAACGCCTTAACTTGTAACCTGATATGAACTTTCGGTTTGATGTGGAATTTCCCTTGGTATTGTGACTGATACCTGATACATTTACCCTCTAAAATCATGATACATAAATGTTATTCCATTCTTCACGTCCCTTAACGAATCAAAGAACAAGAGGCATTAAGACCTAAAATTTGCCTAATGCACTGAAAACATTTCATGGTTATTTTTTAGTAAATTATGATCTGTTAACACTATTTCAGCCTTATTTTTAATGAAAAATTACATTTTTGTCATTTTGAGGGCAAAATAGGAAAAAAGTCAAAAAATCACTTATTTCTGGATTTTTTTAATATCTTGTCTTTTCAAGATTATATCAGATAATATCTGGTGATTCCTACTACAATAAAATTAAACAAGTCATAGGAAAACATAATCTTTACCCAAAAAATGACTAAAACTTCAATTTTGAGATAAAAAGTTTTTTTTTATCTCAAAAAAAAAAAGATTTAAGGAAATGTTATATACCAGTACCTTTTGAATAGAATATCTATGTAATGTATGCATATGTATGCTTCTTTTATATGGTATTAAAATGAGTGTAGAATACAACACAATGAAGTCAAAGAAAAAACTGCAGATAGAAATTAAATGACCAAAATCTGAATTTGCAGTAAAAAATTAAATTCAAATATTAATTTATGCACAAAAACTCATGAATTTTAGTGATTATTTGTTTTTAACACTTATTGCTCCCTAAAGAAAAAAAAACTTGTGATATTTTTAAAAAATCAACCATATAATTTACATGAAAATAAAAAAGAAACTTAATTAACAAATCCTTGTCCGAGCCATGAAGGCTAAAGAGCCGGTGCTTATCCCCAGTATCCGTGCATGGTGCTAAATGGATGGGAGTCATAAACTTCCCCTGAATGGAACACCAGTCCACCCCAGCATATGCCAGTACCCAAGTTCAGCTGGGTGGAGTGAGACAATGTAGATTAAGAATTTGGGGGATTTAATGGGACAATATTTGTTTAATAATTTATCATGACATAGTTCACCATTCATTACCACATATTAATCACAACGTTAACCTCTTTTCTTAACATGACTAAAACTCAATTTCATAATATATTGTTTTTTTATTAATAAAACAATTGATACTTCATTTCAATGAAGGTGAATTCTAACATTCACACATTACACAATTAACAAACATAACCACCACTGACTAATGTTCATCACAAAAAATCTTAAATTTTTGCATATTTTTCTCCTTGTTATAATTTTATAGTGCATGCATTAGGACATTACACATCAGATAATTGATTAAATATTTCATAATCTAAAACAACTTTTTATTTATAAAGTTTATACAGTTTGGTGAAATAGTATAATAGTCTTAATGAAAATATCACAGATTTCTAAATCATTAAACAAGAGGCCCAGAGGCCACATCCCTCACCTGAGCGACAAAAGCTTATCAAATAAGCACTTAGTGTACAATATCAAATTCAAAATATGTTGACAAATAAGTACAGTAGATCTTGCACAAAAAGTTGTGGCCCCACCCTACCCCCGGGGACCATGATTTGAACAAACTTGAATCTACACTACCTGAGGATGCTTTCACACAAGTATCACCTTTTCTGGCCATATGGTTTTTGAGGAGAGGATTTTTTAAAGAAACATGTACCAACAAATTTTAAAAATTATTAAGGTGGTATGGGGCATCTGTTTGTATTAATGTGAATTAAAGTACTATATAATGAAAAAACTTTCACCGGTTAGGAATTTTCAAATTTTACAATATATAACCAAAAATAGCTTTTGAAAATATTTGAAAAGGTAAAAATTGTAAAAACCCCAGCGGGATTCGAACTCATGACTTACAGGTTCGTAGTAAACCCTCTAACCCACTGCACTACGGAGTTAGGTAACCATTTTTGGAAAGAAACTACTTATATAACTACACTTTATTTATTGTTTATTTCGATAAACAAAAAGTCACAACATGGAAGTGTCCTATACCACCTTAAATATCTCCCTTTGAGGGAAGGTGTGGTCCTTCATTTTAATAAACTTAAATCCCTTCACCTAAATAAGGATGATTTGAGCAAAGTTAGGTTGATATTGGCCCAGTGGTTCGGGAAAAGAAGTCGAAAATGTAAAAGCAGACAGACAGACGGACGCCAAACAAAAAGTGATCAGAATAGCTGAGCTCAGGTGAGCTAAAAAAAAAGAACCATGAATTTCATTGACTTAAAATCGCTGCCACTTTTATGTTTCACTTTGTTAACTTCTTGAACTACCCATAATTGCTGAAAACACAGTCCTGGCTAACTCTTCCATAGAGAGTGTGTGTCTTTAGTAATCAAGGTATCAAAGAACTGACCCCATCAACTTTCACACCAGTGCGAAATTGGCTGTACCACACATGCATTAATTTAGTAATGGCTCCAGAAAAAATGTTCAATCCATATAAGATATTGTGTTCCTGAAATGTAGTGATTATCCATATCGGCAGATCATCAAGATTTTCATAATTTACCATGTCAGATGATATCAATCACTTTCATAATTCGTGTGCTTGGCACTGTTTATTCCTTTGCAAGCTTTAGTAAGAAAACAGCAACAATCAGATAACTGAGTTTTCATTCGGCAGCATTACTTTATGGGATCTATGTCACCCTTGTATGCATGTTTTCAGAATTCCCATAGCTCTCTTGAAGCTCACCATTTGTCAAAGATGCTAAATACTGAATTGAAAAAAAAAACAATTTTTAAAAATATCATGTTCATTTTATATTCTTATACATGAAATATACATGTTCAATTATAAATGTGTTACTTAATAATGTGAAATGACAATCACTATATACGATACGATAGGGTAAACAATATATACATGTACATGTACGTTTATTTATTTTAATCATGTGTGTGTGTGTTTCGGATTCCTCTAGAGGTCGAAAAGCTAGGGCAATAGTAGAGAAGAAAAATACTAAAAAGATAATTGGATATTGGTTTTGTTACATTTACATGTATGTAAAGAAAATGTTTACCAATTACAGTAAGAATGAAAGAAAGAATTTCAATAAACATGTTACAGGATATTACTGGTATAAAAATAATATTACCATGGGTTTTTAGAACATACATGTATTCTATATACATAACCATTACATACATGTTCATTACCCAATTTTTATTAAAGCAATTATCTAAAAAATTTAAATACAATAAAGTATAAAATGCAGATCTATTTTAAAACATAAAAATAACAGATTTCTTATAAAATACACAAATAGCAGTTGTGTGCTATAGGCTGTCCAAAGATATTTATGCTGCACATTTGGATGATTTTTAATAAAAACACACATACCTGTGAAAGAAGTGCAATTGAAATCGATAAAAGGGAAAATTTCCAAGATAATTTCATTCACACATTATCATCTTTCAGTAGGAAAAATTCACAGAAACGAAAACAGATTCCTTACGGAGATTTATAATGGGAAATGTTTACATCTTTTCCCCATTCGGAAAACACTCGGAATACATCGCGCAATTTTGCAACGTTATCATTCGGGCTTGCTGCAATACAAAATCTCCGTAGACATCACATTTTTAAGCATTGTATTAAAACCTGATAAGCTAACAGGGGCGTTTCGACTGAGAAATCTTGAAAAATTTTCATACTTTTGAATGAACATCGTTTGAACTCTGAGGTATTTATAAATATCAAGAAATTTAGCCAAATGTGAATCCAAGTTATCCTGGGACAGAGTATAGGGTATCATTTACTCAAAACACAAATTAAAATAGCCCTGGTATTAGAGGGCAATTTGATAAATAGACTGAAAACATGATGTTTTGATTGTTAAATGAGTATTCCATGTGTTGTGAAATGTCAACCTATTGTCGTAATGCTATACTCAATCAGCTATAGCTGAAATTCAATCAACAGTTGATCAAAAGCAATTTAAAATGTAGCCGTGTTCTTACTTATCTTAGTTTTCATTGTAAACGGAAGCGGTTTCATGAACGATATTGATATCTCTTTCCTTTAAAATTTTATTACATTTTCAAACTACTTACATGTACTAGAAATAAGACTATAGCCTAATGTTTTCCACATGGTGTATAAAAAAATAGTTAGCGATTACTGTCAATCATGCAAGTTATCGTTCGCTCGGTCAGCTGTCGATCTCGTAAACATGGTTAAGAATACAGATCAATTACAATACCCCATTTAAATTCATAATGCACAGCTGTAAAAATAAACATCCCATCAACAAAAAAATCAAATCATGTCAATAATTGAGCTTGTTTGAAAATTTTAAAAAATATTTGGCAAATAATATATGCTTACTGCCCCTTTTAACCTTAAAATATAGCCGATTTTTCAGCGATGATATTGTTGTGTTTCTAATTAAATTTCGGAGATACAGACAGTGATATAAATTACATTCATGTATCTTTTTAGGTATTACTTTCATTGATTTTAATTTACTTTTCCCGTACTTATGGTTTTCAAGGGAAGGATAGAGGAAACATTTTGCATTGCATTCAACTTTAAATCTTAAAAACTTAATATTAAATAAACTAAAGTTTACAATTGTTGAAAAAAGAGGCCAAGAAAGGATGAATCAATATTTTTTTCTGTAAAACTGTTAGTGATCAGGATAAGAATGCATTTATCTTTTCTAACTTGGATATTGTGTCCCGATACTCTATAACTTTTAAGTAACATTAAAAGAATGCGCAATGTATCTCTTATATGAATAAAAATGGTGCATAATTTGACTTCATACAAACGTTTGATATAAGTTAGAGAAATTGAATTATAATTATGGATGAAATAATGGTAACTGTTAAAATTGCGTTTTTAAATTATGTATATATAATTTAAATAAACAATAGTCTTCTTTTTACATTTATTGTCTGAATTTTGCAAATAACAAGAAGAAAAATTTGCACTATTTTTAATGCGTAAGCCTTCCGGCATCCTGGTTTTGTTTGTTTGTTTGTTTTATTTTATTATTTTTTTTTTTTTTGCTTTTTCTAGAGAAACATAAGCTGGGAAACATCAGTAGGATGTCTCGGGAATACGCACTCGTAATCTAGCTAATTTGAATGTTTTGTCACCAAGCACTATACGCTTTTTCGGTTTTATTCCGACCCATGACATGCATAAAAAAATATGTACTTACTCTCTGGAATCCAACTTCCAATAGTACAAATCTCCCCGTATCGGCCCAGCATGTTTTCTATGGCAGCACATAAGTAATCTGGTGTATCACCATAACATTTCTTCACATTTAATCTAAATTCCCATTCATTAGCATCCTTTGGACAATCCGTAACATTTACGAAATTCTGAACGGCCCAGGTAAAAGTACAGATAAGCATCAGTATGTACATCGAACATAGGAGTAATGACGACATATTTAATACAGTCCCACCTAACAACAACGTATATACTTGTCGACGCAACGAACAACGAAACAACTGCAGTATATTTGTGAGGTAAAAAGCAAACTAATGACAACGCCCTTATATAACGTGTAACCTGAGATGAACTTTCGGTTTGATGTGGAGTTTCCATTGGGATTGTGACGGTTACCTGATACGTGTACCCTATAAATTCATAATACATTAATGTAATTATATCCGTCACATCCCTTAACAAATCAACTTTAACTTCAAAATTTAGCCGAACTTTCAGCGATGATATTGTCATTCTATTTTAAATTGCGGAGATACAGAAAGTGATATAAATTGCAATTCATGTTTTTATTTAGGTAATAGTTTCGGTGATTTAAATTTACTTTTCCCGTACATGTACTTATGGTTTTCACGAGAAGCGTGTTTTTGAAATATGTATAATCATTTGATTTAAATCAACAATAATTTTGCACTTTTATCCATTAAATTTTGCAATGAACAAGATGAAACTTTTCGCTATTTTGAATGCGTAAGCCCTCTGGCATCAATCTTGTTCTTTTTTACCGTTTCTTTGCTAGAAATTCGCAAGCTCATAAATATCAGTAGGAATTCAGGGAAATGTGCTCTCGTTCTTTAGCTAATTTGAATGACATTGTATTGTCATCAAGCATTTTACGCTTGTTTCAGTTTTATCCCGACCCGTGTCATGCATAGAATTGTGTACAAACAAAAGCAATCTTTTTAGATTGTCGCTCTATCGTTAATTTCATGTAAAATGAAAGATGTTGTAAAAATTCACATCGTTTTATGCTTTTCCTTGAAGAATTTTTATCACTTTATCCAAAATTTCAAACATTAAAAGTTGCCACTTCTGAAAACTTCAGACAGCACTTTCTTTTCGTTGTATTTTATTATGCCTCATCTTTCAAGGTCCTCGACAGAAAAAAAACTTTACACGCATGTATTTTTCTTAGCCTGATAGAGAAGTAAACAACATTATATAAATATTTAAATACTAAGTATAGAGCTAAAATACGTTATAGTTTTAATACAATTTTTCTTTTTTTCTCACTCTTTCGATATATAGTCAAGATTTGATATAGTCTTTCGATATATAGTCAAGATTTGATATAGTCTGAATTTTAATATATTTCAGAAGCCAGGAAACTAAGATAAGAATAATTTAGTGAAGAATATTAAAATAAATATTTAAAATACGCATATTTTTATAATATAAATACTCGGACTTTTCCGAAAAGAATTTCGATAAAACCCATATGAATCATGTCGTGTAATATTTAAAGATACTATTAATTCCATCAAGGTACGTATCAGTAATCGAAATATTTCTGAAAAACTGATGGATCCAAGCCATTGGATTCTAGGTTCGTTCAACCAGTCGCTCGGCTTTCTCCGTTAATCTCCGACAAGCAGGAAAGATTCTCTGTTTATCGTAAATTTACGGAAACCACCGATCGTCTGGTTGAACGAGACTAAAGCAATCTTTAACGTAGGAATACATACCACTACAAAAAATATCTAAATTGTTCCTACCATTTAAAATCTGACTAATTTTACGGTGTTATAAATAAGTTTCCTTGAAAACAGTGCTTCAGAATTCATTACAGCGAATTTATCGAATATTTTTTAGAACTACGTCTTGTCAGCGGTGATGATTTGTGCACTGTTTCACTTTCGGTTTGCCAGAGTAACTGCATAGGAGAGTTGATTAAAATCAACTCCCAAAAAAATCTTAATCAACTTTGTTTGCGCTAGCTTCTCAATCTTTTCTGATAAGATAAACTTGTTCTTATGGTATCCGATCCATATTAGGACAAAATTTTTCCAACCTTGAATATCCATCATATATTTAAAACTTTGATATTTAATTAAAGCATTTAAGAGTAGAAAAAGATTCACCGAGAGAAATTTTCAGAAATATTATTAACTAAGCAGTAATTATTTAATGAAGATTGCATTAAGGTCTATGGAGACAAACACATTTTTTAAGATAAAAAAGGAATTACTTGGAATATCAAAAAATGCTCTGGTGGAAAGATGAATTTTATCATAAGGATCACAAAAACTATAGAATTAATTTTTATAGAATAAAAACAAAGGGGGGCAACTCTTCAAAAAAGGTCATTAATTGGGACACATTACACTCCTACATATTGATACTTAAAGCTGACGTGAACTCATAAAAGCGTTTGGTCGCCATATTAGTTTTCATCGCTCATCTACTGCCACTGGGGTATATATACCGGTCGAGAAAGTTACGGTCGATTGCTTTCCGATCGAGGCATTCAGGTTACACGGACTTCAAAATGCATGAACTACATTTTCACCCCTGCGAATGTTATTGTCATTTAAATTTTAGATCACGTGGTTTTATTTTACCCTTTCAGTTTCGCAGTAAAAATCGTGCCTCGTGTTTATAGTCTATTTTAGAGAATCTAAGTACTTGTAGTCAAATATAAATTCTAGAGGTCTATTGATTTTAAACTTTATCTTCATTAATTGGTGGATAAAATGTGTTCTAGAAATAAATGTGACAATACAAAAAATAGATTATTTTTCTGCTGTTGCGACAGTTAACATGCGTAGTAGAGATCCCCCCTAAGAACTAATTTTCGATCCGCGCCTGACCTAGTAATAACATCAATTGTGAAACAGACTGTACTATTTTATGCAGAATGTTCCTTGAAAATGGCTCGATATACTAAGTTTTAATGCAAAACATTCACCCATTATTTTTTTTTAAACATCGTATCGCACACCACAAGCATCAAACATGGCTATGATTTCATTAAGCAACCCAATGTTTATATTATCAACCCCTCTACACGTGGTTGAACACAAACGATAACTCTGTTCTGAATATCATTGTTTAATTTAAAAAACCGCTAGATGGTGAAATAAGACATACATCTTAAAAGATGTTGATGTTTTAACTTAAATCAAAGTATGAAATGATATGAAAATCAACCAGTACTTACGTATTTTGAAAATATTATCCGAACACTTATACTTCCGCTCGAAATTTCACAGGAACTGAACAAATCTCGATGAAGTCTCGTGAACTTTCATTCGAGCACCAATGGATTTATTATATACTTAATAACGATAAAGAAAACATTCTGAACACATTCGCTGGGATGATATTGTAGTAAAATCTTTGTAGTAAAGAATAAAGGAAACAGCAATCAATAAAATACAAAATATATATATTTTTTGAAAGAATTTCCAAGGTATCCTTACTATTTTGCACAGATAGTGCTGCTTTACTTCACATGCACATCGAACACGTGTGTCGTTCATACAGAGTGCATAACGTCTTCATCTTTTTGAAGTCACCGGCGGCACTACATACAACACAATAGATAAATGATAGTAAATCCAAGAAAGTAACAATGTGACATCGTTTCCATCGGATTCTACAAAAAAAAAATCCATGTGATCATTGACAATGCTCGATCTGCCACAGTGTGTGATTGCGCATGTGCAATGTTATAACATACACAGGAAAACGGTCTAAAATTATCGAGGATTTTTTAAGCATCTGTGTCTGGATTTCAGTTTGTCTTGTTACGTCGTTCATTGGATATTTCTTGCCAGTGCAGTGGTTGTCATATTATTTTTTGTTCAAAACGCGTTTCTACACGTCTTTTCGTCCAAGGTAACGTGTTCGGGTGAATGAAATACCTGAATGCAGTGAAGCATGAATAGTGCTTTCGGCCTTATATAGGGGGTGTGTAGCGGGGAGCAGAACAATAAAAATCGACAACTAATATGGCGGTAGTCGGAGATAAAAGGGAAATAATGCGTATTTATGAATTCATGTCAGCTTTAAGTAGGAAAATTATGTCCAAATCTATTGAGTATTAGGCCCATACATATCAGTTATGCACCCAGATTCATTGAATCCGAGGCTATTATGGATCGGATACCTTAAATAACAGCAGGCATGATCACAAAAAAAGGAAAGAAAATCATCTAAAATGTAACAATCAAATATGGAAGAACGATTATAGTTTGACATTATCTAAGTTTATCCCAGGGGTTTATATCTACATGTACAAGTAATACCAAACAAAACAATGCTACTTAGAACATATTATATGCAAGTACAATTTAAACAAATATATGAGAATAACATTTACAATTTCGAATATATGCTAGTAAGTTTGTCATGATTATGTCTTATTTTTGAGAGAAAGGATCATTAGGCAAAAGTATTAAACACTAAGCACCATTAAAACGTGTAATCACATATCTATTTCTTTCATTATCGCAAAGATTGAAGGCACCACTATGTTTAACATTAGTTGGATCTTACTTACTGTAACTCTTTGTATATATTAGACAATGTAAACGATAATAGGCAATGTTCTCTTCTCATCCACATGAGCAAAATAGCGAGGAACAAAGGTTCATGTGTTACATATGAGTTTAAGAGCAATATGTTTGGAGTTTACATCTACCTTTTTCATAGACACTTAACTGACTTTGATAAAATATTCTGGACTTCATTTTCAACAACATGAAGAAGAAAGTGTGATTCGGTGTATATTATTCTCTATAAACACTGATTAATATAATCTTCATGATACAGACTAATTACCAGTTATTACATGAAGAGTAAATCATCCATCTTTCTTTCCAAAAAGAAAATCATGAACTTTTAGCAAATTAGAGTTATAATAAGATAACTGAAAATAGGGATAAGCTTTGTTGTAATTAAAGAACAGTTGATATAAACAAATCAGTACGATTAAGCAATAAGTTAATCCATTATAAATAAGTTAAAGTGTTACATAAACACCCATCATTGCGTTATCAACAAAAAAAAAAGAAGCTTTTTAATTCATTATAGACACATCCTTCTATTCCACAAAAACCCTTATATTAAATAATAATGTATTATATATATATATATATATAAATATATATATATATATATATATATATATATATATATATATATATATATATATATATATATATATATATATATATAATGTTCAAGAACGGTATGCATTTCAACGTTAATTCAACAATGAATTGCAAATCCAAGAACCTGATTTACTGCATGACGTGCCCTACTTGTGGTGACAACTATAATGGACAAACTGGAACCAAACTCGCAGATAGAGTGCGCGTCCACAAGCAGCAGATTAGAGACCCATCTGAGAAGAACACACCATGCAGCGGCCATTTCGATATATGCGGAAAGGGAATGTTTTATAGTTTCCCTTTTAATAAAGTGAAAGAAAACAATGAACAATTGCGTAAAGCTAAAGAAAATCATTTTGTTAAACTGTTTAAACCTAAGTTAACTTCTTAAGATTTTGTATTTTTAACATCTGCATATATATACATGTGTATAATTATGTACAAGAGACACTGGACTTTTATCATTATAATTGTGTTGACTCTTTTTGTGCATTGTATAATGTTTTGACGTCACAATGTTTTGACGTCAGTATGTTTTGACGTCATAATCACGTCTTCAACAGTTTGTTTGTATAACGTTGCCTACCAAACGTCAAGAGATTGACGTCATAATGTTCTTGTTTACTTTGTTTTTTTTAAAAATCTACTAAAGAGCCTGGTAGGGCGAAAGCGCTATAGATAAAAGTTGTTTGAGCATTGGACTTAGTTTTGTGTTTATATATATATGTGTGTGTGTGTGTGTGTGTGTGTGTGTGTGTGTGTGTGTGTGTGTGTGTGTGTGTGTGTGTGTGTGTGTGTGTGTGTGTGTGTGTGTGTGTGCGTGCGTGCGTGTGTGCGTGCGTGTAAAGGGTGCGTTTATGTGTATGTGTTCATATGTGAATGCATCTTTGTACTTGTACAATTTGTATTCTAATATGTGTTTATGAGAACTTGATATGTGTTAAACGATATATGTGTGACCAATACAATAATATGCACAGCTTTTTTGTTATTTAAATGGAGGCTGTAAATCTAATTTTTGTCATGGTATAAATCATAAGGCCCATAGAATTATTACATGAAGTGGGCACCATCCATATTTTCTCTCCCAAACAAGTTATGAATTGAACTTATAGCAAATTGAAGTTCTAGTAAGATCATTGACAAAAAGTGATGTTTCGCTGTAATTAACGTACAGTTTCAGTAAACAAAAACAGTATGACAAATCAATAAGTTATTTCACAATAATTAAATAAGAGTTCACCGAGTTATGAACTTGGTTGGTTACGGGGTCAAATCATGTGAAGCCCGAAGGGTTTCTTAAAAGATTTGATCACGTATCAGCCATGTACATATCTCTGTGAACTTTTTACATTGCACTTTATTACTTATATTTATATTTAAGAAAAGCAAATTCGTGTTTCTATGTTTACTTAATGCAACCGTCAACGATAAGCTCGTAGAGTAAAAAATTGGAACGTCATTCACAAATTCATAAAATATTGAATGTTTCTGCTGTTCTACAGGTTAACATAAAGAAACATATTTGCAAATGTCAATATACTGAATTGAACGTTTTGATATTCAATAGGTTTAAATGCGGAAGCATATTTGCAAAAATAATGTAAATATTAACGATTGGTGGTTTTCAAACTTATACATCAACTACTATGTTTATTAGAACATTACAATTTTTTCCACAAAATCAAATAAATTGTGAATGCGTATAATGATTAATTCAATGTTTATATATATAAATAACTATTCGCATAAATTTGGTATGATTCCTTTTAATAATAATTATACCAGAGATATATCAGAGTAATTATAAATTAATTAAAAGATAATATTTTTTCACATTTCTAGCGGATAAACAGCATTTACACAACAAAAGTCAAGTGATACCCTTTGTTGCATCTGAAATGATTTTTGCTACAAATGAATGAACAGCAAATGAATAATTCGAATATTTAGCTACGAGTAAATGTTTCAAACTGTAAACTTATAATCTCTTAATTGATAAGTGTAATTGTTAGCTCACTTGAGCTGATTTTTAATTTATTCGGGCATAAGTTTTTCCGTTATATGTGCACCGTGCTTAAATTACGCTTGAGAATGGTTTGTTGAGATCAAATAGTCTTAAATATACTCAAAACCAGCAACAAAATATACAAACTCCAATTACACTTTAACGATTTTTTTTCAAAATCCAAACTTACAATAATTCTTGAATTCAGTCTTAACAAGAATACTATATACAGCTGATACATTTTCTATATTACCAATTCATTTGAATATCATACAAATGAATGTAAAAAAACTAAAAGTTATATTAGAATTGTTTGGAGTAGATTCCTCTTAATTTGTAGAAGGTTCGTCTTTGCGTTTTTATTTTTTATTTGTATACGCTAAAGATTTGCGAAGCTTAGGTTCACTATTCTTCATCATCGAATAAAATATATACCTAAAATGAGAGTTTTCGTCTATCAGTGGGTGAAACTGTAGGAGTGAAAATGAATTTCCTCCTTTAATTCTAGAAGTCAGATCGGGGTACATTTTTTTCTTTAGAATAACACAAAATTCACTCTCGTTGTGAACAAAAGCCGGTCGTATTATTTCCTCAATCATTTGAAATTGACAGTGCTCCAGAAGAAGAGGCATATACCTCCAATGATTGGCACAGAACTTAAATAAGGCAAAACTTAATAATTCATGATCTCTATGCTTTTTCTATCAGCCTCAACGAGAAGAAAAACATTAAGATAGCAGACATTCTTATTCACCGTTGTAGAGTTGAGACCTCCAAGTTCAAACGCCCATTCTCCCACCTCAGTATCCAACCTGTGAGTTTTGACAAACATTACGTACAGCAATACATGGAATAAATCGGGGGCTTTCTCCAACATATTTTGAAATATATGGCACAATTCTTTCACTATATCTTGTGTGGCCTCTCGTTTGGCAAATATATCATGATGATTTGAATATAAAAGAGTAAGAATTGGATCTCCTAATTTTCCTGGATTTTGTTTTAGAGTATCCTTTAGTAATTCAAAATCAACGTTTCGAAACCAACATTATGGGTTTTCTGCGCAATGACCATGCTTTCTTTGGTCATGGAAGATCAGCAATAATTCAGCGTCTGAAATTTTGTTAAAATCTACCATGACACGCTTGTCCTGGAAAACTTTGATAGCATGACTTTTTAACAACTCCTCATAGACATGGTCATGTATAGCAAGGACAACTTTCAATTCCTGATTTACCTTCTGCTCTATATTATCAAGGACTTTAATAATTTCAGCGGTTCCAGCAAAGTTACCTCTATTATATACCCCGAAGAGGTTATCGCAGCACAAAAGCTTTCTTTTTCCATTTACCAACAAGTCTGACTGGGTTATACTTCCTACCATCCGCGTTATTTCCCATTGATTTCTTTGGTAAAAGTCATCAACGTATTTAAGGCAGGTTGATTTTCCAGTTCCAATGGCCCCTTTCACTACTACAAAATGTTCTTGTTCCAGAATGTCTAAAACTTCTTTAAACGCTTTTGTTAAAATAACTCCATCTTCTTTTTGACATTCAGGGTTCATTTCAATACCTATTAATAAACACAAATTAGTTTGCACATTATTATTAACAAATTAAAAAACTATAAATAATGTTTGTTATAATTATGAAAAAAACGCGAATATTTTGATTTGCGATATGATACACTTAGTAAATACTCAATATTTTTTGCCTTCCAGTGTCTTCGAATTTAACGACATTTGAAGCATTTCCATATCGATCAACCATTCTGTCAAATACCTCTCTAAAGTACAACAATTCCGTTGCTTCATCGCAATATCTATTCCACATTAAACGGATTCTTTCAATATCAGCACCCAGATTTACATCATCAGCAGATGGTTCATAATCCCAGCCTCGTTTTGGGGGAATTACATTTTTGCAAACGTTCCTGAGAAGGTTGTACACAAGAGATATGTCCAGGTTTTGATAGTCATCCAATGAATTTAGATTACAAAGGGAGTTAAGCAACACCTCACCAAAGTGTTCAACAATAGATGTTTTGAAAAGAACTGTGACATCTTTCAGTTCCTCCATTTCGCTTTCCTGCTTTAAAATAATTACAAGGTAGTGCTTTAAAGCAGCCAACTTCCAAGGCAGATCTTTTGTATCAAAGGCTGAAAAGAAACAACAGGAAAGACATCTAAATCAAAAATTTTAAAGTACTGACAAGAGCTGAATTTTATTCAGAAGTAAAGAAGTAAAAAAAACTTCTGGTTCAAGCAGTAAAATAATCGCATACTGTACAGATAATAAGGCTAATGCATATGGTATATAATAAATAAATGCACCCAAAATAATATGGAAAAACACCAATGAGAATTCAGTTAACGCAATAAACTATATAAATTTTGGTTTGTTTTTTTTATTTTGGTGAGAAAGGAATAATATGTCAGAATGAGCCTTGATATTTGCAAAAAGAGCTGAACGTTAATAAGGCATATTTTTCACTAGTAATGATTTCAACAAATGTTACATGTACGAGTAACATATACATAGTATGAAAATATCATTTCCAAAAATTATAGTCTTTTAAAATCAACGATAACATTTATATGTATTTTTGTTCGGAAATAGTTTTTTTCAGTCTAATTTTAATTCGTGTCTAAAAATAGAGTTAACGTCATCAAACCACAGTTGTAACTGACTGAGACTCATTCATAATGGTTCGCGAGCATGGCGAACAAAATTTCTGTACCTAGTAATACACATGTACTTTCCTGTATCAAGATAGCAAACAGTTTTTCTCACTAAGCTTGCAAAGCTCTCTCGTACGATTTTGAATGGCTTGCTTCTCATTTATTTATAATAAATTGTAAAAATTGCAATCTCTTGTGATCAAACTTCATCATGCCATTTGTATTATAATCAACATTTCCCTATGATGGATAATCAATTTATTTGTATTTATGTGCATGTACATGTATATAAAGGAATTTCATGTACTTACAGGTTCTATGTATCGAGTAGTTATGTTTTTACTTATTATTCATTATGATGGATTGTAGCCTTCAATGGTGTCTTTGTTTTTATTAACATTCTTCGCACTAGGAGCGTTTTAAGGCTATTATCCTCAATATATCTAATTTGGCTACATATCGGTGTGCTATGCAACTTTTGCCCACCTCTTCTCTCCTCCTTACATTTAGTTACTGTGAAATCATTTTAATTCGTCAATGTTCGTGTGTAGCCAAAATGTTCCTGGTTCATATGAAAGGAATTTCGTTGGTATTATAATCGGAAAAATTCTTAATCAATATTAAACAAATTATTGTATATAGGTTCGTGGGGATGTTAATTCGTGGACAACGATTATCTACGAATGCCACGAACATTGGTCACCCACGAACAATGATGATTCAACAGTATATGTATGTCTGAGTTGAATGGATATTTTTCTTTTGGTAAATTTATGTTATATTTTTGGGCCCACCTTCTACTGCATTTTTGGTGATTTACTAAAGATATAACATTTTCACGTTAATATTCAGTATAACTAAATCTATCATTTTCAATAAATGCCCTTCCCACAAGCCATTAGTTTTTCTTAATCAAGGTATATAGCAGCAAAACAGAGCTGCAGATCCGCAATCTATATTTAGATTGGATAGCATTCCCTTGAGTTCAAACGCTACTACTGAAGAAGTCAAAGTCAGCAAAACAATACTTTTTTAAAAATTATTTTTAGTGGCAGGGAACCAGCTTATCTAAGTATGTTGTAGTGATATATACTATCTTTATTGTCCGTACCAAATTATATCTGAATGATTTTAAAGTATTCGTGAGTAGGTGTCCTTGAAAATTATGCGTCTAAAACATTACATCTATTTTATTAATTTTATTTTAAATGTTACAAGGATACGATTAATCTTCAACCCACGCAAAACGGGGGATTCTTTGATATATTTATAATCATCATAGCGTGTAACAAAATGCAGGTAGCTTGTTTGTAGCACTTTATACCAGTAAAGTGATAACAATTAAAATGGAAATCCGTTCTTGTTTGTTGTACTATTTTGTTTGTACTATGAACGTATTTGTTTGTAACGTAAATCGAATTCTTATTAATTTTAGACATACTAGATGATATCCTGCGCTGACGTGAGAATTTACACTTAACACATTTGTATGATAAAATGTTAATATGTTCAATCATAATTTTTCTTTATTAATTGTTGTATATACTGTGTCCGAATATCTTTTCTTTTTTCTTTATGAACCTATTGTTAAAATAAAACCAAAAAAAAAAACTGCATTGCTGGATATTTAGGGAGCGGGCAAGGGTGGAAAATCTAAACTGAAATTAGTGTTTATATGAGTACGTGGCTTTCACTCTTTTTGTTGCATGATTGGAAAGAAACTTTTTTACATTTTATTTCTAACCAGTGAGTAGGTACTTAGTGAGTCGTATCTCTAAATAAATTTCTTAAGTTCAAATTACATTATCATTTTTTTCCCAGTATCAAAAAAAAACTTCAGATAAAAGACGTTTTTTTTTAAAATGGGGAAGAGGTATGTATAAAAATGTATTAAATTAAAAAAATCAAAACGTTATTGTAAGCATATTTATTTGCATATTTTAAACCAAAGTTGTCGGATCCAAAAAAACTACCCGATGGTTAACTCGCCCTTCATTTTCGGTCATAACGTTAATTAGTCAGTCATCGTTCCTGGGACACTCCGTTCTGAAAAGTTTGTTTTTATCAAAACTAAAATGGGTTTAAATGATATTATTTTCCTTATTAACTTTTTTTGTATTACCAGAGATCAAGATGTCCGGTCCAAGGTATCTACTCGCGATGCATGATGAACTCTATCTAAACTTTTCGCCATGACGTTAATTAACCAGTCAACACGCGTACTTGGTTACCCCGTTCTGGAAAATTTTATCACATTCTCTAACCAGGAGTCGTGCTTTGCAAGCGTTTTATCCATTAAAACTAAAATCACGCATTCAAGAAATGAATTGGCTCATTTCGTTTGTTCAACATTTATCAAATCTTAACTTCTTTGTAAACTTTAAATAAGTTGCCAGTAAATATAATCGGTCTTTACAGTATCATGTAATATAATTTCATTGCAAGTATATATTTTAATGCAAACTACCCCTGACTCGGATCCGTTAAAACGTGTCCATTTAAAAATTGGTTTACTATAATACTCATTATTGTGTGAAACAAACACTTTGGTACAGGGTCTTAATGCGTTTTGTATCCTAAAACTAATAAGAAAAAAATGACTTTACATCCTAGATCATGGATCATAAAAATGTTCAGAATCACTAAGTAAGCCATAAACATTAAATCAATAAATAAAGTCTTAAATGATTGAGCAAAGTTATATTAAAATATATTATATAGTTTTTTTACGACGGTACATAAACAAGTCTGTGGTCGGGGTACCCGGCGCAGTCCCAAACTCGGAATTTAAAAAACTTTAACATCTACATTTACAGTACAGCTCACGAGTATCCCGACAAAAACACCGACCACCGTGTTTGAACGTCCACGCTGAGCGTGGAAGTGTCGGTACCTTTGATCTATTGTTCTCTGTTACGGCCACAGAACGAGGAAAAACACGGTGCGACACGGTGCAACGCGATGCAACACGGACAATAACACGGTGTAACACGCGGTATTTACCTGTAAAAAAAAAGAGGATTTAGGAATAAAACTTATAAAGAATAAAATATTTATTGATGTACGTAAGAGAATCAAAGAAAGAGACAAAGAAATAGAAATGAATAAAAATTTTATGCACGCAATTTTCAGACGTATGCGATTGACACGGTTGATTTTTGTTAATATTAAAAATCGATATCCCCCACATAAAGGTTTTATCAATAAAAACACTAACACTTTCTTTTCCTTTTTAAAATTCAAATAAACGGTTCCATAAGTTTTTGTTTCAGTCCATTTTTTAAACGTAGTAGTAATCGTAGTTACTGTAGTTTGGCAGTTTCAATAGTGCATAAAACCATAACTGTGATCTTTTCTCACTTATACTCTATTCAACGATAACAAATCTAACGGGTTGTTGAAAACAGATGTACTTTCTCTAAATAATATAATTATACAGCTTTATATCTAATATATTTTCAAATTTTCTTTCTTTTTTACTTATGTGTGAAGTACTTGTCCATGTACATAGTAGTACCGCACGATACATATTCATAGCGCTAAGAATCTGTGGATCGGTACTTGATAATTTTTTATTTCATCTTTATAGCAACTTGAGTTTAGAAATTATTTGTGTTCCACGAAACTACTCAGTATTGCAATAATTACTGTTTGATTGTTTAATGATCGTCATATAAGAGAGAGAGAGAGAGAGAGAGAGAGAGAGAGAGAGAGAGAGAGAGAGAGAGAGAGAGAATACCAGTACGAGTTTAATTTAAGTACATTTTACTTGTAATTCAGTGTAATATTACTAAAACCGATTTGGTTTGACTTTTCCGATCGCGTCGCGTTCAACTTTTTCAGCTACGTCATACATAAACAATACCCGCACCTTAACCACAGTTTTTTTATTGGTGGATACAGCTTACCGCTGATTGGCTGCTGGTTAACTAAGACTAAATTATGCACGGACAGAACAACAACATATCAGAGAATGAAAAATTCACATGGGTACTCGTGACTGTCGAAATTGGGCTATTTTTCGAAAGTGTACACTTGTGATAAAACAATACATACGGTACATAACATATATAGCTGTAGCTCTGTGTATAAATTTTGGGTTAGAAAATATAAAGCTACAGTGCATACAATACTTACATGTACAAAAAAACTTTACGGCAATTTGCCGCGTATAAAAATAACACTATTTTTAAAAATTATTTACATCATACCATACCACATTTTGTGCAAATAATCCATTTAAATAATTCTTCATTTAGTTTACTACTGTTAATAATTGTAGCTTTACCCGCCCCAAACTTTCTCCTATTAAACAACCTTTAACCGTACTCGGAAAGCGGATCAAGAACTGTATTTTTTATGTATGTAAACAAACCAGTGTTCATGTATGGAGCGGGTGATCGGGGGTTCAGACTGAGAGACAGGTAAAATAAAGAAATCTGCAGTAAATGGTTTGTGGATATTTTAGTATATATATTTACACCGAAAGTGATAGGGCAAAAGAAGAGAAACGAATCGGACACTTGCCTAATGAAGACGCACATGTACAAACCTCCTTGCACTCTCCACTTCCGTCTCGTTCTTTCACACCATCGTTCAATACTTTTATTGACTGTCGATTGCCGATCGAAAGGTGTAGAAATCGAGGAATTCATACCTATCACTTTTACTGGCAAGTTAGTAGGTAATACATGTGCATTATACATTTACCGTATTTACATGAAATGAACGCTTAGCACATGCAACTTTTAAATATTATATTTTTTATAACGCCGTACTCTGGACCGTAGCTTGAGGCTATGGTTTTACGCCCGTTTACACAGAGAGAGAGAGAGAGAGAGTGAGAGAGAGAGAGAGTTTAGCACAGAATTTAAACATACGGGATAGTCGATTTTGAATGAATAATATTGGGGGGAAATAAACTGTTTTGAGAAATCCTTCAGCTCTGGCATTGCATACGCGTATACTGATAACTCGGCCTAAAAATAGGAGTTAACCAATCATATAGTTTTCACACCGGCGGCGTGTATAATTTATGCATGACGTAGCTGACAGAAATGATCGTGACGCTATAGGAAAAGTCAAACCAAATCGGTTTTGATAATAAGTTAGATTTATAGTTTCCATTATATTGAACCCCTTTCCCTAAAATTGAGATAGAATATATGCAGTCAGGGTCCACGTGCTATCCCTGTCAATCAAATCAGCCCGCGAGATAGACCACGTGCTCCTTCCATAATATGGAAAAATGTCGTTCTATTGTTTTTTAAGTCCGCAAAATAGAAAAATGTTTAACAATGAAGTATTCAGTGTTTGAAATGTTTAGTTTCTTCATTCTTATACTGCATGCATGAGAGTTGGAATATTACGTTGTAAAATCTCTCTCTCTCTCTCTCTCTCTCATTCTCTCTCTCTCTCTCTCTCTCTCTCTCTCTCTCTCTCTCTCTCTCTCTCACTCTCTCTCTCTGTGTACTTTTGTGCAATCATTTTAGAATTATAAGAGTTCTATTTGTATGAATTTAATTCGTTTATTTTAGATCCATGGTTTTAATAACGATTTCAACACAATGACTAAAAGTTCGTAAAGTTCACGATGTAATAAGATTTTTCGTTAAAATTTCGACGCTATTTCATCAATAAAGTTGTGTTTATTCTAAATGCTTGCAAAAAGTTACCAGTATTATCTCATTCATCTTTTTAGTCAATCAGGTTTTTTTGGTACATACATGTATGTGTACCCGGTAAATAATTTCTTATCGCAAGTTAATACTTTGTGAAATTCCCGCATTTATAGAGTTGCTGAATTGTTCCCGGATCCACGCGCCGATAGTCTTACGTGTAGTTGTTTGTGTACATATCTACAGACAATTTTTTTGTTTGTTAGAGATTAGGAAAAATCATTTAACTAATAAAGTAGAAGTTAGATATATTCAGACCATACACACGACGGGTTGTGATGAGTTACCCTCTTACCAAACAGGTGTTCGCGGAAAGGTGTGAATAACGGCATCTCGAGTACACCTGTTCAGACGTCCAAATATACACACAGTTAGTTGTAAATTCCAATGACACCTAACAAGACAGACAATAACACCTGTTGTGTATAGAACCCAAGATGGAAGACAATGATGTGTATCTGATCAGCTTCCGTACATCGCACGAGTGATTTTTTTCATGTGAAATCACGAGGCCATTACGAGCTATACGGAAATAAAGTTGAAAATTATTTTATGAAATGCGGGTATATTTTTAATACATGTACAATGCTTGAATATAATTTAACAAGAGTTTGTACATGTATTTATCTATAATCTATAATATAAAAGTGATTTTTGTTTATTTATTGCTACATACCTGGAAATAGCTGAAGTCAAAATTATTCGAGTCATCGGTAATATGGGGTTGTTATTTACTACTGTAACAGCACATGTTTTAAGAAAAACATGATCTGGAATGTTTTCATTTTTTTTAATTTTTAATTGGTTTAAAGTAAGGCTGTAAATTAATAAATAAATCTGAAAGTGTTTACAGATAACAGAAATAAGACGTTTAAGCCCCCGACATTTTAATAGGATCGTCAGTTACAACATCACGTGTGTTAAGAAAAAAACCAAGATGAAATAAATTGATTTGAATTTTGATTATATATTAATTGATTATTAAATATTTTTGGTGAATTTATTTCAATTTTTTAAGAACAGATGAATTAAAAGGTTCCCATTTACATCGCGTTTTCAGATCACAAAAAATTACCTTCACGTTGACAGCCTCGACAATTTTCTGGGTCCGTGCAACTTAAGTCAACATTCTTTTTTTTTTAAATATGAAAAGGATAAATATGTTTCAACCCTTGTTTAGCCATAATTTATTTATTTTTAAACATACGCTATTTCTATCAACGTCTCAGGTAACGATATCCACGGAGTGACACAGTGGCCACGGAGTTACACAGGCGGCCACGGTGCGACACGGTGCTTTTTCTTGAATTTTCCAATACACATACACGGTGTCACACCGTGTGCACGATGCGACACAGACCGTTTTCCACCGTGTTTTTTACACGGTGGGTGTCGGGATACTCGTGAGCTGTACTGTAAGATGTTGGTAGATCTACAATTAATGATAAAAAAATCAAATTATGTAGGTTTATTTTGCTATTCATCGAGGCAAACCTTTATGCGTTTCACTACTGGTTGATTTGAAAAACAACGGAGAGTTTAAAAATATATGTACCAAACAACAGAAATCTGACTGCGACTGTAAATAAAATTTTGATGTGAAGGCAGCGCATCGAAAATACGTCAAATTGGTGGGAATCTCGGAAAAGACCTTTCCTGGTCAAGAAATTGCTTTAAAAACTACACGATGGAAAGGGTCGATAGCTTCCGTGAATCAGGGTTTATTTACTGATTATTTAACTAGAATTAATAAAAATAAATATCAAGTACTTTTTACATACAAACTTATTTCAATATTTCTAAGATATATACAGAATGAATGTAAGAAACGTTTCACTGTAAGTTGAATTTTGGGAAGAAATAACAAAAAATAAAAAATCTTGCAGTTGTAACTATTGAAATAAAAAGAAAAGATGAAAAATAAGAACAGTTCATGTTTTCTGTTCGTATATAATGTTTTTAAAACACAGAAGCAAGAAGAAATGTTAAAATGTCGTTGCAATATCATCGTTTTAATATGCTTAATGATGGGCAATAATATATAAACATAAAAGACCCAAATACAATATAATTCATCTTTGTATCTGGAACGTTTTAAATGGTATTTGTATCCTTTGGGTCATAGTTTTTCCCCCATTTACATTTTATTTACCTAGCTTCGTGAAATACCTATGAAGATAGAAATGAGTTTTTAATCCAAAGATTCTTTTGCTAAAATCATTTAAAACATATTGATTATGTACTGAGCTAGTACATTAAATGTAGTTATATTTGAAAACACGATGTCACAGGCCTTGGCGGTCACCTGAGTACCATAATACGTAGACTGAAATGTCAGGGGGTGTCATATTTGCATTTTAGGATTCCAATAGGAATATAAACCATTATCCAAAATTTCTCTGACTGTTACCCCTGCCATTTATAATTTTATATTTTATAAGCATTTATGCATCGGAGTTTGGGAGAAAACATCTGATTACCAAAACCCTTGCGTCGAGGGCCAAACATTGTAAACATATGGTAATATGCATTAAATGGTCGTTCTTTGTGATAATCACAATTTCATTTAAAAGAGATACAAGCATACAATGCACAGTAAATTACAGTAGATTTCCTAAATTAACTACAGATAACGCCAATATTCGAATGTCTTAATTGACCTAAAATAAAATATATTTACCAAATAGCCTCATTGTTAAACTTCTCCAAATAAAACAAATAAAATTCCTCAAATCCTGCCCCATGAGTAGTAAATCTGATTTTTGAAATAGAAGAAATTATGAACATAATAACAATGCATTTAAATGATCTCAAACGACAGTAAAAGTACAGAAAAATTTTTACATTGTAAAAAAGTTTTACAATGTTGCCGTATTGGTCCTACCTATAGGGCCTGAATCCCTGACCAAGGGGCCAAATTTAGCAAATACGGTGTTATAATACATGTTCACTATATCGCCATATTGGCCCGCCCTTGGGCCTATACCCCTGACGCAGGGACTATCAATTTCACATTCTTGGTAGAGGGCTTCATAACCAGGCATTTAGATTTTCTCAAATCATGATGAATATTGGAGTAGAGAAGATGTTCTAAGATCTATAACGCATTCACAAACAATCAAATTGGCACCGTCTTAGGGCATTTCACTATCAGTCATATTGGCACCGTCTTAGGGCATTTCACTAACAATCAAATTGGCACCGCCTTATGGCCTGTCCTCCTGATAGAGAGGCCATAAATTAAAGATTTTTGGTAGACGTGTTCACGGACCGCGTAACCAAGCATTTCGATGGGTTTTTTTTCCAATCATACAATGTATATATATATGGGGATAAAGCAGATTTCCTATGATTTGAAACATGTTCATTATATGACCATACTGCAATAACCCTAGGGCCCGAACCACAGAACAAGAGGCTATGAACGTAAAAATTTTGTTGAAAGCCTTCATGGACATCACAACCATGCATGTAGGTTTTTCACATGGAAAATTTGAGGGTTTTTTCATATTTGGCTCCGGCTATAAAGCCCCAGGGTTGGTAAAGTCATGATTTTCACAATTTGGATTCCTTTAATCATAGAAATGCTTCGGGCCAATAAGTAGTAACAATTGGTCATGCAGTTTTCAGGAAGAAGTTTAAAATACAATTGGTCAACTAAGTGATACTACTAAATAGAGGATTGTATATATAAGTAGTGCTATCTTATGGTGATCAAACTGTCGGAAACATTCCACCAGTTTAATCAAATCTTATATTCGTTGTTTTTAAAATATTTTTGTCAGTTTATTTTGAAAACATTTGGATGTTTCTTTCTAAGATACTGTCTTATTTTCATCTTACCATCAACAATCTGAGGAGTGCTATAAGGTTCGATATATGTATCTGAAAGAAAAAAAAAACATTGTATAGGAACTTTATCGGATCTTTAATACTTGAAAAAAATATCATAGACTAATTTAGTATAAAACCATACTGAGGAATTTTGTCTTTGCATTTTGAAGGCATTTTAGGCCCTTTCAAAATTAGCGCACGAATAGAAACGACTAAATATTAGTGCGATCAAAAATTTAGATTTGGATCGGAAAATATTGCTAAAATAGAAAAATAAAAAAAGTACCCATCTTGACCGACCGTTGTATGATGCAAAAATATTCAATCCTTTGATATATTTTCAGGTTTATGCGACTGTTGCACAATGAAAGCAGGTCTTGTAAGGTAATGCGATAGGGTTGGGCGAGTGATTAGGTAATCGGACAATGAACATGAGCCAGTGCGATTAGACGTACTGCGCAAGTGCAATTAGACGTTCAATGGTATGAATGCTCGTGCGAGTCCTTCTTCAGTAGATGAATTTGAATAGAAGAGAAGATGCCGCAGAAAAAGATGACAGAAAACCAGCCAAAGACAAGATGATAAACCGTAGAAGGAATATCCAGAAGCAAGAGGAGGTCCAAGACCTGCCAAATGATAGTAAAACGTTGTACGACAATTACATGAGAATTACATAGAATTATTTGTAAAACTTCTTTTACAATCGGCACACTAGCACTTAAAACACTTTGCGATCGAAATGAATTTGGCTTCGCACGAGATACGTAACTCGAGCTTACGCATTCTTAGCATGCATTATTGTTGTTGTATCAAGTATCTTCAAAATAGTGGCCATGCACGATTCTTAAAGGTCATAAGATAAATCACAGCTGTTTAAGTGTGTGTTGTACGATCATGAGACTGTTAATTTACCTGTCTTATGTAATCCTGCAACTTTTCACTATCATTGCAAGATTAAGCGATTTTTAGTTTCCATGAATTGTCACTAGTATATACTGGATACAGGGTAATTTTCGCCCCATGATATTTTCGCTTCTACTAACGGTTTTACCTCGTTTTAATTCGCCCCAGCAATGTTGTTATAGACGAGAGAAAATGTGAGACACTGGAAATTGATTAATCGTCTTAATTCGCTAACTGATACAAGGAGCGAAATGATTGAAAATAAACGGAACGAATAGTTCACTTTTACAGTATACACTGTGTAAGTATGTTTGAATCTTTGATGGTTTGCACCTATTCTGTTTCGTCCTAAGATGGTTCTTACTTCGATGTTTCTCACTGCCTCGGAGCAAAACATCTCGCTGTATTTAAATATCAATCCTGTGAAATTAATTATCACCAATTTTTGGATTAAAATTCTTTTTATATATATATTGAAACAGTGTTTGCTTTAAACATGAACAGCCGGGATAACAATCGTCGGAACTCACGGGTTTCCTGTTAGTTCCGACAATGCAGGATAGCGTGCTTGGTTCTTTAGGATGTTTATTTTAATCCATCTTATGAAGCCATTGCAGCCATGTCGTTTTATTAGGTTTATAATAAGAGGATGTAAATTGTGTTGTGATAACAATTATAGCCTGTTATTCACTTGAGATTTACCTGTATTTTTATTATGAAAAATTAGGGAGTGTTAATGTTGTTATATATAATTGGCATGGTGTAGCTTATTTAATTACATAAAGTATCTGCTTAAACTTTACCCCTGTGCATTAACCATTTAACCACGATTTTATTCTTATGGTAAAGTGGGGTTTAATATTATTTCTCTTCCTATATATTTATTAATTATGACTCATTATCAAATATAAATAAAATGTTTAAACTCGTACATTTCTTCTAAATATGGTAAAGTTTGCATTTCCTTCCACCCAGTAAAAAAAAAGTAATACATGTACAAAATGCGCCTACGTTAATATTTGGTTTGCCATATCTAGCTTTGCCTTAGCCTGTCGGAAACGGAAAGTTACTATTGAAAGTACTATTTTGTATAAATTGTTATCATCAAAATACGCATTAATGCATTCATTGTTTTCTCTAACATTCATTTCATTAAAAAGTGTAAACTTTGTCCAAAATGCAAACTTACTTATATGTAATAGCTATTACTGTGCAGCTAACATCCCGAACCTAAATGTCCAGGGGCCCGTTTCACGAAGATTTTCCAAGATGTTTCCTAAGATAGAACTTAAGATATGCCTAAGCTATAACTTAGGAAGTTCCTAAGATTTGTCATAGCTGTATCATAAAACTTTCTTAGCGTAACGCAGTTGACTAAATCTTATCTTAAGATACATTTTAAGCCAATTTTAATTCATTTCGTTATTTCTTAACTTATATCGATAATGTAAATTATTTTCAATATGGCATGGGTGTAAACTTTCTGAGTAAACGTAAACACATATTCACCTAGAAACAAATTAGAAACAAGATGCCCATGGGCCATATCGCTCACCTGAGGAACAATAGGTATGATACAATCAGCTTAATGGAGTCATAATACAAACTATCTGGACAATGTACAACAATACATGTAGAACCTTTAAAAATAAAATTCATGTTTCCCCTGTATATTCTTATGTTTATAATCATTAGTCCCTTTTCTAACAGGATGAATTTATAGTCATATCACATGTTGAGTATTGCAGTTCTCAAAAAGATCCTTAACAATTGTTTATATATGGGATATAAACCTAAAAAAAACTCTGAACCTTCTTGTGACGCAGAAGAATTGTTCTGGGGCCAAAGTCTTAACCATTATAAAGAATCATCTGGCTGATTAGTTTCTGAGAAGAGGATTTTTAAAGATTTACTCTATATATTCCTTTGTTAAACTTTCACCTCCCCCCACCAATGTGGTTCCACCCTAACCCCCGGGGGTCATGATTTTCACAATTTTGAATCTTCACTACCTAAGGATGTTTCCACACAAGTTTCAGCTTTCCTGGCTAATTAGTTTCTGAGAAGAAGATTTTTAAAGATTTGATCTATATATTCCTATGTAAAACTTAAACACCCCCTATGGTGGCCCCACCCTACCCCGGGGGTCATGATTTTCACAACTTTGAATATACACTACCTGAGGATGCTTCCACACAAGTTTCAGCTTTCCAGGCGGATTAGTTTCTGAGAAGAGGATTTTAAAAATTTACTCTATAATTTGACCCCCATTGTGACCTCACCCTCCCCCCGGTAGTCATGATTTTCACAACTTTGAATCTACACTACCTGAGAATGCTTCCACACAAGTTTCAGCTTTCCTAGCTGATTATTTTCTGAGAAGAAGATTCTAAAAGATTTTCTCTATATATTCCTAGATAAAACTTTCACAGCCCCTATGGTGGCCCCAGCCTCCCCCCGGGGGTCATGATTTTCACAACTTTGAATCTACACTACCTGAGGATGCTTCCACACAGGTTTCATCTTTCCTGGCTGATTAGGTTCTGAGAAGAGGATATTTAAAGATTTACTCTATATATTCCTATGTAAAACTTCGATCCCCCATTGTGGCCCCAGCCTATCCCCGGGGGTCATGATTTTTACAACTTTGAATCTACACTACCTGAGGATGCTTCCACACAAGTTTCAGCTTTCCTGGCAGAATGTTTTCTGAGAAGATTTTAAAGATTTACTCTATATATTCCTATGTAGAACTTCGACCCCCCATTCTGGCCCCAGCCTACCCCCGGTAGTCATGGTTTTCACAACTTTAAATTTAAACTACCTGAGGATGCTTCCACACAAGTTTCAGCTTTCCTGGCTGATTAGTTTTTGAGAAGAAGATTTTTAAAGATTAACTCTGTTTATTTCTATGTAAAACTTCGACCCCCCCATTGGGGCCCCAGCCTCTCCCCCGGGAGTCATGAATTTCACAACTTTGAATCTACACTACCTAAGGATGCTTCCACACAAGTTTCAGCTTTCCTGGCTGATTATTTTCTGAGAAGAAGATTTTAAAAGATTTACTCTATATATTCCTAATTAAAACTTCAAGTCCCCATTGTGGCCCCACCCTACCCCCGGTAGTCATGATTTTCACAGCTTAGAATCTACACTTTTTGAGGATACTTCCACACAAGTTTCAGCTTTCCTGGCTGATTAGTTTCTGAGAAGAAGATTTTTGAAGATTTACTCTATATATTTCTATGTAAAACTTCGACCCCCCATTGGGGCCCCACCCTACCCCTGGGGGTCATTTCACAACTTTCTCGGAATGTTTTATTAATTTCTAATTATCTCCCCTCGAAAAGGGGTGTGGCCCTCAATTTTCACAATTTTGAATCCCCTTTGCCTAAGGATGATTTGTGTAAAGTTTGGTTGAATTTGGCCTGGTAGTTCTTGAGAAGATGTTGAAAATGTGAAAAGTTTACGGACAGACGGACGACAGACAAAATGTGATCAGAATAGCTCACTTGAGCTTTCAGCTCAGGTGAGCTAAAAAAAAAGCTAAAACGTGTAAATAGAGTGCAAAAAGTGTAGTGCGTATGTACATGTCCTGAATTTATGTATAATATTTTACCTTCACATGCATACACGAGTACATAAAAATAACGTAATATACCCATTATATTCTTTGAAAACGGTATTTTTTTTATTTGAGAGATCGCAGTATACGGTGTATTCCAAAATGGAATACAAAACTCACATGCAGTGACAAGTAAGATTTAGAATGGAAAAGTGTGGAACTTTTAAACTAAGTTTAATGTAACGCGTGTTTTCTTGTAATGGTTGATATAAGAATGGTGGTTTTTTTTTTACTAAAGGAAACATCGCAAATAAATGCATCTTGGCTGATAGAGCAAGCGAGGATAAAAGACAACCATTTCTTAATGAAACAGCAATTCCATGGCTGATTTAACATCGACATACCTAAATCACTTGCCGATCACTCCTACCTCTACCAACAAAAACTGAAATAAAGAACCCCTTACCCCACCGCAAAGAAAACACCTCAAATTTCTTTCGTAAAAGAAAAGCTTATTTGGTGGAGGAATAGGACAAATCATCCTGTCATTCTGTAATTGAGTTGTATTTAGTATTTCTGTTTTTATCAAACTGCTTAAGATATCAGTGATTCTCGGGAATGACTAATTTCATTAGCATCAGTGCACTAGCTATAACAATACCCGCTACCAACCTCCGCGTGCGACCAGATAATCTATAAAAAAATGTTAAAATTAAAAGACTACACGAGAGATGTTAATTGTAAATATGTGTATATTATGATAGTTCTAAAGTTTTCAGTTAAAAAGTAAAGTGAACAAGATTAATGATTTGTGTATTCTTGTATTTTGTGCATGTAATTCATTTCAATACAAATATACAGTCGCCATATTGAATTTGTTCCTAAGACATCGATTTACCTGTCTTAAAGTTAAGACATAACTAAAGGAATTTCATAAGATAAGACAAGACTAGTGAAACGGATAATGATAATGAACTTAGGAAAAAGTTCTTTCGTAAGATATAACTTAGTCCTAAGTATGCTTTGTGAAACGGGCCCAATTCTTTTTATGTGTATTCCAAACCATAATTGTGCGGTAGTAGATCAGTTAAAAAGTCAAGTGTTGTGTAATTGCAGTTAACATAATCAACATTTGCTGTTGACGACAAGCAAAATGCCGACAGGCCTATTTTAAAATCAAAATAAAACACAAACGGGTTTTGGATCCTTTACTTCAAATCTACATGTATATGTTTCATACACCATTCATATTTACGCATGTAATCGATGCGAAACATTGCGGTGCGAACCATCTCGGGACGAATCAGAATAGGAACAAAACATGTTTAGATGCGAAACATCCCGTTAAAACTTGTTTAAGGCCACAAATGATCCTAATTTTGGTGGTTGCTTTTCACATCTTCCTGGGCGGTACCTTCTCTTGCATTCAACTATGTCTACTGAAGAGTGTCCGTAAGGGCGGAATATACATGTGTATCCCCTCTGACTCGTACGAGCAGTCCTACAGTAAAACACGAGCATCGCTCATCCGGTCGCATTGGCGCACGATCAATCGTCCGATCATCTGGTTTTACGTGCTATCCTATTGCAGTATCTTACAACACAAGCTTTAATTGTACAACAGTCGCATATAGACTCAAAATAAATCGCAAGATTTAATGGCTTTACAACGCACGAAGGTCGCTCTGAATCGTGCGAGTTTCGTACTTTTACTTTTTCCTATGCATTTATTTTGACAACAATTTACGAACCATATCAAATGTTCATGAATGTTTTGTCGCTTCTGTTCGTGCGCAAATTGTGAAAGGGGCTGAAAGCAACAGTTTCATAGTTGCAAAACAAAGGCAGAGACAGCTGCCATTCATCAAATTACCTTTTAAAAATAGTGTATTACTCTTGCAAGTACACAAAACATCGTAGGACTTTCTTACAATGTACTCATGTTCGCACGTTGTAATTAAAAAAAACGTGGATCGCATTCGGTCACTTATGATCTGATGATGAATGGTGTTTATGTCCAGTATTTTGAAGAGACTTGAATGCGACCACTAAAACGCATGCAACCAATGCAAGACATCAAGAAACGTAAACAAAAGCTCGTGCAAAACTAAATCATCCTGATCCCAAACAAAAGCACGCAGCAAAACTTCCTTACAAAATGCACTGCAAGAATATATTAAGGTGGCTTATCATTGATCACTGTCTACTGTTTCAAAATTATCGCTATTATGTGAAAAAATGACATCTCTCTAGAGTTTTAGAATGCAATATGCATGCCTAAAGAAGCAGTGCGTTTTCTAGGTATGCTAGTACTCTAGGAGCGAATGGAAGTTTCTTTGCCAATTTTAAAATTATGAGCATATTTTGTCAGTATGCTATAATGCTTATAAAAGAAACATTTCAGAAATGCGGGAAAGGTTTTTATCGGCCCTACTCGTTCTAGTCATCTAAAATTTTCTGCACAAGTTGTACTATCTAAGAAATACTAAGACGTATAATTGCAAAATAATAGTAATGACCGCAAAAGACAGAAGTTGTCATATATGATTTAAAAGTATAGTCATGGCAATCTATTTAAGTAAGTTAAACACGATTATTCTTTTATATATCACGCAATTATCAGTAATTGTATCAAGAAGGTTTACACATGAAAAGTTCAGCAGATTTGTACGTTTTAAACGTTAATGTTATAGTAAGAAAAACAATATTTCTTATGCGATATAAACATTTTTAGAGCAATTTGACTAAGCGTTAAAAGTTTTATAAAAATACTAACCTCTCGTGTATAGAAAAGGAATATCTGTATCTTCTTCCTGACTTTCTGTAATTAAACAAAATTAAACTAGATTATTAATGTTCGTTGTCAATATATTTGAACCTTTGGATTGCTTCTAGTATAATAGACAGTGTGGTTTCATGATTACTGTTTGTGTTTATTCAGGAGTATTTAACTTATCTTGTTTTAAATTGACAATTATACAACAATTTAGATGCAATTTAACAGAAATTTTAACTTATCTTATAATCATTTTGACCCCTATATCAGGTGTAAAATTATATGGAAAAATAACACCCTTAAGGTATGGAAACCATGTATGATATTTAAAATCAAGATCCGGACAGCGATTCAAAATAAATATTCCGTCACACAACACGCCATCATACAAAAACAGTTCATTGAAAAACCGCCTTTTTACTCTCCCTTTTTCACCATTCTTTGAGTAAAACAACTGTAAAATAACTTCATATCATTTAAAACAAAATTTAATTACATTTACACAATATGCCATCAGAATCTTTGTGTTAAATTTTAGCTTCTAAGACCGCAAAACATTACTTGGCAAGGCTGGAAACATTCAACTTACAGCATTTTCACCTGTTACAGTCAAAACGTTTGTAATGGGCGGAAAAATTTACGCGGACGTCTAAGAAAACATTGGATTAAAACAGTTACTGTAGTTAAAGGAAGTGCATTTCTAACTTTTTATATAGCGATCGAAAAACGAGTATTAGCAAAGCGATTGAAAAACATTTTATTTCATCAATAAGTATATATAATCAGCAAATATTAATAGATCTTAATTCGGAGATAGGAATTATTTTGGTTGACTGGAGAACTGCAAAAGTAATCCTTATTTGCTAGTTTTAATTATATTGATATGTCCATTGTCTACGTTCTAAATACATGTAGCAAGTAGACGCTAGAGAAATTCTGGACTAGTTCTGGAGATACATGTAGCAAACGGAAACACACCGGGAGAGATTACATGTATACGTATGCAAGGCAAAGCATTGTCCTGATGACTTCATTTATAAAACATGTTGTATATTTTATGTTTTGGGGAATAATTTTAATTAATTAAATCGTAACTTGATTTATTTTCCTTTGGGATTAAACCCCGTTTCAACAATGGCCCCACTTGCATTGATTTCAGACTTCCAAAGACTGATTCTCTTGAGTCATCGGACATTCCTTTGTCTGCCCTATGAAGTCTCTCTAGAATTTGGGTCTTCTCATCGTTCATGATTATATTTAATGATGAAATCCAATCAGTTTACCCTACAACAAGTTAAAAACGCTGAGATGGATTGAAAAAACATTTTCTATAACTTCAATTTCAATCCAATGTTTTCTTAGACATCAGTGTCAATTTTCCTCGCCCATTTCATATGTTTTACCGTAACAGGTGAAATAGGCATAAGCTGTAAACTTCCAATCTTCCCAGTTACTGTTCCGCGGTCTTCATCGTTGTTTTTTTTTTTCTTAACAAAATATGGCCCTGACAGGAATTATGCATTTTTTAACAATGATCTTGAACTTGCACAGCTAAACTGGTTCAAATTCGTGCCACAACCTCAGGTCAGAAGCAATCTTAATATGAAGTAAGAACGTCTAATGTTTCTCCATTAAAAAGAGTATGGGTCGAAATCGTGACAAATCCTCGGGTCAAAAGCAATCTTTGTGTAATGTAAGAACGCTCAATGATTCTCTATAAGAAGCATTTAAAATAAACCAGACAAAAAGTTTGAACATTCCCTTCCAGTGACCTTTAATTGCCAATATGACCTTTGGTCAAAATCATGACACACCCGCTGTTCATCGGCAATCTTTGTGGAGTAGGAACATCTAATGTTTCTCAATAAGAAAGGTATAGACCGGACATAAATTATGAACTTTTTTCTTTCCAATGACTCTGAACTTGCTCACATGACCTTTGGTCAAAAAAGATCCTCAGGTCATTACAAATCTTTGTTTGAAGTAAGAATTTCCAATGTGTCTCCATGTGAAATATATGGACTGGACACGATTGCATAGACGGACTGACATGGTGATTCCTATATACCCCAAAACTTTCGTAATAAGTGGTATAATAATGTATGAACATTTTGTAGCGTAATGGCGTAGTGATATCGCAACAATGTTTTGTAGTGGCGGCATAATGGTGTGTTATATTATTGTGTTTTATTTGGCGAAGTGATTTTTCACAACGCTTTTTTGAATTTTGCAAAAAAACCATATTAAACCAAAGAGACTTAAAATAGAGGAAATACATTACCAACATGATGGATATTTCTTCTGAAATCTTTACCTTTATTCCTTGTTTGTTCGGTACTGGAATGGTTTATGCCTGTTAAAAATGTGCAGTTTTAATTATGTAAAATTCTAAAATATACTATGTTAACAAATGTACTTTTATTTGCACAATAAAATAAGATATAAGGTAAAAACCTCAGCAATCATATTACTTGTAGTGTTTTCAATTTAATATTTAATCAAATTATACATTTGAAAAGATTTTTCATGCCAATTTTACTGACGACTTAAAAGAAAAGCTGATTTTTGGTGCATTCATTTTTGATTTTCGTTTTTAAGCAAAGAAATATGTTTTCAAAAAGTTGCAAAAAAAACCCAGTATCTTATAAAGTATCATTCGTATGAATTTGGTTTATTTCACTTTTATCTAGCTATACATACGTGTACTGAACTACATGTTTTTGAAAATGATTAAAAAATGTTTAATATCCATACAAATTGAATGCACGAAAACAATCATCTACCTGAAATTATTTCTGAAAAAAAAAATGATGATGTACTCAAGTATGAATATATTTAAAACAATATAGCTTAAGGCAAAACGATATGGAAAAGGGACAGGGACGTTGCGGTGAGATTTTATCCATAGTGTTCAACTTTTTCCACTCAAAATCAATAGTGGTCAATTCAAGGCCCGTGAAAGTAATGATATCAAAATTCAATTACAAAAGTTTGGAGGCTTTTTAAGATATCGCATCGAAACGAAAATGTAGCACACAGACAGAATAGGGATCTTGAATTATATATGGCGGAACATTATCTCCTGCTAAAGGTAGTAAAAGTAAGTGCTAGTTCTATTAAACGATATTTTTAGTAATTGACTTTTTGTAAACAATCAATTCAATCATGACTATGAAGCATTTTTTTTAAAACGGGAGACCTATAACAAGGCCAAGCAGCCCGTTCTCTTAGAGAACATAATAATATATTTGACTAGGTCCTCAACCTAGCCCTGATCGCGAGTTGAGGTAAATTCAATACGTACTAACTCTGCCATCTACGAGAGTTGTTAGAAATATTTGCGGACAATTTCGATCGTGAGCGGACTAATCGCATGATACCAGCGAAACTTTTCAGATTAAAGCTTGACGTATTTTCAAAGAAATATGTCAAGATTTGTATGTTTTTAATGCAACATAAAAATATACAGCTTTATTACTTTGATAAGATAATTATGCTTCCCGGAGCATGACAGATTGTTATTTTTTATATTTTGTCCGCAATTGTCCTTATCAAGAAAATGTACCGTTTAAGCGCATAAAAGTAAAAGATATTTCATATGACATTACAATGAATTCTGAGGGTCGTTTTGTGAAAGTTTCAATTAAATTGAAGAATTTCAGACCGTTTTATTGCAGACTTTGGGCGATCAAAGCTTGAAAAATGAGTCAAAAACTTTGACGCCAATGGACATTTTGGAACACCGGGCCTTCATTTAATTTTGTGTGCACGTAGGAAAATCCCCGATGGAGACCATAAGGTTCTTAGATGCTGTTATTACTTTTTTTAGAACATAGGTTTTCACTTAGAATCACATCCGTTTAAAGATGAAAGAACTGATATTTTGAACTCTTGCAGCAGACCAACCCCCTTACAACCCGGATCATGCACTAATGGATTTCGCTTTTTTTCCTTAACTCTAAAGTCAAAACTGCGTGGACAAAGATTTTTGGACCTAAATGATCTACGATATACCGCAAAAGACATTGTACTAAAACTTGACAAATAATGATATAAACGTGCATTTTATAAATGGTTTTAAATGCATTAAATGACTTGAAAAGTGTGGAACTGAAAGGTGTTTACTTTGAAAAAGAGTAATAGGTTTGTTTGACGTCACCTGACGTCGTGGAAATATGAAATGGTGTTCCATAAATCTAATTCATGCAAAGTAATAATCGCTGTATCTCTTTTTTTAAAGCAAATTCATATGATTTTTTGCATACTTATTTTCAATTGACAGTCACTTTTCTGACAACCCTCATATTTATTAAAATAACCGAGAAATCTAAACATTCGTTACCCAAATACACAGTCATATCCCGCGTTTTATTAGTTTTTGGTACTTAGAATAGTTAACTCCGTATAAACCAGAGATATATATTAGTTGGTTGAGTGAGAAACATTGTAAATAAGGTTTAAGCGAGCTATCATTAATCTTTTTAAGGACAGAAAATAATTAAAATAAGTTAAAAATCCCAGTGTTACACATCTCATCAAGTCATATTTTTACAATTATGATGCATACCAATATTTGCGAAAACAAAGGCGTTGCACGTGTATCCTTAAAATGAGCAATGTGCTTACCTGGTACACACGACGGTAATCTCGTCATAAGTCCCCATTCGAATCGTTTATCCAAGATGAACACAACAACCAGCGAGCAAATGAGAATAAGAAGAATCGCCAAAACAACACCAATTATCAGCCAGGAATTCCCAGGTTCCACGTCTGGTTCACTAAACAAGGTAAATGAAATTGCTCAAATTAAATAAAATGCTTACAATATTGATGATCAAAAGAAACCATCTATGTTTTTAAAATCAGAATACACATATTTCACATCTCTTACTCTTCTGCCTTTGCTTAAATAGTCAACATCAGTTGTGGACAGTCCCTCAGATGTATACCAAGGGTTTCAAACAGACACAGACTTTGAAAGATGGCAGTGAAACCCTTTGATAGGTGTGGGTCAGATAAAATCACGGGCATATATATGTATAAATTACGTTTCTGTGTATCTTCGATGATGTAATGTAGATTATCAATGCATGGATTTTTTTTTTCATTTTTCTCTGATACATGTACAGTGTACATATAACTTTTTTATTTTATAAAAACTTGATATATATCGTACAAGTGTAAGTCTTATTTTTCAACATATGTTGATTTTTATACCCGCACTTTTTAAAGAAAGTTCGCGTATATTGTTGTTGCCCTGTTCCGTCTGTCTGTCCGTTCGTCTGTCACGATTTACTTCCTCAAACTGCTTATATCTTATAATAAAGTAAACTAAACTCTTGGAGTTTGATTGGAAGTGTCATCTTGTTTTGTAAAAAGGTTTCAAAAATTCTCTGTGGGTCAAATAATTGGTAAAAAATGACGTCCCCCCCCCCCCCGCAAAAAACAACCTTCTTCCTCGAACTCCTCCTACACATTCAACAATAGACAAATAATCTCTTGAAATATGTTTTGGGGTGTCCTATAGATTAGCAATAAGGTTTCGGAATTTTCAATTTTGTCCTGAGGGTCTTTTTGTGGCCGAAAATTTTTTTTATTTTAATAAAAAATCTGGTTTCAAAAACATCAACATTTTTTGCAGTAGCCAAATGATCTTCTAAAATGTAATCATTGGGGTGTTATTTTGAAGTTTGATCAGGTTTCATATATTTTTTATCACGGGGATCGGTGGGCAACAAATAATGACTATTTTTGCAAAAAAAACCTATTGTTCCCAAAACTCCTCTTGCAAGAAGTACATGTAGCTACGTCATCTCTTGGAATATGATAGGGACTGTCCTATTGATGTGCAATAAGGTTTTGAAAATTTAAATTTCATCAAGATAGTCATATAATAGCTAAAAATTGACGTTTATCGCTAAAAAAGAAAACTCTACATCTCAGAACTCCTCTTATAATTTAATGAATAGACACATCATATCTTGGAATTTAATAGGGGCTGTCCTACAGATGTGCCATAATGTTTTAAAAATTTAAATTTCATCCAGGGAGTAAAATAATAGCAGACAAGTGAAAAGCTGTCAATGTGACAGCAAACCGGGTTTTCTTTTATGTAAACTGTATCCATAATCCATGTCAACCCTTATCCAGTGAAATGGAGTACCCTACATGTATATGCAACATTTTGCCAAAAAATGACTAAGTTCAAAAGCTAGTATTTTTTTTCAGAAATTATCGGAAATCAAAATCCTTGATATATGCACACCTCTGATATTTGTACAATGGATCTGCAAAAGAACAACTTCTTATCTTGAGAACTGTAGGAGGAGTCATCCATACAATGAGGGTACCCTATTTGCAAAAAATTGACTAAGTTCAAAAGCTGGTATTTTTTCTATAAATTATCAGAAATCAAAATCCTAGCAATATGCACTCCTCTGATATATGTATAATGGATCTGCAAAAGAACAAATTCTTATCTTGAGAACTGTAGGAGGAGTTATCCATACAATGAGGGTACCCTATATGCAAAATTTTGCAAAAAATTGACTAAGTTCAAAAGCTGGTATTTTTTCTATAAATAATCAGAAATCAAAATCCTAGCAATATGCACACCTCTGATATATGTACAATTGATCTGCAAAAGAACAACTTCCTATCTTGAAAACTGTAGGAGGAGTTATCCGTACAATGAGGGTACCCTTTTGGCAGCCGCCCGCCCGCCATTTTCACCATTTTAATAACCGGATTTTTCCGTTGGAAAACCCGGTTAAAAATTGAAGTTTATCACTCAAAAGAAAAATACCCTACATCCAAGAACTCCTCTTATAATTTAATAAATAGACATGTCACTTCTTGGGATATAATAGGGACTTTCCTATAGATGCGCAATAAGGATTTAAAGATTTAGATTTTATCCAGAGAGTCAAATATTAGCGGAAAATTGACGTTTATCACTACAAAAAAACCTTACATCAAAGAACTCCTATTATGAACACGACACATCTCAGGATATGTTGGGGGCTGTCCTATAGATGTGCAAAAAGGTTTTGATAAATTAAACTTAATCTGGGTAGTCAAAAAGTAGCAGAAATCTAGAGATGGGGTCGAGGGGAGGGGGGGGGGGGTCCAGATTTCCATTCCAAAATTCAAATGTCTTTTAATTAATTAAAAAATTGCCAAATATATGACTTGAACCCCTCCCCTACACCTCCACCAAACAAACTCAAATATCTGTCGCGACTCCCCCCCCCCTCCCTTTCCCCCTGGAAATTGTTCTGCTTCATGTACCCCTCCTTAAGCTATAGATAAATAAAAATAAAAATAACCTTGCATTTATTTATACTTAGAAAAACCCCATACATTTACACTTTCCTTTTTTCTCAATTGTTGAATGATCTATTAAAATCAAAATATAATTTGGGGTCTAAAAGGGTTTAGAAACTCAGGTTAAAAAATGTTTTTCTTAAAAAAAATAACTAAAAATTTATCTATTGAGATATGATCAGAAGTTATATTTCTACCTGGGGATCAGTAACTAATATTCAAGTTAAAATCAATAACAATAGATGATTTAAATTAAATTTTTGTCCTTCACATCCACCCCCCCCCCCCCCCAAATCAAACCTGGTTCTAAAGATTCAGTTTTCTGACATTCTTACATGTGTACATTAGCAAATTTCAAATCATATCTTGATTGCCTTTTCTCTTCCAATGCACATTTACATTTTGATAATTGCTAAATTCATTTAGATAAACAAAAGATTTTATGCATGCGTAGTCGCCTACTTGGGACAATTGTAAAGTGTCCTAAACAAAGCAGGGTCATCATTAGGCTAGGATTTACCCACATGGGCCAACCACTTCATATGAATAAGATAAAATACTTTATTATTTCTAGTTCTAGAATGCCAGGGTGTCTCCAAGGGGCATAACCTATGTACCATTTGATGTGCAATGACCAAAATATTCAAGTATGCTGGCAAAGGGAAATCACTAAATTATTTTAAAAGTGAAAGTTATACTTATGTACATACCGGTATATCATAATATTGTGCTACTATACCTGTATTATGCTAACCTATATTGGTCAACATCATAACTATAATCCATAAAGAGCCCCCAAGATAATGTTACCTAACAGTGAAGTTAGCAATTGGTTAGAGCGTTTACATGCCTGTAAGGGCATTGGAGTCGCTGTTTGGGGCATTAAAGACTCGTGGTAAGAGGATGGTGGCCCTACATTGTACATGTTAGCTTAGGCAATATATTATTGTACTAAAAGTGAGATTATATTTAAACAATTTTGAAACCCTATTCGTCATCTTTTTGTGAGTGATGTTTTTGAAAGTTATTTTACATATAAGAAATATATATCGTCAAACACTCTGTATGAAAATGTCTATGTTTACTTGTATTATAAAACCCCTATACACTTATGTGAATAATTATGTAGTTAGTGTATTTGTTAGTGTTTGAAAATAAGAATTGTTTGAAAAAAATCTACAATTTTCAAAAGTTAAATTAATTTGAATAAACCGCCATCTTTTGGTAAAAACCATAATTTTTAACATTACCCTTTGTAGTTTTAGGATTTGTTAATTTTTGTTTTGACATTAAAATGTGTCTGCATTTCGTGGTTTGATTGCCCTATAATGCAGCTAGTCACGCTTTGAAAAAAGAAACGTCGTAGAAAGGTCATCGAAGAAAAATAGCAAAAAAGTTTCATTTTTCCCTTTGGGTTGACCTTAACATAGCACAAAAAGCACTTCATGTATTATTTACGATACTTACATAACAATAGATGTAGTCATTTCTTGCACTTTTGTCTCTAACTTAAATGGTGTGGTTCTGAAACAGAATAGTACTGTCTGAGAATAACGACACACCCATTCAGAGAACAAGATTTTGAGACAGTGGACATTAATATGACAAGCAAAAAGGAAATCGTCTGTGGTCTACATCGTTCTCTAAGCAACAATGCCAAACTTCCGACCCTACAAGCTTTTAAATGTCGGTAAAAATGCATTCAGGACAAACCAATAAATGTATTAATCTTTCCCATACTTCTTCATAGTGATCGATGTTTAATTTAAACAATCCCTGTCTTCTTAAAAAATATTATATGGAAGGTTAAAGTTTGTGAGTAAATAACAGAATATTATACTGAACAAACAAAAATGCGCCTCGATGTTTGATCTTGGAAGATGAAAAAATGACAATAACAAACTGTCAACCATTTCAAAAATCCATAAATCGACATACAAATTCAAAGCATAGCAACACGGACCTCCAAAAAGATAGAGGTGGGATCAGGAGCCTTGGAGGAGCAAGCATCCTCTGCTGACCGTTCGCACCCGCCGTGTGCTCCTTGTCAAAATTGGGCATGATATAATTAAATTCCAATTAAATTGCATAAAGGATTAAAATATGCATGTTATCATAGATTGCATAAATTCAATCATTTAAAGAATTTTTAGAATGACAAAATATTTTCTTTAAATATTAGTTGATGTTGATAATCATATAAAAAAATTATACAAATTAGCCCAGTGATCATGTAACGCAAATAATATTATAAATGATATAAAATATATGTTAAAACACGAAATTATTAGTAGGCTTACAAAGTATCCTTATCCACAGGCGGTAAACATATTTTAGAGAAAAATTGAGATATCTACCTGTCCTTTAAGTGAAAATCAAGAGAACTGTTTGTTGAGGTATGTTCTACTACTTTCACCTTTGATAAATGTTTACTTTATGCAAAATTTACGAAAACGTCGATTTGTTCATATTGGAAACACTTGATGGTTGGGATGGTCTGATAATAAAATAATTATTATTATCATCATGAAATTGGTGAGGAAGTTCATATGCATATGGATACTAAACGAAAGCTGTTTTTGATGCTTTAAAATAAATGTCTGAGTTTTCACTTAATTTTTTTTTGTTAATGACTTAATGTTTATGATACCTTTTGAAATTTAAATTCACCAACATTATCAATGGTCTTTTGTGTTATGTATTATTTTGTGTTATGTATTATTTTGTGTTATGTGCTCTTAAATCCTGGTAAACCCTACATTACTATTACTGTTGAATAGAACCTGAAGCACATTTGCAGCTTTGTTCTGCAGCTACTTGATAAAGAAAAACTATGGCTTGTGTGAAGAGCATTTATTAAAAAAGCCAGATGAAGTTATACTGAACATAAACATGCAAATGTGAGACTGCATACATTTAGTAAATTATCAATAATGCAGCAGAAGGTGGGGCACAAAAAATAACACTGAACTGCATGATAAGTGTCCCTCGCCCCACCCAAAATGTGCTTCGTTTAACAGTAAAGATTCTAGTAGAGAATCAAAATTTAAAACAGAAATCAATTTATACCAACTTATGAAAATATTTCCTAAGAGCATTAAGAATAGTGGTTAACTAAATTTACCAAAAAAGAGCTTCAATAACATGTGTTAATTTTGACATGAGTGCTCACTGTCAAATGAAATACATTATTATTGCCTGTATTTAACCCATTTCAATGTTAAGAATCCTAAAGTTTATTAATTAAGTCATCTTTGGAATGCATCCAAATGTAAAATGTACATGTTTAAAATGAAACAATTGCTGTAACAATGCAAAACAAGCCCCTAAATGTCTATTTATATAAACATGTGAACATCCATGTACACTTGCCTTGACAACCTTAGGTGCCACCTCAGTTATTCACCTCCAAAGCAATGCTTATAAAGTAATGAAATATGTCAGCCCTTTTAAAAGCTGGAGGTAAACAATTGTTTTAGCTGAAAAATATTATTTACAGATTTCTTGCCAAAAACCAAAATTAAAAACAAGTGAACACACCTACATCATGATGTTATATACCTTGAACACCCCGTTACCCACCTTACAATTAAACCCATATAATTTTTCGAATACGTGGGTGCCACCTCAGATAGTCACCCCTTAATATTAAAAATTAAACCTGGGACATGATATATCGCTATCATAAGACTTGTTACATAAAACATTAAAAGTAGAACTATCAAGATGATAAATCATCAACTCCAAACATTTAGGGTCTCATGCCCTTATTGCAAACATCCATAACTTCAATACAATGTACCCCTTTACACTTTACTCTAAAAAAACAAAAGGAAATTGCAAGATTCAACTTCACGAAAAAACAGAGCCACCAACAATGGATACTGCCTCAGTCAGTTATCCATTATCACTAGACCCTATATGACAGATATCCTTAATGTGTTAATCTTGTAAAACAGCAAAAATGACAATATGAGATTTAAACCTCATATAGACACCTGAATGTTAAAAGGACTCAAATACCTAGCCAGTAATAATGGATACCGCTTCAGCCAGTTATCCATTATTACTGGACCCTATATAACAAATCTCCCAGAACATAATTGTGATATAGAAACTACAATGTTGGAAACAAAGACACTCTGATGTGTCTCTAGAATGACTCGGAGTGTCAATTTCCCTTAACTCTTTTTGTGAATCTGAGAAGCCCTGTAGGTGAGCCTGAGTTGCCGCTCCTATTCTGAAACTGTGTGCTTTGAATTTATGACTGTCCAACTTTGAGAACTTCAGAGCTGATTTCAGCACCTTGCAGAATTCCGAACGGGATATAGGCCTTCCTGGTCCATAGCAAAAAAGAGGTCCATCCTCCACACCTCCACACCTCTGACTTTGAGATAATTCTTCATGATTTGCACGGGACAAAATCTGTGGATTGGCTGAGCTTTGGTTTCCAGATGCACAATATTTTTCCCCAGATTGTGCTTGAAGTTGGTCATTGTTATGATCATACAACTTGCTTTGGCTGTTGTCCTGAAGGATACATTACTCAAAAGCAGCAAGTTTGGGTTTGAATGGGAGCGAACTGTGATTTCTCCCACTCGGAAGAAAGCATAAAATGCTATTATAAACATAGTCATGAACAAACAAGTCTGGTAACTAGAATTGGCTACATGAGGAAAGTACTGCTACTTAAAGTTTCTCCAGGATATCCAGAGTAATAGGCCAGGCTGCCTCACATCAGGAGAGCTGGCAAGACGCTTTGCCCCGCTTAACATTGTCTTCATCAAGAAATGATTTGAAAGATCTGGAATATTAGACATTTTAAAATAATATGCCAGCGCTGCCAAGTATGTTGTTATCGAGCTTGGTACTTTGCCTACACTAAATAGATAGGAAACAAAACTAATAATGTGTTCGAGGGAAACATCCTTAATACTGCATGTATTGTCATAACTATGCATGAATGTCTGAAAACAATTTAGGGCCATCATGTAGACAATCTTTGTATTAGGGTCTAAAGCTGCCTCATTCAAGGTAACAGCTGTGTTTGGGATAGCTGCAAAAGGTCGTTTGGTATGGCTGTTGGTTCGTCGTCGCTGTCCAACGACACCTACAGAAATCTTTTGACCTGTAACCGTAAAAGTAAATCAGGTAGAGTATTGAACAAACCTGGAATGTGTTCTGCAGAAAACAATATATTGTACTTCATAAGTGCGAACACTAGTCTTCTAACCAAAATCATGATTTTTGAATCCTTTGATGTCTGTGCATTTACTATGTTGACCACTGCAGCATTATCAGAATGGAGAATCACATATGAATTCTGCAAAACTTGGCCCCATACTTCCACAGCTACAACAATTGGAAATAATTCTTTCAGAGTAATATTATATTCTTTCATACTCTCTGGCGAAGATCCATAGAACCATTTTCTTCCAAACACAGCTCCCAAACCCCAAGATCCAGCAGCGTCAGTATATAAATGTAACTGCTTTGATGTCTTCCAAACGTGTTTAAACAATATGGAATTCCCGTTGAAATGATTGCTGAATAATGACCAAGCCGCAAAATCTTGCCTTCTCTCTTTAGTAAGATCCTTGTGATGATGTGGCTTCGCAATACCTTTAGTAAGATTTATATGTCGTCTTAAGAAAGTGCGTCCAGGTATAATCACCAGACATACAAAATTAAGCAGTCCTATTAAGGACTGAAATTCTCTTAGGCAGACTTTGCGTTTGTATTTCACTGCATCTATTGCTTTTTTGTAGCTTAACCAATTTGTCCTCAGGAAGCCAAATCTCCATCGCCAAAGTGTCAATCTCAATATCAAAGAACATTAACTTTGTATTTACCTGAAATGTCTTTTCCTTCTTTAAATAGACACCTAAGCTCTCACAAATAAGTCTGAAAACTAACAAACTCTGATTACAAATTTCTGATCCAGGTGGAACGATAAATAAAAAGTCATCCAAAACATGTACTATGTGTGGAATGTGACCCTTTACCCTACCGATCCATTCTAATCCTGAGGAAAATTTCTCAAAAATAGAACAAGAACTAGCGCAACTCATGGGTAAACATTTATCAAAGTAAAAGCAACCATCCCATTGAAATCCCATTAATTCATGATCCTCTCTGCAAATATGTACAATGCGAAAAGCTGATTCAATGTCAGTTTTGGCAATCAGGCAACCCGTATCCAATGAAACAATAATATTCATAGCATCAACAAGAGTAGTATAATGGACTTTTGTAAAAACGTCTGGTATAAAATCAGTAATAGACTTAATTTCATGAAAAGATAAATGGTGTATGAGCCTAAACTGACCCTTTTCTTTTTTTTTTGGAACAATACAAATAGGGGAAATTTGGAGATTATTAAAAGGGGGTGTAACAAAAGGTCCCACTATTCTACGAGCCTCAAGCTCTTTTTGTAGCTTTTTGTTGACAATAACAGGGTTCTGCAAAGCCGACAAAAGATTTTTAGATGACCTGAATTGTTTGGCCCCTCATAATGCAATTCAAACCCGTAAGTAAAACATGCCACCTACTAATCTGCCATAGCGATTTCATAGCCCTTTAAAAAATACTTCAAAACTTTGAGTCTTACTGGGGTTACAATTTCATTGTTGTTTGGAAGTTCCCAAAGAGGAGTTGACACTTTGGTTCTTTACGACTGCTTGGGTTCTGTTCTGCATTTTGTTTTAGGGTGGTTTCTCTTACATTCTGTGCAGATGTGCTGAAATTTGCGGCGCTCAAGCTTGCAACCTCCCTCTCTATTTTAAGACCAGCAAATTCCTTTTGGTAATTGGTTTGTAAAAGCTGATCTTTGTTCAGGCCTTGTACGAAAGGAACGAAAGGACTGCTTGTTTTCTTGTCTGGGTCTCTGGGCCTGCAGCATGAACTCTACATTAATTTTATCCCATGGAGTACCCCTAATCTGTCTATCCGTTCTTATTTGCTTAACATATGTCTGCCATGACACATTTCCCGATGCAGCCATGTCACGTACTGTCTCTGCATGTTGTACAAGATTTGGTGTTGCATTTGGAAATTTCTCAGCATATATGGCCACAAAGCGCAAGAAAGCTCTCGTCCATTGAAAAATGGAGTTATAGACTGTTTGGCTTTTTTCGGTACCACCGATATATTGTAATGCTTCTCGAGTTTAAACGTATAGTTGCTACTGTCAGGACCAGGATCCAAGTTATTAGGGAGCAGTACCGCGAGATCAATAAACTGATTCTCCAATATTTTCTGTTTCAACTTCTGAGGAACCATATCCGAAATAGGGGTTGACCAAGTAACAGTATCAATTGGCTCAATGGTAGTATACTCATCATTTGACCTTCCTATCTCTTTAAATGTAATCTCTGAATCAGACTCAGCATCCAAACTCTGAGGGGACTCGCTCTTGTCTGGAATGGCGGGGACAGCTCTGTCCTCTAATGCTTCCAACACCGCCTGTTTCACTCTCTCTACAAATGTTTTCTCCTGATGATCAGAGCTCTGATATTGTTTGGACTTTGCTCCTTTTTTTCCGCTGAACCAGCTCTTTTTCTTTTCACACAAACTTTTGGTCTAGGCATCATGCTGTAAAAAAGTGTACCAATAAACAAATACCCCACTTGAACTTTATCCAAAGCCCCAGTGAGTCCTTCAAATGTGTGAACAGAATTTAAAATTTATGGATATATTTGTGCCTAGTCATGCCTTTTAACAATTGGAATCACACCTTTCAAACCTAAATTTTATAAAACCTCAAATATTTTATGTCATTCATGAATGACTTAAGCCATTGGAAAATGTTATGTAAGTACAAAAGTAAAGGCAAGTGCTGTACATTGGCTCTGAGTTTCAAGTTTCTGACCTACAATCCAAAGCACAAATATGCTAAGCCAAATATGCCATTAACACATATCCCATGATTCAAAATAATGGTTACCAAACATGGATATTTAATCAAATTTTTAGAAATTGATGACCAACAACTATAATATACATGTAGACCTAGCAGCTTACCATAAAAGAACTCATAATTTAAACCTATCTATACATCTTTGCTCACAAAGCTAACCAAACTTGGACTGCAAACTCAATATGCATGCAAAGTATGTATAACTCACCCCACATTAAGGTAACCACCTAACACTCAACAATGTAGAAGCTATTTATCTTAACACCTCATAGACTAGTCTTACTGGATATGATGACTGATCACTAAGCCATATGGTGACCAGTAAGTAAACACATATCATAACACCACCACACTTGATATAACCTCATTCGTAAACTGCCAAACATAATCCAACTACACCGGATATTACAACTTATTACCTAATCAAAGGGATTTAGTTGTTTTATTACAAATTAAATATTGGTGTCTATTTTGAACTGCCGGTCAATAGACTGCGATCTATTAGACCGCCGGTCAATAGACTTCGATCTACTGGACCGCCGGTCAATAGACTGCGATCTATTGGACCGCTGGTCAATAGACTGCGATCTATTGGACCGGCAACGTATTTCAGAACGCGGGTATGTTAATGTTACATCCTTTCGATAGTTCTCATGGAATGTATATTCATTTACATAGACGCTGTTTTTAGTACTTGGTGAAACCAAATTCAATGTTATCAAAATGGAGTATCAAATAATCAACAGTTTTAAAGCCTCATATAAGGTAAAAGACTATTTAAAATCTAATGGGTTGAAGACTCCCCCTTCTTTGTGTAAACTAATATTAAATTGAGATGTTGTAATGCATGCAACAGGTTTTGTGCATGTGAAAGATGAAAAAAAATCTAAGTATATTGCATAATGGCACGAAAACCATCTGCAATATGCAAATTGTAAACCCCGAAAACTAAAAAAGGAATTAGGTAATAAAACAATTATTTAATGCTTGAACAGTCAATAAACCAGAATTTTTTCCGTTGGTGCAGGGAACAGCTCAGTGTGATCTATTGCCCGAGGCCAACGGCCGAGGGCAATAGATCATACTGAGCTGTTCCATGCACCTCGGGAAAAATATTCTGGTCTATTGACTGCTCAAGCATTAAATAATTGTATAGTAGCACCCAACCATAAAGGAGCTCCTTCGTAAGCCATATATCATTATCCAACCGTACTGGATATGACAACATAGCACCCAACCATCAGGGGGCTAAATGGCTACCAGAAGAACTCAATTTAACCCTACTCGGTATGATACGTATGTTCAGCGCATGTCCTACTAGAACAAACTGCGAATATCAACTGTGAATCTAAACTTATATATTTGAACCCTTGATGTTTGTGACATTTTATATACTATTTTTCTCCAGCTATAAACACTGAGCTTTCATTTTCCACAAGCTAATGAAGCTATAGACTATTACGTCCTGAAACCACTGATGCTCTGACACGTTTGTAATACTTAGGGTAGCCCTGAGTCTAATGTAAATGCACACCTTCCTCACAAAAAACCTTAGCTTTATTTTCAGGTGACCAAAAGCCAGCATGGCGCCAGAATTTGACTCCTGACAAAAAATCTCTTCCTAGCCTCTCATCCAAAAGCCTGTTAACTAAATTTACCCTAGAATTGAACCACTCTGAGTCAACAGAAAATCTACCTGGTTTAGTGGGAGACTTCCTGTGCAGGATTTGGTATACGCAAACTCTGCGCACTCCCCGACCTCGAAGCATCGCTGTAAAGTCAACTATTTTATCAACTAAATCATTTACTTCTACATCAATACTGCAGAGATCGTTAGAGCCTATTTGCAAACACACTAAAGCTGGTTTAAAGTTATCCACCTCCCGGATACCTCTCTGAGAAAGTCTATCAATCGTACAGCCCGAATAACCTCTGTACACAACGTGTTCACGGTTAAGTCCTAAGTTAGTTCTTAAATTCACTGAGTGATTCAAAAATCTATGCAAGCGCTCGATGAATGAATGACCGAGAAACAAAATTGTAATCTGCATAACACCAATAAACTTTGATATCACAATAAAGAACAACACCTTCCAAAACTTCCGATGCAAACCAATTTGGAGCCAAAATTGAAATAATTAAGATCCGGCTAATAGCCTGAATATGCTCTTAGCGGTACATGTATGAGTATAAAAACCCCCAAAAAACCCTTTGAATCCTCTTACTATAAAAATATGAATAATTAATCGTAACATAGTAAAAATGTTGTATATAAGATCACATAAATTCCTTTATATACATGTACATAAATACACTTACGTATTATTTTGTGTTATGTATTATTCAACCAATACCAATAAAGATTTCAAGTTACCTTTTACTTCCATAGAAATCGCCAAAACAAATAGGCCCTGTGGTTTGGGACAAAAATAAACATGATCATCAATGTGAACAATAATTATCATCAGATATACGAAATGCAGTTGTCACTTTTTCCATCAAAATTGATAAAATCAGAAACAAAATGCTGCATGCATGTCCGCGATTAACAAGCTCCTATTCTCTAAAATTTAAAACATGCCAGTAATTCTAAGCTCCTTTGTTCATTAGCTGGACTCATTCGGAAATATATCTTAAGATTGAAGTTAAAATGTTTAAGTTTAAGTGACTTTAAGTGACAATTAATGAAAATCTTGGGGGAAATACTGAACATACAAGTACTTACAATAATACAAGTCATTAAAGGTGTATGATCGGTCTGGACATCCTTCTAGAGCTTTACATGCCCAAAATTCAAGTTGTGACTTTGGTTATTTAAAACAGCACAGTATCCTAAAAACGTCATTCCAAAAGTACTTTGCTACATTCTTTAAAACGCTAAAGATTACAATCATAAAACGTTTCCAAAGATAATAACGATAAAACGATAAATAAGTAACTATCGTTATTGATGTCTCAATAGTTTGAACGATTTTGTCATATTTAACAGTTTATAAACAATCTGACCCTGTTATTTTAATACATCTTAATAAAGTTTGAATTTGACAATTGAAGTACATAGAATCGTTATCATTCTTTTTAATATGCCATAATATGATTTAAACATAATTCCAATAATAGAAAAGTTGCTCAATTTAACATATTATTTTACTGAATACTGAAAGGACTTTTAAAAAATGATACTACTGACTCATATAATGGGCTTACAAAGAACGTTGCTCAAGTATCAGTTTTAATGCAAACAAAAAATGTTATTTTATTGTCATTTTTAAACAAAGATATTTTAAGATATAACAAAAAGTTTTATAAATACCTAGATCAGACCGTTGGAGTTGAGTACAAATTTCGCCGTAATGACCCGGCCAGTTTTGTATCACCGCACATAGGTATGATGTTTGGTCTTGGCATTTTTTTCTCTCTTCTTGAGCCTTCCATTCCTTGGCTCCCGATGGACACCTGGTTACAGGGATGTAATCCTGGGCGGCCCGTATAAGTGGACAGATGATGAACAGAAACAGCATAGTACTGGTATACGTCATCTTTTAAAAACTACAAATCCGATTGTATTTGTATATAGCAAATGTTTTCGACTTTGACTGTGTGCCACGTTTATGAATACGGTTGTATCTCTACACCAAAAATTTTTTGGAGCGTGACTGCCTACACAAATTATTTCAAAACCAACAATATTCTGGACTATTTCAAATATGCATTCTACTTTCTTATTCTCGTTCAAACATAACCTTTTGATAAATTGCACGATTTTATCATTTTTTTTTCAAATGCAATTTATAAAAATGAAAGATTGTCATGGTAAACGTGTAGTCTCTTCATTGATTTAATGCTCAATCTTAAACTTCCAACTGTTAAAGATATCATATGTGTGTCGTAACCTCTAGAAGCGTTTGAAACAAAAATATATTTTGGCAAAAGGGTGGTAAAACATAAATTCCACTCGCAAGTTTATTATTCACTATAGAAAATCAATACAATCTTACCTGCGAGCAGTTTTATTAAGAAATCAATTATTAAATTCAATAGTAAATTCATTTACTTTAATGATATTTAGTATTGTTTCAGTTTATGAGATCATAAATAATAAACCTTTATTTTACAGATGGAAGAACTGTTAAACCCTTCCTCCCTTGATACACGTTCAAGAGAAGTAAAATACAATTACTTATTCATTTGACATACCAACAAAAGCTTCATTCTGTCTCTTAATGTATATCTAGGAATGTCAGATTCAATATGAATTGTAGCATGTATGTTACCATTTTTTGTATGGCTTTGACTATGTTTGTGTTTAGTTTTACACTCCACGAAGCAGTATTTTGTGTGATGTCAATTTATTTGCTGTACTGGAAGGGATCAGATTGAAAAAAGAATATTATGAAAAAATGGCTCCGAATTTGATAACATAACACATTGTACAAAATGCAATCAAAAGAAAACTTAAAACCAAAAACATATCATATCTCTATTATTCATATTCAAATATATATGAAACAAACATTTCTTATTAACAAAGCAGTAAAAAGAAAAATGTTTCGTTATAACGCAGTAAATACTTACCTTGACGAGTAGCAAAAGGACCCACCCTGTAATCTGAGGAATCGGAGTCTAGCGTATTTGACATGTGAGTTGCAGAACCCCCGCAGGGCAATAACACTATAGGGGAAAGAACATCTAATTGTAACAGTACTGATCTTTTATCAAGCCAATTAATTCATTTGAAAATCGTTGATCTGAGCTTAAAACATAATTATAAAACACATTCACCTTTAAACCTCATCAACACAATCTATTTATAGCAGATTGCGAATTGAAACTCGAGATGACATTTGAATGTATGTGGGGCATTCTTGTTGAAAATCCAGACATATAAACTTGTAAATCTAAGTATGCAATCATAGTACAATCGGCAAATTACAAATCGAAAAATGTTAACTCTAGATATAATAATTAGGCAATTTTTGACATGTGGTGTATGAAGATTTTTGAAGTTTTACGTCCGTGTGGCTTTCTTGAATATGGAAAAGTTACCGACACGGGGACCCATGCCCTGTTTGCCGAAAATATGATCTTACAAAAACTGATTATAAATTCTTTCTTCAAATTGTACTTTTGTCAAGGGGTAAAATTCACGTGTTCAAACAAAGCGTGTCTGATAATAGTTAATTTATTTCAAAATAATTTGACAACGCATGGCAGAAACTTAGACTATACTTGATTCTCACACAAAAGATAGCTAGCTTTGACCAATCTAATAAATTCCTTATGCAGAGACTTGATTGGGGCATGGTTTTGAAACGGGGAAGGGATGATAATTCACATACAAGAAATTCAGAAACAAACACATAAGCTTCATATTGAGCATAGTAAGAGCGTATTCCAGTATAATAGTGAGCTATTGGATTTTACAAATAATGTGTCTGTATTATTTTAAAACCAGTATTTAGTGTTATGGTGAGATGATGCGATAGTGTACGATATTGGCCCAATCCGGATTCCATATCTATTCGTATTCCATAACTACATGACCCTACCCGGATTCCATAATTATTGCTTCAAACCTTACTACTACTGTGTATCTAAAATTCAAACTGAGTGAGTAGTTTAGATTAGCCAGGAGGCTTCTAATACAATTGTATAATTTTTTATCCTTATTTGAAATGTTCTTGTATAGGGATAGGACTTTAATAATTATTAAAGGGAAATCATGTGTATTTAGGGTCTTCCGTTTTTGAACGGAAGACCCTCTTGTTATTCTATTGTTAGGGTCTTCCGTTTTCAACGGAAGACCCTCTTGTTATTCTATTGTTTCTTTTTATTATTATTAGGGTCTTCCGTTTCCAACGGAAGACCCTCTTCTTATTCTACGGTTTCTTTTTCTTTATTAAGGTCTTCCGTCTTCAGCGGAAGACCTTACTGTTTTTCTACGCGTTCTCATTCTTCTATATTATTATTTTTTTTCTTGGTAGTCACCCTTAATTTCTCAGCCATTTCTCAATCGATTTTAATGATTTTTACAGGGATGATGTCTTAGGTAAATATCTCTTTGCATCTTACTTCCTGTCTGAAAATTCACTTCCGTTTCTGAATTATCTCCCTTTTTCATGTATTTTGGAACATGATATTGTCCACGCATCTCCTCAAAAACGGTTATAGTCAGGGACTTGAAATTTATATGCAAGATAGAGTGGTTATGGTAGATTTGCTTGCTTGTTTTAGATTTGACCAGAAGCCATCATCCTTGAAGCTCGCCCGGAACTGAAAATGTTGATGTTAAATTTTTTTGACAATTTTTACGAAATTTGACATTTGATCACGAATATCTTTCTTTTAATCAATATTTTGCTAACACATGTAGAGCATCAAAAATTAATCTATAAAAGTCTTTCAACTGACACCAAGTAAAAGGGGCTGACCCCTCATATTAGGGGCCAAGAGGGGTCTAAAGTCTTTTATCTATATCTCTTTAATGAAAAATATTTTGTAATGTATTATAGAAGCAAAAATGTTTATCTTCCAGTTATCGACCTATATTTGTTAAAAGTTTTCTGATATGTTACATAATTTGGATTTTAAAGGGGCTAGAAGTCCAATATTTTGATCATTTATTTCTTAAAAAGGAGAAATATTTTGAAATGCATTATAGAAGAGAAGATACTCAGAATAATATTCGTAATAATATTTAACCACCAAAGTTTCGTTTAATGGTCCTTATAAGGAGATAAAGGGTCGGCCCCTAAAACAATCTTTCCCTAATATCTCAAAAACAGTAACAAATTTCTAAACACTTGTTGAACAAAATGTGTTTAATATTAAGGGACCTTTCATTGATATCAAGAAAAAGGGGCTTGCCCCTCAAATTACATGATAAGAGGGATCTAAATGTTTCAATCAAAGCTCTTATACATATATCAGAAACAAAACAAGGGCGAGAAGTCCAATACATTTACGATTTATTTGTAAAAGAAAAAGAGGATATAGAAATTGAAGAAAAGAGTCTGTTTAAAATCAAAGGATTTTTCATTCTATTTCCAAATCATGTTTAGCTGGTAAATAACAAAATAAAGGTCAAGCATGTATCTCAAACTCTAGTGATATTGGGAATTTTGTATTTTCCGTTTAATTTAGAAGTCACCGACCACCCCCCCCCCCTCCACCCTTCATAAAATCATTTAGTTTTTCTGGCCCGATTTTACTTTATCTTCGATCTCGGACCTTTAATTTCAACTTAGTACCATTCTAGATTACCGTACTAATTACCAGACCAATTCGTTCATTATTAACAGAGTTATGAACTTTTTGGCATTTGAGTTTTAATTTTCGTGTTTGACATGTACTGTAGAAAAAAATTCTAACTCCAGAGCCCTTCACTCAATCCTCATGATATTTTGTGTAAATACACCTCGGACCTCATTCTGTTTTTCTGCCAAATTTTCAGCGGGTTGAACAATTAAGAAGAAATTTCCGATATCAAGCCCAGAGTATAGCCTGTATGGGGACTTAAAATTTACACAGTGCAAGGGATGTAAGCAGCCGCGTAATATTTCTGTTGCATGTATATTTCTTGTTTTCCGTTTAGTTTGTATCTACGATAGCGTGTGAACTACTTGTGAATGTTAGAACTGTGGAAATTGCTGTCATCAATTTTTTTATGAATAAATTTACGTGTTACTGATTTTGTTATTTCTACATTGATAAGAATTTTATCAATCCTGTTGATATAAAATAGTCAAACATAATAGTAAACGACACAAAAAAATCTCTACTCTGAAATACATGTGTAAAATGCATCAGTCATTGTTTTAGGACTTCCCCTAATTGTCGTTAACCGAATCCGAGATCCACACCTCAAAATTCTACTTTCGATTTATTTACGACGAAAATCAAGCTCGGTCCTTTTCATCCCCCTCCAGACACAAACACGCATTAATATTTCAAATGACCTCGCACTGTTACCAAACCTGAGTAGTGAGACATCTTACACGTTGTTTTTCATCTCATACAAAAATTCAGCTCCTGTCCCGGGCGGAAACGCCCCAAATTCAAAGAGAAAATCGGGAATTATTTCGCGTCAGCCATGTTTTGACGCGAACCTTTGATGAAATACTGTTATGACACCTGCACAGGCTGTGTGGAGCCAAGATTTGTTCTTTCTCTCTATTTCCTTCTCTCCATTTTTTTTGACTTTCTAACTAAGATATTCAAAATAAAGGGGTTGTTGGACTGAAGTACAAGTTGAAAAACACTCTTCCTTTAAGATTTAGACAAAAACGGTACTTTATTATTAAGGTCTTCCGTCTTCAGCGGAAGACCTTACTGTTTTTCTACGCGTTCTCATTCTTCTATATTATTATTTTTTTTTCTTGGTAGTCACCCTTAATTTCTCAGCTGATATGCGCGATATATATTTCGTATGATGAAGACAGAGGACCAGTCTACGATGAAATACTGTTATGACACCTGCAAAGGCTGTGTGTTCGAATTTCGCCGGAGCCAAGATTTGTTCTTTCTATTTCCTTCTCTCCATTTTTTTGGACTTTCTAACTAAGATATTCAAAATAAAGGGGTTGTTGGACTGAAGTACAGGTTGAAACACTCGTACATTAAGATTTAGACAAAAACATTCTTTAATTATTAGGGTCCTCCGTCTTCAGCGGAAGACCCTTCTATTCTTCTATTGTTTCTTTTTCACTTTTCATATTATTAAGGTCTTCCGTTTCCAACGGAAAACCTTATTGTTATTGCTTTGTTCCTTTTTCCCTATTCTTCTATATTATTATTTTTTTTTCTTACAAGTTTTGTGCACTCAAGATCTCGAAAACTACTCAATTGATTTTTATGAAACTTGTCGATCTTATAGATGACGATGTGAACCGTATTGCAAATTTTTTTTATTGATGACGTCACTTCAGGTTTTGAGATATAGTCGTTTTGTCGATTTTCAGAGAGGTATTTTGTCGGCAGTACTCCTTTTAAACTATAGCAGACATACACTTGAAATTTTCAGTGATGGTAGACGGAAGATTGAAATTGTGCATGAAGGTTTAAAATCATTTCGATCGCAAAAAGCGCCGAAGCTCGCATGGACCCAAAAATTGAGATTAAACAAATATCATAATTTTTTCTGGTTTTCTTTGTTTATCTCTTTTCTGAATAATATTTTGTTAAAACATATAATGTTAAATTTTTTTTTAATATTTATACGACCTTTAATTGATATCAAGTCAAAGGGGCTGGCCCCTCAAATTAGGGGACCAAAGGGCTCTCAAGTCTTTCATCTATAGCCCCTTTACTGAGATATATTTTGTGAAAGATTATAGAAGCAAATATGTTTATCTTACAGTTATGTATCCAAGCAGTGTCATGATTTTATAATGTGATACGTAATTAAGGTTTTTAACGGTTCAAAATTCAAAACTTGGATCACCGATATCTCAGAAAGGAAAAATATTTTGAAATGCAGTATAGAAGAAAAGATACTCGAAATGATCTACTAAACAATATGGATTCTTCAAAATTTCGTTAAACGACCCCTATAAGGAGATAAGGGATCGGCCCCTTTAACGCTCTTTCTGAGATATCTCAAGAATAGTAACAAATTTCTATACACTTGTTTAACAAATTATCTTTAAAAGTAAACGACTTTTCATTTGATACGAGGAAAAAGAGGCTGCCCCTCGAATTAGAGATCTAAATGTTTTCAACCAAAGCTCATACATCTAAAACAAAATAGTATCTGGCCCTTAGAATGTAGACCTTTGTCTTATATTTTAAATCACGTTTAGCCGTTAAATAGCAAAACCAAGGTCGTACATGTATTTCATGTTCTAAAACACACGGAAGACCTCCTCGTTGCTCGCAACGAGATCGTGTCTAGTTATTCTTTTTTTTCTTGTTCTGACTTTTTTGGAGCGCTATTTCTTAAAAACTACCCAACCGATTCGCACAAAATTTTTAGGACGGATAAAGCATGATCGGCTCTACATATTATAAAATTTTTAAATGATGACGTCACTTCCGGTTTCAGATATTGACGATTTTGTAAATTTTTAAGGGTCATTTTGTCCACGCATCTTCTCCGAAACTAATCAAGATAGAAGCTTGAAATTTTCAGGGATTGTAGATGAATGAATATAGATGTACCCCCATGCTTCCAATGATGAAAATTGCTAAAGGCCTCAAAGCTCGCCTGAACCTGAAAATTGGAACCAAATTTTTTCACGAAATTTTTGCACATTTTCTGTGATATCTTTTGATGTATAAATATTTAGTTAAAACATGTAATGCAAAAGTTGTTTCAAAATACACAGGCTATCGTTTAAAATCAAGAAATAGGGACTGGCCCCTCAAATTAGGGGCCAAGAGGGTTGTAAAGTCTTCTTACAATAACTCTTTACTTAATAATAATTTGTTATTAGTTATAGAAGCACAAATGTTCATTGTTCGGCTGTTTATCTATACAGTACCATACCTAAGTCATATGTTACGTAATAAGGGGTTTCAAGGGGCCAGAATTTCAAAATTTCGATCATTAATATATGAAAAAGGAGAAATATTTTGAAAAGCATCGTAGGACAAAAGTTGCTTTAATTAATGTTCTGTACAATATGCCACCTTAATTTTTTTTCTTCATGACCCCATTTAGGAGATAAAGGGCCGGCCCCTAAAACACATTTGTAAAGATATCCTAAGAACGGTTAACATTTCGTGAACACTTGTTGAACAAAATATGTTTATATTTGCAAGACATTTCATTTGATATCAAGAAAAAGGGGCTGGTCCCTCCAATTAGGGGTCAAGAGGGGTCTTAAATCTTCTTACAAGAACCCTTTACTGAACAATAATTTGTTATTAATTATAGATGCAAAAATGTTCACTGTACAGCTGTTTATCTATACAGCATCATACCTTAGTCATATATTACATAATTAGGGGTTTCAAGGGGCCAGAATTCAAAACTTTGATCATTAATAGGGTCGGAAAGTCTCGTCATGTGACCCGCGAGATATAACGAGAAAACGTACTTCCGGGCAGTTGCTGCAATAATGGCGCTATCAATAATATACTGGGCTCGATATGTAGATGGCCATACAAAGCTTACTAGGAAGAGCGAGAAAACCGTGGATAGCGACAGGGTGCTAAAGTTCGTTTTAGACAAAGAATATCACGTGATATCGGCGGTGGTTCAAGCTTCAATGCGAGACACTTCATACAAAGTTCAGGTATGTACAAAATATTTAGCCGTCTTCATCCCTACATTTAATCAACCAGGGTAAAACTATGCATCGAATTTTTTCTTTAAGTTAACAATATCGCTTTCTGCGATCAAGAAATGTGCTACATTGTATATTTTTAACCTTAAGTTCGTCATTGTTGCCGTTGTAAATAACCCCTACCCCCACTTTTAGTCTTTAATAGATATATTTGTTTTTAATAATATGTATAAGTATTTCCCACTATAAATACAATATGTCAATATATTCATACACGCAAAGTTGCTTCACAGACATTCCATTAATTTTTTACAAAGATATTTCTGGAAAATGAAGATGATGATGCAGGAACAATTATATCATCAACCTGTGAATGCCCTATGGGTCAGTTTCGCTGCCACCATGTAGCTGCTGCACTTCTGTTTGGGTAATCATTACTAATCTATTATCATACACATGTAAATCAGCATTCTTGTGTTAATCATGGTTGTAATAAGTGTTAAATGTATATTGTCAGCTGATTTTTTGCATTCCAGTGTCTATTAAGTTCAGTTTAAAGAATAAATCTATATGATAGCTTATCTAAACATTGGGATTAATGATGATATTTAAGATATAAAAGAGCAAGTAAGACAGATGTGAAGTGCAGCTGGATCAAGCATCCAAAATCGGCACCTCCCAAATCCACAACAACCATGGCGGAAATGTATCCACCCAGGCAACAAGATTATAGGTAAATCACCAGGACACTTATGCAATATATTTTGTTAAAATGTCAGTGCTAGGCAAAATCAGATTTTTATAAACCATAATGATACCATTTCTATAAAATGTGAATTCAGAGCATTAAAAAGAGAGATGACAGATGCCGACAGATCATATTTGTATGATCAGCTAGGTCTTTTGGGTAGATTTACAGGTTTGATCAACAATTATCATTTTATCCCAGTTTAAGGGAAAACTGTTTCCTCTGTATGAGGCCCTTTTATTTTTACGTAAATATTGTATTAATGTTGTGCATGGATATGAATTTATTTTCAAAAAAGCCTTTGTTTCTTTCAGTTTGCATGTGCATGTAACAAAAATTATTGAACTTTTCAAGCTGAACACCTTTTTGTAAATATGCATTAATTGTCCGCCATATTTCTCTTTTACCACTGTTATCCCTACATCCCCTTTAAAAGCTGCAGCTCTCATATCAGTTAAAAGTATATCGGTGAAGAGGTCTCACCCGTGAGGATGTAAATCTTGCTTCGCAATGCTATTTACAAATAGAATTTGCACATATAATATTTAAAGAAATAAATGCATAAAATCCAAAGACCATGAAAGGAACACTAAATGTCGGCCACAAGTTAAAATCAAAGGGTTTATATACCTGTAGATAGATACCTGTGTGACTGTGCTTATTTACAGGTGGTGTTCAGCTTTAAGAAACATTCATTAAATGAATATTTCAACAACTGATATGTAAAGAAAATTATCTATGCAGGAAAAATGATCTCGCAACATAATTTATCTTTCTGTTAAATATGGTTAACCTAATGATATATATTCCAATTGACACAAGCATTGTCGAGAAATTTTTTTTATCAAGGCAATATCATTTTTTTTGTATATACATAATTGTCACACTTACACCTATATTGATTACACATGTTCATATGAAAACTATGACATCCTTTTGTTGGCCATATGATTTCTTTATTTAATCTTTGCAGCTATGCATTGGATTTTGTCTAAAGAACCTGAATGTGAGGAAATGCCAGCATTACTTATTGAGGACCAGCTTACAAGTGAAGAGTACATGAATGCCCAGTGCAAGTCTTCATATCTGAGGTACTTTTGAAATTATAATACTGCTCTCTTTCTCTCTCTCTCTCATCTCTCAATCTATAAATATGTAATAATAAAATTTTTTTCTGGTTCATTGCAATAGGGATAAGCTTGTTATTTCTTCGGAAAATGTCATTAAGACTGCATGGATGACTACAGGTCAACGAGAGAATTCGTTATGGGCAGCTGTTCGCAAGTTACGAATAACTGCATCAAATTTTGGGCAAGTTATCGGGGCTATCAGGAGAAATCGGTAATTCATTGATTTCAACATATATTGATTTCTTAAATAACTATAATCTTTTATCTAAATCTTTTTTATTATAATAAGAAATAATTTAGAATCTTAATTTTATTTTTAGGCTAACTTTATCCTTGAAGAAAAGGTTACTCAGTGCTTACAATCTTGAGAAGAGACCTTCTATTCAGTGGGGACTTACACATGAAAAGGTTGCAATAGATAGCTATTGTAAGCTTTCAGAGGTGTCTGTATTGCAGACAGGTAAACATTTATACTGTCAAACTCAAATCTTGGCATAAAACCTGTTCATCTTCAATGTTCATTTGAATCATTATTATTGATTGAATCATTTTTTTTTTAATTATGTGATATGAAACTAATTTATGATACAGTTTATGAAACATTTTATTTTACTTTCAATTAAAGGTATTTGGCTCCATGAATCAGGAGTTCTTGGAGCTTCTCCTGATGGATTTGTCCAGGGTGATCCTAAAACGTGTAATATGAATGTCCACCTTCAAAGTAAACTGACAGCATCACCAGCAATTTTAGAGGTAAAATGTCCGTTTTCAGCAAGAGCGATGTCCATAAAGGATGCTTGTGCAAACTTGAAAGATTTTTTTCTAGGTAGGTTCAGAGATTGATAAGAAAGATTTGCATACAAAAGATTCATTATGTTGAGGTTAAAATTAAATACTGTATGTTACCAATAACCCATCCTTAGGTTTGATTGCGTTAATGAAACCTAGTAAATTTTAGCTCTTGTGAGTTTTTCTTTAATAATTTTTCTTAATATTTTAGAGTGCGACTCTGAGGGCACTTTGCGTCTCAAAGAGAGCCATGACTATTGGCATCAAGTTCAAGGCCAACTTTATCTAACAGGAACTTCATGTTGTGATTTCGTGGTTTGGACACCAGTCAGTATGGAAGTTATTCGCATTCTTAAAGATGACTCATGGCAATGCCACTTGAAAAACATGATTGAATTTTATTTCAATGTTTTTTTACCCTCTCTTAATTAAAAACTTGGCAGACTGTAATTCAGAAATTTTCTATTTACTGTTTATTTTCCTATTGATACATTAAATTACTCTAGACAAAACAATTCATTTTGTTTAACTGTTTAATTCTGATCAAAGCAAACATCAGCATGTGTCAGTTCACAGTGTGTAAAAGTGGTTAATAACGAAATGACCTTAACTACACATCATCATTCATGTAGTAGTGTACAGCAAAAGTTTAACAAGTGCTACATATATCTACACTCTGCCCCAGATTATTATTTCCAACACCTGTGTTCATCATTTGACAAGATGGAAGAGGTGTTTCAAAATATTTACATTATAAAATATTTTGAACTTTGAGGCATTAATAAATAAAAAAAAATAAATTTACTATAGGCCTAAGCAAAATGTCAAAGCAAAGATATCTTTGGACGGTCTGAAGCTCAGAATTACACTAATTAGGAATTTCATATTTATCGGCTATTTCCTTCAGTAGGGGAGATTGCAAATTTACAAGTGCCACACATAATTGAAAAATCTTTGTGGACAAATGTCTGTATTGTGAAGGTATATGGTCTAGAATACAGTAGTTCTTGATTCTTTCATTTGCACGCTCCACGTGAATTCGACTTCTCCCAATCTTGTAACATAACTGTGCTTCTTCCTTTGTAAAATGAGATTTTGATGAAAGGAAAGGTGGTATGTTTAATGTTACACCTGATGGAAGTTTGTCGAAAATGTTAAACCCCTTATCTGCAAGGATCATGTCACCTGGCTTTAACATATCCAAAACTCCACAATGATCGACTATGGCAGCATCAGAGGTGGAACCAGGATAGAGTTCGGAACAATACACAAGTGCCCCGTTTGGTGCTACACAAGTAACAGCCTTTGCTGTATGGCGACTTTTATAGTTGCTATAAGATAAGGACTGGCTGTTCATATTTGAGGGTACATCCTGGGTAATCTCTGTGGCATCCATAGCGATTCTTGCCGAGGAGAACTCCTCGAATGATTTTGGCATTGATCCTTTGCACTTTAACTGGGAAGGTATTCCTACAGTTTTCATCACTCCTTCGAATAGAATTTCATGAAGCGCTGCAACATATGTATTGAAGATATTGGATACTTTAGATTTGCTGGTGTTGAATCTTTCCGCCAAATCTAGATCCCTGAGATTCAGACGCAATTTCATAAGGGTCATAAGGAGTTGGTCACTGGTACTAAATCCTTGTACTGTCCATCCACTGAAATAGTTAAATGGACGCATCCTCTCCAAAACATTGACCAACACATTGAATACCTCGGTGGGAAATGATGTATATAATAGCATCTGTAAATTAAAACATGCATGTCAAATAATTTTATTCATACTATCACTATATTACATGTGATATACTTTTAGTTAGGAATTTTAACCATCTTTTTCAGGTAGAACTAAAAGCTCTATCAGTACATGCAGTATGAAAATGTTATGTTCTACCTGTGAAATCATAGTTATATAGAACAAATTAATCTTTAAGAACTACAATGTATATATATGATTTACAAAATCAACAACTCGATACATTATCTTTTTTCTTTAAAAAAAAAACATGTATAGAACAGTCAATTTGAATCTGTGGAATACACTCGTGTAACAAACCTTGTCTGGGTCTTGTATTATGTTTCTTATGGTAAAAGGTTGTTTTCTTAATCTTAGAGATTCTAATTCTCTTTGGAGGTCTTTGACTTTTTCTTCCAAATCATTTACACTTTCTGTAATGTTAACAAAAGCTATAAGCAATTTTTTCTTTAAATCTTACTTATGTTGAGAAATGTTTAATAGAGAATATAAGCCTTTGTCTGCAGGCATATAATAGAATAAGTTAATATGCCCATTTCCTCCAACTATAGACATACAGAAAATTGTTATAGAAACTTCATTTTTACTGTAATGTCATATTTTGAGTAATGAAATTTGAAGTTTGCTCATATTTTTCTTTCCCTAATGATTCAAATTATAATTAAGTAATTAATTTATCTAAGAACATGTGTACCCTCTGATGTCTCCGGTAAAGAAACAGCATAGCAGTGATCATGATCAGTGTTGCTGCCTTGCACATCTTTGGACAATGTTTCCACAGGACCTGTTCTATCTGCAAACCAAACAAATTAATTTTATGGTTTTTTTTGTCATTAATGGTTTCATTGTGAAAATGTTTATACTCCATTCTTTATTCACATATATTATTAATTAAGAATATCTCATTTAAAACTTTCGCAAGCAAGACCAAGTATTCTGATGTTTCTGTATGGGAGTAAAGTGTAAGAATATGAAAAACGTATAACCTTCAAAGGAATCTGGAGCATCATTACAGTGTTCATGGTTTGATTTTGCTTTCTCTTCTATTTCTCCTTCAACAAGTCTAAGTCTGTAAAATTGAATGACATACTGTTGCATTTTTTTTTTGAAAAATAAAAACACATTTGCTTCATGTGATTTAAATTGTACCAGTACTTGGAGTCGTAAATTATTGTTGATATACATTATTGTGTACAACTTCCTCCCTTTAAGGAGAGAAGGGATATTATTATAAGTTCATAAGTAAAAATTAAAATTCTCTATCCTACAGCTCAGTGAAATTGTCAAATAAGTAAACACAGAGAGAGATGATTGAGTCAAAAAGTACAAGTCAAGAAGAGTGCTTCCACTGTGTAAAGTAGTACATAAACTTAAACTATACATGGTCAATGTAGAGTTCTAAACATTTACCTTTTTGGCTTAGAATGGTCTGGAAAGCAACCAAGATTTTTGCTATAAGCAAAAATTGTTGGTCCATTTTCCTTTACACCATCCTTAAAATGACAGCTACACAGCCTGTCGTTGGCGGTATAGCTTCTATCTGCTCTCCTGTAAAGACAAGATTAACCATGTTAACAGAGGATTTTAACATAGGTATAATACAAACTGGACCGCCATCTTTACAAATATTTGGTGGTGTTTTTTTTATTTCTTAACTTTCCTTTTTTTAAAGATTTACTATTTGCTATTTCCTTAAAATTTAAAACAATTCAAAATGCCTATTGCGCCAATCACCCTCATCAACCTAGCTATTCTTCTCTCGCGCACAAACACATCACATGCATCCAACTATATTTAATATTATCACAAAAGAATTATGCTGCAAATTTAACTCAGACTTGGCGATGTAAAGTTCAGTTTGAAAGATCTCGTTACAAAACTAAATCTATTAACTTTTCACGTGGAAATGACAGTACAGTGGACTTTAGCATAAACACTGCACCGTGACCTTGAATTACGCTTTTCTTATCTACTTTCAAAATAAAACAGGTGAAATTGCATATTTACCTGCACCTTTGTATCCACTTATTCCTTTCCTTCGGATTTGTTGGAAATCTAAACAAGCTGCACGTTCTTTTCGCCCCTGTCATATGATTGCATCCGAATGCAAAACATAGCGGCATCTCGTCTGCTGCCCGGAAGTTGTAAATCGAAAGTGAAAGTAAACGAGACTTTCCGACCCTATATCTGAAAAAGGAGAAATATTTTTAAAAGCAATGTAAAACAAAAGTTGTTCAAAATTATGTTCTGAACAATATGATACCATACATTTTGTTGCTAGTGGCCCCGGTAAAGAGTTAAAGGGTCGGCCCCTAAAATACAGTTGTTTAGATATCTCGATAACGGTTAACCATCCGTGAACATTTGTAAACAAAATATGTTTATATTAGCGAGACCTTTTATTTGATATAAAAAAAGGGGCTGACTCCTCAAATTAAGGGCCAGAAGGGCTATTAAGTCTTTTCATAATAACTCCTTTCTGACCAACAATTTGATAAAAATCATGAAGCATCAAAGGAGCTTTTATTAAGCTTAATTTAAAACTGAAATACGTTTTAAAATCGGACGATGCATTAAATATTGGGATTTAAAAATTGAGTTTTCAGGAAATTTTGATTCAACGTTCTTGGTTAAGAGAATAGAGTTATGTTAAAAATTAAAATAACTCGTACCTCAAATGTTCGGAAATTGTAAATTCGTACTTGAAGACATTCGGGACTTTTTTTATTAAGTCGTTCTAGAAATTGTAAAGGTTTTTGTTAATTCGTTCTTGAAATCATTCAGACAGTGTTTAGTCGTACTAAGAATTATTCGATTCTTTAAAAATATTTTTTTTATTTTCTTTGTAGTTGGTTTTAGAACTCTGCTTCTTACAGGAACTTCTATCTTTACTCTCGACACCACTGGAAGACCCACTCGTTGCTTTGCAACGAGCTTTGCTCTAGTTATTTTTCTTTTTCTTTATTTTTCTGACTTTTTTAAAGCTTAATATCTCAAAAAGTTTTTAACAGATTTACATAAAACTTTCAGGGATTATGGAGCATTATTGTGCCTCAAAGATGTTAAATTTTTACCTACGACGTCACATTCGTTTTTACGTTACGTCAATTTTTAAATTTTAAAAAAGTGATTTTGTGCAGGGCGTTTTTCAAAAACGCTTCAAGATAAAGACTTGGAATTTTCTGTGTTGAAGCATTGATCGTTTTTATTTAAACATAAGGCTGGAATTTAGTTTCCGTCACTTCCGGTCCAAACCGGAAGCGTTTTAAAATTTTTGAATTTTCGAATTTTTCGTTTCAATTTCAAATGTTTACGAGGTTTGTAGAGTTTGTCATGCTGAATACGAAACTGAAATCTGTTTGAAAATCGGACGATGCATTACAGAGATATCGGGGTTTAAAAATTGATTTTTCCGGAAATTTTGATTCCGCGTCCTTGGTTTAAAAATAGCATAATGTTCAAAGTAAAATTAACTCGTACCAAAAATAATTGCTAAGTCGTACTTGAACACATTCGGATTTTTTTGTTAAGTCGTTCTTGAAATCGGAAAGGGTTTTGTTAAGTCGTACTTAAAATCATTCGGATTTTGTCAAGTCGTACCAGGAATCTTCGATTTTTCATTTTTTTATTTTAGTTACTCTTGTTATTGGTTTAAAAGCTCTGCTTCTTACAGGAACTTCCAGCTTTACTTCCGACATTAACGGAAGACCCACTCGTTGCTTTGCAACGAGCTTTGCTCTAGTTTTTTTAATAATTCTCTGTGAAGAGAATTTCATTTTAGTATCTAAGACTTGTTACACTTTGTGGCACTTACAGTACCGATCAGCCCAACCTAACACCAGAGTAAACCCCAACTAAACCCCGGGTTTACTTTCTTGGTTTACTTTGGGTTTACTTTTTAAAATGTGGGTCCACTTTGGGATTTAGTTTGGGTTTACTCGGGGTTTACCTTGGGTTTACTCGAGAATTGTTTTTGGAGTCAACTATACGCACTGAAGTGTGAAGCAGACCTGTATTTTAACTTATCATCCTACTGCCTGTGATTCCTGCCCCTTGTATATTCCGAATACACATGTAGTGTCTGCTTTCATGGTATACTTCTGATCGGGGTTTACTCTCTGGGTCCACTCTGGGTTTACTTGGGGTTTACTCTGGGTCCACTCTAGTAAACCCAGAAAGTAAACCCAGGGTTTAGTTGGGGTTTACTTTCTGTTAGGTTGGGTCTGATCGGTACTGTATGAGGTATAACACCACCCTCCCGGTTTGTCTTCATTAATTCACAAATGGTTAAATAGTGCCCACTCATTAAATTTAAAATTGTTACATATATATTATATAGGCAATAGTCTTTAATTTGTCATACATTTTTAAAACAAATCTGCATTTTTGACGGGTGCAAAATTGTTGCCATGGTACTGGTATATTTATCTGGCATTGCACTGTTCGTTATTAAGAAAACTATAGTTGTAAATGTAATAATTATTTTATAAACATTTAGATGGAAGTTGAATCAACGATTTTTAACTATAAATGGTTTGTCCTCTGAACATTTCAACTGTACGACACGGTGATAAATGTCGATATTTTTATTCTCAATGTACATCAATGGCATAGAACATTTACAGCTGGTAGAATTTTAAGTGATTTACAACGTGTTATCATATAAAATTAAAATGCACCAGCTTACATCTGTGACCAATTTGTATTGCATAATAATATTTCAATAAGTGTTACAAACCTAACCTCTTATCGAAGATAAAAGGTGGACAGTCTTCAAGTTTTTTCCTGTGCTATATTATACTGAAATACTTAGCTATTTGAGATGAAATAGGTTATGACTAAACAAAAACATTAAAGATGTCAAAATATCTTTAGTTAAAAGTCAATAGATGCTACATGATGCTTTGTCAATTTTTTTTTAAAAACAAAGAAACCTTTTCGCGTTGAATTATTAAGGGACCAAGTCAACGCACGTAAAAATACGTTTTCGTTTTAAAAAAAAGTGAATGAGTTTATCAATATGCAATTATCATCTATTGACAATACATACAAAAACATTCGGGCACAAGCCAATATGCTTGTATTCATCTCTATCTCTATTAGGTAATAAAAATGAGGTACAAATTGAATAAAGGCAAAAACCAGTAAGTTGATAAAAAAGAAAAACATCCAAAATGTAACAATGACATATCGAAAAATAGAATAAAGTTTTGACATTAGAATGAAGATTAGAATGTTGGAAGTATATTTAAACTTATTCTTTGAGTGTATATCTACAAAACAAGTAATACCAAAATAAACAAAAACAAAAAACAACCAAACAATACCATATATTTTATGCAAGATTCAACAAAAAAATATTTGTTTAACATTAATTTTACAAAGTCAGACATTATGCCTGTACGTTTTTAGATGAATATGTCGTATTTGAAAGAACAGATCATTTAGCAGGAAAGGTATTCAACACAAAGTACCATGAATCTTTTATTTTAGTTATGAGTTTTTGAACCATATAAAAATACCATGTATCTGGTAGCATCTGTTTTAAAAGCGTGGCTTTGAAAAAGTACGTAAAACTTTGATAACTTTATCACGACCGAATAAGACAACAAAGTAAGATGTACGTCCACACATTTGAATAGCATATAAAATGAGTGAAATAAAATAAAATATTAAAATTTTTATGTGACAGCAGATTTCTATTTTATCGTAGAAGATTTTTCCTTGTGATTCTTCTTTTTAGCAACTAAACTTTCGCGAATCAGAGGTTCACTTTTCATCATCGAATATAATGAATACCTGAATTTGGAACTTTCCATTAGTGGGTGAAGTCTTACGTACACAATCAAATTTTCTTCTAGAATTCTAGAATTAAGAACAGGGTACATTTCTTCCTTTAGAATAACACAAAATTCACTCTGGTTGGGAGAAGAAATCGGTCGTATGATTTCCTCAATCATTTGAAATTGACAGTGCTTCAGAACAAGACGCATATACCTCGTACTACTGGCACACCACTTAAATAAGGCAAAACTTAATAGTCCATGTTTTATTTTTATTCTTCTTCCATCTTCCTGAACAAAAGGAAATGCATCAAGATGGCAGACACTCTGTTTCACCGTTGTAGAGTTGAGACCTCCAAGCTTACACGCCCATTCTTCCACATTCTTATCCAAGCTGTGAGTTTCAACGAACATTACATACAGCAATACATGGAATAAATCGGGGTTGTTCTCCAACATGTTTTGAAATATAGAGCACAATTCCTTAACTATATCTTGTGTGTCCTTTTTTTGGGCAAATGTATCATGAAGATTAGAATATAAAAGAGTAAGAATTGGATTTCCTAATTTTCCTGTATTTTCTTTGAGAGTGTCCTTTATCGAATCAAAGCCAACGTTTCGAAACCAACAGTTTTGGTTTTTAGAACAATGACCATTCCTTCTTTGGTCATTAAAGATCAGCAGCATTTCTGCGTCTGAAAGTTCGTTAAAGTCTACTACGACACGTTTGTTTTCAAAAACTTTGATAGAATGACTTTTTTGCAACTCTTCATATACATGGTCATGTATAGCAAGGACAACTTTCATATTTTGATTTACTTTCTGCTCTATATTTTCCAGGGCCGTAATAATTTCGGCGGTTCCAGCAAAGTAACCTCTATTATAAACCCCGAAGAGGTCATCGCAGCACAAAAGCTTTCTTGTTTCATCTACAGGTACGTACACGTCGGACTGGGTTATATTTCCTACTTTCCTCCGTACTTCCCATTGATTTCTTCTGTAATGTCTATCAATGTATTTCAGACAGGTTGATTTTCCAGTTCCTACAGCCCCTTTCACTACTACGCAGTATTCTTGTTCCAGAATATCTAGAACTGCTTTTAAGGCCTTTGTTAAAACAACTCCATCTTCGTCTTGACATTCAGGATTCATCTCAAAACCTATTAATAGACACAAATTAGTTTGCACATTACTATAAACAAATTAAAAAATTATAATTAATATTTGTTATAATTATGAAAAATACGCGAATATTTATATCCAATTTGATACACTTACTCAATATTTTTGTCCTTCCAGTCTCTTCAAATTTAACGAGATCTGAAATATTTCCATATCGATCAATCATTCTGACAAATATCTCTCTAAGGTACAGAAATTCCGTCTCTCCATCGCAATATCTATTCCACATTGAACGGATTCTTTCAATATCAGCACCCAGGCTTACATCATCAGCAGATGGTTCATAACCCCAGCCTCGTTTTGGGGGAGTTACATTTTTGCAAACGTTCCTGAGAAGGTTGTACACAAGAGATATGTCCAGGTTTTGATAGTCATCCATTGAATTTAGATTACAAAGGGAATTTAGCAACGCCTCACCAAAGTGTTCAACAATAGATGTTTTGAAAAGAACTGTGACATCTTTTAGTTCCTCCATTTTGCTTTCCTGCTTTAAAATACTTACCAGGTAGTGCTTTAAAGCAGCCAACTTCCAAGGCAGTTTTATTGTATCAAACGCTGAAAAGAAACAACAGGAAAGACATCTTAATCAAAAATTTGAAAGTACTGACGAGATCTGAATTTTATTCAGAAGTAAAGAAGTAAAAAAAAACTTCTGCTTCAAGCAGTAAAATAATCGCATACTGTACAGATAATAAGGCTAATGCATATGGTATATAATAAATCAATGCACCCAAAATAATATGGAAAAACACCAATGAGAATTCAATTAACGCAATAAACTGGTGAGAAGGGAATTATATGTCAGGATGAGCCTTGAAATTTGCAAAAAGAGCTGAACGTTAATAAGGCATATTTTTTTTCACCAGTAATGATTTCAACAAATGTTACATGTACGTGTAACATAAACATAGTATGAAAATATCGTTTCCAAAAACTATAGTCTTTTAAAATCAACGATAACATTTATATGTATTTTTGTTCGGAAATAGTTTTTTTTTCAGTTTTGTTTTAATTCTTTCAAACATTTTAATCTAATATGAACTCTTGGTGTTTTTTGACAAACATTTTGAGCTATAGACGCATCTAATCGCGTGTCTAAAAAAGAGTTAACGTCATCAAACCACAGTTGTAACTGAATGAGACTCATTCATAATGGTTCGCGAGCATGGCGAACAAAATCTCTGTACCTAGTAATACACATGTACTTTCTTGTATCAAGATAGCAAACAGTTTTCCTCACTAAGCTTGCAAAGTTCTCTCGTACGATTTTGAATTGCTTGCTTCTCATTTATTTATAATAAATTGTAAAAATTGCAATCTCTTGTGATCAATCTTCATCATGCCATTTGTATTACAATCAACATTTCCCTGTGATGGATAATCAATTTATTTGTATTTATGTGCATGTACATGTATATAAAGGAATTTCATGTACCTACAGGTTCTATGTATCGCGTAGTTATGTTTTTACTTATTATTCATTATGAATGGTTTGTAGCCTTCAATGGTTCTCTTTGTTTTTATTAACATTCTTCGCACTAGGAGCGTTTTAAGGCTATTATCCTCAATATATCTTAATTTGGCTACATATCGGTGTGCTATGCAAATTTTGCCCATCTCTTCTCTCCTCCTTACATTAAGTTACTGTGAAATCATTTTAATTCGTCAATGTTCGTGGGTAGCCAAAATTTTCCAGGTTCATAGGAAAGGAATTTCGTTGGTAATATAATCGGAAAAATTCTTAATTAATATTAAACAAATTATTGTATATAGGTTCGTGGGGATGTTAATTCGTGGACAACGATTATCTACGAATGCCACGAACATTGGTCACCCACGAACAATGATGATTCCACAGTATATGTATGTCTGAGTTGAATGGATATTTTTCTTTTAGTAAATTTATGTTATATTTTTGGGCCCACCTTCTACTGCATTTTTGGTCATTTACTAAAGATATAACATTTTCACGTTAATATTCATTATAACTAAATCTGTCATTTCAATAAATGCCCTTCCCACAAGCCATTAGTTTTTCTTAATCAAGGTATATAGCAGCAAAACAGAGCTGCAGATCCGCAATCTATATTTAGATTGGATAGCATTCCCTTGAGTTCAAACGCTACTACTGAAGACGTCAATGTCAGCAAAACAATACTTTTTTTAAAAATTATTTTTAGTGGCAGGGAACCAGCTTATCTAAGTATGTTGTAGAGATATATACTATCTTTATTGTCCGTACCAAATTATATCTGAATAATTTTAAAGTATTCGTGAGTAGGTGTCCTTGAAAATAATGCGTCTAAAACATTACATCTATTTTATTAATTTTATTTTAAATTTTACAAGCATATGATTAATCTCCAACCCACGCAAAACGGGGGGTTCTTTGATATATTACTTTATAGTATTTATAATCATCATAGCGTGTAACAACATGCAGGTAGCTTGTTTGTAACACTTTATACCAGCAATGTGATAACAATTAAAATGGAAATCCGTTCTTGTTTGTTGTACTATTTTGTTTTAGATATACTAGATGATATCCTGCGCTGACGTGAGAATTTACACTTAACACATTTGTATGATACAATGTTAATATGTTCAATCATAATTTTTCTTTATAAATTGTTGTATATACTGTGTCCGAATATCTTTTCTTTTTCTTTATGAACCTATTGTTAAAATAAAACACAAAAAAACTAGCTGCATTGCTGGATATTTAGGGAGCGGGCAAGGGTGGAAAATCTAAACTGAAATTAATGTTTATATGAGTACGTGGCTTTCACTCTTTTTGTTGCAGGATTGGAAAGAAACTTTTTTACATTTTATTTCAAACCAGTGAGTAGGTACTTAGTGCGTCGTATCTCTAAAAAAAATTTCTTCAGGTCAAATTACATTATCATTTTTTTCCCAGTATCAAATAAAAACTTCAGATAAAAGACGTTTTTAAAAAAAAAAATGGGGAAGAGGTATGTATAAAAATGTATTAAATTAAAAAAATCAAAACGTTATTGTAAGCATATTTATTTGTATATTTAACGATGGTTAACTCGCCCTTCATTTTCGGTCATAACGTTTATTAGTCAGCCATCGTTCCTGGGACACTCCGTTCTGAAAAGTTTTTTTTTTTTATCAAAACTAAAATGGTTTTGAATTATATCATGTTCCTTATTAATTTTTTTGTATAACCACAGATCTAGATGTCCGATCCAAGGTATCTACTCGCGATGCATGATGAACTCTATCTAAACTTTTCGCCATGAAGTTAATTAACCAGTCAACACGCGTACTTGGTTACCCCGTTCTGGAAAATTTTATCACATTCTCTAACCAGGAGTCGTGCTTCGCAAGCGTTTTATCCATTAAAACTAAAATCACGCATTCAAGAAATGAATTGGCTCATTTCGTTTGTTCAACATTTATCAAATCTTAACTTCTTTGTAAACTTTAAATAAGTTGCCAGTAAATATATTCGTTCTTTACAGTATCATGTAATATAATTTCATTGCAAGTATATATTTTAATGCAAACTACCCCTGACTTGGATCCGTTAAAACGTGTCCACCACATCACTCTCGAGCTCATTTTTGCTATATTTCTTGTTTATAAAAAATGAAAGTAGGTTTTGATAAATTACATAATAATTACTTATCATTTAAAATTCAATCATAGCTTACTGACATCACTTCACACGAGTTGAAATACTAAAGGTGTAATCATTTAATAGTTTATTTGCAAAATGCCTTAATCTATAAGTATGAATATTTTTTTGACTAGGTTTCACTTCCAGTTTCCTATATCAAGAGGGTTTCCTGCATAAGAGAGTTGATAAAAATAAACAGTAACTAGATGCTGTCATTAGACAGTAATACCCGCACCATGTGTTTGCCCCTAAATAACACTGTTTTGTACCAGTTTAATTAAAAATGAAGGCTACATGCAAGCTCTGGTAATACATGTACAATTAAAATTCATAATTTTCATAACTGAAGGATGAGATCCCTTCCCATATGATAATACACATCGTGACATGAGCAGCACTTTATGTGCAATTTGGGGTAGAACTGTTTGCAGTGAATTTTCAGCTAATCAATTATTTTAACATTTTATGTCAAAGAAAGTATAATGGTCTATATAATTATTACAAACAAAATTAAAAATTAAATTATGCCCCCTCCCCGTGGCAGTTGCCCGTTTTAGATTTGCTTGTGTTCCTACATGAACATCATCGTGTGCACAGATTTAGAGAAGGGGTGGGAGTGAGGGGTCCAGACCCCCTCCCCATAAAAATTCATTTATATCAATTGTAAAATTACCAAAAATACACCTTGGACCCCAATGCTCTTAAGACATATAAACGCTCTAACCCATTGCGCTTCAATGTTAGGTAAAATTATTTAGGGGGTAAATATTTAATCAATATTTAATATACTTTATTGTTTATCTCAATAGGAAGCATACATGTACATCATAATATGCAGGTGTCCTGCACCACCTTAAAGCTGTTATTTAGCTAATAAAATAGTGCAAGTGGATTTGAAGAATAGGTCATAAAAATACATGCATGTTACAAATGAATGATCTTTGTCTGAAGTTACATACACAACACAGGTCTGTATGTCTCATTAGTGGGTACTAGTTTTACCCAGCTCTTTGATTAGATGGGTTCACGTGTATACGTATACATATATGGGTGTTGCTAAAACGCGGAACGGAAAACGGAACGGAAAGTGGAAATTTGTTAATCATGCTAAAACGATATACTTTATGTACCTTTTTAATTTTTTTGAAAGATTAGCAATATTAGATTATATATTCAAGAATATTTATTTCCTCAAAATTAACAGTACATGCATTGACCACTATATTCTGTCCCAAAATATCCTCGATTCACTTTTTGCTGTATATTTATATATATACCTCAGGGTTCAAGCGATTCTCTTTTAGACGCATTAAACATTCTCATTATTCTTTCTTTAAAACGTCCTCTCTAGCTTATCAGCTGGTATAAATACACGGCTAAAAATAAAGAAGTCTACGGGGTTTTGCATTTCAACAGACCCGGATGATAGTGTTGAAAAATTGTGCAATGTCTTCTGAGTGACTTCCAAATGGAGAAAAGATGTCAACATTTTCCATTATAGATCGTCCAAATGTGCTGCATGAATATTTTTGGATCGACAGACTATAGTCCCAATATATAATCGGAAAATCAAACCATGCAACGTCTAGAGCTCTCTATTCAGTCGGATCATATGTATATAGCTGCTTGAATATACAACTGCTTAGTAATGCAAACGTAAACAAAATTGCATTGCTTAAAATACTAGTTTCACAAATTACTAGTTTCACAAATTACCGGGTATTTTAATGTTTACTGTATTTTAATTTTTTTCTTCCATCTCAATGATACTGTATCGTCTGTATGATAAAAGATCGTCTAGAACTCCGAAAATTCAATTTTGATCTAAGTATATACATGTACATCATATTTGAAATATAAAAATACTCAAAACACGCATAAAACGCTTTCACTAACTGCGTACGTTACGCTGATATGCCAGCAATACCATATAAAAAAAATAAGTAAAAAGTTATAGCTAATTTGCTCGTTTAGTCAACTAAACTAAAGCCGAATGAATACAATGCTATAATTGATAGACATTCATATGAATATTAATAAGATAACAACATGTTGATAATCATTCATTAGATATAAATAAAAGATACAAAGTAAATCGTTTCTGGCCAGTCTATACCCTTTTTAAGCATTAACCGTGATGATATTTTCCATTCCGTTCCGTTTTCCGTTCCGCGTTTTAGCAACACCCATACATACATGTCTGTGTTTTCCGTATGCAGAAGAGGATTAGTTAAGATCAGCTAAAGGAATTCATTATTGTGTTTTAATTGGATTATCATTATGATGTTGACCAATTTAGGTAAGCATAATACATGTAGTAGCAGTAGCACAATATAATGAGATGCCAGCATACATAAATAATTTCTACTTTCACTTTCTTAATGTGATCTCCCTTTGACAGCATACTGTATCATCATCTTTTAATATTTAAATAAGCTTACATCGTTACCTATCCTATCGCATTTGTAAAGTTTCTGTCATTTTAGTTGCAAAAGTTATTTTTTTCATTTGTCAGACTGCATGCACTATTGAGTTGACCCCATATTGACCCTGTATAAACAATTTTTTATTAAATTTGTGTATTACATGTAAGTACATGTAGGTGTAAACACTTATCATTTATATTATGATAGGAAGGAAGGAGTATTTCTTTCTTAATGTATAATTATAATGCATCAAAATATCCTTTAATGTCATTATGATGCATCAATATAATGGTGTAAAGTACATTAATGACCCCCAGGTGTTGTCTTTAACCCCCCCCCCCCCCCACCCCGCCTGTATGAAATAGGAAATGATATGCTACACTGTATATTTTGTTAACTTCTGGATCTGAGATCCTCATCCCTAAACCATATAATTTATTTTTGCTCTTTGTGTCATTGCGCGTAAATTTATATATAGATTATGCCCCCTTGGAGATCACCCTGACATTTTAGAACTAGAAATAATAATGTATTTTATCTTATTCATATGTTATACAGTAGTGTTTGATCCATGTGGGTAATTCCTAGCCTAATGATGTCACTGCTTTGTTTAGGAGACTTTACAATTGCCCCAAATAGGCAAATACACATGGCAGTGATGCATATAACATTTTGTTTATAAATCTTAAAAATTGAATTAAGCAATTTTCAAAATGTTAATGTGAATCACGAGAGAAAAAGCAATCAAGAAATGATTTAAAATTTGCTACTGTACACATGTAAGAATGTATTAAGAAGACTGAATCTTTATAACCAGGTTAGATTGGGGGGGGGGGGAGGGGTTTGAATGTGGAGTATATATAAACATTTATAATTTGAATCATTTATTGTTATTAATTTTAAGTTGTCAATGAATACTACTTATTGATCCCAAGGTAGAAATATGACCTCTGATCATATCTCAATAGATCATTTGTCAATTATGCAAGGTGTAATGTAATTTTTTTTAAGAATAACATTTTTTTTCCAGTTTATAAAAGTTTTTAGACACCCAAATTATATTTCAATTTTAATAGATCATTCGACAAGGGGGGGGGGGGGGAGAACAGTTTATATTTGAGTTTGTTTGGGAGTGGGGGTTCTAAGTCATATATTTGACAATTTTTTAATGTAATTTAAAATAAGACTAAGCCATACTACAGTCATGAACATGAATAGTATAGAACAAAACACGAACTAATACATGTACATGTATATATACATAGGAAGTATTACAAAACAGATGATTGATCTATATCTGGGTTCTTAAATTGAATCATATATCATTTACATATTATATTATTGTTTCTTTGTTCAAGGCATTTAAGATGGTATGTAGGTCATGACTCATGATCCCAAGTGCTCTTCCTGAAATTATTAAATATCATAAAAACCATTGTTTTGCCTCGGACTAGAATGTCTCGACGTCATTGGATGAATCGCGTCACGTGATTGCCTTATAAATTTCTTTAAACGGCGGGCGTCAAAATTTATACGGCAACATGGCGGACGTAACGTTATTTGAGCTGATTTTTTACACAAACGTTCAACCATACCTTTAATTTTTAAGCCCCAAAATATTTAGAGTGATCACCCTTTGCCCGTGACGTAATAAAACGATCCTTTATACAATGGCATCCCGGTTTGCACAGACGACTGACGAGAAAGGTACTAAATTCGAAAATAAGCATATGAATTTAATTGTTATGTATTATCTTTTGTTGTTTACATATCAAACTTTAGGTCCTCGACAAAACAAAACACTTATTAGGGTTGTTACTGACTGTTTACAGAAATTTGTGGTGTCGGTAAAGTCCATAAAAGGCTCGGCTCCGCCTCGCCTTCAATGGACTTTACCGACCCCACAAATTTCTGTAAACAGTCAGTAACAAACCTAATAAGTAATATTGAGATCCCCACCTTAATCCAAAGATATTATTCCTCCTTAGGTCATGCAGGCGCATCAGATCATTATGGCATGTAAGTCATGACCCTAACGGGTCATCCTGACCCCCTTAGAATCAGAAATTGTCAATTATCTTTAAATTATTGATGTTTGATGATCCTATCTCTATTTAATCTTTATTATGAAGTCTCCCGAATGAAATTTGGAGACTTATTGTATTTGTACGGTTCTTATTACATGTATTCTTCTTCTTCTTCTTTTTCTTCTTTCCCGCTCTGAACTTGTTTCTCAGAGATGGCTGAACAGAATTGTACAAAACTCTAGGATATGATAGGCCTGCATATATAGTTGTGCACCATGGTTTGATTTTTCTCATTTTGGGTTAGACAACCACTTTTCAAGGGGGGGGGAGGGTCAAAAGTTTGTGGGGTCTAACATTGAACCTTGTAGGAAGAATCGTAGACTCTATTGTAAATGGTAACTTGAAAACGGACAAAGATAATAATATAGGGTTTTCATAATCATATATTGGCCGTCACTGGCAATATATAGGGTTTATCAGATCTGACCCCTGGGGTCATCCCCACCCCCCAGGAATTTGAAATTACCATATATCTCAGAAACTGTTATTATCATGACCCCTAAACCATATATATTCATGTTTCTGATGTCAAGGGGCATCTAATGTTATGTAGGTCATGGGCCCTGTGGGTGGTCCTGACCCCCTCAAACAGCAAGTCCCTTAATATCTTCAAAACAGTTGAGATCCCCACCCTTAAACCATATATATTCTTGTTCCTTGTGTCATGGGCCATCAAACGGTATGTAGGTCATGGACCCCGGGGTGGTCATGACCCTCCTTGAACAGGAAGTGCACGAATATCTCGAAAACGGTTGAGATCCCTACCCCTTAACCATATATATTCTTGATCCTTAAAGGGCATCAAAATGTATGTACCGGTAGGTAATGGGGCTCAGGGTTAAATTTAATTTTTCAAAACCGTAACGCACATCTATGGAACAGTCCCTATCATATCCCAAGATATGATGTGTCTATCCATTAAATCATAAGAGGAGTTCTGGGATCTATGGGTTTTTTTTTGAGTGATAAACGTCAATTTTCTGCTACTATTTGACTCCCTGGATGAAATTTAGATTTTTAAAATCTTATTGCACATCTATAGGACAGCCCCAATTATATCGATGACGTAGCTACCCCAAAAGTTGTAAGAGGAGTTCTGGCATGGGAACCATACTTTTTCTGCAAAAAAACGTCATTTTTTGTTGCCCACTGATCCCCTTAATAAAAAAAAAATTCTGGAACCTGATCACACTTCAAGATGACACCCCCAATCATATTGTAGAAGATCATTTGGCTACTGATAAAAAAAATGACGTTTTTGAAACCAGTTTTTTTGTAAAAAAAAAAAAGTCATTTTTTAGCAATTAATTGACCCTCAGGACAAAATTGAAAATTCCGAAACCTTATTGCGCATCTATAGGATACCCTAAAACATATTCCAAGAGATGATTTGTCTACTGTTGAAAATGTAGGAGGAGTTCGAGGAAGAAGGTTTTTTGTGAAAAAACATCATTTTTTACCAATTATTTGACCCCCAGGACTACCAGAGAATTTTTGAAACCTTTTTACAAAACAACATGATACCCCAAATCAAACTCCAAGAGTTGAGTTTGCTGGTTTATAAGATGTAAGAGCAGTTTGAGAAAGTAAAACGTGACAGACGGACGGACGGACGGAACAGAGTAACAACAATATACCCGAACTTTCTTTAGAAAGTGCGGGTATAATAAAAATCAAAACAAAACCCAAAACATTAGACAAACGTATCATTGTTTTAAAATGATAACAATATAGAGTTATCAATCAGCCTAGTGTATTTACTATTTATCACATTAATCCAAATGTAAACCCATTGAAAAATTGGTTTACTATAATGCTAGTTATTGCGTCAAACAAACACTTTGGGACAGGGTCTTAAAACGTTTTATATCCTAAAACTAATAAGAAATTACTTTATATCCTAGATCATGGATCATAAAAATGTTCAGAATCACTAAGTAAGCCTTATCAACACAAAAAATCCCCTTCCTTATTAACAAATGTTAATGAAAATTGGCATAAACATAAAATTAATAAATAAAGTCTTAACAAATGATTGAGCAAAGTTATATTAAAATATAATATATAGTTTTTTTACGACGGTACATAAACAAGTCTGTGGTCGGGGTACCCGGCGCAGTCCCAAACTCGGAATTTAAAAAACTTTAACATCTACATTTAAGATTGTGGTAGATCTACAATTAATGATAAAAAAATCAAATTATGTACCCTTACCAAAGTAAAATTATTGCTGCAACAATGCCGCAATATTGCGGCTATATTGCAGCAACACATTTTTGTTACCAGAAACCAGATTTTGAGACTAGTGAAATGTTGCCGCTAGCTGCAACAACTTCTGGTAACATTTTGGCAATACTGCTGGAGTGTTGCCGCTAGCGGCAATAACTTCTGGCAACATTCTGGCAATACTATTAGAGTTATTTCTGTAAAAAATTATATTAACATGCACCTAGAATATTGCCACTAGCTGCAACGACTTCTGGTAATGTTCTGGCTACACTCAGTATCATACTGCCAGAAATAATTTTCTGGTAACATCTACATGACATTGTATTTGATCATTTAAATCATGAACTAATTTATACATAATATATATGATTCGATCTGGCAATACTGCTAGGCATCATATTTGATTTCTGCTTTAATTATAATTTAAGGATCGAGAAGCCGAGCAGTGGAGGGGGGGTTAAAAAATTGTCAATTATTTAGATATGATTTCAGTTATATAAACACCTCAAAATTTGCCAGAAGTTTACCACACACTTTTCTTTTTCCTCTGATTTATTATGCTTACTGAACTTGCAAAAGCTTTAGCAGAATTTAGACTTATAAAATTTTACACATTCAGCACAAGTCTTAAACTGTCAATTATAATTGCATGAATTGCATTTGTATACATATCCCCCCCCAAAAAAATAATAATAAGTCGAAAAAATTTAATCTAATAAATATTTTATGATTAAAGTCTTATTCTAAGAAAGTCTCAATTAAAAAAATCCAGTGATATTCCCTTCAATCGCATATAACTGTTATGCATGGTTACGATGACTGCATGTTTGAATCACCCCCCCCCCCCCCCAACTCATGTTTTACGTGAATACCGACCTGTCTGTTCTTTTGTAACGGTATATTCTTTTTTATTAAGTTAAAATATCAGTCTACTTAGATTTGAGTATCTAAGCTGCTCGATGCATGTTGAATATTAAGAATTTTCGTATGCTGTTTGTTTGCACTTTTACTTTCGTTTCAATAGAACAGCACAAATTTAATCACGACAATGGTCAATACATAGCCAATCTGTACAATTATTATTTACATCTGCACATTTTCAATGTTTCCAAACATTACAAAGCTTTTTCCTAATTTAAAATCACAGCCTACCATTTCATCCACCCAATCTGGAAATCCACAAGAACAACAACAATGAATTGTTAAAATCTTATGTTTTAAAACTGTAATGTCAGGAGTTTGTGATGAATTTTGCGGAAATTGCGTAAATAAACCATTTTCTAAACATTCTACAAGATGGTTTCTCATACTTTCTTATTTGAAAGAGGTTTTAGTTTGAAATGAATTATCGGGATTAAAACAAAATTCTGCAAGGTTAGCAATTGCAAATAATCCACAATCATAGCCAGTTTCTTGTTGTTGAGAATCTAAAATCTTAATTAATAGGAATAGAAGTTTTATATTACGCCCATAAATAAGAGAGAGTTGAATTTCAAGAGATGGAGTGTTTACTGTTTGGTTCTTGCTTTTGCTAAGACTATCTAAAACACAAATTTCGTTATTGTTATTTTGAAAAGATGTTACCCAATGACTTCTACCCGTATGATGTATCTGAACTGAAGGTGGTTGAGTATGTTCAAATTTTTTTATCGCATTTCCATAATTTAGTTGTCAATTTAGCCAAACACGTCTGTGATAAATTTGAATTTATATCAATACCTTTTAAATTTGTTTCGCTAGTTTCGGGAACTAACTAAACCTTGTACATACACTAAATTTCGTTACCCTGAGCACCATTTTTTGTAACCAAAATTTAAAATCCAGCTTTAAATGATTCCAACAGAATAAATTCACACTATTTCGCAACAACTTACTAATAGTATTGGAAACAGCCTTTTCCCTATCTGTAACAATGTGCAATTTTTTTTTAGAAAAAAAGTTTTGGTATTTTCTCAATATAATATTCAAATAAACGTTTTATATTTACGCTCATGGATTAAAAAAGCTAGAGGTATACTTGGTCTGTTCTAAAAAAGAATGTGTCTAAAAATCAATGGAGTTACATAAAAATCACCTAGATTAATAATTATTTATTTATTAATTATCCTTCAATTTTATATATCACAGCTTCCATGGACAAGCTGCTTCTATGTATTTAGCTCTTGTACATTCTTACTCACTTTGATGTAAACAATTAAAATCATCATCCGATCCTAATTATCACGGCTTACACGGACAAGCAGTTTTTATATATAATTATATAGATAGTTTTGATACATTCTAATTCACTTCAATGTAAACTATTAAATCAGCATCACGGCTTACATGGACAAACAGCTTTTAATTCAATTTTAGCTTTGGTACTGTTCTACTTACTGTGATAAAAGCATCGTTGATATTTATTTTCAATAAATAATATAAAAACCTTTAAAATAAAAAAATAAATAACCAATAACAATTTCCTTATCTTAATTTTGCGTATATCATGTGTTTTTTTTTAAATGATGTTTAAAAATGCAGATGTAAGATAATGTACGTATACGAGTTCATGTAGTACATATATGTTTGTATTACAGGTGTTGTTCACACCTTCCTGTAGTACGGCTTCCTTAACCTGAGCGATACCTGAGCGCATAAATAAAATTTGTAAATTTTCAGTGTAAAATTCTCATTCCGGTCAAGGTTTTGAGCATTTAAATCTAGTTTAATATAAAAAAAACTATATATTATCTGAAAGGTGTATACCTAAGGATGACAAAAATCTTGACCGAATGGAAATATAATCAATGGTTTTTATGATACAGGAGGTTATTTGGAGATGACTGCACGATTACAGCATTCTTTTTTAACGAAAATTTTCCATTCCGGTCAAGGTTTTGCATACTAAATCTTAAGATATCGATTCAGTTTTTACACATTTTATAGGCCTAATCGTTGTGATAAAAAAATCGTTTCCGAATGAAAAAATATTAAATACTTTTTGAGATATTAGATGTTTAATGAAGTCGACTTCGTCATTCCGGCAGCTGATTTTTGCGACCATAGCTCATTCCGGTCAAGGTTTTATGTATCAAACATGTACCTATCAAAGATTTTTTTAAATATTTCGATAGCCCTCTATCCACAGATTAAAAAACTGAAAACCGAATGGTGATAGCTTATACCTAACGCAAGTTATTGACCTTTTTATACATGTCACTACGTCTATTCCGTCGCCATTCCGGCGAATAGACCTGCCCGTTAAGTTACGCGCGCGCTGATTGGTCGATCAAATCGCTAACCGCCAATTTTCACATTCGAAGCTGCCATGTTGTCTGCCATCGAGCCTCCTGCTGGCTGCCATCACTGGAGATAGTGAAATGAATGAAATACGAGAATTATCTGTGAACAAGGTTAAAAAATACACTGTCAATGGAGTGTTTATCTGTAAAAAAAAATCGACGGCTGAACTGAGGACGAATCTGAGTGAACGAATCGAGTGTTGACATCCCCTGCACCATCTGCATGAGCACGTTTTTGAAAAAGTAAGTTTAGCAATAAAAATATATTCATTGAATGGCAGTTTAAACATGTTTGTTAAAAGAATATAAACCGAAAGACTGCGACCTATCATTATATCAATGGGTTTAACACTGTTAAAGAACAATGCGCGGATCTAGAATTTTATTGGGGGGGGGGGTTCGACGGTTCTTTGAGTTTGCCAGGGGAAAGGGGTCCGAGGCATATTTTTGGTAATTTTATAATGTAATTTAAAGAAATTTGAAGGGGGAGGGGGTCTGGACCTGACCCCCCTTGAAACTGCTTAAAATCTGAAAACAATTTCCAATGTGCTAATATGAAATCCATTTATCTTCCCAGTAGGTCTGCCCTGGGTTACATAGACCTGAAGAAAACCATGAAAAAAGCTGTCACCTTACTGATTAAATGAATGTTGGAACTGGCAACCAAACATGAATGATGACGTAATTTGTTTAAGATTATGGAGAGGAACATATACACAACAGTGCTGAATTCCAATGTGGATATTGTTGTGAATTCCAATGTGGATATTGTTGTAATATTCTGATAGCTGTTTTTGTGATTGTTTATGTGTGAAATCAGAATGCCCACGATGCTGTCCAAAAAAAGACAGTTGGATTGCCTAGGACGAATGCCTTGATCAGTCGTAATACAGCAAGTGGTTGTGCAGGACTTGTGAACTATATGGTTTGAGCTTTGCTTACGGTCCATATCCGTCTGTGCGCGTTGTGTCAATCCGTCTGTGCGCGTTGTGTCAATCAAACTACAATACATGTTATTCTGCAGCAATAAATTGTCACTGATTGACTGAGTACTTTTAGTCAAGTTTCATCAGGTTTGTTCATCGTATTTGTGTTTATTGTATTTGTATGTGTTAAATTTAAAGATTATTACTGGTGTCCTTTATAAGCATGTTGAAATTCCAGTTTCAGGTCTCTAATATTATACATTATATTTACATTATATTTTTAATTCAATACTTATTTTGTGCATGTTACATTGAAAAATATAATTTTTTTACTTCTGTAATATTGTGTAATCACAAACTGTTTTTTATTTTTTATTTTTGAAAGTCCAAATTTAAAGTAATGCGAAATGTTAGTCTTGTTGTAATCTTTTTGCATCTTTAAAAAAAATAAAACTGTAATGGCAATTAAAGATTTTTTTTTTCATTTTGGTTGTAGATTAATATAATATACATGACTGCTTTACTGTATGCATTTATTATTTATAAATATTGCATATATTGTACCATTGATGCCAGAGCACAGAAAATGCACTGAACCAATATATCTGCAATGTCATTTTTCTTATACAAATGTATTGCCAGAAATGTTTGCTGTAACACTTTTCTGGCAATATTGCTGCAATCTCAAGTATTGCCAAAAAGGTGTTGTCGCAACAATATGTTGCAGCAAAACTTTTGCGGCAACATCTTTCTGGCAATATTGCCGCAATCTCATTTGCATACGAAAAACGCTACTGCAGCAACACTGCCGCAATGTATTGCCAGAAAGGTGTTGTCGCAACAATATGTTGCAGCAAAACTTTTGCGGCAACATCTTTCTGGCAATATTGCCGCAATCTCATTTGCATACGAAAAACGCTACTGCAGCAACATTGCCGCAATGTATTGCCAGAAAGGTGTTGTCGCAACAATATGTTGCAGCAAAACTTTTGCGGCAACATCTTTCTGGCAATATTGCCGCAATCTCATTTGCATACGAAAAACGCTACTGCAGCAACATTGCCGCAATGTATTGCCGGAATGTTGCTGCAGTATTGCTGCAATAATGCCAGAATGTGTTGCCAGAAGGTCCATATTTTGGTAAGGGTATGTTTATTTTACTATTCATTGAGGCAAACCTTTATGCGTTTCACTACTGGTTGATTTGAAAAACAACGGAGAGCTTAAAAATATGTACCAAACAACAGAAATCTGACTGCGACTGTAAATAAAATTTTGATGTGAAGGCAGCGCATCGAAAATACATCAAATTGGTGGGAATCTCGGAAAAGACCTTTCCTGGTCAAGAAATTGCTTTAAAAAACTACACGATGGAAATGGGTCGAAAGCTTTTCGTAGGGTTTATTTACTGATTATTTAACTAGAATTAATAAAAATAAATATCAAGTACTTTTTACATACAAACTTATTTCAACATTTCTAATATATATATATATATATATATATATATATATATATATATATATATATATATATATATATATATATATATATATATATAGAATGAATGTAAGAAACGTTTCACTGTAAGTTGAATTTTGGGAAGAAAAAATAAAAAATCTTGCAGTTGTAACTATTGAAACAAGCATTCTGAGAGTATTGCATAAGCAATACACGTCCCCTACCGGTTTGTATTATTCTATGAAAGCTTCCAAGCACACAACTATTTCAGAGCTGTTGTAAACGAGATGTCATGCTTTAATCAGAGAAAAGAACAGAGGAAATTAAAACTATATAGTTGATATAGAAATTAAATACAAAATAGGTAAAATAATACTCTTTACTTCATTTCCTGTAATTTCGCCAGGTCTATTATGTATTCGCTGGTATAAATTTGTGAAAACAATGCACTATTATGCACAATATCATTTCTTACCGTCTTCTGTACCCCGAATCAAACCAAACAGTTAAACAGCCCAACCCGACAACGAACCCGATGTAATAATACAAAAAAACCCTGCCGATTAAATTTACAACACAATGCTTGACACTTTTTTACAGAATTTATTTGTTTATTAGAAATGATAAAAGGAATGGTACAAGTAACGCACGATATTATTACTGACTACATAATGGCCTCGTTTATTCAATACACACCAAACCCGATAACGAACCCGAACATTAAAAAATTGGAATATAAAAAATTTATTTTCTCGAAAATATGTCAATCAGACGCTACAAAAGTGTAAGCTTGATCTGTAGTTTGACATTTTGAAGCTGTTCAGCAAGTTTCATATTATTCCTCGAATGCATAAAGAAAAAAAGTGTGGACAACTGAAGTGGGACAGACAGACGGACGGACGGACGGACAGACGGACTAACGGACGCAGAGGAAAGCTATAGTCCCCTCTGGTGAAACCGGTAGGGGACTAATAAAAAGAAAAGATGAAAAATAAGAACAGTTCATGTTTTCTGTTCGTATATGGTTTTTAAAACACAGAAGCGAGAAGAAATGTTAAAATGTCGTTGCAATATCATCGTTTTATAATGCTAAATGATGGGCAATAATATATAAACATAAAAGACCCAAATACAATATAAATCATCTTTGTATCTGGAACTTTTTAAATGGTATTTGAATCCTTTGGGTCATAGTATTTTCCCCAATTACATTTTATTTACCTAGCTTCGTGAACTACCTATGAAGATAGAAATGAGTTTTTAATCCAAAGATCCTTTTGCTAAAATCAATTAAAACATATTGATTATGTACTGAACTAGTACATTAAATGTAGTTATATTTGAAAACACGATGTCACAGGCCTTGGCGGTCACCTGAGTACCATAATACGTAGACTGAAATGTCAGGGGGTGTCATATTTGCATTTAAGGATTCCAATGGGAATATAAACCCTTATTCAAAACTTCTCTGACTGTTACCCCTGCCATTTATAATTTTATATTTTAGAAGCATTTATGCATCGGAGTTTGAGAGAAAACATCTGATTACCAAAACCCTTGCGTCGAAGGCCAAATATTGTAAACATATGGTGATATGCATTAAATGGTCGTTCTTTATGATAATCACAATTTCATTTAAAAGAGATACAAGCATACAGTGCACAGTAAATTACAGTAGATTTCCTAAAATAACTACAGATAACGCCAATATTCGAATGTCTTAATTGACCTAAAATAATATATTTTTACCAAATAGCCTCATTGTTAAACTTCTCCAAATAAAACAAATAAAATTCCTCAAATCCTGCCCCATGGGTAGTAAATCTGATTTTTGAAATAGAAGAAATTATGAACATAATAACAATGCATTTAAATGATCTCAAACGACAGTAAAAGTACAGAAAAATACAGTGCAATTAAAATTTTAATAAGTTTTACAATGTTGCCGTGTTGGTCCTACCTAAAGGGCCTGAACCCCTGACCAAGGGGCCAAATTTAGCAAATACGGTGTTATAATACATGTTCACTATATCGCCATATTGGCCCGCCCTAGAGCCTATACCCCTGACGCAGGGGTTATCAATTTCACAATCTTGGTAGAGGGCTTCATAACCAGGCATTTAGATTTTCTCAAATCATGATGTATAATGGAGTAGAGAAGATGTTCTAAGATCTATAAGGCATTCACTAACAATCAAATTGGCACTGTCTTAGAGCATTTCACTATCAGTCATATTGGCACGGTCTTAGGGCATTTTACTAACAATCAAATTGGCACCGCCTTATGGCCTGTCCTCCTGATAGAGAGGCCGTAAATTAAAGATTTTTGGTAGACGTGTTCACGGACAGCGTAACCAAGCATTTCGATGGGGTTTTTTTTCCAGTCATACAATGTATATATATGGGGATAAAGCAGATTTCCTATGATTTGAAACGTGTTCATTATATGACCATACTGCAATAACCCTAGGGCCCGAACCACAGAACAAGAGGCTATGAACGTAAAAATTTTGTTGGAAGCCTTCATGGACATCACAACCATGCAGGTTTTTCACATGTTTGGAAGAGAGAAAAGATTTGAAAATTTGAGGGTTTTTTTCATATTTGGCTCCGGCTATAAAGCCCCAGGGTTGGTAAAGTCATGACTTTCACAATTTGGATTCCTTTAATCATAGAAATGCTTCGGGCCAATAAGTAGTAACAATTGGTCATGCAGTTTTCAGGAAGAAGTTTAAAATACAATTGATCAACTAAGTGATACTACTAAATAGAGGATTGTATATAGGTAGTGCTATCTTATGGTGATCAAACTGTCGGAAACATTCCACCAGTTTAATCAAATCTAATATTCGTTGTGTTTCAAATATTTTTGTCAGTTTATTTTGTAAAACATTTGGATGTTTCTTTCTAAGATACTGTCTTATTTTCATCTTACCATCAACAATCTGAAGAGTGCTATAAGGTTCGACATATGTATCTGAAAGAAAAAAAAAATTGTATAGGAACTTTATCGGATCTTTAATACTTGAAAAAAATATCATAGACTAATTTAGTATAAAACCATACTGAGGAATTTTGTCTTTGCATTTTGGAGGCATTTTTAGGCCCTATCAAAATTAGCGCACGAATAGAAACGACTAAATATTAGTGCGATCAAAAATTTAGATTTGGATCGGAAAATATTGCTAAAATAGAAAAATAAAAAAAGTACCCATCTTGACCGACCGTTGTATGATGCAAAAATATTCAATCCTTTGATATATTTTCAGGTATTGTTGCATAATGAAAGCAGGTCTTGTAAGGTAATACGATAGGGTCGGACGAGTGATTAGGTAATCGGACAATGAACATGAGCCAATGCGATTAGACGTACTGCGCAAGTGCAATTAGACGTTCAATGGTATGAGTGCTCGTGCGAGTCCTTCTTCAGTAGATGAAGTTGAATACGAGAGAAGATGCCACACAAAAAGATGACAAAAAACCAGCCAAAGACAAGGTGATAAACCGTAGAAGGAATATCGAGAAGCAAGAGGAGGTCCAAGACCTGCCTGGTTAATCGGGCAATGATAGTAAAACGTAGTACGATAATGACATGAGAATTACATAGAATTATTTGTAAAACTTCTTTTACAATCGTCACACTAGCACTTAAAACACTTTGCGATCGAAATGATTTTGGCTTCGCACGAGATACGTTACTCGAGCTTACGCATTCTCAGCATGCATTATTGTTGTTGTATCAAGTATCTTCAAAATAGTGGCCATGCACGATTCTTAAAGGTCATAAGATAAATCACAGCTGTTTAAGTGTGTGTTGTACGATCATGAGACTGTTAATTTACCTGTCTGATGTAATCCTGCAACTTTTCACTATCATTGCAAGATTAAGCGATTTTTAGTTTCCATGATTTGTCACCAGTATATACTGGATACAGGGTAATTTTCGCCCCATGATATTTTCGCTTCTACTAACGGTTTTACCTCGTTTTAATTCGCCCCAGCAATGTTGTCATAGACGAGAGAAAATGTGAGACACTGGAAATTGCTTAATCGTCTTAATTCGCAGACTAATACAAGGAGCGAAATGATTGAAAATAAAACGGAACGAATAGTTCACTTTTACAGTATACACTGTGTAAGTATGTTTGAATCTTTGATGGTTTTCACCTATTCTGTTTCGTCCTAAGATGGTTCTCACTTCGATGTTTCTCACTGCCTCGGAGCAAAACATCTCGCTGTATTTAAATATCAATCCTGTGAAATTAATTATCACCAATTTTAGGATTAAAATTCTTTTATATATATATATTGAAACAGTGTTTGCTTTAAACATGAACCGCCGGGATAACAATCGTCGGAACCGACGGGTTTCCCGTTAGTTCCGACAATGCAGGATAGCGTGCTTGGTTCTTTAGGATGTTTATTTTAATCCATTTTATGAAGCCATAGCAGCCATATATATGCATGTCGTTTTATTAGGTTTATAATAAGAGGATGTAAATTGTGTTGTGATAACAATTATAGCCTGTTATTTACTTGAGATTTACCTGTATTTTGATTATGAAAAATTAGGGAGTGTTAATGTTATTATATATAATTGGCATGGTGTAGCTTATTTAATTACATAAAGTATCTGCTTAAACTTTACCCCTGTGCTTCAACCATTTAACCACGATTTTATTCTTATGGTAAAGTGGGGTTTAATATTATTTCTCTCTATATATATTTATTAATTATGACTCATTATCAAATATAAATAAAATGTTTAAACTCGTACATTTCTTCTAAATATGGTAAAGTTTGCATTTCCTTCCACCCAGTAAAAAGAAAAGTAACACATGTACAAAATGCGCCAACGTTAATATTTGGTTTGCCATATCTAGCTTTGCCTTAGCCTGTCGGAAACGGAAAGTTACTATTGAAAGTACTATTTTGTATAAATTATTATCATCAAAATATGCATTAATGCATTCATTGTTTTCTCTAACAATCATTTCATTAAAAAGTGTAAACGTTGTCCAAAATGCTAACTTACTTATATGTAATAGCTATTACTGTGCAGCTAACATCCCGGACCTAAATGTCCAGGGGCCCGTTTCACGAAGATTTTCTAAGATGTTTCCTAAGATAGAACTTAAGATATGCCTAAGCTATAACTTAGGAAGTTCCTAAGATTTGTTATAGCTGTATCATAAAACTTTCTTAGCGTAACGCAGTTGACTAAATCTATCTTAAGATACATTTTAAGCCAATTTTAATTCATTTCGTTAATTCCTAACTTATATCGATAATGTAAATTATTTTCAATATGGCATGGGTGTAAACTTTCTGAGTAAACGTAAAAACATATTCACCTAGAAACAAATTAGAAACAAGATGCCCATGGGCCATATCGCTCACCTGAGGAACAATAGGTATGATAAAATCAGCTTAATGGAGTCATAATACAAACTATCTGGACAATGTACAACAATACATGTAGAACCTTTAAAAATAAAATCCATTTTTTCCCCTGTATATTCTTATGTTTATAATCATTAGTCCCTTTTCTAACAGGATGATTTTATAGTCATATCACATGTTGAGTATTGCAGTTCTCAAAAAGATCCTTAACAATTGTTTATATATGGGATATAAAGCTACATCGAACTCTGAACCTTCTTGTGACGCAGAAGAATTGTTCTGGGGCCAAAGTCTTAACAATTATAAAGAATCATCTGGCTGATTAGTTTCTGAGAAGAGAATTTTTAGAGATTTACTCTATATATTCCTTTCATAAACTTTCACCCTCCCCCACCAATGTGGTTCCACCTTAACCCCCGGGGGTCATGATTTTCACAATTTTGAATCTACACTACCTAAGGATGTTTCCACACAAGTTTCAGCTATCCTGGCTGATTAGTTTCTGAGAAGAAGATTTTTAAAGATTTGATCTATATATTCCTATGTAAAACTTTAACACCCCCTATGGTGGCCCCACCCTACCCCCAGGGGTCATGATTTTCACAACTTTGAATATACACTACCTGAGGATGCTTCCACACAAGTTTCAGCTTTCTAGGCAGATTAGTTTTTGAGAAGAGGATTTTAAAAATTTACTCTATAATTTGACCCCCATTGTGGCCCCACCCTACCCCCGGTAGTCATGATTTTCATAACTTTGAATCTACACTACCTGAGGATGCTGCCACACAAGTGTCAGCTTTCCTGGCTGATTAGTTTCTGAGAAGAGTATTTTTAAAGATTTACTCTATATATTCCTATGTAAAACTTCGACCCCGATTGTGGCCCCACCCAACCATCGGGGGTCAGGATTTTCACAACTTTGAATCTACACTACCTGAGGATGCTTCCACACAAGTTTCAGCTTTCCTGGCGGATTATTTTCTGAGAAGATTTTTAAAGATTTACTCTATATATTCCTATGTAAAACTTCGACCCCCCATTGTGGCCCCACCCTACCCCCGGGGGTAATGATTTTCACAACTTTGAATTTACACTACCTAAGGATGCTTCCACACAAGTTTAAACTTTCCTGGCTGATTATTTTCTGAGAAGAAGATTTTAAAAGATTTACTCTATGTATTCCTAAGTAAAACTTCAAGCCCCCATTGTGGCCCCATCCTACCCCCGGTAGTCATGATTTTCACAACGTGGAATCTACACTTTTTGAGGATGCTTCCACACAAGTTTCAGCTTTCCTGGCTGATTAGTTTCTGAGGAGAAGATTTTTAAAGATTTACTCTATATATTTCTATGTAAAACTTCGACCCCCCATTGGGGCCCCACCCTACCCCTGGGGGTCATGAATTTCACAACTTTCTATGTTTCATTAATATCTAATTATCTCCCCTTGAAAACGGGTGTGGCCCTTAATTTTCACAACTTTGAATCCCCTTTGCCTAAGGATGATTTGTGTAAAGTTTGGTTGAAATTGGCCTAGTAGTTCTTGAGAAGATGTTGAAAATGTGAAAAGTTTACGGACAGACGGACGACAGACAAAATGTGATCAGAATAGCTCACTTGAGCTTTCAACTCAGGTGAGCTAAAAAAAAAAGTTAAAACGTGTAAATAGAGTGCAAAAAGTGTAGTGCCTATGTGCATGTCCTGAAATTATGTATAATATTTTACCTTCACATGCATACACCAGTACATAAAAATAACGTAATATACCCATTATATTCTTTGAAAACGGTATTTTTTTAATTTGAGAGATCGCAGTATACGGTGTATTTCAAAATGGAATATACAATACTCACATGCAGTGACAAGTAAGATTTAGAATGGAAAAGTGTGGAACTTTTAAACTAAGTTTAATGTAACGCGTGTTTTCTTGTAATGGTTGATATAAGAATGGTGGTTTTTTTACTAAAGGAAACATCGCAAATAAATGCATCTTGGTTGATAGAGCAAGCGAGGATAAAATACAACAATTTCTTAATGAAACAGCAATTCCATGGCTGATTTAACGTCGACATACCTAAATCACTTGCCGGTCACTCCTACCTCTACCAACAAAAACTGAAATAAAGAACCCCTCACCCCACCGCAATGAAAACACCTCAAATTTCTTTCGTAAAAGAAAAGCTTATTTGGTGGAGGAATAGGACAAATCATCCAGTCATTCTGTAATTGAGTTGTACTTAGTATTTCTGTTTTTATCAAACTGCTTAAGATATCAGTGATTCTCGGGAATGACTAATTGCATCAGTGCACTAGCTATAACAATACCCGTTACCAACCTCCGCGTGCGACCAGATAATCTATAAAAAAAATGTTAAAATGAAAAGACTACACAAGAAATGTTAATTGAAGAAATATGTGTATATTTTGATAGTTCTAAAGTTTTCAGTTAAAAAGTAAAGTGAACAAGATTAATGATTTGTGTATTCTTGTATTTTTGTTCATCTTTAAAGGGACTTGGACACGATTTGACTTAAAATTTTCAAATTTTGTTTTTCCATTTTCAATGTTTATACTGATAAATATAGAAGTTTATAATACTATGTCAAAATTTGAAACTCAAATATCAAGTTATAAGCAAGATACAGAGTTCATAATTCTTTGTTTTGTAAACAAAGCTCGAAGATAGTCATTTTTACATACGTGTTGTATTGGTGTAAGTTTCAATCAAATGTATCTTTCTTTTGTTGATAATACCGAGCGAAGCGAGGATTAATGGTAACACGTATATACAAGAAATCATATTGACGCAAGCGTCAAATGGGTCGCAAAAAATATAATTGTATGAATCATTGATTGTTTACATAAAAACACACCACAAAGAAGAAAATAAGAGTTGGTTGTACTAATTTTTATGGTAAATTTAATTTACTTTCAGCAACTTGTTTTGAAGTTAGTTTAAGAAATATTTTATTCAAAAATATACATATAAGTATATAAATGAATCTGGATTGAACAGCAGGCAATACTAGCCTATATTAGTTCTCTCCATCTGAGATTGAAGTTTAACATTTTACTATTATCATAAAGAATCGATTTCGTTACTGTAAGCATTTCTAACGGAAATTCTATGATCATTGCCATAGTATGAAGTAATGGAGAACACACTGCATGATTTGTACATTACTCTAATACAAAGTTCAACTCATCATTTTCCTCTTGCAGATTATGAATTTCAAACGGTTAACCATTTTAAGTTTTTTGTTGTTGCATAGTATTGAATGAAAACTTAATGCATTAGTTTAATATATGATTTCAAGGGACCTCATAATAAAATAAAAATGGATTAGTTCAAATTTTCCAGTCAATTCAAATTTTCATTTCTGTCATATTCTTGCGTAAATAATTGATATAAAAATAAATGTCATTTCATGATATTTTCTACCACATTTTACATGGAAATATAATAAATACACACGCAAAGTCATTTTATTTGACACGGCACATAGAAATTCAAATATATCATTTATATAAACTTTAATGACATTCAGGTCTTTAGTATTTCAGGTCTTTAGTATGTCCCGCATACCGATCCTGACGCATTGTTTTGAAAAGAATGAAAAACTCCGAAATTTTCCGAATACATTATAGTCTCAATAAAAACGCGCCAAATACGACAATCTACTAAATATGACCTACTTTTCATTTACGAGTAAAACCAAAAATATGTGATATTTTCTAAAAGGCATAAAACATATTTCTACATGCAAATTTACTTTTAATTCATAAAATAAGCATATTATTAATTCTATTAAAGAAGAACTATCCTGCAGAAACGCAGTAACAATATTTAAATGTGTATCAAATAACGGACCGCCTTCCGGCGGCCCGTAATAAGAAAATCAGTGAAAAATGAAAGTTCAATCAGGGGTACTAAGACCAAAAAAAATTTCTTCCAGCCCTGGGCGCCGCCATATTGGCAGCCATTTTGTTTTTAAAAAGTTAGTTCGATCATTGATTGACTAGCACTTATCGATGTTTATTGCCCCTAAATTCGATTAAATAAGTTCCAGTGTTTCAATAGAAGGTAATTTGAATTAAAAGAAATTAAAAAGGAAACCAGATAAGTTTCAATAGCGCTTCAATTAAGAAACACGACTTGTTCTATGTATGTCTTATCAAAATATCAGATGGAAAATAAAAACATTAACGTAAAGGAACTGATCTTTTTGATACTGAATAAAGTATTCAATTTTATTACATTGGCATTCATATGAATTAAATTGATGAACAATAAAAGAAGAAATTAAAAAAAATTCGGAATCACGTAACTCTCTTCGGCTATTTCCGAAGACAAAACTTGAACGTTTTACGTCTGAAATATGACGTCATAATGTAGACTGAGCACGCGACGTTTAGTTTAACTTTGACAAATGATTTGAGTAGGCAACCACGCTGGCGGATCGTACTTTTTGCGTTTTAAATAGATTTTTATCTGCACTGTGTTAAATCTGCGCTCGGTCCAACGGTCACACCGTTTACATATTAGTATTTATGAAGATATTGAATTAGTTTAAATTGTTTTTTATATGTCATTTTGTCTAAGAAATGGTAAAATTCTACATTACATTTTTTGTAAACAACTATAAGACTCGAGCTTTGTTTACATAACTATCAATTCTTACCTCTGTATCTCGCTTGTAACTTGACTTTAACATTTAATATTTTGGTCAATCATTTAAAATGCTCCGGTAAACTATTTTATACATAAAAAATAAAAATAAAATTTTTGATCTCAAATCGTGTCCAAGTCCCTTTAATGTGCATGTAATTCATTTCAATACAAAATATACAGTCGCCATATTGAATTTGTTCCTAAGACATCGATTTACCTGTCTTAAAGTTAAGACATAACTAAGGAATTTCATAAGATAAGACAAGAATAGTTAAACGGATAAGTAATGAACTTAGGAAAAAGTTCTTTCCTAAGATATAACTTAGTCCTAAGTATGCTTTGTGAAACGGGCCCCATTCTTTTTTATGTGTATTCCAAACCATAATTGTGCGGTAGTAGATCAGTTAAAAGTCAAGTGTTGTTTAATTGCAGTTAACATAATCAACATTTGCAGTTGACGACAAGCAAAATGCTGACAAGCCTATTTTAAAATCAAAATAAAACACAAACGGGTTTTGGATCCTTTACTTCAAATCTACATGCATACGTTTCATACACCATTCATATTTACGCATGTAATCGATGCGAAACATTGCGGTGCGAACCATCTCGGGACGAATCAGAATAGGTACAAAACATGTTTAGATGCGAAACATCCCGTTAAAACTTGTTTAAGGCCACAAATGATCCTAATTTTGGTGGTTGCTTTTCTCATCTTCCTGGGCGGTATCTTCTCTTGCATTCAACTATGTCAACTGACGAGTGTCCGTAAGGGCGGAATATACATGTGTATCCCCTCTGACTCGTACGAGCAGTCCTACAGTAAAACACGAGCGTCGCTCATCCGGTCGCATTGGCGCACGATCAATCGTCCGATCATCTGGTTTTACGTGCTATCCTATCGCAGTATCTTACAACACAAGCTTTAATTGTACAACAGTCGCATATAGACTCAAAATAAATCGCAAGATTTAATGGCTTTACAACGCACGAAGGTCGCTCTGAATCGTGCGAGTTTCATACTTTTACTTTTTCCTATGCATTTATTTTGATAACAATTTATGAACCATATCAAATGTTCATGAATGTTTTGTCGCTTCTGTTCGTGCGCAAATTGTGAAAGGGGATGAAAGCAACAGTTTTATAGTTGCAAAACAAAGGCAGAGACAGCTGCCATTCATCAAATTACCTTTTAAAAATAGTGTATTACACTTGCAAGTACACAAAACATCGTAGGACTTTCTTACAATGTACTCATGTTCGCACGTTGTAATTAAAAAAAAACGTGGATCGCATTCGGTCACTTATGATCTGATGATGAATAGTGTTAATGTCCATTATTTTGAAGAGACTTGATGCAACCACTAAAACGCATGCAACGAATGCAAGACATCAAGAAACGTAAACAAAAGCTCGTGCAAAACTAAATCATCCTGATCCCAAACAAAAACACGCAGCAAAACTTCCTTTCAAAATGCACTGCAAGAATATATTAAGGTGGCTTATCATTGATCATGTCTACTGTTTCAAAATTATCGCTATTATGTGAAAAACTGACATCTCTCTAGAGTTTAAGAATGCAATATGCATGCCTAAAGAAGCAGTGCGTTTTCTAAGTATGCTAGTACTCTAGGAGCGAATGGAAGTTTCTTTGCCAATTTTAAAATTATGGGCATATTTTGTCAGTATGCTATAATGCTTATAAAAGAAACATTTCAGAAATGCGGGAAAGGTTTTTATCGGCCCTACTCGTTCTAGTCATCTAAAACTTTCTGCACAAGTTGTACTATCTAAGAAATACTAAGACGTATAATTGCAAAATAATATAATGACCGCAAAAGACAGAATTGTCATATATGATTTAAAAGTATAGTCATGGCAATCTATTTAAGTTAAACACGATTATTCTTTTATATATCACGCAATTATCAGTAATTGTAACAAGAATGTTTACACATGAAAAGTTCAGCAGATTTGTACGTTTTAAACGTTAATATTATAGTAAGAAAAAGAATATTTCTTATGCGATATAAACATTTTTAGAGCAATTTGACTAAGCGTTAAAAGTTTTATAAAATACTAACCTCTCGTTTCTAGAAAAGGAATATCTGTATCTTCTTCCTGACTTTCTGTAAAAAATTAAACTAGATTATTAATGTTCGTTGTCAATATATTTGAACCTTTGGATTGCTTCTAGTATAATAGACAGTGTGGTTTCATGATTACTGTTTGTGTTTATTCAGGAGTATTTAACTTATCTTGTTTTAAATTGACAATTATACAACAATGTAGATGCAATTTAGCAGAAATTTTAACTTATCTTATAATCATGTTGACCCCTATATCAGGTGTAAAATTATATAAATATAAAAAACATTACTTGGCAAGGCTGGAAACATTCAATTTATAGCATTTTCACCTGTTACAGTCAAAACGTTTGTAATGGGCGGAAAAATTTACGCGGACGTATAAGAAAACATTGGATTAAAACAGTTACTGTAGTTAAAGGAAGTGCATTTCTAACTTTTTATATAGCAATTGAAAAACGAGTATTAGCAAAGCGATTGAAAAACATTTTATTTCATCAATAAGTATATATAATCAGCAAATATAAATAGATCTTAATTCGGAGATAGGAATTATTTTGGTTGACTGGAGAACTTCAAAAGTAATCCTTATTTGCTAGTTTTAATTATATTGATATGTCCATTGTTTACGTTTTAAATACATTTAGCAAGTAGACGCTAGAGAAATTCTGGACTAGTTCTGGAGATACATGTAGCAAACGGAAACACACCAGGAGAGATTACATGTATACGTATGCAAGGCAAAGCATTGTCCGATGACTTCATTTATAAAACATGTTGTATATTTTATGTTTGGGGGAATAATTTTAATTAATTAAATCGTAACTTGATTTATTTTCCTTTGGGATTGAACCCCGTTTCACCAATGGCCCCACTTGCATTGATTTCAGACTTCCAAAGACTGATTCTCTTGAGTCATCGGACATTCTTTTGTCTTCCCTATGAAGTCTCTCCAGAGTTTGGGTCTTCTCATCGTTGATATTGTATTTATTGATGAAATCCAATCAGTTTACCCTACAACAAGTTAAAAACGCTGAGATGGATTGAAAATACATTTTCTATAACTTCGATTTCAATCCAATGTTTTCTTAGACATCAGTGTCAATTTTCTTCGCCCATTTCATATGTTTTACCGTAACAGGTGAAATAGGCATAAGCTGTAAACTTCCAATCTTCCCAGTTAATGTTCCGCGGTCTTCATCGTTATTTTTTTTTTTCTTGAGAAAATATGGCCCTGACAGGAATTATGCATTTTTTAACAATGATCTTGAACTTGCACAGCTAAACTGGGTCAAATTCGTGCCACAACCTCAGGTCAGAAGCAATTTTTATATGAAGTAAGAACGTCTGGTGTTTCTCCATTAAAAAGAGTATGGGTCGAAATCGTGACAAAACCTCGGGTCAAAAGCAATCTTTGTGTAATGTAAGAACGCTCAATGATTCTCGATAAGAAGCATTTAAAATAAACCAGACACAAATTTTGAACATTCCCTTTCAGTGACCTTTAATTGCCAATATGACGTTTGGTCAAAATCATGACACACCCGCTGTTCATCGGCAATCTTTATGTGGAATAGGAACATCTAATGTTTCTCAATAAGAAAGGTATAGACCGGACATAAATTATGAACTTTTTCTTTCCAATGACTCTGAACTTGCTCACATGACCTTTGGTCAAAAAAGATCCTCAGGTCATTAGCAATTTTTGTTTGAAGTAAGAATTTCCAATGTGTCTCCATGAGAAATATATGGACTGGACACGATTGCACAGACGGACTGACATGGTGATTCCTATATACCCCAAAACTTTCGTAATGAGTGGTATAATAATGTATGAACATTTTGTAGCGTAATGGCGTAGTGATATCGCAACAATGTTTTGTAGTGGCGGAATAATGGCGTGTTGTATTATTGTGTTTTATTTGGCGAAGTGATTTTTCACAACGCTTTTTTGAAGTTTTGCAAACAAACCATATTAAACCAAAGAGACTTAAAATAAAGGAAATACATTACCAACATGATGAATATTTCATCTCAAATCTTTACCTCTATTCCTTGTTTGTTCGGTACTGGAATGGTTTATGCCTGTTAAAAATGTGCAGTTTTAGATATGTAAAATTCTAAAATATACTATGTTAACAAATGTACTTTTATTTGCACAATAAAATAAGATATAAGGTAAAAACCTCAGCAATCATATTACTTGTAGTATTTTCAATTTAATATTTAAGGTATTCGATCCATAACTCCCTACTTCCGGTTAATTTTACAGTGTTGACCGGAAAAAATGTATGCTTGGTGTCGGTAAACTTCGTAAGACAAAAAGAGTTATCGCCCGTGCCAGTAACATTCGAGAAAAATGGCGGCCGCGGAAAGAAAAAGCCGCGATATCCACGGCCGATTTCGTAAGATAATTAGCAAAAATGAGAATGTTTACGTGAAGAACGACCACAATTTCGGAACAGCGCACATGTGTGTAGGTGTGGGATGTCCTCCTATGGCGCCCTGTCCCCTTTATAACAACATTCGCTTGGGTATATATGCCTCGCGGGAAGGATGGAAAGAAGGGAGGCGGATCATGGAACTTGGTGTTTTACTTTCAGAATTAAAGGTGTGTAAAAAGTGTAGATTAGGGCCTGTTCCTTTAACATTCCATAACATTATTGGAGAACTTCAAAAAGGACTTGCTGGCTATTTATACGTTGCGTGTCAAAATCCAGAGTGCGGTCACATAAACATGGTACCATATGGACAGACCCATAGGGTGAAGAAGACGGGGGCACCATGTTTTGTAGTGAATACAAAGCTTGGTACTGGTAAGTATTATTTTTTTCTTCATATTTATTCACCAATCAATGACCCACTAGGGGGATGCACATTTTTTTGGGTAGAAATAAAGATAAGATATATTGTCTAGAAATTCCAGAGTAGTATCAAAGTGTCTCATAGAATGAAAATGTAAATAAAAATATACCACATGTTACAATAATATATGTATGTAAGAATGTATTGTATATACATGTTAATTATTGATTTAATTTTCATTCATTAGCCACTTATTGTTCATGTTCAGCTATGATTGATTATCTAGGAGGAACAGACCGTGTCGATAACCTTCTAGCTGCTCTTAAAATGAAACCTGTGAATGCTAAAAACCTTAAAGTTATGGAGAGGAGAGCAGGACATTTTGTTGAGAAGGTGTCAAAAATGTCAACCGACAAGGCTGCAAAAGAATCTTTCCAGCAGGAGATGGAGTAAGATAATAAAATTAATTTTTCCTCAAATACTACAAAAGAATTAGAATAAAGATTGGTTTTGTGTGTAGTTTACAGTAAAATTCAAAAATACTTTGTTGTATTTTCCTGCACTGGGTTTCTGTACTTGATTATTATTTAATGGACAAATTCTATTTTAGAGATGTAGGCATTGATGGTCAGTTAGGGAGAACATAGGACCAGAAGTGGAAGATGTAGGAGTATCTGTATTACCAGATGCATCACCTCTCACTAGGTATGTGGCTTAAATATTTTTTATTGAATTTTTGAATAAAAGATTATGTATTTTTAAAAAACTTTGGAATGTGTTTATATTTTGCAATCATCAGACTGAGGGGCATTATTTTTTTTATTTAATTTTAGTGAAAAGGTTGCAAGCTTTCAGAAAAGATCCACAGATTTGCCTGATACCCCACAAGCAAGTAATACAAGCACCCATGATGTTGAAAGAGGGGATACAGACAGTTTATCAGCTGTAGTTGATCATCCTTCACAGCATTTTAATACCAGGTAGGTAAAAAGTTTATGATGAAGCTTTTCAAACTGACAATTCTTTTGAATGCTATTTTGATTGCTTATTGTTGTGTGAAAATTGCAATCTCATATTTTTAATCATTTTGTAACATCAAAAATAATGATTCTTTACAGTGCCCCGTTTTACAAGACACAGCACTTCTCAAAGCAAAGTAGTGAGACGTCTAGCAAGTGCAGAACGAAGCTTCGATACCCTTGTAAAACCAGGTCAGGGATGACTTGTGCAGTTGACACTGCATGGCATAAAAGAGGTTTCGATAGCCTTACATGTAAGTCCAGTAGTTACATGTAGCATGAATAATACCCTATAATTTATATAAGATGTGAAATTTATTATAATTTTTTTTTTTAAATAAATTTGTACCGTTTTACAGCACAAACATTCTTCATGTCCAAATCGAAGTATGGAAAGAAAGTTGTCAAAGCTGTGGTTTTACATCGGACCTGTGGTGTATGTAAGTGGTGGAAACGGAGGCGTCCTGGGATGAAAGTACGTCCTCATCGATGCACGAACAACCATTCAGGTAGTGCGAGACTGATGGAGAGTGCAAGTGGTGTTTCGGGAGTGAAGGAACTGAACGAAAGTGGTACACCTGTAGAAATATTGGAGGGAGATGGGGACAATACTATGATCTCAAGACTGAAAACTGAACTTGGTATCAAAATGAAGAAACATCTCGATAAAAACCATGTTGTCAAGAATATTGGAAAACAGTTGTATTGTTTATATAATGACAAAAGTGTAAAGATTAGCAAGACAGTGATCAACCACTTACAGAAATGTTTGAAGTACATATTCACCAAGAATCAGGGAAACAAGAGAGGTCTTGAGGACAATATGAAGGCATTGATACCTCACCAATTCGGGGATCACACCACCTGTAAGCCTGAATTCTGTGGATTTCTTCGTAACCCCAGTGTGAAATACCTTCACAGGAGCTTACCCTACAAGTGTGCTTTGAAAGATGAAAATCTTCGTCATCGCCTAGAAGAAATATTTCAGCCTATTATTGCAAGAGCAGAGCAGTATGCAGAGCTTGGATCAAGTCAACAATGCGAGCATGCAAATAAGGAAGTGACTCTCAGAGCTCCCAAGTCGCACCACTATGGAAATTCAGAATCCTTTGATTTCCGGGTTCATGCCACTGCTGTTTTTGTAAAAGAGGGAAGGTCTTGCATTTCTCAGGTAACTTAAAATCAGCAACCTCCAATTTTTTCACACTAAATTTGTTTCATTTCAAACATTAACAGTTTGTTATTTATTTCAATATTTATTTCATTTTTGTTTTTTATTTGTTCTAAACGTTTAGTTTTTAGTTTCTGTTGTTTTGCATTTCAGGATTATGATATTTCAGAATTGTTGATATTTTGTTGTACCAACTGGAATTTGACATTCTCTCCGTAGAAAAGTAACAGTAAGTATTTATAGATACATTGAACCAAAAGTTGACAGTATTCAACCAGAGAACCATGCTTGCTTGCTTGCTTCTCGCGCTCTCTCTCTCTCTCTCTCTTTTTAAACATTTTTTTATTTGGTTATTATAGGTGAACAAGGAAGCAGGTATATCCCCTGGTAAATATACAGAAGTTTATGCAAAGAAGCAGCTAAAAAAGGAGACAGATTCATGAGGCATCAAGTAAGCTACCATCCACCAAAAGAAGGCGCCTACAGCTAAAGGAAGAGAGGTCCAACATTCGGTGTGCCAATGAGGTCCTGGAGGGTGATACATATGCATCAGGCAAGTTTAAAAAAAAAGGAATGTAAAAAAAATGAAACCTATGTTTAGTGATTCAGATATGTTGTGTTATCAAAATTACAATTGATGGTGATTTTTTCCATACTTACAGAAATTTCCTTGGCGGACAGCATTGATATAGAGAAAATCACCGATGCCATTCCTCGTGGTGTTTTCAAGAAGGTAGCCATACCAGGGGATACAAAGCCCACATTTATAACATTTGATCTTGAGACCACAGATCTAAGTAAGATTCAGATCAATATTTGATAGCTGTTTTCCACACAATATATCTTGTTTCATTCAAAATAAATGAATATTTGTATAAAGTTTAAAAAAATGTCATTATTTATTTTTGTTTAGTCCGAGGACATGTATTGCCCCATATAACTCAGTTATCTGCGAATGAGATTGGATCAGGTGAAACATACAACACCTACATCTTCCCGAAAATGTCCATCTCGGAGGAGGCATCCAGAGTCACTGGAATTTATGTCAGTGAAGCCGGGGAATTCATGGTCAGTGGAGAAATAAAGAAAGCAGTTGGTATTGGTGACGGCCGCAGGGATTTCTTCAATTGGCTGCAGAAGTTTACCAGTGTTGTGTTGATTGCTCACAATGGAAGAAGATTTGACTTTCCAGTTCTTGTTGGTGCAGCTCGATATTGTCATTTACTTGATGTTTTATATTCCAAAGTTCATGGTTGTATTGATTCCCTTTCTGTATTTCGTAAAGTTTTTCCAGGACAGCCTGGCTACAAGCAGGAACTTTTGGTGAAATCTCTTTTGCAGACCACATATAAAGCTCATGATGCTATTGAAGATGTAAAATCTCTGTCAATGCTAATTAGAAAAACTCTGCAACATATAACTGAGAGTGAAATTTTAGCACAAAGTTTTTCACCTATTGCTGTCAATAACAACTATTTTTTTTAAAGACCAAGTCTAGAAATATCCCATCTTTAGAGATCCTAATTGCAAAGGGTATTGTAAAGAGAGCTACTGCTGAAAACATTGCTTGGTCAGGTTTATAATTGATACATTTGTTCAAAATATTCAAGCGAGATGGTAAAGATGGAATGCGTGCAATATTTACGCAAAAAATCCTGATGGTTTACCACGAGTAACTACATGTAATGTTAAAAAAGTGTTTGATGATGTTGTCCCAAAACTTGCTGAATATTTACAAAATGAATATCATGTGAAATGAGTATTACGTGTGAAATTCATGTCGTGCATTATTTCATTATGATATGTATGATTGATCATACGTTACTTCACTTATGTAACTTATGTAATGGACTATTTAGTGTCTGTATACATTTATTCTCATCATATTTTTCAAGAATGAGTGATGATATATTGCTGCATTTTTATTATATGATGCAGTACTATTTTTGTGAAAATCTTTTACCATAATATTTTTGAGATGATTGCTTACATTATTCCATCCATGAAAGGATACCATCAAGTGTTAGTGTGAGCAATGATGGTTGTATTTTGTTTTTGTTTTTCATCTATATTGAATAATTATGAAAGTCTCCCCTCTTTCGCATGATATTTTATCACATGCAATTTTCAAAAAAAGGAGTTACAGAATTTTTTGTGACATTGCTATGAAAGGTACCTCAGGTTTAGGAGCCAATTTCTTTCCTTAGCTCTGGTAAAAAAAAAAATATTGCTACAGATTAATCATATAAATACTAAATTAATAATATCCAGCAGTTTTTATAATTTTTCTTCTGTCATAATTCAGATTTTGGACAAATTAATCATTTTTTTTATTTTCGAAAGGGAGGTAATTTGATTTTTTTTTTTTTTTTTTTTTTTAATTTTAAGGAAAGGGAATTATATTAAGGATGATATAATGCTTTAAAACTGTTGAATATAATAGAATGATTTTTGTCTTTAGATAGTTTTTGTTTTGTTTATATCAATGTAGAAGAAAACATTTTCATGCAGCGTGGAAACATGTAATGAAGGGAGAGTTAACCCTCCATAAATTTTGTAAATCGTAAATTAAAGTTTTTGGATGAAGTGTTAGCATTTTGCATGTGTTATTAAAGTCATTATAGTCATTAAAGTCATATAATTCCATTTATTGAAAAAGTTTAAATTTTTTGAGATAGGATGGACTACCTTAATAAAATATTACATTTGAAAAGATTTTTCATGCCAATTTTGCTGACGACTTAAAAGAAAAGCTGATTTTTGGTGCATTCATTTTTGATTTTTCTTTTTTAAGCAAAGAAAGATCTGTTTTCAAAAAGTTGCCAAAACAAAACCAGTATCTTATAAAGTATAATTCGTGTGAATTTGGTTTATTTCACTTTTATCTAGCTATACATACGTGCATTAAACTACATGTTTTTAAAAATGATTAAAAAATGTTTAATATCCATACAAATTGAATGCGCGAAAACAATCATCTACATGAAAGTATTTCTGAAAAAAAAATGATGATGTACTCAAGTATGAATATATTTAAAACATATATAACTTATAGGCAAAGCGATATGGAAAAGGGACAGGGACGTTGCGGTGATATTTTATCCATAGTGTTCAACTTTTTCCTCTCAAAATCAATAGTGGTCAATTCAAGACCAGTGAGAGTTGTGATATCAAAATTAAATTTCAAAAGTTTTAAGGCTTTTTATGATATCGCATCGAAACGAAAATGTAGCACACAGACAGAATAGGGATCTTGAATTATATATGGCGGAACAGTATCTCCTGCAAAAGGTAGTAAAAGTAAGTGCTAGTTCTATTAAACGATATTTTTAGTAATTGACTTTTTGTAAACAATCAATTCAATCCTGACTATGAAGCATTTCTTTATAAAACGGGAGACCTATAACAAGGCCAAGCGGTCCGTTCTCTTAGAGAACATATTAAAATATTTGACTAGGTCCTCAACCTAGCCCTGATCGCGAGTTGAGGTACATGTAAATTCAATACGTACTAACTCTGCCATCTACGAGAGTTGTTAGAAACGTTTGCGGACAATTTCGATCGTGAGCGAACTATTCGCATGATACCAGCGAAACTTTTCAGATTAAAGCTTGACGTATTTTCCAAGAAATATGTCAAGATTTGTATGTTTTAAATGCACCATAAAAATATACAGCTTTATTATTTTGATAAGATAATTATGCTTACCGGAGCATGTATGATTGTTATTTTTCATATTTTAAACGCAATTGTCCTTATGAGGTGCCGTTCTTATGAGGTACAGTTTAAAGGACATATCGCATGATTTTCAATTTTCGAAATTTTTTAAATAAAATCATTCTATACTCATTAAAAATTAAGTTTATAAACGTTTTCATAAAATATTCTGCCTAATTCGTGAGTTTGAGAGCGATGAAATTCAAATGCCGCGATATGCATATTTTCTCTCTCGATCTGCCCGCCATGATGTGTGACGTCATATGCGACCTCGAGCGAGAAGGTGCTGTCAGCCATCTTTGTAATTCGATTATATTTAAACGACAGTTAAACTAATTATCACATATCAAATTGCCGATAACGGGACATGATGGTGTTTTGTGCCTCCTGTGGGTGTTCTAGCCGTCGGAAATGGGGATTTGGACTGTTGTTTTTTTTAAGTTTCCCTTACGAAAGTATGCGGAAATCCTGCGACAAATAGTGGTCTCTCTGTCGACGAGAGGATTTATAAATAAACATTCAATACATATATATCATTAATTTTATGGTATATTTTTGTAATCATAGTTTCATAAATAAATCGTATTCATTTTTCAAAAAGAAAAAAATTGAAGTTTATGAACAGGGGCCTGTGTACAAAACGCAAGTTCATCATGTTCATCGGAGAAAAATAACGAGAGGGGACGCCATTTTGGATACCGCCTCGCTTCATTAGCTGTTTTCTCATTGTAATTGTTAAACTATACGTTCATGTATGCGTCGGTTTTGTAAAAATGATTTCTTCATTCATACATGTAGCTCACCTCTGCAGAAATCATATTAATATCTTCGGAAGGTGAGATTGCTGTGAGTTTTATTTTTTGTGGGAGAAGTCAAGGATCGAGTTGTCGATATTGAATGTTTATGCGAGAAATAGACAAAGTTTGTTGATATACATTTATACGTAAATGGATAAAAACATACGGAGATGGGATCTTACAGAAATAAACAATAATTAAGGAAAACGTTCTTGCCTGCTTTTACAATCCAGTGTAATATAGAGTAAACAACCTTATAGATAGTTGTGACCAGTTACTGCCGAAGAAACAAACTTCTTGTGCACCACAGTTTTACAATAATGAACATTTTGAGTCGTTAGGAACGCCAAAAAACAAGACTGTTGTAGATTTTAATAAATAAACACCTTTAACCGATTTATTTCAGCTACAATCATTACTAAGTTGTGTTTACAATGTTTTCACGTCGATCAATCTGATCGCCATTGCCGACTTCATCGTCTCTTCTTCGGCAATATCATCGTTTTTTATCCGTACTGGTGGCTCAAACATGTACGACTGTATAATAAGACTCTTTTAATTTAGTCAGCTTGTAAAAAAAACCAACGTAAATGGTGAATAAATGTCAAAATTTAAAGAAGATAATGCTAATCCTACATATTTGTTTACAATCAGCTGTTCGAAGAAGGTCGCATGTGACGTCACTGTACCACGTGACACGCTATCTAATTAACGAGTTTTTAAACGATCGGGGCTATAATTTAAATTGATATTATGGCTTATTACCGCTTTTATACCGTTAACAAACTGTTAGGAGTAATTATTAGATACACAAGCAAGCCAAAAAATGTAAAATGTCCCATACTTTAGAAACATGCGATATGTCCTTTAAGCGCATAAAAATAAACGATATTTCATATGACATTACAATGAATTCTGAGGGTCGTTTTGTGAAAGTTTCAATTAAATTGAAGAATTTCAGACCATTTTATTGCCGACTTTGGGCGAACAAAGCTTGAAAAATTAGTCAAAAACGTTGACGCCAATAATTGTTAGATTTATTTTTTTTTCAAAAAGTCAAATTCATATGACTTTTTGCATACTTATTTTCAATTGACAGTCATTTAATAAAACGCACGCCATCCTACAAAGTAGACAGAAATTTTGTTGTAAATCACTGTCCGCAAACTTTTCTGACATCCCTCGTATTTATTAAACTGATCGAGAAATCTAAACATTCGTTGCCCAAATCCCGCGTTTTATTAGTTTTTAGTACTTAGACTCCGTATAAATCAGAGATAGTTATTAGTTGGTTGAGTGAGACAAATTGTACAATAACGTTTAAAAGAGTTATAATAAATAATCTTTTTCAGGACAGTCTTATCAAAATAAGTTAAGAATTCCAGTGGTACACATGTCATCAAGTCAGATTTTTACAGTTATGATGCATACCGATATTTGTGAAAACAAAGGAGTTGCACGTGTATCCTTAAAATGAACAATGTGCTTACCTCGTACACACGACGACCTTAATATCTTCATTAGTCCCCATTTGAATCGTTTATCCAAGATGAACACAGCAACCAGCGAGCAAATTAGGATAAGAAGAATCGTCAAAACAACACCAATTATCAATCCGGTATCCCCAGGTTCCGCGTCTGGTTCACTGGACACGATATTATGTGTTTAAAATATGCCGAAAATACAAAAAAAAGGCTAACAAATTGATGAACAAAGGAAACCATCTATGTTTTTAACAACAGGTTACACATATCTGACATGTCTTACTACTTTCATCTTTGTTTATTAGTCAACATCAGTTGTGGACGTTACCAACAGAATTTTACAAACGCATTTCATTTATATCATAATTTGTAAATAATGTTCATGTTCATAAACTAGAGGAAATAAACACGTTGTGGTTTGAATTTAGCAAACAATCACGTCTCTTAGTATGTTCAGCTTTGTACTTGTTCGGCTTTTTATTCAATACATCAAAAATGCTGTTAGTCAAAGAGCAATTATTATAGCTCCTTATAGTTGTTGTATCTATTTCTGAACGCTTATTTTCTTGATCGCCATCGTTTGAAAGAGACAATATGTTTCTAACGTAAAACACTGAATATCTGTTCTGTTTTTAATTTGGTTTTTGAAATTAATGTTTGCCAGCGTCTGGTATTTTGGTTGCCCCAAAGGTCAAGCCATACGTAAAAAGAAATATCGCAAAAAATTCATCTCAGACAAAGGGCAAGGACCTTTGAGTTGAATAACACTTCATGTTTTGCAAAGTCTAGAATGAACTATTTAATGATAGCCAATGTTGTATTTCCTTGCCCTCTTGCCTCTGTCTGTGATGACGTGATTCTTAAACAAAATACTATTGATAATGACCACACAGGCGTGAAAGAAATTTGATTAATAAAACTTTGAAACTTAGTTTTTATCAACAGATGTCATCTCCAAAAAGAGTGAGCGAGGATAAACATGACAAGCAAAAAAGATACAAAATCAACAATAACGCTTCCATATGTCAGTTATAAACTCAGGACTAAACTGCAAATGTATTAAATTAGTTTTTCAAACAATTTATATTCATTCATTTATACCGAGCGAAGCCAAATAATATATCATAGGCAAACTTATCAGCTACTGAAGCCTTGTTTGCTTTTCACGGGAAATTAACAAATGTATAAACAAAAACTTGAATTTTAAAGAAAAGACGTGCTCTATCATAACATGACTTCTTACACATGTAAATTCTGACTGATTTTATGGTTTTGGTGTGCAAATATTTGTTCAAGTGCTAAACATCTTGTGCTGCGCTAGATTGATCCTTGCAGAAATATCTTAATATGTATATATTTATATTTTTCTAACATTACGAAGTCGTGCTCCCGACCGCTTAAGGACTAAATGCCCTGAAGGCTTTCACACCTACAGAAAATAATCCCCGCCCTTACCTGAGACATACCACCCGGTGAATCTCGAGCCTTTAGTAGTTAGCATGATTATTCAAGTATAAATGAATTTTAAATGAAAACATATAATTTCTATAATTACGATAACAGTATGTTTTGTTAGTCGGCCCTCGTGAGAGCAAAAAAATGATTTATAGCTCCAACTATAACACATTAGAGTAAGATAATTGAATCAAGAAATTAATATTGAAATTAAATAACAGAAAAGGCTGATATTGTACAGGGGATGTCAGGAGCATGTACAGAGATATATACAGTGGCTTACAGGCGATGACAGGGGCTAACAGTGGAACACGGGATTAATCCAGTGGCTGACAGGGTGTACGGGGGCTAACAGGGGTGCAAAGAGGATGACAGGGAAAACACAGGTAATGACAAGGAAAGACAGTGGATTTTCATACGGACAGGAGTTTTTAGAGCCAGTATTGTTAGGTCCATTCTCAAATTACCAAGTTTCTGTTACACAAATTTAACGGGGAAGGAAACTAAAATTATGTTGTACAATAAATCTTTTAATTATCATCTACTATAATTGTAAATCGTATTTATTTTCATTAAAAACCCCGGAACAATGAATAAATCAAGAATATCGATCGCTTAATTTAAATTTCCCGCCGCCATGGGGGCTGCCATTGAACTTTAATCTATGACGTCACACCATCTATTCCGGTTTATCTTATCAACATAACATCATGATATTCGCTCTAAATGACAAGTTCTGGAAAATTTGAAACAGTATTGATTTGAGACCGTTCTTTTACCTTTGCAAACTACAAACTAACGTCAAATGGAGCATGTTCGTTGAAATCTAAAAGCGGAGGTTAGTGTCGGAGAAATCTCTGCGTTAATGTGGAAATTGTCGACAGATGCCAAGTATCATAGAAAATGTCTGCCGACGCTATTTCGACATGGTAATTCCGAATTTTAAACATCCCGATTACAATTATAACATTTATCCAGTTAGCGAATAACTTGACTTTGAATAAAAAATTTAATCGAGGTCGTTTTCAACTTTGAATGATAGCAGATTAATAGCTGTCATTTACTTATAAAAATGCATATATTTATGCATACAATGATACATGTAGGCCTATTTATTCTTTAGATTGACGTGTGAACTCAAACGTTATCAATTTTGTTTAGTCGATTATTTGAGTAACAGAAAGGTATAATCCAGCGTTAATTATATAATATTCAGAGCACTGTGTATATTCATTTGTATAACGTTATGTAAACCAAACCGGAATAGATGGTGTGACGTCAAAATAATTGATTTTTTTTGGTTTTTAATACAGAAGAGTTCTACATCATGTCAGCCTCCAGAAAATACGATTTCTCCAACTTCAAACGCTCATTAAAGCTTAATTACGTATTTTATTTTCAAAACAGCATGACCACATGTGATAATTTACACCACTTTTTTAAAATAAATAAATAAATTATGTTTTTGACTTTCCTTCCCCTTTAAGTGATTACCACAATTAAATTTTGATTAAATGGTGATATTATATATATATATATATATATATATATATATATATATATATATATATATATATATATATATATATATATATATATACACACATATATATATATATATATATATATATATATATATATATATATATATATATATATATATATATATATATATATAGGTAAGTCATTTACCTTTCGTAAACAATGATGTTTGTTGGGGTAGTTTTATCCGCCAGGGTTTTTGTTCTTCAAAGAGAATTGTATATATGTCTGTCACAGTAGTATATTAATAAATGTTCAAACAATAGTTTAACTATTATTTTTGCAAAACCAAACACATTCATTATAAAATGACGCTTTTATAGTAAATGTTTAAAATCATTTAATTTTGAACATGAATAGGAAAAAACTAATATTACAACCTTAATATGACTTCAAAAAATAATTAAGGCTATCATTTACCTATTTTACTTACCTTCCATAAAAATTTTCAAAACAAATTTTATCTGAAAAGAAACAAAAACTTGCACTAACACCTTGTAGAACCACAAATAAGGGGCCGTATTCGGTGTAGCATGAGCGTGATTTTGAAGCGGTAAAAGTAGGTTATCGAGTATTCAAAGACTTATTTTGTTTAATAAGAATCGATTTTAATAAACAAAAGTATCGCATGGAAGACAGTGATAATTGATAAACTACCTGTTGTAACTTGGGAGTTTAGATATTTTTTGAAAAGCTCAAACACTTCAAGAACATGCAGGTGGGGTAGGCGTCATGTATTATTTTCAGGGTATTTACTTAATACAAAAAAAATGAAGAGAGTTTGACAAAAACCGATTACAAAAAAGGATGAACTTAAAAAACAAGAGTAGAAATACGTTGAATACATATAGAATTAAGTGGGAAAATTTATTAATATGAAATAAAGTCACACCCCCATTCAGCACAAGATCATCAGCCTCCTACACCACATCGGATTCTCGATTAAACATTCCTCAATTAATACATGTACATGTGAGATGGTTTTCTTCCGTGTGGTTCTTTTTTATATCAGATCGTTTTAATTAAACATAAGAAGTCTTTAAATACTTAATGACCTACTTTCACCGCTTCAAAATTACCCCCCCCCCCCCCTTGCTACACTGATCACAGCACTCTTATGTGTGATTCTACACGGTGACTTAGCAATAACATTGAAAAGATGTAATTTCTGAATTTAACTCATTTTTGTTAATTTTATTAATTATATTCTAAAATGGGGAAGAGCAAATTCGTAACCTTAGGTATCAAATTCGTTCTTATGAAAGAATATATACAAAGCAAAATATAACGTACAAAATAAAATTTCAAAGCACATGTACTTGAAATCTATACTACCCGAGGATGCTTCCAAACATGTTTTATCTTTACTGGCCAAATGGTTTTTGATAAGAAAAATTTCAAATACTTTTTTCAATTCATTTCATTGATAAAAAAATATTACCCCCACTGTAGCTCCACCCTACGCTAGGGAGCATCCAACAAATATGAATCTACACTATTTAAGGAGGCATTCAGAGAAGTTTTAACTATATTAGCGCGATGGGTTCGGGAAAAAAAATTAAAAACTTTTTAAATTATTCCTTAATGAGAACTATACCCCTCATTGTGGCCTTACACTACTCCTGGGGATCATAATTTAAACAAACTTGAATCTACACTTCCAAAGGATTCTTGCACACAAGGTTCAGCTTTTCTTGCCGTATGGTTTTCGAGAAAATTGCTAAAGGTATTTCTTTATTTATTCTTATGTAAGAATTCAACACTCATTGTGACCCCATTCTATTCCCCTGAATCTTGATTTGAACAAACGTGAATATACCATACATTAGGATGATTTAAAATAAGTTTTATCTTTTCTATCTGGCCCACTGGTTTTTGACAGCATTTGTTTTTAATTTTGACAAAATAAAGAATTTTTGTTAAAATTTCAATTTAAATTATTTAAGCCTTATCCTAGCCAAGGGATCATAATTTGAACAAACTTGAATAAACACTACCTTATTATACTTCCAAACAAGTTTTAACCCTTGTTTGGCCCAATGTTATTTTTGTGATTTATGAAGATTGTTCTCTATTTATTGCAAGGTAAAATTGACCACTCATTGTCACCCAACCATACAGTACCGATCAGACCCAACCTAACACCAGAGTAAACCACAACTAAATCCTGGGTTTACTTTTGGGGTTTACTCTGGGTTTACTTTTTGAAAATTTGGGTCCACTCGGAGTTTACTTTGGGTTTACTCGGGGTTTACTTTGAAATTGCTATTGCAATTGAGGTCAAATATATGCTTTGAAGTGTGAAGCCAGACCTGTCTTCTATTCTACCATCCCACTGCCTGTAATTCCTGCCTCTTGTATATTTCTAATACACAGTTAGCGTCTGCTTTCAGGGGTGTACTTCTGACTGGGTTTACTCTCTGTGTCCACTCTGGGTTTACTTTGGGTTTATTCTGGGTCCACCTAGTAAACCCAAAGTAAACCCAGAAAGTAAATTCAGCTTGGGTTTACTTTCTGTTAGGTTGGGTCTGATCTGTACTGTTACCCTGAGGATCATGATTTTTAACAAACCTCTATCTACGCTACCTAAGGATGCGTTTACACTCTAGTAAATCTGTCTTTACAAAGTATATTTGAATAATATGACTTTTTCTCCTTAAACCCGGTTCTTTAAACTCTACTTACATTTTCAACAATAGACAAATCGCATCTTGGAAAATGTTTTGAGTGTCCTAAAGATGTGCAATACGGTTTCGGATATTTCAATTTTGACCAAGGGTCATTTAGCGGCTAAAAAATGACATCTTTTTAAGAAAGAAATAGGTCTGGTTCCAAAAATGTTAACATTTTTAAAGTGGGTTAATAATCAACTAGAATATGCTGCAAGTGTCATTTTGATGTGTTATTAGGTTTCAGAATAATACAGGGGTCTGTGGGCAACAACATGACGTTTAATTTTTGCAAAAAGAGCATGGTTCCAAGAATCCCTCTTACAATGCAGTAGCTATGTTATCTCCATGGATGTTTTGGGGGTGCCCTATAGATGTGCAATAAGACTTTAAAAAGATCAAATTTCATTCAGAAAGTCAAAAAGTAGCAGACAACTGACGTTTATCACTCCTACAAATCTAGATCCCAGAACACCTCTAACGACTTGATGAGTAAACACATAATATCTAAGGATATGATAGGGGTTGTCCTTTAGACGTGCAATAAGGTTTAAAAAATCAACTTTCATTCAGGCAGTCAAATAGTTGCAGATAACTGACGTTTATTACCCTAAAAAACCTAAATCCCAGAACTCCTTTCACGACTTGATGAATAGACATATCATATCTTAGGATATGATAGTGGTTATTTAGGATATGATAGGAGCTGTCCTATATAAAAGTGCAATAAGGTTTTACAAACTTGAATTTCATCCAGGGAGTCAAAAAGAGTCAAAGCCGAAATATGACGTTTATTACATCTTTAAACAAGAGGCCCATGGGCCATATCGCTCACCTGAACAACAGTTCCTTGTAACATTGTATTTCCTAGCATATGTTATTTCTATTTTAAACTTTGAACCACTTTCTGGGGCCCCAGTATTGGTATGGGGTTTATGGTTGGCTTTAACAACTACACTAGTTGAGGACCCTTGCATCATAATCTCAAACTGTAGCATTGTAGTTCTCAAGAAGAAAATTTTTAAACATTTTAGATATATATTTCTATGTTAAACTTTGAACCCCACTTGAGGCCTCAGTATTGGTCTGGGGGTCTTGGGGCCCCAGTATTAGTTCGGGGGTCACGGTTTTACCAATTTAGAATCTACAATAGCCAATGATGCTTCCATAGTAATCTCACAAACTGTTGCAATGTAGTTCTTGAGAAGAAGATTTTTAAACATGTTCCCTATATATTTTTATGTTAATTTTGAACCCCTTCTTGGGCCCCAATATTAGTCTGGGGGTCACGGCTTCCACAATTTAGAAACTTTACAATTTGAGAATGCTTGCATAGTAATCTCACAAATTGAAGCATTGTAGTTCTCCTCCATTAGATTTTTAAACATGTTCCCTCCTATCTTTTTATGTGAAACATTGAACCCCTTCTCCTGGAGCCCCAGTATCAGATCGCTTCTATAATTTAAATTTTTCATTATTTGAGGATCCAAGTAAAGTAATCTCACAAAGAATGACATTGTAGTTCTCGAGAAGATTTTTTTAAAACATGTTTCCTATATATTTCTATGCTAAACTTTGAACCCCTCTTGATGCCCCAGTATTAGTCCGGGGGTCATGATTTTTACAATTTAGAATCTACAATTGCCAAGGATGTATGCATAGTAATATCCCAAACTGTTGCAATGTAGTTCTTGAGAAGAAGATTTTTAAACATTTTTCTTATATATGTTAAACTTTGATCCCCGCCTGGGGGCCCAGTTTTTGCCAGGGGGTCACAATTTTAACAATTTAGAATCTTCACTATACATACAAGCTTATGTATAAATATTGGCATTTCTGGTGCATTGGTTCTTGAGAAGAAGATTTTAAAACATTAATCATATTTATTTCTATGTTAATCTTTGAACCCCGTTTGGAGCCCCAGATTTAGTACGGGGGTCATAATTTTTACAATTTAGAATCTTCACTATATATACAAGCTTTTGTGTAAATATTGGCATTTCTGGTGCAATGTAGTTCTTGAGAAGAAGATTTTTAAACATTTTTCCAATGCATTTCCATGTTAAATTTTGAACCCCGCCTGGGGCCCCAGTTTTGGTCCGGGGGTCATGATTTTTACAACTTAGAATCTTCACTATATATTCAAGCTTTTGTGTAAATATTGGCATTTCTGGTGCAGTGGTTCTTGAGAAGAAGATTTTTAAACATTTTTCCAATGCATTTCCATGTTAAATTTTGAACCCCTCCTGGGGCCCCAGATGTGGTCCGGGGGTCATGATTTTTACAATTTAGAATCTTCACTGTATATACAAGCTTTTGTGTAAATATTGGCATTTCTGGTGCAGTGGTTCTTGAGAAGAAGATTTTAAAACATTTTTCCAATGTATTTCCATGTTAAATTTTGAACCCCGCCTGGGGCCCCAGTTTTGGTCCGGGGGTCACGATTTTTACAATTTAGAATCTTCACTATATATTCAAGCTTTTGTGTAAATATTGGCATTTCTGGTGCAGTGGTTCTTGAGAAGAAGATTTTTAAAGACATGCACCCTATTTTCACTGTTTCGTAATTATCTCCCCTTTAAGAAGGGTTGAACCCTTTATTTTAATAATTTAGAATCTCCTTTTCATAAGGATGCTTTGTACCAAGTTTGGTTAAATTTGGCCCAGAGGTTTTTGAGAAAAAGTCAAAAATGTGAAAAGTTTACAGACGGACGGACAGACGGACGGACGGACGGACGACGGACAACGGGTGATCAGAAAAGCTCACTTGAACCTTCGGTTCAGGTGAGCTAAAAACTATTTCCAAGAACTCGTCTTATGATAAAGTGATAAGCCATATGATATCTTATGAAATCATGTAGGCTGTTCTCTATAGATATCTAATAAGATTTTAAAAATTAAAATTTTATCCTGGTAGTTAAATAGTAGAGGAAAAAAAATTGTTATCCCTTTTTAATTAGCTTTAAATAAAATTACTTTTTTTCTTTAATTAAACTTACATTTATTTATTTTTAAAAACCTTAACTTACTTTATAGTCTTTACAATCGTTGAATTATTTATCATAATCAAAATATTATTTAAGGGTCTAAAAAGTTTTAAAAATTGTTCTTCTTAAAAAATACATATATACTTTGCACAGTTGACAAATGATCCATTGAAATACGATCAGAAGTCTTATTTTTTTTGGGGGGGGGGATCAATAATTAATATTTAAGTTAAACATATTAGCAATAAATGGTTAATATTAAAAGGTTATCTTCCACCACAACAACCCCCTTCCCCACCCCCACCCCCCCTTTAAACCGGATTCTAAAAATTCAGAGTCTCTTTAATCTTACATTTGTACGGAAGCAAATTTTAAATCATTTATTGATTAGTATTTTTCTGTAAATATACATACTGATTTTGGGGATTGATTTTCAATCTTTTAGATAAGAAAATTGTTATATGTATTCTGAAGAATTGTAAAAGTCAGGCTCCTAAATAAAGCAGGGTCATCACTAAGGTAAGACATACCCATATGGATCACACACTACATATGAATAAGAACAATTACTTGATTATATCCAGTTCTGGAAAGTCAGGGTTGGGTCTCCAGGAGGGCATAACACACAAGGACAAGAATGAATATGGTTATAATTAAGTGATGGGAACTTCAAAAGTTTTCAAAATATATTATCAGTTCCTGTTGCAGAGGAAGGGGGTGGTTTAAAGACAACTCCTGGGGGTCATGTGTTTTACACCATTTGATGTATCATAATGATATTAGAAACAAGAATATACGGTTTAGTGGTGAGGATCTCAATAGATTTTAAGATATTTGATATTTTCCTGTTTCATTAAGGTCAGAACAATCCCTTCGGGTCGTTGCTTACATTATATTTGATGCATCATAATACATTACGAAAAAAAGTATCTTCACTTATTGACATATAATACCCAAATTTAACGAGTCCAATATAATCTCTTGATTTAACAACATAGCTTGAATATATAAGCTTTAATTAGTTTTGTTAAGCAATTCAAAGTAGCCTTATTTTGTCAATTTAGTCATTTTGTTATTCTGTATTTTTGTTTATTTTGTCAATTTTTATCATAAATGTGTATTTTGTTTTATTATGTATAAAAATGGCATTTAAAATGTTTGGGGCAGTTGATTCACGACCACACAGTTAGTTCTTGAAAGATATATAAAGGTCAGTTATGGTAAACAAAATATTTGATTTGTAATAATTCAGGACAATGAGACAAAATTATTCTTATCAATGCCTCAATGCACACAAAGTGGTGAACAATTACCCAAACAATGGAAATATATTCTTAGCTTAAAAGTATTTCAAAACTGCAATGTTAAAACTATCTCTAAATATGGTTTATAATCCTGTAATGGTCAATGGTTCGAATATGAGTTGTAAGTTAATTGCAATTTTTTTTATATAATAAACATTTTCCTGAAAAAGTGCACTTAATAGCTTTAGCAAGCTTATTCTAGCTATATATCAAACCAAGACATTGTACTGGACCTGTTAATACAAAATTCCACGGGATCAATATGGGGTCAACTCAGAAGTGAAAATCTAACAAATGAAAAATAACTTTTGCAATTAAAATGACAGAAACTATACAAATGCGATTGGGAGGTAACGATGATAAGCTTATTTAACGTAGCTCGCGGGTTTGCTGACGTCACAATAGGATTCTGCGTACAGAGTTGACCGTCATAGCAAACTCATACATTTCTTTTAAAAATAACAAATGATCTTAAAAACATAAAATGAAATATCTTAAAAAGCTTAATTGCACTTTATACAAACATTTATAATTATCAAGTGCGAAAAATTTAAAGATGTAACATACATTGTCGCATTTAGTCCTATAAAGTATGAGTGTGCGTTGGAACTATTTAATCTGATTTATGTTTAGACAAGTACATTGTAAAAAAAAATTGAACCGTATGCATTAACTTCGCTCGTTCTGTATTTTCAAATACCGATATAACTATTAAAATTATTTTGGCTTTAGCTAGTTATCGTATACGATTACAAACTTATTAATATGTCAATAGTTGTACAATAATTGTTTTTGCAATGAATGCATGCTTGACTGATTGAGTTTCATGAAAAGAAAAGTAGCCAAGTTTCTTCTCTTCACAACCTTACATTAATTGCATTTGTGTATTCGAAAACATTTATTATAATTTTGATTGGATTTGCATGTTCTAATATGTGTTAATCGGCTAGTCTGGTCAACCAGCGCATTTTCATTTTTGGTTCTCAAACGAAAGAAATTGATGACGTCGGGCTAACGTCGTGATGAAAATATAGGATTTTGTGAAATCTTTTAAATCTTTAAAGTTGTTTTGCGAAAAATTGGCCGAGAACACATATTGATTTTTTTTTTTATGAATTGATTCAAAATTATCTCTTCTGTTATTGTGTTGAGTAAAATTAAGTTCGTCTAGATCGTTTAAAAGTTTGGAGCATAGTTTTAAAATGCAGTTTTCGACTAAGATATGCATTTTACTATATATTTCATTGAAAGGGCATTGCTTGATTTCATCAGCAACACTGTGTTTGAATCACGATAACATTATTTATTACTACGCAGACGAATCTCAAATAAATTTTTAAAATAAAACCCTGAAACCTATGGATCACGTGGACAAATTTTCAAGGTAGGTTTTCTCACAAGCAGGTAAACCCGCGAGCTACCTTAAATAGCATACATGTTGGCAAAGGAAGATCACTTATTTAGAAAGTGAAAGTAATACGTATGTATACCGGTGTCTCATATATTGCACTTATTTAAACATTAAAATATGATGATACAGTATGTTGGCAAAGGGAGATCACTTATTTAGAAAGTGAAAGTTATAACTACATATGTTTGTATACCGGTGTATCATAATATTGCATGTCTACATGTATTATGCTTAACTATATTCGTCCACATCATGTAATAATACTAGCAATCCAATAAGAGCACACTATGAATTCGTTAAGGGGATGTGCGGCCATCGTGTACACTTGAGGATAAGAATATAACCATTTCTTGAACTGGCTTGTTTCTGTTCAAAACTGCCCATAAATGTTGCCAAAAGATATAAAGCAATAAATACGAAGTCCTACATGTCAGTTCGTTTGAAAAGTATGCATACAAGAAACAGGACAATACCTTTTAATCACTCACAACAGCTGTCGAACTGCGCAAGTACATGTACATACTCAAATATCTGAAAAAAATAAGAAGGGGGTTCATTTGTATCCTCCCTACAACCGTTTGTGGAGAAAAATGCCCAAACATGCTTATTTAAGTTGTAACTGTGTCTCAAAGTTAAGTACCCTATTCTTAAAATGGGCCCCAAAAACCACAAGATATATTTGTCTTGGTCTATGGAGGTACATCTATACTACTATATCAAAATAATAGACTCGAATTTTTTAGCTTTAATACCGATAAATCGGAAGAGTATTGTCTTTTGTTTTATATATTTTAAACATTATTGATACTTGAAAATTACCAATTTTGTTTTTATTTTTTCTCAATCAGGCTTCTTTAATTAATAATCAACGAAAATTCCAAAAAAAAATTCCGGAAATCATCTGAATTTTTTGGATTTTATAATCTTGCGCATTACATTCACGCTAAATCACTAGAGGCTCTTTATTTTATGTTTCCACAATATCATATTTGAGTGGATAAACTTGGAAACGATAAAACAAATGTGTGTTAATTTTTATTGGAAATTTTTTTATGTTCATCAAAGAAAATACGGGAGATAACTCTAAGACAGTGCATTTACTAGAAAAAATCCCGAGAGAAACGTTGTTGAAATATGTTGGATTCTGCAATTATAGATTTATACTTTTCGAGGAAAGGTATTTACAGCTTCAAAATGGTTTTTGTGAACAATTTGACTGTTATATTCAATGCAACTTATTTCTCCAAAATCGTTTTCTGCTACATTACGGGTATATGGGAGGCATTTCATCGTCGGAACCCACGGGTTTTCTATCCGTTACACTGCAGTGTAACGGATAGAAAACCCGTGGGTTCCCACGATGGAGGCATTTTGACTGTGATGAAGGCATTTCCCGAGACACAGTTAGATTATTCCAACTCAGCAGAGTGTAGTGAAATTAATAGCATTATTGTAGGCTTGATGTTTCGTTATGCAAATGTCAACAATATAGGGTGTTTCGATGTATCTATTTTGTAAATGCCCGATATCATATGCAATGTCAACCCGTGCATGCACGGGTAAAAGTCAAGTTGCATATATAATTTCATTGAAATATGATGTATACTTTTTTAATTTAAGACAATTACTTTTTTGGACCCCTAACCTTCTTCTTAAAAGAACATACTTTATGTTATACTTATAGAACTAAAATACCCCCATAAAACAAACGTGGGTCAAGTATAGAAAGTTTGGAATTGACATTTTATTTTTTCTATGAAAATATAACGTCAATGTGTCTCCATAGACACAGGAGTTCTAAGTATAGACTGGATTTTTCTTGTTCTAAAACTAGATCTCATGCCGACTGATAAAAATAAGGTACCCTATCTTGAGGCTAAGTTACATCTTAAATCAGCAATATACAAACTCTCTCTCAACAAATTGTTGTAGAGAGGACACCAATGAATCCCCTTTAAATTTTTTCAGACATTTAAATCTTCAAAATAAGTCAAAATAATATTGAAGTACTCCATATTTTTTGCTTTTATACCTTTCGGCAACATTTGCGGCCAGTTTCAGGCAGAAACAAGCAAGTCAAAGAAATGTTTACATTCGTATCCCCAAGTTTACAAAATGACCGCACATCTTCCTGAAGCTGATCACTACAAAAAACGTGTATGCATGTTAATCATATACATATAACGTGGATACAGTTGATTGAGCGGATGGATATTCTCTTGATTTGTCTTACAAAGTATGTACATGTATTGAATTGAGATATTTGGCAGTTACCGTTGTCCTTAATTTTTTCCCCATTGTAGTATATTATATGATAGTCTCATCTTAATTTTTTTTCTGAATTTTTTTCTGAATTTACACAATGAACGAGAGAGTTTCTATTGTTTTTATATACTTTGCAATTTAAAAAAATTGTTTTACATCCTCAATTGATATATATATACTTACACAAAACGTTCATGTAGAGGTTCATTTCGATAAAACTAGCTTCTTTGATCACGAGAGGAAGGATTCTATATTTGAACTGTACCATCAAAGAATGTTCCTATTGGTTATGTTCATTGTTACGTAGGACTATAACTAATCGTGATCATTTTGTTTGAACGTCACATAGTATGTCCTGAGCTTAGGTAGAGACATTGTTTTCAATTTCCATTCATCTTTATAATTTTTTTAATAATTTAGATTTAAATTAAAATTTACATTTGTGTATGTGTGTAACAAATACGGATAAAATAAAAATACAAAAGTCAGTTTCAGGAACATTGTGTTTGTATGGCGTTTTTGTTTTGTTATTAGTTTTTTTTTCAGTTGGTTTCATAACGGCACATGATACTGTATTTTTTAATTTATACATAACTTCAAAATAATTATGATAGTATTTACAGTGACTCAATTTGTTGCTGAAGTAGAATTGTTGCAATAGGTACATTTCATATTTAAGAATATTCCTTACATTGTTTTAGATTTAAGCAAGTATAATATAACACATATCTATACCCAAATCAAGCATAAATATCCTTTCAATCCGACTAGACCATAACAAAAACGCTGTGGCGGTCAGACCGGTTCGAATACGGCGCCAAATAGCTCAGTTGGTAGAGCACCTGACTAGAGATTCAGGGGGCCCGGGTTTGAAACCCGGTCTGGTCCGTCATTATTTCTCCCATCCTGTTACATTTGGTACCGTGACTAACCCCTCGAACTGACAGGTGAACTCCTGCCAAAGGAAGAGCCTGGGGTGATTTTCGGGGACGAAGATCATTTAAGGGGGGAGGAATGTGACGGTCAGACCGGTTCGAATACCGGCGCCAGATAGCTCAGTTGGTAGAACACCTGACTACAGATTCAGGGGGCCCGGGTTCGAAACCCGATCTGGTCCGTCATTATTTCTCCCATCCCGTTATAACGCAAATAAAGCATCAGAAGAACACCAACAGTGAGAGGCAATGAAATCAAATTCTACGATTACTTATACTGCTTTAACACTTTTTCAACAAATAATGTCTCACTATTAATTATCAATACCCATATCATTAATGTTAAAATCAACATAATATCATTAAAGATAAATAAAACTTAATTCGTTTGGGTTTTTTTTGTTTTTTGTTTGTGATTGGAGTGGTTAAAAAAAGTATACCAACTTGTTGCAAACAAATTATAGCATTAATAAAACAAATGATAGCTCCTTTTCTTATAACAACACTGTTAATTTAAATTTAGTTAAGCTTTTCCGGGAAAATTGATTAACAAAATTCTCTCCAACAACACAAAACTAACATTTCTGAAATATTTAGTCTTCCTTATTCCCTTTGAAGTTCTGCATTTTTCAAACATACACAAGAGTACCAAAGGACTATGTGCGGTATTATGCATTTTTTTCCCCCCAAAATTGGAGTAGTATACAAAGCTTTAAAAATTAGGTGGAAGACAGTTGAAATCATTTTGAAAGAAAAATTGCAAAAGGTTTTCGCCACAGTGACGTCATAGTGTAGAAATGACGTAATGAAGCTTGTCTTATTTTGATAAATTGGTGACTTGTAGCAAAATATGGGTGTTTTCCGATGGTTTTTCGACTGGGAAACATCGAGCGCAGGTTTGCTCAAGTACCATATTTTATTATAATATGTAAAAATTATATGAAGAAAAATATACTGTGGAATCATTAGATTTCGTGGTGGCCCAATTTTCGTGGTATTCGTGGATACCTCTCATCCACGAATTTTCATCCTCCACGAATTGGTAAATTGGGGTAATAAAGTCACATTTCCTATGTAGGTTTAAGAGAATAAACGAAATTAAGTCCCCACGAACCTAGGTTCGTGCTGTAAAATCTAAACAATCCACAAAAATTGGCCCCCACGAAATTTTATGATTCCACAGTATGTCAGTTAAAATCGCACTTGAGCAGACATGAAATTATTTTCATTTGTTTGCAAAATTGCGGGAATTTGGTCATTTAGGTGACGTCAGAGATAAACAGCGAAAGAGAAATGATGACTAACATCAAGATTAAAGTGATAGGCATCCTCTGTACAATGAAAAAATTGACCGGGGGCAGATATTTAACCATACCGCACAAAGTCCTTAAATATACACTGTACAAGTGTAGCTTTACTCTGTCATAAGATATCCTCGAATCACTTTTTGCCTAATTATTCGATATTTATTAATACTTCAGGGTTCAAACGATGTCCATTCAAAAGTATGAAAATTTTCCAAGATTCCTTCCTTAAAACACCCACTCTAGCATATCAGGTTTCAACACACGGCTAAAAAAAATTATGTCTACGGGGGTTGTCTATGGGCGAGGTATCGCGACTGACATCCGAAGGGAGAAAAGATGTCCCCATTCCCCATTATAAATCTCCGCAAGAAATCAGTTTTTGTTCTTGTAAATTTTTCGATTAAAAAGAGATGTGACTGAAATAATCTTGCCTTTTTTCACTTTAATCTATTTAATTTGCACTTCTTTCACAGGTATGTGTTTTTTTTAATAAAAACTCATCCAAACATGCGGCATAAATATCTTGGGACAGACTTAATAGTGATCTAAATCAACCATATTTTCGATTAACACTTTCCATACAGTGTTCACGGTCGTTGAGATACAGGTAGAAAACAGTTAAACGAAAATTTGAGAGGATCGGAATAATACACATTACATGGCAATATACATAAATAATAAGCACAAATATTGCGATAATTCCCAAATTGACATATACCTGCCCATAGTAAAGGATATGGTTTTGCATACAACACAGGAAAATTCACTATATGGAGCTCCATCTCCCTGGCCGGGATTGAACTCACGACCTAGGGTTAGCGCGGTGGCCACTCACTGCTAGGAGAGTGGGTTCCATTGGTCATGAGTCCAAGCCCCGACTAAGGCATATATAGTGTCGGGGCATACATAAGGGATATATAGTATCGTTCCGATCCTCTCAAATTGTCGTTCAACTGTAACCCAACTGTATCTTAAAAGACTGCGTAGTGCGTGGTCAGCGCGCTAGGTTCCGTTTGTCATCGAAAACAAGATTCTTGTCTTGCATATATAGATGCATATGGTTGAGTAGACGGCGCGGTGGCCGCTTACTGCTAAGAGAAGTAGGTCTTTAGGTTATGAGTTCCAGCCCCAGTAGGAGCGGAAATGGAGCTATCCATGAAGTTGTAGAAATTGATGTATATACGCAAAAGTTGTAGAAATTCCATTGAGAAAAAAATCATCTATAAAGCGTACGTCTTCTGTAATCTGGTTACCAGCTTAAAAGGATCAATTCAAAAAAGGCATTTTACTAGAACATTTTTCATGTGAATTAGTGTCTGAAATGTGGCTAGGAATTAACAATAAATATTATTTTATTAATTGGTTAAATTGCTTCAATTTCCTTCTTATCTTAAAAAGAAAAGCGTGTTCATATTTTTGACATTTCCATACAAAAGTACTGTGTACATGTAGAAATGAACCAAATATAAATGTATACTTAAAGGTTATTATTTGATAAAATGTACGAACAGTGGTTTAAAATACATGTACACACAGTCAATTACAAAAAAATTCATCAGTTTATCTTTATTACATTTTAACCATGTTATATATTATAATTAATTAAACACACTTACGTCGCCACACTTCGGAGGAAAGAGTCATGATTAGGGGGCATCCAATGTCAACCTTACATTCTACTGAGTCCAGGTTATGAGTCTGTGCATTTAGAACTGCACATTTGTCTGTAAAAAGAAAACATCAGGAAATGGAATGATAATCTTCATTTACTGGCTAAGAGGCTATATGTGTGATATAAACAATCAGTATATGGATGTAAGATATGTAAAGGTTTGCCAAAAGAATTAAATTGATTAAGGTTTCCCTGATATTAGCTTCTGGTTAAGTAAGGGTTCTGCCCTGGGTTGAATTTTACTAAGCTTCTTAAGTTACGAAAAAATGTATACTTCAGAATTTCGTAAGTTTAAAGTTAAGTTACGATAAATCTGTTCATGAAAAGGATTTTCCACTGAGTGGAAAAAGTGATCTAGAATTTTCTCCTTCTGGTTCACTGATTGAATTACATGCGTAAGAGTAATGTTTGTAGATGTATAAGGGTTTTTACGAGGCGTTCGAACACTATCATCTTTCACTGTACATTTTACTAAACTCTTTTCTGTATTAAAAGCTAGGATGGCAAGGGAACAAACAAATTTAACTGACCCACCCCAATTTTTTATAATCATTAAAACTTCCTCGTACAGTTTTGGTTTGCAGTGTCACCAATGCACACGTTATTTGCAAAGAACGAACTGCATCTAGTTTGCAGTACTTCTACCACAATTGTACATGTGTAGCATTTCCTGTAGATGTTATGGATATGCAAACGCAACAGTTTTTGCTCGGCATGACTTTTTACGTGGCACGTGTCTCGAGTAACACAGAGTGAATGATACTTGTCCTCAAACAAAGCGTGCTTACACTAGCTTTAGGGTATAGTTCCGGATTATTGCTTTTACATGTAGTGAAGGAGATACCTTTTCCATCGATATCTTTACTTCAAAAAGCAAATGTTCATTTTAGGAAGAAGGTCGAAATTTATTATACAAAATGCACAATTCTGCTAAAAAAAATTAAAGGCGTGTACTAATACTGTAAATTTTAAATAAAAGTACTGATAAACGGAGGCATAATATCGGAGGATATTATTCTAATAAAGTATTGAAGTACCGACGGGAGTTGATTTTATCGTTTAATATTTATCTTAAAATTACCTATATGTGATTTCGCATGACAAGTTCATGTAGTTTCTTATCCGTATTTGAGTTACGCACATAGTATGATTTTCGGGCTTTTCTGACAATTTTAAAAATTCCAAGAAAACACATATGAATGACGTTGTGTAATATATAAAGATAGAATTAATTCCATCAAGCTATGAAGCAATAATGGAAATATTTCTAGAAGATTGTATGGATTTAAGCAATATTTAATTCTAATCTTGTTTAACCAGACGTTCGGTGGTTTCCGTTAATCTCCGACAAGCAAGAGAGACCTTCTGCTTGTCGGAGATTTACGAGACAGTCGAGCGTCTGGCTGATCATTCTGAGTATGCTACAAAACTCCGTTCTGCTGTTTCCCGGTAAAATCCGTACAGTTACAACAACAAGGATTAGAGCTTAGAATATTCGATGGTCTCTCCCCCAGACAACTTTTTCGCGGAAATTTGGAATTTGAAAAAGGACGCCAAACCACAGTCCTAGAGTCAACAATAAGGTTGAGTATTGTTCTGGATTTAGTTTGTTAGATGTTCAATCAGATTTTGAAAATGTAAATTCTGTTAAGAATCCTTTGAAACATTCCTAGAAATTCAAGAAAATGTGTTGAAACTCTCTGACTATATTTTGAATGTAGTTATGTTTTGATACATGTTAGACTTGAGGATTTACCCGATCAAGTTTTTCTAAAACAAAAAACTCCAGAAAATCCGCTCTAAATAATTCATATTCCGTAAAAAGATTAATCCTCAAACTTTTGGAAAAAGAACTTGTTCGGAATGTTCTGAAGCTCCTTTTAATGTTAACTCGATGACGGTGTCTGCACCAGCAAACACAAAGTCAAGGTTGATACAAGATTTAAGACATGTTAATTTCTTTTGAAAAGAAAGGTAAAATTTGAGGGTACTAGAGAAGGTATTTATTTCGTAAAGAAAGGAAATTACATGATAAAATTTGATTTAACAATTGGTTATTATCATATAATTATCCATCAAAATAATCAGTAACTTGTTTTTTCCTGGAAAAAAATCTGGGCTCTGCTTCCAAATGAGATGAATGTTTTCTCTTGTTCAGACAAATAAATGTAAAAAAAAAAAGAAAAAAAAAAAAGTAAAGGACTATACTCATAAAGAGATGACTGTTTTTTCTTGTTCAGATTTGTATATATTAGTGGGAAGAATGCATTTCCAAATATATGGCCGTTTGCTTTTCCTTCTTTTGTTTTTCAATTCCGAACAGTACAAGTGAATGTGGTGTTTTCTAAGAATAGATAGTAGTCTTTTAGAATAGTTTCAATTTTTGTATAATTAATATTTTTGCTATTACGGATAATGCATCTCTATAATCTGTTATATTTATTTGTAATTCTTCTTTTCATATCAAAATTAACCAGTTATTATTCTGATTTATTAACGGACATTGCAGAACCGTCAAAGCCACTGGAGAAACATTTTTAAACAACATCTACACTTGGCGTGACAAACCAAAAATATAACGGGTTTTTTTTTTCGGAAGATTTAAAATCTGGTGTCTGAAGCATGACTTTTAATCACTGCCAGCTTAAATAGCTACAGTTTACCTTTTTCTTACCAGTCTAGTCCAACAACGAGTGTCGTACTCAGTGCTACAAGCATTTTATTTTAGCTTAAACTGGATCTATTTTCAAGCTTCCTGTATCAGTCAGTGTAAATAAAAATTTCTACAGCTTACGCTTGAATGTGAAAAGCGAATTCTTGCAAAACCAGTTAATAAGAAAGAACCAATAACTATTGATATTTTTATAAAACTTAAAGGGCCATGGTCACAATTTTGGTCAAAAATTATTTTTTCGATTTTGAAAAAGGCAACCACATTTTGAGTGTCATTTTATGAGTCATAATCGAGTTACGTAGGTTAGAATTTTTGCTATGTAAACAAAGCGTTTGTTTACATTTTGAATGTTGAAGTGAAAATTCCAGTTTTAGACCTAAAATGAATGTGTTAATCATTAGGAACTGTTTATTTATACTTTTAAAGAATGAATAATAAGATAGACAACCCAGCTTTAAAAAGATTTTTTACTGGTATATTGAACCTATATAAACAAAAACAGGGCACGGGCCTTGTTTACATGACAAAGAATTGTAAGCCCTGTATCTTGCTTAAAACTCAACGACTAGAACCCAAATTTCATTTGATCATTAGAAATGCATTCCTCAAGCATTGCAAATAATAAAAACAGAAAAATAAAATTTTACCAAAATCGTGACCATGCCTCTTTAAGGAGGAGTACCAAAAGAATCCAGATAGTGCATTGAAGTTATTTTCTTGATGTGTCTGTTAGATTTTCTGGATTTCTGCGGTTCAACGAATAATCAAACAATCGTTTGTGTGGGATTAAATGGAAAGAATGATACATAGAAACTAGAGACGAGCTCGTTGCAAGCAACGATTAGGTTTTCCGTCGTAGCTGCGTCATACTTGTGACGTATTACAAAAAATTGATAGCTGACCATAGTACAATACAGTGGAGCCTCACTTATCCGGACACTTTTGTCCCCAGGCCAAATCGTCCGGATAGGTGAAGCGTCCGGATATCTGAATTGTGATATTTACCTTTAATATTTATGGAAACATAACTCATAAATTAATTATACAATTAAATATCTTATTTTGATAGCCATAAGCACTACAAAAAAAGTTTAGATTTTTTTTTAATTAACAAAACAAAATATTGTTAAAAATCATTATTTAAGGTATGTTTTTTCCACAGGAAACTTAGCACTACATTCTTCAATGCAACACATGTACATGTACATAACAATCACTGTATTAAACCGATATTTTAATTACATTCGCATAACAAAGCGAAGAGAAGAAAGTCGGTGTTCCACTTTACGCTGACAAATCTTTTTCTTCAAGCTAGCGGTGATCGTAACTCTCGCTCTCTTGGCCGGTGGTGTTGACATGTTTGAAGCTGCTCAACATTTGATGATTGAAAATGGGTGAAAATCTGAACATATTCCCTTATTGATAATTGTCCAAGCTATTTTTTCATTGACAGAACTTACCCAAGCTAATTTTACGTATCCATCTTTCTATAGAGTTAATTGCACCCAAGCGATTTTTACAAGTAGCGTGAACACTCATCCACGCCATGTTTGGCATAAATTATAATTACACTGTTTATTGAACACACGCTATAAAATTAATGTCGATACCCTGAACATCCCAAGCGGTCTTAATAACTATCGTAAACAGAACTCAAATTATCAAATATTTCATTTCAATTACGTTTTAAAATGAATAGGCGTACGAACTATCTAATCATACTACAATTAATAGAATTTTAATTCAATCAATAGATGACTTTTTTAAACACAAATTAAACAAATTTCATGACATTTTAATCAAACAATAACAGTTCATAAGTTAAATGGCGACAATTAAATATGTCGCATCCATGGTTATCGTAATATCCTCGGGCGAGTACATAGCGTGACACAGGTGACCCCGATTACCGGACGAAGGCATTGTTTAAAACCAACAACCAGTGTCAGATGTTTTTACACCAATTTGCACTTGCGCATAAAAAACTTTTGTGCCCCCGAACACTTAAATGTGACCGTACGGTTAAATGAGGTAAATTTTAAAGGAAAACTGTATTATGTGGTAAAATTTGACCGTCCGGATCCGGAACGCGGAATTCCGGATAAACGAGACAAATTATTGTGTAAAAATTCCGTTCCCAATAAAAATCGACCGGTAAGTGAAGCGTCCGGTTATCTGGCGTCCGGATATCTGAGGCTCCACTGTATTAGATGTGTAAACACTGAGAAACAAAGTATTATATTTCTGTGACCGCGTAGGTTTTACGGTGATAGAGAATTCGTCTGGTTCTGCATCGGTCGTGTGCAGTACGAACCGGGTGAGGGGATGTCGGCGTAAAGTGTATAAGGTAAAAGTTTGTGGCGCGCTGTGGGCCGTAAGCTAAAACGAAGGGTAGGTTGGCCGTATTCCCGAAGGTCCACCAGTATACAGTTCCAGAGAAATAAACAGGCATTTGATGCAGGATTCCACATTATTGGACGAAACTCAACGATGGCAACATTATAACAATTTAACAGACAGACATGTTACAAACAAGTCGGACGTGGCCAGTAGTGGCCTCCGGACTCAAGACTCTTGGAGAGTCGGACGTGGCCGGGGCTGGCCGCTGTATTCCAGACTGCGCATTGACAATTGTACATAACTATTTATAAGAATCTTAACAATGAGTATAAATTAACAGGTTATGATATAAGTAAGCTGAGTGAAAGGTTCACACATATAAAATAATTAAATAAACTCAATGAGTCTTTGATGTCCAAGAAATGAAAATCTGATAATTGCACAATGTTGTTTTAAGAGATTAGCAGTCCTTGAGACATGACACTCTGTCTCTTTGAAATCACATATAAAGTCTGAAAAGTGTCAATCACTAAATAAAAAAGTAACTTTTTAAGAAATAAACTGTGAGAAAAAATTACGAAACAGATGTTGAATTTTACAAGTAAAGTAAAAAAAAAAATTATAATTGAACAGTGTATTTTGCACGATGATACTACATGTTTATAAGCAAATACAGATCTTAACACGTTGTCTCTAGTTTGCTTCGCCGCATTTTATTCACAGAGTGGGACTGTGGTTATGCCCGGTACGAAGGTAAAAAGACCATTGGCAAACGTTTTAGACGCATTTTTATCGAACGCAAGCGCCAATTAATCTCTTAGTATATATGCGGAGATCCTGGAAATTTTACAAGGAGTTTTGAAGAATAATTTTGTATTTCGAGGAGGGGGGACATGCGCGGATCAGAAAATTTTTCCGGGGTGGGGGTTGAAAAGTCAGACGGTAATTTGAGTTTGCCAAGGGATGTCCGAGGCATATTTGGTAAGTTTATAATGTACACGTAATTGAAAGAAATTTCGCTGGGGGGGGGGGGGGGGGTCTGGAACCCTTCCCCTTCTAGATCCGCGCACGGAGAAGACCGATGCCGGTAATTTTACTGTAATTTTAACCATTTTAATTTAATTATTCATGTTCATAATTATCAGAAAACCAATATTACCTTTCAAAGCAGTTAAAACTTAAGATAAGAACCATTTAGTCTCGGTGAGTATTGCGTCCGCGTACGAAAATAATGGCAATTTTCATGAAATTCGGATGGACGATCTGTGTCCTAGGTCGTCCATCCGATTCTTTTTCTGACTAAAAGCTACAGACCTGCAGTTAGAGATTGTCAAACTCTTATTGATTATGTCAATTTGTTTGTCTCAAAGAATCATTTTTTAAATCAATAAAGTTTTACCTTTAAAAAAAGAAAGAAATCGGGCATAATTTTCAATGTTAGCATTTTACAATTTTATGGTCTAATAAAATTTCAAGAAACAACTCTTCATTGCTTTATTCGAAATATTGCATGAAAAAAATTTACATCGCATTTTTTAAATTACAAAAGGATATTCAAAATGAACTTGGATTAACCGCTAACAAACAGGCAAAAAGAGAGACTGAGAACCAATTTCTTCTCTCTTTTTTTTTTAACATCAAAAGAAATTCAAAAATCAATCAAAATATAATTTTTCTTTGTATGCGTTAAGGAAAATGTAGATCAGCAAGGGGTTCTTTGTCGTGCAAGCACCTACTTAACAGATTGTTACACGGGTCTACAACAATAACAAATATCGAAAAGACAATAATGAATGTGTAGTTTGTTTTTGAAGTTTATTTTTGATACATGTAATTATATTTATCTGGATCGGTTATGTTTGTTAGCTTGTTTTGTTTATTAAAGAGGGGAATAAAGAAACGAGTAATTTCCAAGCACGTAGCATCGTTTTTGAAAGTGGGGGGGGGGGGGGGGGCAAACTCATCCAACAAATCTTGACAAACAAAAAAAGAAAAAAGAAATTGAATTTTCCAAAATTTTTAAAATTTCACTCATAATTTCATGATTTTCATACCATTTTTGGGAGTTGATTTTAATCAACTCTCCTATGCAGTTACTCTGACAAACCGAAAGTGAAACAGTGTTTGGACCTCAGCACAAATCATTCCTGCTGACAAAACTTAGTTCTTGAAAATAATTGATGAATTCGATGTAATGTATGCTAAAGGATTGTTTTTCAAGGAAACTTATTTATAAATACCTTAAAAATAGTCAGATTTTAAATGGTACGAACAATTTGAATATTTTTTGTAGTCGTATGTATTCCTACGCCAGAGTTAAATACAATCGCAACTTCTCGGGCCTTTCCGGCAAGCATGCGATTGAGTTAACAAGCTTATTTAACACTGTGCCGGATAATTATGCCAGTGGCAAGGTGGCATTTTTGTACCCGCTTAAGATACAGTTTCCGAAAAATCCGTGTATACCAAATGATAGACCATTGCCTAGAGAGAATATAACCACTTTTGTTTTTAGTGTGTTTTACCTGACAGGTGAGATATTTACCTTTAAAGATTAATATCCCATCGGAAAATGATAATTCCCATAGGAGAATTGACTCTCCTACAGGAAATATTGACAATCCTATAGGATTTTTAAAAGTCCTGTAGGAATTATATTTCCTATAGGAGAATGATTCAGAATTTGATTCAGACATGTAGTTTTCCTATAGGATATTAAGTTTTCCTATCGGATTTTATCAAATCTATCGGAATTAAAATTCCTATAGGAAGTTCTTGTATTCCGATAGGAAATTTCAAATTACCGATAGGAATATCAATTTTCCTATGGGAAATTTTTTTTTCCTATAGGAATTTATTTTTGAAAGGAAAATATCTTACCTGACTGGTGAGATACACTGATAACAAAGGTGGTTGTTAACTCTTTAAGCAATGGTCTATCATATGGCAGATTTGACTTTTTCGATATATGCAGCTTAAGCGGGTGCAAAAATGCCACCTTGGCACTGGCATAATTATCCGGCACAGTGTTTTATCTTTTAAAAAGATTGGTAAGCTAGCGCTGTAGCCATCATAAAACACAGAAGCAAATTTTTAACACATTGGTTTATATTTCTAAATCGATTAATTAAATAGGAAGGCACAGTGGTGTACTGGAATTGTGCTGGAGTGGGGTTTCAATTTTGAATTGTGAATCTAGAGTGGTCTTCACATTGGCAATGGCAAAGCTCATTGACTGTGCTATAATCATTATATATCTACTGTAATTTCAATTTCGAAGTGAAAATATACAAGTACCATTGGTACTGTTTTGTAGCAATCGTATCTTCTCGGGCCTCTCCGGCAAGCTCGGAAAACATATCCGAAGTTGTTCCGGGCTTAAAGAAATTCAAGATAAAGCTAGCTTTTTATTATAATATTGAAAATAACTTTGTTACTTTTTGACATTTACAATAAAACACAAAACTTCATGTGAAGATGATAAAACGAAATTCTAATGGTACAATTTATCTACGGTAGTACAGTATTCCCAGAATCCCATACTATGGAGTCGAGCATGCGTATTCCAGTGAAAAAGACTAACGTAGTTGCTAGCGCTCGTATTCCAGTGAAAAAGACTAACGGAGTTGCTAGCGCTCGAGAGCGCTAGCAAATATAGTCTCGTTCAACTCGACGCTCGGCTGTCTCCGTAAATCCTTGTCGGAGATTTACGGTGTCAGCCGAGCGTTTGGTTGAACGAGACTGCTTGGATCCATACAATTTTCGAGAAATATTTCTATCACTGATCACATAGTTTGAATGAATTAATTTTATCTTTAAATATTATTCAACATTATTCGTTATGGGGGGTTCTCGACATTCTTGTCGAAAAAGTCCAAAAATTCATATTATAAAAATGTACCTACTTCAAATTAGAAAATACATGTACTTGTCATGCAAAATAACATATCATTGATTTTAAAATAAATAAACATCGACAAAATCAACTCCCGTCAGTTCTTCAGTACTTTGATTTTTACATGCTACCAAAATGGGGGGGGGGGGGGGGCAACTCCATGATAATTCAATTTTTTTTCTGTAAATTTTAAAAAAATAGTTGCTGCGAGAAAAAGTGGGGAGAGGACATCTTTATGTCATATAACATGTGAAACCGATTTCATTCCACCCACAAGCCTGAAATAATGAAATAATTTTCATGAAAACAATATAAATAGACGTCATAAATCCCATATCAAACGACATATTACCACTTGATTCTGCGCGTCTTTTTAATGAATTTATAAACAGCGGCAAATTCTAAAATGTATTTTTAAAGGGTAATGTCAGCTGCAAGTCTGTAGACCTTGTATGAAAAATTTCGGATGGTAGTCAATTTTTCCGGGATACAGACCGAGCGGTACATATATACAGCTAAGGTAACTAAGAAAGATTCCAATAAAATACTTTGTTGAGTAATGCAAGCTTTTAAGAAAGCAATACTCATATTTGTTTAAAATATAACACCCAAATACTTCGTCTTACATTCGCTATTTGTAGAACAAGCAGAACCAGTATCAGTCTGACCGGCCTCACCATATACATTGTTGGAATTTAATTGGCCTAGCATTGCATTGCTCTGCATGTGCACAATTTCTTTTAAAAATCAAACACTTAAAGTGTTCATCTATATGGCTACACATAACGTACACACGTGATTCAAAATAACCCAGACAAAACGGTAAAGAATTCAGTCATTGAGTCTACATTTTATAGAATTTGTAAAAAAAAAACATTGCGGGTCTGAATGTTTGTTGATATGTCAATCTATCAATATACAGTTTGTTCATTATTTTCGATTGCTAAGGCTAAAGCATATTTGATGAACATTGAACAACATTTTTACCATGCCACTTTTTTCCATGGAAGATAGCGAATACAAGTATTAAGCATTTATAAAATTTATTTAATTACCTCTTAAGAATTGTGTATGGAATAAATAATTTATAAGTTGCTGCTGAAGGTTGTTTGGTATTTTCGTTTGTAGATGTTTTGCAAGTAAAAAACCTGAAACGCGGGGCAAGTCATAATGAATATCCCTAATAACCGTAACTTAAAACTAGCGGCTTTGGATTCAAATATTATCGTATACGAATATTAAGTTCACTTTTTAAAATCATCTCCACGATGATATTTATATTATATCCATCGCAAATCAGAATTTATTTTTGCTTTAAAAGAATTGTTCTATCGGGAGCAATCCCGCGTTCGTTTAAATTGCCAGCGTACATTTGTCATGTCAGAAATACACATTGTGCTTTATAAGACGGCCGTGTATACGTATTGTAGAAAAGTTGAGTTTAATTACCATGCATTGGAACCATTTATTAACACATCTCCCAGTACTGAAACAATTCAAAATGTCTCTGTTACAGTAACACAGTGAAGCGTTAAGGTGGCTCTATACACTCACAGTTTATTCCAATTTTCAATAGAAGACCACAAAACATATACTTATCAAATATTAGAATGGCGATAGGGATACTATAGGTATTTTTAAAGAATTTTTTAATGTTTTTTCGTGTTTTTGTAAAATATTTTTTATAAAGACAGCTATCAACAAAATGAGAGAAATTATCTTGTCATATGATGGATATTTCCTTCGGACACATAAAAAAAAATATAACACTTCTTAACATTCAAAGATGTTATTATTGCAATTTTTTTTAGTATTTCCCCAAAACATATTTTTTCATATTTTCTTACTCTGTTGACAAATCATCTGAAAAAGTTGCTTGATGTTATAAGAAAATGTATTTTAATAAATGTGACATAATAAAAATTGAATGAAAACCATTGCAAATCAACACAAAAAATATTTTAAATTTTATTTGGTATGAAAGTTCCTCATGTAAGGGTTATCGTTCCTAAGTCCTAAGGCCCAAACACCTTGGGGACTTTTCATTTCTGAGTTGAAGAAAATTTCCTAAATATAATGTTGGAATGATAAATACATACATATTTCATTATGGACTTTGCCCTGTATAAGTGAATATATTCGCTTTAATGCAAAACTAAGTCAATTAAACAAAGGGGAACATTGACTATGCTAATAGGATTTATTTATCCCAACCTGAGAGAAATTCAAAGCAACCCTCTCATCCCCGTTAGGTGTCGGTATTAATGCGCATTAAAGTATATTATAATTGAATTATTTTCACCTGTTTAGAATTTTCTTTCACGGTATTCAACCAAAAAATACGTTTTAGAAATTTTTGGAAAGTTCAAAAAATTTATTGTTCTCAACGGGAATCGAACTCATGATCTACTGGTTTGTAGTGAACCCACTAACCCACTGCGCTACGGTGTAATATATCGAAGATGCTAAAGAAACTCTTTAAAAATTTATACTTGATTTTACTGTTTATTTCGATAAATAATACCACACAACGTGAAGGTGTCACATACCACATTACTTGTAAGTAATGAATTTTCCAATTATCAAATTAAATCTATCCATTTAACAAATTTTTCAAAATAGCGGTTCCCATACAATTCACCTCAGTTTAAATTAGCCAGTACCGGAAATGCATGTTTCCAGATTTACTTTTTTGCGTACTGCGTCATCAAAAAGTGGTGTATAGAGCCACCTTAAACGTGTACGTCCAGCCCTACAAGCACATGCACTGTCGTCTAGGCGACGGCCTGAATACAGCTAGCGACTCTCCTATCGATCGGTTACCTGAGTCTCGTAATGCATCTAAATAAAGACAGGGGCACAGTTATGAAACAAACAACAAAAATAAGGTCAAAGAGGTTCATCTATATGAAATGAAAATGTACATATGAATAAAAACATTTGGGAATTTTATGTGGAATTATTTTTGCGCGCTACATGTATCAGTTAGTGCATTACAAGTAGCCCTTTCATAACATCATAAACGTGCGCACCCCCACAAAAAATGGACCGAACTGACAACAATTGTTTCTGCAAATACTGACTATAAATTACGAAAACATTAAATTGAATACTATAGAAGGATTCAAAATTAATTTCTTTACAACTTTGCTTCAATCATGCATTAGAAATTTTTATTCCTTTTTAAGTTATTGACAAGAAACTTTGGACGCCTCTAACTCCCTAATTATAAGGGCCAGTCCCTTTTTCGGTATACCGAATGAAAGGTCTGGGTAAGACCAAGAACTTTTAAAATACATCTTATAAATACATCTTATAACAAATTTTTATCAGGTAGAAAACTAACACGGAAAATACGCGTTTTTTTTTTTCTTACCTTTGTTTCAGCATCTATACCACCCCTTTTATTTGCATTTAAATAATAAATAAATATATCTCGCACAAATTCAATGTATTAGCTTCCAAACCAGCCCATCTTTGAGACTCTGCCAGTCATCGTTAAAGCTAAACCCCCCTGGACAAAAGAAGTCGTTAAATTTTACTAAAAGGGGAATAACTCAAAACCGGATAGGGATTTTCCTCAAATAAATGCAACGACAACATCACGCGGCATGTTATCAGTCCTGAAAATTTCAAAACAATCGGTGAACAAACAAGCGAGATATTAAGGATCAAAGTTGGCGTCTAGAAGGAAAAAAAAATAACTAGAGCAAAGCAACGAGTGGGTCTTCCGTTAGTGTCGAGAGTAAAGCTAGAAGTTGCTGTAAGAAGCAGAGTTCTAAAACCAACTACAAGGGAAAATTAAAAAAAATATTTTTAAAAATATCGAATAATTCTTAGTACGACTTAACTATATCTGAATGAATTCAGGAACGAATTAACAAAAACCTTTACAATTTCTAAAACGACTTAATTAAAAAATGCCGAATGTGTTCAAGAACGAATTAACAATTTCCAAATTATTTTAGGTACGAGTAAATTTTACTTTGAACATAACACTATTTTCTTAACCAAGAACGTGGAATCAAAATTTCCGGAAAACTCATTTTTTAAATCCTAATATTTTTGTTATGCATCGTCGGATTTTAAAACGGATTTCAGTTTTACATCAAGCTTAATAAAAGCTTCTTTGTTGATTTATGATTAATATCAGATTATTGGTCTGAAAAGAGTTATTATAAAAAGACTTGATAGCCCATCTGGCCCCTAATTTGAGGGGTCAGCCCCCTTTTCTTGATATCAATCAAAAGGTCTCGCTAATATAAACATATTTTGTTCTACAAGTAATCATAAATTATAAACCGCTATCGAGATATCTAAACAACTGTGTTTAAGGGGCCGTCAAATATTAATGATCAAAGTTTTGAATTCTGGCCCCTTGAAACACCTTTTTACGTAATACATGACTTAGGTATGGTAATGTATAGATGAACACTCGTACAATGAACATTTTTGCTTCTATAATTAATAACAAATCATTATTCAGTAAAGAGTTATTATAAGAAGATTTTCGAACCCTCTTGACCCCTGATTTGAGGGGCCAGCCCCTTTTTCTTGATATCAAATTAAAGGTCTCGCAAATATAAACATATTTTGTTCAACAAATGTTCACGAAATGTTAACAGTTCTTAAGATATCTGTACAAATGTGTTTAAGGGGCCGGCCCTTTATCTCCTAAATGGGGTCATAAAACAAAAAAAAATTAAGTCAGCATATTGTACAGAAAATTATTTCAGCAACTTTTGTTCTACAATGCTTTTCAAAATATTTCCCGTTTTTCAGATATAAATCATCAAAATTTTGAACTTCTGGCCCCTTGAAACCCCTAATAACGTAACATATGACTTAAGTATGGTACTGTATAGATAAACAGCTGTACAATGAACATTTTTGCTTCTATATTTAATAACAAATTATTATTCAGGAAAGCGTTATGTTAAGAAAAATTTACAACCCCCTTGGCCCCTAATTTGAGGGGCCAGCCCCTTTTTCTTGATATCAAATGAAAGCTCGTGGAAATTAAAACAACTCTTGCATTACATGTTCTAACAAAATATTTATACATCAAAAGGTATAACGGAAAATGTGCAAATATATCGTGAAAAAAATTGATGCTAATTTTCAGGTCCAGGCGAGCTTTAAGGCCTTGAGCAATTTTCATAATTGAAAGCATGGGGGTACATCTACAGACATTCATCTACAATCCCTGAAAATTTCAAGCTTCTATTTTGATTAGTTTCGGAGGAGATGCGTGGACAAAATGACCCTTAAAAATTTACAAAATCGTTAATATCTGAAACCGGAAGTGACGTCAACAAAAAAATTAACTAAAAACATTTATCCCCTCCGATGTCCTATAAGTCCGGAAAATTTCGTGCAAATCGGGCGAATAGTTTTCGAGAAATAAAGCTTTAAAGAAGGCAAAAAAAGAATGTAAAGAACTAGAGCAAAGCTCGTTGCAAAGCAACGAGTGGGTCTTCCGGTGGTGTCGAGAGTAAAAATAGAAGTTCCTGTAAGAAGCAGAGTTATAAAACCAACTACAAAGAAAATAAAATTTTTTTTTTTTAAAAATCGAATAATTCTCAGTACGACTTAACAATGTCTGAATGATTTCAAGAACGAATTATTAAAAACCTTTACAATTTGTAGAACGATTTATAAAAAATGTTCCGAATTCTTCAAGTTCGAATTAACAATTTCCGAATTATTTTAGGTACGAGTTAATTTAACTTTGAACATACCACTATTTTCTTAACCAAGAACGTGGAATCAAAATTTCCGGAAAACTCAATTTGTAAAAGAAAATGTGCAAAACTTTCGTGAAAAAATTTAGTGCCAATTTTCAGGTTCAGGCGAGCTTTAAGGCCTTTAGCAATTTTCATCATTGGAAGAATCGGGGTACATCTACATATATTCATCTACAATCCCTGAAAATTTCAAGCTTCTATCTTGATTAGTTTCGGAGGAGATGCGTGGACAAAATGACCCTTAAAAATTTACAAAATCGTCAATATCTGAAACCGGAAGTGACGTCATCATTTCAAATATATGTAGCGCCGATCATGCATTATCTTTCCTGAAAATTTTGTACGAATCGGTTGGATAGTTGTTGAGAAATAGCGCTCCAAAAAAGTCAGAAAAAGAAAAGAAAAAAAAGAATAACTAGAGCAAAGCTCGTTGCAAAGCAACGAGTGGGTCTTCCGTTAATGTCGGAAGTAAAGCTGGAAGTTCCTGTAAGAAGCAGAGCTCTTAAACCTATAAGAAGAGTAACTAAAATAAAAAGATGAAAAAATCGAATATTCCTGGTACGACTTAACAAAATCCGAATGATTTTAAGTACGACTTAGCAATTATTTTTGGTACGAGTTAATTTTACTTTGAACATTACGCTATTTTTTAAACCAAGGACGCGGAATCAAAATTTCCGGAAAAATCAATTTTTAAACCCCGATATCTCTGTAATGCATCGTCTGATTTTAAAACGGTTTTCAGTGTTAGATTCAGCTTATTAAGATCTACAATATACGTATACGTTTTTTATTTGATCAAAAAATTTATTTTTTCGAAAAATTTGAATCATTTCCGGTTTCGACCGGAAGTGACGGATTTTTATTTCAAGCCTTATTGCACATGTAAATTGCCAAATTCATAACCACGGGAAATTTCAAGACTCTATCTTTTAGCGTTTTTGAGAAATGTCGCGGACAAAATGACTTTTTTTCAAGTTTAAAAATGACGTAACGTCAAAACGGAAGTGATGTTGTTAATGAAACTTTTACATCTTTGGGGTATTATAATTGCACATAATCCCTGCAAGTTTCCATTAAATTAAATTAAAACTTTTTGAGTTATGAAGCCGAAAAGGAGTCAGGAAAAAAAAGAAAAAGAAAAAAAAACTAGAACAAAGCTCGTTGCAAAGCAACGAGTGGGTCTTCCGTTCATGTCGGAAGTAAAGCTGGAAGTTCCTGTAAGAAGCAGAGCTCTTAAACCAATAACAAGAGAAACGATAATAAAAAGATGAAAAAAATCGAATTATTCCTGGTACGACTTAACAAAATCCGAATGATTTTAAGTACGAATTAACAAAAACCTTTCTGATTTCAAGAACGACTTAACAAAAAAAATCCGAATGTGTTCAAGTACGACTTAACAATATTTTTGGTACGAGTTAATTTTACTTTGAACATAACGCTATTTTGCTTAACAAAGAACGTGGAATCAAAATTTCCGGAAAACTCAATTTTTAAATTCCAATATTATTGTAATGCATCGTCTGATTTTAAAACGGATTTCAGTTTAAAATTAAGCATAAAAAAGGCTTCTTTGTTGCTTTATGATTAATATCAAATTATTGGTGAGAAAAGAGTTATTATAAAAATACTTAATAGCCCTTCTGGCACCTAATTTGAGGGGTCAGCCCCTTTTTCTTTATATCAAATAAAAGGTATCGTTAATTTAAACATCTTTTGTTCTACAAGTGTTCACAAATTGTAAAACGTTATCGAGATATCTAAACAACTGTGTTTTAGGGGCTGACCCTTTAACCCCTTATCGGGGCCACTAACAACAAAATTGTTGGTATCATATTGTTAAGAACATTATTTTGAAGGACTTTTGTTCTACATTGCTTTTCAAAATATTTCTCCTTTTTCAGATATTAATGATCAAAGTTTTCAACTTCTGGCCCCTTGAAACCCCAAATTACGTAACATATGACTTTGGTATGTTACTGTATAGATAAGCAGCTGTACAATGAGCATTTTTGCTTCTATAAATAATAACGAAATATTTTTCAGTAAAGAGTTAATTTAAAAAGACTTTAGAGCCCCCTTGGCCCCTAATATGAGGGGCCAGCCCTTTTTCTTGATATCAAATTAAAGGTCTTGCAAATATAAACATACTTTGTTCAACAAGTGTTTAAGAATTGTTAACCTTTCTGAAGATATCTGTATAAATGTGTTTTAGGGGCCGACCCTTAAACTCCTTACCGGGGCCACCAACAACAAAATTTTAGTTTTCGTATTGTTGAGAACATTATTTTAAACAACTTTTGTTCTACAGTGCTATTCAAAATATTTCTCCTTTTTCTGATATTAATGATCAAATTTTTCAACTTCTGGACCCTTGAAACCCCTAATTACGTAACATATGACTAAGGTATTGAACTGAATAGATAAACAGCTGTTCAGTGAACATTTTTGCTTCTATAATTAATAACAAAATATTGTTCAGTAAAGATTTATTATAAAAAGACTTTAGAGCCATCTTGGCCCCTTTTTCTTGATATCAAATTAAAGGTCTTGCAAAATTAAACAACTTTTGCATACATGTGTTTACAAAATATTTATACATCAAAAGATATTACAGGAAATGTGCGAAAATTTCGTGAAAAAATTTGGTGCTAATTTTCATGTTCAGGCGAGCTTTGAGGCCTTGAGCAATTTTCATTATTGGAAGCATGGGGGTACATCTACATACATTCATCTACAATCCCTGAAAATTTCAAGCTTCTATCTTGATTAGTTTTGGAGGAGATGCGTAGACAAAATGACCCTAAAAAATTTACAAAATCGTCAATATCTGAAACCGGAAGTGACGTCATCATCTGAAAATTTAATAATATGTAGCACCGATCATGCTTTATCAGTCCTGAAAATTTTGTGCATATCGGTTGTATCGTTTTTGAGAAATAGCGCTCCAAAAAAGTCAGAAAAAGAAAAAAAAGAATAACTAGAGCAAAGCTCGTTGCAAAGCAACGAGTGGGTCTTCCGTTAATGTCGGAAGTAAAGCTGGAAGTTCCTGTAAGAAGCAGAGCACTTAAACCAATAACAAGAGTAACGATAATAAAAATATGAAAAAAATCGAATTATTCCTGGTACGACATAACAAAATCCGAATGATTTTAAGTACGAATTAACAAAAACCTTTCTGTTTTCAAGAACGACTTGACCAAAAAATCCGAATGTGTTCAAGTACGACTTAACAATTATTTTTGGTACGAGTTAATTTTACTTTGAACATAACGCCATTTTCTTAACCAAGAACGTGGAATCAAAATTTCCGGAAAAATCAATTCTTAAATCCCAATATTATTGTAATGCATCGTCCGATTTTAAAACGGATTTTAGTTTAAAATTAAGCATAAAAAAACTTCGTTGTTGCTTTATGATTAATATCAAATTATTGGTGAGCAAAGAGTTATTATAAAAAGACTTAACAGCCTTTCAAGCCCCTAATTTGAGGGGTCAGCCCCTTTTTCTTGATATCAAATAAAAGGTCTCGCTAATTTAAACATATTTTGTTCTACAAGTGTTCACAAATTGTAAAACTTTATCGAGATATCTAAACAACTGTGTTTTAGGGGCTGATCTTTTAACCCCTTATCGGGGCCACTAACAACAACATTTTTGGTACCATTTTGTTAAGAACATTATTTTGAACAACTTTTGTTCTACAGTGCTATTCAAAATACTTCTCCTTTTTCTGATATTAATGATCAAATTTTTCAACTTCTGGCCCCTTGAAACCCCTAATTACGTAACATATGACTAAGGTATTGTACTGTATAGATAAACAGCTGTACAATGAGCATTTTTGCTTCTATAATTAGTAACAAAATATTGTTCAGTAAATATTTATTGTAAGAATACTTTAGAGCCATCTTGGCCCCTAATTTGAGGGGCCAGCCCCTTTTTCTTGATATCAAATTAAAGGTCTTGCAAATATAAACATATTTTGTTCAACAAGTGTTTAGGAATTGTTAACCTTTCTCAAGATATCTGTATAAATATGTTTTAGGGGCCGACCCTTAAACTCCATTCCGGGGCCACCAACAACAAAATTTTAGTATTTGTATTGTTGAGAACATTATTTTAAACAACTTTTGTTCTACAGTGCTATTCAAAATATTTCTCCTTTTTCTGATATTAATGATCAAATTTTTCAACTTCTGGCCCCTTGAAACCCCCAATTACGTAACATATGACTAAGGTATTGTACTGAATAGATAAACAGCTGTACAGTGAACATTTTTGCTTCTATAATTAATAACAAAATATTTTTCAGTAAAGAGTTATTGTAAGAAGACATTAGAGCCATCTTGGCCCCTAATTTGAGGGGCCAGCCCCTTTTTCTTGATATCAAATAAAAGGTCTTGCAAAATTAAACAACTTTTGCATTATATGTTTTAACAAAATATTTATACATCAAACGATATCATAGAAAATGTGCGAAAATTTCGTGAAAAAATTTGGTGCTAATTTTCAGGTTCAGGCGAGCTTTGAGGCCTTGAGCAATTTTCATAATTGGAAGCATGGGGGTACATCTACATACATTCATCTACAATCCCTGAAAATTTCAGGCTTCTATCTTGATTAGTTTTGGAGAAGATGCGTGGACAAAATGACCCTTAAAAATTTACAAAATCGTCAATATCTGAAACCGGAAGTGACGTCATCATTTGAAAATTTTATAATATGTAGCACCGATCATGCTTTATCAGTCCTGAAAATTTTGTGCATATCGATTGTGCAGTTTTTGAGAAATAGCGCTCCAAAAAAGTCAGAAAAAGAAAAAAAAGAACTAGAGCAAAGCTCGTTGCAAAGCAACGAGTGGGTCTTCCGTTAATGTCGGAAGTAAAGCTGGAAGTTCCTGTAAGAAGCAAAGCTCTTGAACCAATAACGAGAGTTACTAAGATGAAAATATCTAATTGTTCCTGGTACGACTTAACAAAATCCGAATGATTTTAAGTACGACTTAACAAAAACCTTTCTGATTTCAAGAACGACTTAACAAAAAAAATCCGAATGTGTTCAAGTACGACTTAACAATTATTTTTGGTACGAGTTAATATTACTTTAAAACATTTCGCTATTTTTTAAACCAAGGATGCGGAATCAAAATTTCCGGAAAAATCAATTTTTAAACCCCGATATCTCTGTAATGCATCGTCCAATTTTAAAACGGTTTTCAGTGTTAGATTCAGCTTAATAAGCTATTCAAAACACATGTTCATTTTTGATTTGAAAAAAAAATTCAATTTTTCGAAAAAATTGATTCACTTCCGGATTCGACCAGAAGAGACAGATTTTCATTTCCAGCCTTATTACAGTGGTAAATCGACAAAATTATTACCATTGAAAATTCCAAGCCTCTATCTCAAAGTGTTTTCATGAAACATCGAAGTCATCAAAATGACTTTATTAAAATTTTATACCGGTAAATGACGTAACGTAAAAGCTGAAGTGACGTTTTCAAAGAAACTTTGGAATTTTTGAGGCATAATAGTTGCACACAATCTCTTAAAGTTTCATTTCAATTGGTTATAAACTTTTTGAGTTATAAAGCCGAAAAGGAGTCGGAAACAAAAGATGTCACCTTTGACCTTCCAAACTGTGTGCTTGTTGCACCATCAAATGTCAGAAACTTACCAATGTACAGTTTATTATATTTCTGTGAATATTTCCTATGTAAAATTAAAATGATTAAACATGCTATTCCATCTAACTGTGAAATAGTTTCTATGGTATCTGTCCATGGTGAATAGTCAACGAAAGTATTCACCGGCAGCATACGATTTCCCTCCTTTTTAAACTCGGAACACCTCTGATATAATCCGATCACAACATTAAATTCAAAGTCCGATAATTCTAATTTGTTAATAATCAAGAAATTCTGCATCGCCAACAAATAAAGTTTTCTTCAGAATAATAATTAAAATACCTATAGCTATTTACTGACTATTTGGATGACAGAAAGTTTATTGTCCCCCTCAACAGCAACTATTTCACTTGGCTTCGCCCCATGAAATAGTGGCTGTCTTGGAAGACAATAAACTTGCTATCATCCTCATACCCAGTAATTAGGTATATAATGTCCCATCCACACAAATTTCGAGTTATATAACCTCCCATTTGTAACCTGCAATTTCACAGTGTATAGTCAACACAACAGTCTTAGCCGCAAGTTTCACCATTCAATTCTCATGTACTTATTAAACATTAGGGGCCTTCATATTGCATACCAATTCCAACAAGGGAGATCCCTCTAATGATAATCATTAAAATTCATTTTATGAATCTTAGCAACACTCATAAGCCTTCAAGTACAGCATCTTTTAAGGTGGCTCAAAACACCTTGAAATATTTTCTCAATTGACAAATCAGCAGAAAATTACTTGATAATGATAGATATCATAATTGATAAGAAGTGTTTAAGTCAAATAGGCAAAAATGTGCATTTTTAAATGAACAAGTACATTTTTAAAAATTTAATTCAATAAACAGTAACAAAAGCTCTAGGCAGACTCGAACTCGAATGGTTTAGAAACCCAATACTTTAACCATTGAGCTATGACGATATACAACCCAATCGAACGATATGAAGAGTTCAACAAAACATTTAAATCGCCATCTTGTGACGTAGTGTCTTAAAAAGTATAAGTCTGGGTGTAGTGATGTACCTTAATTTACAAAAATATTAACGGGTACTTTATCCGAATCTGTCCCTTGCTTCCTTTAACTTAGTACATTTTATGAACAGATGTCTTGTCTTAGAATAAGAAAGCTAATGCAATTCTGAGAAAAAGGTATACTACATATTGACAATTCCATTGAGGTTTAATAAACATATGGCCATTTAAGTGAACCCACCATATTCAATTTCTTTTACTCAACACAGATTTACAGGGTACTCCATAGTAAAACATCTTTACCTGACCTTTTAGAGGTCAATTATTTTTCAACCACCATTAATAAGAAACCTTATTCAATACAACATACATCTACATGATATTATCTTGATAAAAGCATCACATCACTTAGAAATACCCTTACATGTATACCCTCCCCCTATCTTTTGATTTTCATAAAAAGTCATGGTTTGAAATCTTTTACCTAATTTTATGAAACTTGTGGCAATTTCTTTGAGTCATTTCTCACACATATTTGAAAACAATCATTAATGATACTAAAATTTGATCTTTTTTGTTTCTTGAATGATTTTAATAATTAAATAGACATGTATTCTTGCATGTGATTTCTTTTTTCCATGAAAAAAGGTAAGCTAACAATCATATTTATTGAATATCTAATCTATTCTGGTTTCTTGTCTCTTTTTAACCATGCTAAAACAGTAAGATCAACAAGTTCAACATCTGCCTTAAATAAAATTAAATTCAAACACACCCGGGTAGCTGGAGGCGGAGGAGAATTCCATTAATATTGTTAAAATTTGACATGTTGTGTCTACTTTTTTTAATGCACATATACCTTAAAAGGATGAAAAGAGATTGTTTCTTGCTCATTTCAAAAGTAATTATCATTGCAGGTGTTATTCAAAAGTCAAATGTACATTTACATATCCTACATGTAATCTTAATGGAGACAATTGGAAATAGTTGGGTGATTTTTCAATTATGTAAAGACATCTAAATATCTTTATAAAATAAAAAATGAAGGAAATATAATTGCATACTTTCATTGAAAAACAAATTTTCACAACAATCATATTTCTTTAAACAGCCTTAATTTTGTTTTTTATAATTTCTTATCAAACATGAACAAACCACAATAGGGCATGATGCTTTCTTAAAGTTCCATTATTGTTCATGCATTATCCGTTTTAATTTGAAATACCGGTAGATAGTCTGTAGAACACAAGGACTATGCATGTGGGTAGAGGTGACAGGTTAACCTCAAGAGCTGAAACCATACGAATCAACAGGTAAAAGTAATGTGGTAACAAGAGTTCGTTTTGAGCTGAAATGAAAAAAAAAAATTAGCTGAGTTAAAATACATGTACTTGTAATAGCTGTGCTTACACTAACATATACATAATGTTTTTGGAAAAAATAAACTGACCATGCAGTGTTATAAGTATGACATATCCAAATACATGACATTAACATTTAAGCAGTACAAAAACAAAAATGTGCATATCAAGTCATAATATCATAACATTAAAAAAATTTCTTGGGTATAGACATATCAGATTGAGAGAGAGCAAGAGCAAGAGAGAGCGAGTTTGTTTTACTTGTAGTGCAACAGCAATATTTCAATTCATAAACTACAAAGGAATACATGTATTACCAATCTGAACAGCGTCAAAGCATAAGCTTCTGCTACATGTATACCATGTTTTGTCAATTCTACTGGGGTTTTTTGCGAATAAATTTAGCGAGGTTTTTTTTTTTCTTATGAGTTATGTTTTGAAAACAATACTATGTATAATGCGCAGAAAATTCCAGGAACAATTTTACAAAGCTTTGGATTTTGGTTGCACATTGAAAAAATGAGGGATTGATAATACGATCATGCTCATTTTAAAATTCAATCCACTTTAGATTTCTTTTACAAGACCAAGATATTTTTGTCACAAAATTAAGTTGCCCTCTGACACTTTGCCAAGATAAAAAATTTGAGAGAGAGAGAGAGAGAGAGAGAGAGAGAGAGAGAGAGAGAGAGAGAGAGAGAGATCTAAGGCACATGCAGTAAAATTATTTACATACTATGTAGATGTGATATGCATGTAAAGCTTACCTAAAATGAATCAATATGTATAAAAGATAAAAGAATCTCTCAAATTACAATGATTCTGTGAAATACTTATATCTTGAGAAGACTGTTTAATAGATATCATGGAACATTGACCTAAAATCTGAGCTTGATATAATACAAAATTTGAGACTTTTCATCTAGCACCCTGTTTTACATGCTCGTTACACAAGCAATAACCATATATAACAGAGAGAGAGACAAAAGGTCTAATTTTAATTAGATTGAATATTTACTATGTCAAATATATTTATTTAATTAAACACAAGCCTGAGTTTTTTAATTTATAAATTAAATGAAGGCGATATGGTAAAGATCTGCTATATTCAAATATTTAGGGCAAAGTTATCATCATGCAAACATGCACTCCAATTACAACATTCTATTCTTGTGTACCTTAGACTCCCACCGCTTTAAAATGCACTGTTTTACAGTGTGCGGTGTGTTGTTCAATACAAAGTAAGACATACAGATACATAATAACAAATAGAAATTCAAAAGATGGTGTGCAAAACATACCCGTGAAAATACACTGGACATATAATATTCCGAGATTCCTCTTACTCTAACGCCCGCTTTTATATTGTGACGTACTTCAAAAGCGGAGGTTAGAGTCAGAGGAATCTCGGATTAGATTGAAAAGTGCAAATACTTTGAAAAGAAAAAGTCAATACGACATATCCTGTATTGAAACATACCTTTATAATCTGTCATACGTTAGTTGAGCTGAAATTTCCACTATCGATGTCTTGCAGGCCATGCTTCTTTTAAAAATGTAGACAAACCGCTATCAGCTGTTGTTAAAACATGGCGAGTTGACATGGGGAATCGTACGATAATTATTTCGATTAAGACTAAAAAGACTATAATAAAAACTAACAACGTAATTATCGAACGAAATAAGGAAATTGTTTCGATAAACACTCTGATTAACATTTAAAAAAAGGAGTTCGGTTTTTTGACCTGTACGAACGGTTTTCAGAAGGAGTTACTTTTAGTGTGAATTATGCACTATTTTTCAAACCAATAACACGGAATCAAAATTTCCGGAAAAATCAATATTTAAAACCCGATCTCTCTGCAATGCATCATCCGATTTTAAAACGAATTTCAGTTTTGTATTAAGCTTTGGAAACTCTACAATATGCACATAATTTTATGTTTTTTATATAGTTTCATGATCAGGACGAATTATTTTCCGTAGAAGTTATTTTCAGTGTGAATTTTGCACTATTTTTTAAACCAAGAACGCGGCATCAAAATTTCCGGAAAACTCAATTTTTAAACCCCGATTTCTCTGTAGTGCATCGTCCAATTTTAAAACGGATTTCAGTTTTAAATTAAGCTTAATAAAAGCTTTTTTGCTGCTTCATGATTAATATCAAATTATTGGTCAGAAAAAAGTTATTATAAAAAGACTTAGTAGCCCTCCTGACCCCTAATTTGAGGGGCCAGCCCCTATTTCTTGATATCAAATAAAAGTTCTCATTAATATAAACATATTTTGTTCTACAAGAGTTCACGAATTGTAAACCGTTCTCGACATATCTAAACAAATGTGTTTTAGGGGCCGACCCTTTAACCCCTTACCGGGGCCACTAACAACCAAATTTTTGGTATCGTATTGTTCAGAACATTATTTTGAACAATTTTTGTTCTACATTGCTTTTCAAAATATTTATCCTTTTTCAGATATTAATGATCAAAGTTTTGAATTCTGGCCCCTTTAAACCCCTAATTACGTAATATAAGACTTAAGTATGGTACTATATAGATAAACAGCTGCACAATGAACATTTTTGCTTCTATAATTAATAACAAATTATTGTTCAGTAAAAAGTTATTGTAAGAAGACATTAGAGCCCTTTTGGCCCCTTATGTGAGGGGCCAGCCCCTTTTACTTGATATCAAATGAAAGGTCTCGAAAATATAATTATATTTTGTTTTACAAGTGTTCACGAAATGTTAACGGTTCTTGAGATATATGTACAAATGTGTTTTAGGGGCCGACCCTTTAACTCCTAAATGGGGTCATAATCAAAAACATTTAAGGTTGCATATTGTACAGAACAATTTTTTGAGCAACTTTTGTTCTACATTGCTTTTAAAAATATTTCTCCTTTTTTCAGATAATAATGATCAAAGTTTTGAACTTCTGGCCCCTTGAAGACCCTAATTACGTAACATATGGCTTAAATATGGTACGGTATAGATAAACAGCTGTACAATGAACATTTTTGCTTTTATAACTAATAACAAACTATTGTTCAGTAAAGAGTTATTGTAAGAAGAATTTAGAGCCCTCTTGGCCCCTAATTTGAGGGGTCAGCCCCTTTTTGTTGATACCAAATGAAAGCCCTTAAAAATTAAAACAACTTTTGCATTACATGTTATAACAAAATATGTACACATCGAAAGGTATTACAGAAAATGTGCAAAAATTTCGTGAAAAAATTTGATGCTAATTTTCAGGTTCAGGCGAGCTTCAATGCCTTGAGCAATTTTCATAATTGGAAGCATGGGGGTACATCTACAGACATTTATCTACAATCCCTGAAAATTTTAAGCTTCTACCTTGATTAGTTTCGGAGGAGATGCGTGGACAAAATGACCCTTAAAAATTTACAAAATCGTCTATATCTGAAACCGGAAGTGACGTCATCATTTGAAAATTTGATAATATGTAGCGACGACGTTGTTCCATTACTCCTGAAAATTTCGTGCAAATCGGTTGGGTAGTTTTTGAGAAATGACGCTCCAAAGAAGTCAGAAAAAGAAAAAAAAGAATAACTAGAGCAAAGCTCGTTGCAAAGCAACGAGTGGGTCTTCCGTTAATGTCAAGAGAAAAGCTAGAAGTACCTGTAAGAAGCAGAGTTCTTAAGCCAAGAACAAGAGTAACTAAAACAGTAAGAAAAAAAAAGAATAATTCTTGGTACGACTTAACAAAATCGGAATGATTTTAAGTACGACTTAACAAAAACTTTTTCGATTTCAAGAATGTCTTAACAAAATAAACCCGAATGTGTAAATTTACGTGTACATGTACGACTTGACACGATTATTTTTGGTACGAATTAATTTTTCATTTAACTTCACGCTAATTTTTAAATCAAGAACGCGGAATCAAAATTTCCGTAAAAATCAAATTTTAAACCCGAATTTCTCTGAAGTGCATGGTCCGATTTGAAATTTCAGTGTTAGAGTAAGCTTACAAAGTTCTTTGTTTTTGCTAAATGAAAAATATCAAATTATCGCTTAGAAAAAAGTTATCATAAAAAGACTTACTAGCCCTTTTAGCCCCTAATTTGAGGGGCCAGCCCTTTTTTCTTTATATCACATAAAAGGTCTCGCAAATGTAACATATTTTGTTCACATGTATTCACGAATTGTTAAACGTTTTCGAAATATCTGAACAGCTGTGTTTTAGGGGCTGACCCTTTAACTCCTTATTGGGGCCACCAACAAAAACATTTTAGTTGCCATATTGTTTAGAACATTATTCTTAACATTTTGTGTTCTACATTGCTTTATAAAATATTTCTCCTTTTTCAGATATTAATAATCAAAGTTTTGAACTTCTGGCCCCTTGAAACCCTTAATTACGTAATATATGACTTTGCTATGGTACTGTAAAGATAAACAGCTGTACAGTGAACATTTTTGCTTCTATAATTAATAACAAATTTGTGTTCAGTAAAGAGTTATTGTAAGACGATTTTAGAGCCCTCTTGGCCCCTAAATTAAGGGACCAGCCCCTTTTTCTTGATATCAAATTAAAGGTCTTGCAAATATAAACATATTTTGTTTACCAAGTGTTTACAAAGTGTTAACCGTTCTCGATATATCTGTACAAATGTGTTTAGGGGCCGACCCTTAAACTCCTTAATGGGGCCATCAACAAAAACATTTAAGGTGGCATATTGTACAGAACATTATTTTGAGCAACTTTTGTTCTACATTGTTTTTCAAAATGTTTCTCCTTTTTCCGATATAAATGATCAAAGTTTTAAACTTCTGGCCCCTTGAAACCCCTTATTACGTAATATATGACTTAGCTATGGTACTGTATAGATAAACAGTTGTACAAAAAACTTTTTTGCTTCTATGATTAATAACAAATTATTGTTCAGTAAAAAGTTATTGTAAGAAGACTTTAGAGCCAATCTGGCCCCTAATTTGAGGGGACAGCCCCTTTTCCTTGATACCAAATTAAAGGTCTTGCAAAAATAAACATCTTTTGTTTTACATGTCTTAACAAAATATGTATACATCAAAAGATATTGCAGAAAATGTTCAAAAATTTCGTGGACAAATTTGGTGCTTATTTTCAGGTTCAGGCGAGCTTCGAAGCCTTGCAAAATTTTCATAAGTGAAGGCAATGGGGTACATCTACATACATTTATCTACAATCCCTGAAAATTTCAGGCTTCTATCTTGATTAGTTTCGGAGGAGATGCGTGGACAAAATGACCCTTAAAAATTTACAAAATCGTCAGTTTCTGAAACCGGAAGTGACGTCATACGTTCAAATTATAATAACCTCGAGTATTTACGATACCAAACAAGTTCTGAAAATTTCTTGGTAATCGGTTGAATAGTTTTTGAGATATAAGCCACAAAAAAAGTCAGAGGAAGAATAATAATAATGAAAAAGAATCCGAAGAAAAACTATAGGGTCTTCCGTTGGAAACGGAAGACCCTAATAATAAAGAAAAAGAAACCGTAGAATAACAAGAGGGTCTTCCGTTTGAAACGGAAGACCCTAATAAAGAAAAAGAAACCGTAGAATAACAAGAGGGTCTTCCGTTGGAAACGGAAGACCCTAATAATAATAGAAAGAAACAACAGAAAAACAAGAGGGTCTTCCGTTGGAAACGGAAGACCCTAATAAGAAATTTGAAAAAATTTCAGAATAATAGTAAGGTTTTCCGCTCCAAGCGAAAAACCTTAATAAAAATACCTAAAAGCAAACCTGACATTTACAGAAAAGGAAATGTAATTACTATTGCAAAACTGGAAATGATTTGTGTTCTATTTTATTGTTGTGCAAATATATTTCATTTTTGCGATTGAGTGTTGCTGCAAATGATTATTTGTTTACAGCTATAAATGTTAAGAAATCTACAGGGGCTTATAAAGTTTGAAACGAATCAAAACCGTTGTCCTACATCATGGTAAGGGATTCTGTTATCAGCTTTAGGCAATATTGGCCTTGATATTTCACAATTTTGTTTACATAGTTTAAGAAAAACTAAACTTATTTTAAGAACCACTTCTTAAACTTAGTGCTACTGTTGCTTCGAACAATAACGTTCCAGATAAACTAAAGGTACATGCATATGGGCGTTGAGCTTCTAATTAGGCTAATGACAGGTATATTGATGATAGCATACAGAAAATACTTGAAGTTATTATGAATTGGGGCTTATTAATTCATTTAATCTACTTCACAACTTTGTGTATTTACGATCTTGTAACGGAGGTACCTGACCTAATTTGTTGCTGTTTTTAAAATTAGACATTAAAAGATTTTTTTTCGGAGGAGTGAAACGAGGTAGAAAATGGATGAATTTCTTAACGTTTTTGGGAGTTGATTTTAATCAACTCTCCTATGCAGTCACTCTGGCGAACCGAAAGCGAAACAGTGTTTGGACCTAAGCACAAATCATCACCGCTGACAAGTCTTAGTTCTTGAATATAATAGAAAAATTTGATGTAATGTATGCTGAAGCATTGTTTTTCAAGGAAACTATATAGATCTATAAACACTTTGAAAATAGTAAGATTTTTTATAATACGAACAATGTAGTCTCATGTATTCCTACGCCAAAGTTTGATATAGGGCGCGCTTGATTTTACCAAAAGGTGTACACCGTGTACACTTTTGTAAATCAAGTGCAAAGGTGTAGCGTTTAGGTGTACACCGGGTGTACACTTTTCTACACCGAGTCAGGGGCATGTGTTGTTGGGTGTAGCACTGAAACCAATATGGCGGACGAATGTTTTGATTGATTTTAAGTAATGTAACGGATTAGAAGTCGCATAAAAGTTGTTGTTTGTATGAAAGCCATTCAATTTGAAATGTGTGTTTATTTTATTGCATTTATATCGCAAAAAACCTATTAATTGTCGTAGAACAGCAGATTCTTTGTTAAAACTGCACCCCTTTCCGTCATATTCATTCTTAACTTCCCTACACCATGTACACTACACCATTGAAGTGGACTTGATATATAAAATTTTTACACCGGTGTATACCGGTGTACACCAAGTTAAGCTAAATCAAGCGCGCCCATAGTCAACCAGACACTCGGCTGTCTCCGTAAATCTTCGACAAACAGAGAGGCTCAGATTAACGGAGACAGCTGAGCGTCTGGTTGAACGAGACTGGAGTTCAATATCAATAGTGCTTGGATCCATACATTATTTAGAATTGTTTCGAATACTCTTACATAGTTTGAAATCTATCTTTAAATATTACACAGCATGATTCATATGGAGTTTCTCTAAATTATTGTCTGAGAATTCTAATTAAAATTCATATTATAAAAAACTTCGTAATTTAAATACAGACAAGAAACTAATTGCCATGCAAGATAAATTGATTTTAAAATAAATAATAAATATGATAATCGATAAAATCAACTCCCGTCAGTACCTCAGTACTTTGATTTATTTTACGACATTATGGGCATCCTTAATCTATTCTTAGTAATCTCGTCACGCACGAGTGAATTGGAACGTATAAATAGTTCATCATGTGTCATTTTGGTCATTGCGACGTTCGTTACAAGATTGTTAAGAGTTGGTGGAATCCAATCCGGGGTTGATTGTATCACCGATCCTGCCCGCTTTTTACATTCTACTGCATATTTCACAAGTATGTCTACATTCAACAAAACTTTCAAGCATTCGGCATGATGAATAGAAGTATTTGAAAAGTTGAGAAATAAAATAGTGAAATTATCAACATTTCGTACTTGGTAAGTGATATGTCTTTTCACCAGTAGCACAGATAAAATAAAATAACAACGATTGAAATCAATTACCCGTGACGTATATTGAATCAACGCCTGACCTAGCAATAACTTCAATGGTGAAATGGACTATACTACTTTATGGTATCTCACTCCTCACGTTCTGATTTCACTGCACAGAAGTTCATGATATTTTAAATAAATATGATTTTATAAATTTAATCCTCACAGAAAGATCACCATTTCATTATTACACAACATTCATAGAGAAAATCTTTTTTTGGGAACTATTTTCTCGTGCGGAAGGTTTTTAGACTAAAATGACAGAAACAAGCAATTTTATTAATTTTCAATATACTTTTTTTTAAACTTAATTAATTATTCACATTTTTAAACATCTGATAGATTTGTGACATGTTCTATAGGTCCTGTGTGACTTTTGTAGTAGATGTGTTTAATTTAAAAGTAATAAATAAAATATAAATGTAAATAAATAAAAGTTTATCAAATTAAAATAAAATTAATTCTAATTCTTTCTTCTACTAACAAGGTATTAAGTTAGAGCCTTCCACCCCTTTAGATCCACACACACACTCAAACATTTTACATTCATTGGTTGATACTGAAAATTCTCGGGTTTTATTGGTCAAGAGTTTTCATTGTTTTGTGAACAGTATTCAGGTAGAACACTCTCAGAATTTGAACAGAGAAGTTTATATTATATTCCTTTTATTCTGAAGACCTGAAGACATCCAGACAATGTAAGTTTCTATTTTAACCATTTACACGTATTATAGAAAATTGAGTTTAAATTATGAACTATCAGGATTAAGAATTTAGAAGGAATTACTTTGTAAATATTGTATATATCAGATGTAGATAAATCTGATAAGTAAAGTTGTATTTCTTCATTGTGTCAGATGTAGATAAATCTGATGGACAAGCTTTTGAAATACAGGTTAATATATAGTAGTAAATATTTCTAAGGAAATATTAAAGTGTGTCATATTGTGAATAGGAAATTTATGCAAGGAACATGTATTAAGATATATATTTAATATTCAGATCAATTAACATCAGTAATTGAAGATATTGAACGGTTTGGAACCGGACTCAATTCCATAAATTGGTATGCTTTATAATTGTGTATTTTAATATTTTATTGTAAAAGAAAGATAACTTTTGTATGTTAAAAATTGATAAGAGTTAATTCCCTTAATTGTGTCTTCCTAATATTGGACTGAATGAAATTATATGTATATGGGAATGATGAATTGTGTATATTTCAAAGGAAATGTATTTAAAGATAATTCTATTGTAATAATGTATAACTGTAGTTTATGAATTGATATTATACAATTATGTTATATTTACTTTATTATAATATATTACAGAGTATAAGAAATATAACACCATTTAAGAAATTTGGAGAAAGGATTGTCTTATTATTGCTGGGAAATCCCGTTACAAAAATGGCGTCCAACGTAAAGAATCCGGGAAACAGCTCCTCTACGACATATCCGGAAATATCCGAAAGCAGAGTTTGACTTCCACATCCGGAAAAGCACTTCAGTGACACTGATCAGTGAGTAACCAACTCGAATTTGTTTATACTTTTGTGCACAAACTACCGTTAGCGACCGCAGGCCTTCTATATTCTTTGGATAAACAACGTTGGATATATAGTAAACTTTATTGACTTCAACTGTATTTATTCATCATTTGTTTAAGATAGTAACGTACGTACGGAAAACAATTGAAGTTGAAAACAGATAAATATCGATCAGCTGATCCATTATTTTTGCTTTGGTATCATTTATTTTCTTTAGAGACAATTATCTTGTTTAGTTAGTGTTGGTAGTATCAACAGAAGTATCATATTTATTTATGTTTCTAATTTACTAATATTTAATTACTTTCACTGACTTTACAGACTTTGACTTACGAGACTTGGTTTAGTTATACAGTCTGGGTTTGAGGAAGTTCAAGTTAAATTAGTTTGGTGTTTGATTTACATTGGTTTATCATTCAGTGGTACATCAAGTGAACATTTAGTGTTTATATATTATTTAAGCACTCTATACAGAAAAGAAACAAGTACACAGTGTCTGATCAAGCCTTTGTCTGTCTGAGGTGTCCCAATTAGTATATTGTGTATTACTAACAGAGATTTTTCTTAAATACTAGAAACAACCTTAACAAATTTATAAAATTAAACAATCAAATACTTTCAATTAAAGCGGTGTTGAACAACGCGTCGGTTTCATTGCACAGTGCTACCAGCAATTTTCGTGTTGTGTTATTTGTATATTGTCTTATGCTTGTGTTGACAAATTATTTATTTCATGATTTTGTGTTTGATATTATTTGTCATCATGGCTGGACTTACTCGGAGTGAATTAGATGACTTGGCACAAACACTAGAGGCATTAGATGTTGAGCCTGATAGTGGTAATCCAGAAGAATTCAAAAAGTGGGTTTTGACATATGCAGAGTCATTGAATAGAGAGTCAAACAGGGAGTCTAGAGACCCCAATACTGGACAAATGGTACAAAACCCAGTCCAATCCAATCCCCCAGTCAATCCCTCAGTCCCATCCCATGGCCCATTTCCAACCAATCCTGGTCTATCTACTCATGATTCTACTCACAATTCTCCAACCCCTATTCCCCTTAGTGGTGTTCCAAAACTTGTATTGTTTTCAGGTGATACAAAGGGTGAGATTTTGTTTGATCAGTGGAGATATGAAGTAGAATGCCTCCAAACGGATGGTTATTCAGAGAATGTTATCTGTTTAGCTATTCGTAGGTCTTTAAGAGGTCCAGCAGGGAGAGTTTTAATGAGACTTGGACCACATGCAACTGTAGATGAAATCATGTATAAATTAGACAGCATTTATGGTACAGTGGAGGAGAAAGAGACATTAGTGGCAATTTTTTATAATGCAAGACAACAGGAAAGTGAAGACATTTCAGCATGGGGATGTAGATTAGATGATTTATTGAGTAAGGCAATAATACAAGGATTGGTAAATCCAGATGATGAAAATGACATGCTTAGGAATATGTTTTGGAGTGGAATGAAATCTAGTCTAAAATATACTGCAGGTCATCTGTATGACAAATACACAGATTTTGATGGATTGAGACGAGCAATGAGAATATTAGAGGAAGATAAGGAGAAACGAAAATCAATTCCTGCCAAAAGAACCACAGTAGAAAAGGACAAGGAGGAAACTGAAGAACTGAGGACGATTGTAAACAGATTATCCACTGAATTAGAGGAAATGAGGAAAGAAAGAGAATATAGTCAATATAGAGGAAGAACAATGACAAGAGGACACTACAGTCAGAGATACAGAGCCCCAACTAGATTCGGAGGACAATCAAGCAGTTATAGATTCCAAGCACCTCAAAGTACTGGTTTCTATAATTCAAATTCACAGGGTACAAAATTCCATGATCCTAGCCAAACAGCAACTGATGATGTTGTATGTTGGAGATGCGGACAGAAAGGTCACTTGCAGATAGGCTGTTGAGTTAGAGTTGATCATATGAGAGGAAATTTAAACGGACGTCGAGCGTCGGTGAGAGGCAGACGACAGGTCGAAGAATACAGAGCCTCAAATATCAACCAAAACTAATTGGCGAATCAGCAGAAACAGAAGTGATGATTTAAAAAAAAAAAGACCAAAGCTCTAATTGATACAGAATCTTCTATTTCCACAATATCAAAATCATTCTATGACAAAAATCTTCAGGACAAATCAATTCAGCCAATCAAGGATTTTATTAACATAGAATGCGCAGATGGAAATTCACTCACTTATTTGGGTTTCATTGAAACTGATATTAAACCAGTTGGAATACCAAACTGTGAAGCTTTACCATGTTTGTTCCTGATAGTACCAGACTCAAACTATAGCAGAACAGTTCCAATACTATTGGGGAAAAATAGTATCAACCTGTTTCTCAGTAATGCACATCAACAGAATGGAGAGAAATTTTTACAACAAACAGCATTACAAATACCATGGTTTCTAGCTTTTAGGAGTTTGCAGCTTAGGGAGAAAGAACTCATAAAACAGAATTACAGATTAGCTATTGTAAAATCAGCAGAACAGAGAAAAATTATTATTCCTCCAAATAGTCAGGTAGTAATCAGAGGATATGCAGACAGAGAAATTCCGTATCAATCAACATGTGCACTTCTACAATCAACTAAGTTCTCAAGAATTCCAAGTGATTTGGACATTGAACCATCTGTTGTCATGTTTTGATACAAAGACAAACAGGAAATACCTGTGAACATCAGCAATTTAACAACAAGAACAGTTATAGTCAATTCAAGGGAAATACTTTGTGAGCTTCATCCAGTGTCAATTATTGATACTCCTCATACATGTAGCATACAACCAGAAGAGATTGCACACTTAAAAGATGTTAAAATTCCTTATGATGAATTAGATTTTGTACAACAACAAAAAGTCATGACTTTATTTGAAGAGTATCAGGATATATTTTCTAAAGGAGAAACAGATATTGGATTTAATGACTCGGTGAAACACAGAATTGAATTAATAGATGAAACACCATTTAATCAGAGAACTAGAAGAATTCCTTCTGCAATGTTTGAAGAAATCAGAAATCATTTACAGATGTTATTAGATGCAAACATTATAAGGAAGTCGAGTTCACCATTTTCAAGCAACGTGGTCATAGTGAGGAAAAAGGACAACAAGCTAAGAATGGGCATAGATTATAGACAACTAAATCAGAGAACAAAGAAGGATGCATATGCCTTACCACATATAGAAGAGATTCTCAACGCATTATCTCGCAACAAATATTTCTCCATACTAGACATGAAATCAGGTTATCACCAAGTTGAATGTTAGAAGAATGTTAGAAGAACATAAGGAGCGTACAGCGTTTACTGTTGGCCCTTTAGGCTTTTACGAGTTTAACAGACTTCCTTTTTGAATATCAAATAGTCCTGCAACCTATCAAAGATTGATGGAGAGTTGTTTAGGAGAGTTACATCTCAATATTTGCTTCATATTCCTAGATGATTTGATCATATTTTCCAAATCTTATGATGAACATATGCATAGATTGCAACTTGTGTTTGACAAACTAAGAGAATCAGGACTGAAATTGTCTCCAAAGAAATGCAACTTATTCATGAAAAAGGTCAAGTATGTAGGTCATATTGTTTCGGAAGCGGGTATTGAGACAGACCCAGATTATAAGGTGCAGAAAGTTATAGATTGGCCTACACCCTCTACACCAGAAGCAATTAGAAAATTTGTTGGATTCATTGGGTATTACAGGAGAATTGTCCCTAATTTCAGCAAAATATCCAAGCCACTTACAGAAATGATGCCCAAAGTGAGCAGCACTAAGGATAAGAAAAACAAACAGAAAATGAAAGAATTCAGATGGGATAAAGAGCAACAAGACGCCTTTGAAAACTTAAAAAACTTCTAACTACACCACCTATTCTAGGATTTGAAGACTATGAGCTACCTGTTGAACTGCATACAGATGCTAGTAAGCTAGGTCTAGGAGCAGTATTGTACCAAGAACAGCATGGATACAAAAGAGTCATCAGTTATGCAAGTCGCACGTTAAGTCCAACTGAGAAAAACTATCCAGCTCATAAGTTAGCATTTCTAGATTTAAAGTTGGCAATTACTGAAAAATTTAATGATTATCTGTATGGACATAAATTTACAGTTTTAACCGACAATAACCCACTACCATATGTTTTGACAACAGCACGATTTGACGATGCAGGACATAGATGGCTGGCCGCATTATCTGCTTATGATTTCAATATTATTTCCAGGCCAGGAAAGCAGAATCAGGACGTAGATAGTTTATCAAGAATACCTGAAATTAATAATGATTTTCAATCTATTCTAGGGATTCCTTTCAAGCTCTATGCCAAGCGGTACATGCAGAATTACTGATCACATCTTTATCCTTAGATTCCAGAATCATAGACCAGAATTTACCCGACCTGAAAATCATCAATCAAGAAATTGATTGGCAACAAGAACAGAGTGCAGATCCAACTCTAAAAACATGGATTCATTATGTAAAATGCAAACAAAAACCTAGACTTGAAGATTTAGCATTTGGGTTTGACTCACTAACATTAGTTAGAAATTTCAGTAAACTTCATTTATTTAAGAATGTTCTTTACAAGGAAGCAACAATTTCAGAAAAAGTGATCAACCAATTAGTCATTCCAAGGAAATATAAGGGCAAAGTTTTAACAGAACTTCACGACAAATTTGGTCATCCTGGACGAGAAAGAACGGCATCTCTGATCAAAGATAGATTCTACTGGGTAGGAATGAACCAGGATATTGACAATTGGATCAAAAACTGTAACCGATGTGTTCACAGAAAATCAACCAATCAGAAAGCTCCATTAGTCAACATTACTTCAACTTATCCATTAGAGTTAGTTTGTATAGATTTCTTGACATTGGAAAAGAGCAAAGGAGGTTACCAGCATGTCTTAGTTGTGACAGATCATTATATGTACTCGGTTTGCTCAAGCTATCCCTACTAAAAACATGACAGCAAAAACTACTGCGGAAGCATTATTCAACAATTTTATCAATTATTATGGAATTCCAACAAGAATACATTCGGATCAGGGAGCCAATTTTGAGAGCCAAATTATCAAAGAGCTATGTCTTATTACAGGAATAAGAAAATCTAGGACAACATCATATCACGCAATGGGAAACGGGCAATGCGAAAGATACAACATAACTTTATTAAACATGTACATTAAAACCAGAATAGAAGCAGAATTGGAAATTGCATATCAATCCTCTCGTTCATGCTTATAATTGTACTAGAAATGAATCAACGGGTGCATCACCTTACTTCCTAATGTTTGGGAGAAACCCAAGATTGGCTATTGATGAAGAATTTGGTTTACAAAAGACAGAGTGGAAATCAACATCATAATACATTAACAACCTGAAAGAGAACGTATGAAGTCAGCTTATGCGTTAGTGACCAGAAACATGAAGAAATCACAAGAGAAACAGAAAGAAGGGCATGATCAGAGAGTTAGAGGAGCAGAAATAAGAACAGGTGATAGAGTATTGGTCAAGATTGTATCATCTGACGGGAAACATAAAATCTCAGATAAATGGGAAGAAGAACCATATTTAGTACTTGACCAATCAATCCCGGTATTCCAAATCCAAAATGAAACATCTGAAGGAAAGATCAGAACTTTACATAGAAATTTACTTCTCCCAATAGGACACCTAGAATCATACAAAACTGTAGAAGAATTGGACACAGAGATTCCAAAACTCAAACCTAAGCCCAAACCGAGGACTAGGAATAGAGTTAGGAATATCAAAGATACTCAGAACGACACAGTCAAGAGTACTGATTCAGAAGAAGAAAGTAGTTCAGATGATGAAATAGAAATGGTACCATTACAAAGAGTTCCGACAAGATACATCACACATAATGTATTAGAGACGGAAGATGTAGATGTACACAGATATAATGAGAATATGGGGATAATACAGCATCATGATGCAGATGACAGAGCAGAGAGAGTAGATGACAGAGCAGAGGAACTGGCACAGATTCCTCAACAGCAGCAACAACCACAGGATGCTGTGGCAGAGAGAGAGAGAATAGTATTATAGAGGAAGAAGAAGAAAGACCTTTACCAAGGAGAAGTACAAGGGAGAAGAGAAAGCCGAATTGGATGAATGAATATGTGCTAACACAACAACTTACAAGTACACAAGACTGGGTGAAAAAGTGTGAATTTCTTCACAATTTGAAAGAATGTCAGGAGATGAAAAAGTATGAGAGTGAAATTGTAAAAACAATGCTTGATGTTTTAAAGAATAATTAACTCGTTTTTATTGACTTATATTTCAGTTGATGTTGCAGTCGTAGAATGCAGATTAACCGTACCTGTAAATATGTGTGTAAGTTCCCATTAGTTAAATGACAGGGACGTCACTTTCTAATGGGGGGGGGGGGAGTTTGTAGTAGATGTGTTTAATTTAAAAGTAATAAATAAAATGTAAATGTAAATAAATAAAAGTTTATCAAATTAAAATGAAATTAATTTTAATTCTTTCTTCTACTAACAAGGTAATTAGTTAGAGTCTTCCACCCCTTTAGATCCACACACACACTCAAACATTTTACATTCATCGGTTGATACTGAAATTTCTTGGGCTTTATTGGTCAAGAGTTTTCATTGTTTTGTGAACAGTATTCAGGTAGAACACTCTCAGAATTTGAACAGAGAAGTTTATATTATATTCCTTTTATTCTGAAGACCGGAAGACATCCAGAAAATGTAAGTTTCTATTTTAACCATTTACTAATATTATAGAAAATTGAGTTTAAATTATGAACTATCAGGATTAAGAATTTAGAAGGAATTACTTTGTAAATATTGTATATATCAGATGTAGATAAATCTGATAAGTAAAGTTGTATTTCTTCATTGTGTCAGATGTAGATAAATCTGATGGACAAGCTTTTGAAATACAGCTTAATATATAGTAGTAAATATTTCTAAGGAAATATTAAAGTGTTTTATATTGTGAATAGGAAATATATGTAAGGAACATGTATTAAGATATTTATTTAATATTCAGATCAATTAACATCAGTAATTGAAGTATTGAACGGTTTGGAACCGGACTCAATTCCATAAATTGGTATGTTTTATAATTGTGTATTTTAATATTTTATTGTAAAAGAAAGATAACTTTTGTATGTTAAAAATTGATAAGAGTTAATTCCCTTAATTGTATCTTCCTAATATTGGACTGAATGAAATTATATGTATATGGGAATGATGAATTGTGTATATTTCAATGGAAATGTATTTAAAGATAATTCTATTGTAATAATGTATAACTGTATTTTATGACTTGATAAGTTTTACATGTATTTAGTACTTTATTATAATATATTACAGAGTATAAAAAATATAACACCATTAAAGAAATTTGGAGAAAGGATTGTCTTATTATTGCTGGGAAATCCCGTTACACTTGTACAAAACTAAATTTTGAGAGAATGATACACGTTTAGCATAAAATCATGCAAATATAAAGAAAATGTCAGAATTTTCTTGAGCCAAACTTTGCGAGAATTTTACCCTTGCAGCCATATATCTAAATTTTGACCTCACTAACCCCCATTTTTTATTATGTCTAAATGATACTGAAAACATAACTAGGCAAAGTGGATTAATCTTATAAAATTCTTGATGTTCAAAATGTTTTTTATTTCAAATCAAATTGTAACTATTTTAGAAATTGTCTATTTTACGTGCAAAAAGGTAACTAGAATATGCAGTTTCAAACACATTTTTTCGTAATCCCTCTATTCAGTGTGACCATTGTGCATAATTAAAAACGATATTTCAAGAAAAAAGTTTACTTAATCAGAAATACTGACAACAAATCCTTATCAGGCCAAAATTGTGTTTCAGGTACAAAAAGGTCAAATCAAATTTGCCATAACTTAGAGGGGTGAACACTGACCTCCAATTATCTTGGTATTTTTCAAGTATGTTTTGTCTACAGATTTCAATAATATACATGTACATCTCAAGAAATTCTTGATACAAGAACATTGAGGAGTGGGAAACTTTAGCAGAATTTTCCTTGAAAATGGCACGATATATCGAGATTTTACACACCCATTCATTTTTTAAAAACATGGTATTATATACCAAAACATCAAACATGGCTATGATTTAATCAAGCAACCTAATGTTCATCTTTTAAACCACGTGTAGAGTGGTTTAACAAGAACGAATATCATTGCTTTAACGAGGCCGAGTCTAATTTGTTCTGCCCTAGATTTTTGAATAAAGTTTTTTACATGAATTTCTACTGATATAATTATTCTTTTAAGATTAAAAAATAAGACATTTACTACACCGTTTGTTTAGGGGGTCATTTCAAAGTTTGTTAATCTTTAACATAGGACCCTATGGGATTTTGCTTGAAATGTATCAATTTTGCACATTTTTTACATTTTTTTTAAACTTCTGCTTTAGGGATTTCTTTTTCTGTTCTACATATTAAAGTTATTGCTAAAAAGCATCAAATGGTCAAATATAAAAAACCTTTTACCTCCTGGTTTGTTCCAGGGGTCTTATCAGAGTTGATTTTTGAATGCCCTATTTCCCAGATTTGTCAAATAATGGCTATTTTTTATTTGACAAAGGCGGAAAAGGTGATCGTTATAGTATTCAGACAAATTTAAGTAATCAAATAATATATAACATCACATTTTAAGGGTCATTAATATGAAATACATGGTTACTGTCTTGAAATATATGAATTAAGCTATATTTAGGCGGGTTAAGAAAACGTGAAAGAGGGCTAGACTTGCTGAACCCTCTTCACGTTTTCGACCCGAGCCCAAATATAGCTTATACTTGGAGACATTTATGTTTATTCCACAATATAACATTAATTTTACGCTTCAAACGAGCCATTTTCAACAAATTTTGCGGAATATCTGCAGTTGAAACTATCACGCCATGGCGTCAACCAAGCAAAAAAAGACGTCACAATACAAATGAAACGCTACGCGAAAGCGTGCGTACTCGTTCTGTACTCGGCCTCGTTAATTTAAATAACCGCTATATGGTTTTCATGTGTTAACGTATATCAAAGTAATATATTATATGAAAAAAGATCAACACTTACGCATTTTTAGAATATTGTTCGAACACTCAAAGTACGCTATAAATTTCACAGAAACTGGACAAATCTCGGGAAAGGCAAGTGCACTTTCATTCGAGCACATTTGAATTTATTAATTACATACTTAGTAACAAGAAAGAAAATATTCCTGACACATTCGCGGGGGCTACGTTGTAGTAAAATGTTCATAAGTTGAATGAAGGAAACTACTATCAATAATTTTTGGGAGTTGATTTTAATCAACTCTCCTAGGTACGAACTAGGGCACACCGAAAGTAAAACAGTGTTTGGACCTAAGCACAAATCAATACCGCTGACAACACTTAGTTCCTGAAAATAATCGATAAATTCAATGCAATGTATTCTGAAGCATTGTTTTTCAAGAAAACCTATTTGTTAACCACCAAAATAGTAAGATTTTTAAATGGTCGAACAGTTTAGATATTTTTGGAAGTCGTATGATCATGTATTTATACGCTAGACTTAAATGTACTAGTCTCGTTCAACCAGACGCTCGGCTCTCTCCGTTAATATCCGACAAAACAGAGAGTCTCTTTTGTTTGTCGGAGATAAACGGAGACAGTGAACAAAACTAGAGTTCAATCTTGCCTGGATCCATACAATTTCTCAGAAATATTTCGATTACTGATACTAAACTTGCCATGCAAAATCACATATCGCTGATTTTAAAATAAATGATAATCGATAAATTCAACTCCCGTCAGTAATTCAGTACTTTGATTTTTAAATGGTTCATTCAAGGAAATATTTTCTTTATCCAACTCGATAAGATGGTTATATTATATATAATATGAAGTCACTAGATAAAGCAAATATACAATTACACTATATAGATATCATCTTTTTATAACTAACAGGAACCAAACCCAAGGCTGCGTCCACTCATTTATATACAGTGGGTCATTATCAAAATATGCAGACTTTTGAAAAATATGAGAAAATTATTGCTGAAAAAATTACTTTGATTGCAAAAAACACATTTAACAGACAATGAAGTATAACATCTAAAAATTTGCAAACATTGGAATCTACCATTTGGTTGATAATTAGACCGTAATTTAATGAACTGTGAACATTTTGTCAGTGGTGTAACAGGTATATAGTATAGGAAAAAATTATTAGATAAAATAAAATAATTCTTTTAAAATGATGGACATAAGGTTTATATCAACAAAATTCATTTAAAGTTATTAGAATTAGATAACAGAAAATATTTTACACATTTACATAGTGACCAACATAACATTTGAGACAAAGTTTTGATGTTACTCAACAATTTTTTGATTTGAGCATTAAAAAGAACACAACTGGATTTTTCTTTCAATGGAGCATAAAAAAGACATTACTTTATAGAAATGCACTGGTGTTTTCAAATATAAATGTATTATTGTCAGTTAATTTTATTTGGAGAAAAATGTACATGTTACACCACTGATTATTATGTTTTACCACTGACATAAAAGTTACACCACTGACCTAGCGATAATAAATAAGAGATAAGCGGGTTAAATTTTGTAAAATAAACTAATTTCTATTTTTGATTGCATTTAAAACGTGATAAATTTGATCTTAAATAAAAGTTTTCGTGCCTCATTTTTTCATAATCTGAAGATAGACACACTGTTACACCACTTATAATCAGTGTTACACCACTGACGGAAAAATTGCATGTAGAAGTTGTTTTCCATGAATTCACTCATTCTTTGATGTTATATTTTTTACTATTGGCATCCACACACTTCTATCCACCTTGTACCGAGTTCGAACTTTCTTTGCCTCATCAATCTCACAAACAACATCGTCAATACTATACCAGCTCATATCAATCATACATTTTGGACAATCAAATTGAATTTTCTCCAATTTTCTCCAAAATCAATGCATACAACGCATATACACTTTTTGTTTGTCTATATATGTTTGTTGAAGCTCAGCTAGCATTTGTTACCTTTAAGCATTTGAAAGATTTTAGTATAAAATAATAGGGAATGTGAAATGTCAGTGGAATAACATATCTTATAATACACTATAAGTCATTAAAAAGTTTGATTTTTTAATAAAAATTAAATGTGGATAATTTCATTTCTTTATTAAAATAAATTTGTTTTCACTTTTATCTTTTAATCACGTATTTAAATGAGTAAAACATAATTAGAGCATACAAAATGTCAATGGTGTTTCAAATAATGTCAATGGTGTAACAGATCTCATTTTCCAGATTAAAAAAACACAATTGCAATTAAAAAGTCAAGCTTTCTTTATTGTGACAGGGTCTAACTTGTAAAATTGATAAATAACAATTGTTCAAAATACTCAAAATATAAATGAAATGGAAAAAAAAGTAAAATAATTAAATAATGTCATGTGGTGTAACAGTTTTTTCAGTGGTGTAACAACAATTTTTGGTTACACCACTGACCGTTATACCACTGATGTATCCATAGTAAATGTAGCAGTATGACCCAAGAGAACAGATACTACACAAAGCTACATAGCCTATGTTATAATGTGATAAACATTCATCATTTTTGTGAAAAACCTTTTTGTTCTTTCATAATAGAAAACCTTAAATAGCACGTTATCCCACTGACAGTTTACATTGTATTTTTCGGAGCATACTAACATTTTCTGCCATATTTTTTATCACAATGATGTCATCACTGATACATTTATCTTTTTAGTAGCAGGGAATGATGTCACTATGAAATGGGGGATTCCAACTGTAGTACAATATTATTTACTTGATGTATTTTAAGATATTTTTATATAATTTGCCTTGTAACACCAATGACAAAATTTTTTTGTACAAGCATATATCTCATCAAATTCATTGTTTTTAAAAGAGAACTTGTTAAGGAGCATAGCAGAAATTAAAATATGAATGTTGTTTTGAAAATAAACGGTGATTTTTGGAATAAAACATCAATATTATTGAAGATATTGTAGGTTAAAGACGTTGGAAAAATTTAATGACAACATAAATTCACTGAAATCTCATAACAAATAATTTTTTTTTTATACTTTAAGCAGTAAAATGGTCGATTTATTTGTTCAACAATATAGGTTTAAGTTTCTAAAATCCAATGGTACTGTTTATATTCCACAGAACATTAGTTTTCCACCTTTAAATTGACACTGAAACAAAAGGCTGCATATTTTGATAATGACCCATGTACTTACTCTCTGGAATCCACCTTTTCTTAGTGCAAATCTCCCCGTATTGACCCAGCATGTTTTCAATGGCAGCACATAAGTAATCTGGCGTATCACCATAACAGTTCTTCATCTTTGATCTTAATTCCCATTCATTAGCATCCTTTGGACAATCCGCAACACTAACGAAATTCTGACCGGCCCAGGTAAAGGTACAGGTAAGCATCAAGATGAACACCGAACATAATAGTAATGGCGACATGTTTGATACAGTTCGACCTTGAACACGTACTTGTCAACGAATAAAGACGCAACGAACGAACAAAAAAACGAACTTTAAAATGTTCGCAAGGTAAGAGACAACGCCTTTTACATGTAACCTGAGAAGACTTTCGGTTTGATTTGTAAATCCCGGTATGGCTAATACCTGAGTACGGAAACCCTACAGTACCATTATATATTACTTTTATACCATTCGCCATGTCTCCTAACGAATCAACTTTAATTTCGAAATGTAGCCAAACTTTCAGAAATTGAATTGTCATAATTCTAAATTAAATTGCGGTGATACAGAAATTGATATAAATTCGATAATTGTATCTAATTTGGTGTTGGATTCCTTATGTTGTCATTATTGATTTTTTAATTCATTATCAGAACCCCTTTGGTTGATTTTTTCCGATATCGTCACGATCAATTCTTTCAGGCACGTTAATTAAGCATAAACAATACACGCCGCCGTTGCAAAAACTAGTTATCAATAGACGCTTATGCAATGCCCGAGCAGAAGGATTTCTAAGAACTGTTCATTTTTCCCCAACATCGATTATACCCTTGCTTTTGCGCGAACTTTACATGTATGTAGTCAAACATGTACAATTTAGGTAAATAATAATCAAGTGAATACAGATTTTAAATAATTATTTTCCCAATGCATCCTGCCGTAATGTTTTTTAAAATCAAAATAAAAAATTCAGACTGTTGTTTACATCTGTTTATTTCTATAGTTTTCCCACCTTGTCGCAGTCACCCGGTCGTGTGTTTAGTTCCGTATGTATACTTGATCTCAGACGGACAAAGGATTTTATCTGTAGACATACACAAAGGAGACCTCACACCGCAAATATAAAAATAACATTTAAGCGTTGGTTTCAATTTAGAAAGAATTCATTGAATAAAGAGTTTCAAATCATTTGCATCCAAGGACATTTTCCCGTAGCTAGAAATAAATATACATATTTACAGAGAGAGAGAGAGAGAGAGAGAGAGAGAGAGAGAGAGAGAGAGAGAGAGATTTATTTTATGGTTGATTGTAATTATCTTGTTTTCTTAGATACAATATGCCGACTTCAGTATATGAATAAAAAAGAAAAAGACGAGGGATCATTTTAAGTCAAAATTCTTCTTTATACATCTGGCCAATATTTACACAATTGGCCAATTGCAGAGAAGGAAAAAAAACCACGTTTGCCTATTTAATGAGGTGTCGCTTATAATCGAGTAGATGCTCGAATTAAATGTGATGCAGTAGGAATACGGGGGGAGGGGGGATGTATGCGTTCCTAACGTACGACCATAAACAGTTACCACATATTAACAGAGAGAGAGAGAGAGAGAGAGAGAGAGAGAGAGAGAGAGAGGTTCCTTATTGAATTAATGTAACTATAATAACAACATTCTTAGCTGTGCAAAAGATGATAGATGTATATAATAAAAAGTAAAAGCGTGAAAGATTATTTATTCATAACATGTTCGTTATGATCACCTAATTTCATTTTTAACTTAACGGGAATTATCACCTTACACATTAAATCTTAAATATTTAACATATCATTAATGATATTTTTTTCAGGTAAATTGTGTCTGATATCTTCTTAATTGTTCTCAAGATTAACCTTTCTTTAAAATATTGATAATATTTCTTTGAAATATTAAAAACCAAACTTCATAGCTGTAATTTAGTTGAAGGATGAAAAATCTCAACTGAATTGGATAATATTTACATGTATATGGCCTTAATTCTTTTTGTTGCAGCTGAGTGGGAAATGATACAATGATCTTTTTTAAACCAGCGAGTTGGTACATATATATATATATATATATATATATATATATATATATATAGGAGTCACATCTATAGTCTGTCCCAAGTTATTTACTGAGTGTGCAGCACATTTGGACGATTTTTAATAAAAATACACATACATGTGAAAGAAGTACAATTGAAATAGTTAAAAGGGATAATTTCGAAGATAATTTGATTGATTCATTATCATCTTTTACTCGGAAAAATTCAAAGGAACGAAAACAGATTCATTGCGGAGAATTATTATAAAGGGGAATGTTTACATCTTTTCTCCATTCGGAATACACTCGGAATACATCGCGCAATTTTTTAACGTTGTCATCCGGGCTATGCCTTGCTGCAATACAAAATCCCCGTAGACATCACAGTTTTTAGCATGTATTGAAACCCGATAAGCTAACAGGGGCCTTTTGACTGAGAAATCTTGGAAATGTTTTATACTTTGAATGAACATCGATTGAACCCTGGGGTATTTATGAATATCAAACAATTAAGCCAAATATGAATCCAGGATATCTTTGGACAGAATATATAAATTTTGTTCTTCCGTCAAATTTCACTACAGTTTTTATCACTGTTCAAAATGTAAATTTCAGATAAAAGACTGATTTGAAAAAAAAAATGGGAGGGCGGACCCCCCCCCCCTTTTAAATTGAATTTTATACATCATTTAATTAAACAGACTTAGAACACAATCTGTTCTTTGTTTAAAAATTAATGTCTAAGGTTTACTATCAACCTGTCGTGGTAAATAAATGTATGAAATTAAAAAACGCTAGTGCATGCACATTGATTTGCATTTTTAAACCATAGTTCTCATATCCAAAGTTTCTGCCCGATGGTTAACTCGTCTTAAACTTTCCGCCATGGTGTAAAATTAGTCAATTTGAAACCGTTATTGGGCACCCTGTTGTGGAAAATAATTTCTTTCGAGCAAAACTTGTTCCATTTTATTTATTAACCAAAGATGTCCCATCCAAGTATAAATATCTGCCCGCGAAACTCGATGAAGCCATCCTAATCATTTCGCCATGACGTTAATTAGTCTAACCGCGTTCTTGGTTACCCTGTTCTTGAAAGTTCATGATTCCATTCTCTCGAGCTCGCTGACAGTCACGCTTTCTATCTATCAAAACTAAAATCGTACACTTAATAAACGATTTGCCTCATTTTATTCATTCAGCATTTGTCAAATCATAACTTTTTTGTTTCATCCAAGTAAGTTCCTAATAAATATAATTTATTTATGTTCTTATCAGTTTAACTCAACCGAACATAAATTATTTACGAAAGTACAAAACACGTGATTATAGTGAAGGAAGCGCTTATTTGCTGCATTTATTTACACGTACAAAAACATATAAAGATTCTTTAAACTTCTTTCTGAAATAAAGCAAATTGCATTTTTATTATGCACAGTCCTTTGATTTTTAAATATTAATGTCACGAAAATAATAAGTGGGAGGGTTGTTGAGGATTGTGTAAATGCGGCAAAGAGAAGCCTTCGAATGAGTGAAGATCATTCTTAACTTGAATACCTGTTTTACAGGTATAATACGATATAAATAGTAGCCAATGGCTACAGGTTCAAATATATAAAAACAAAACATATAACACGTGTTCTAGTACCTATGATAAATTCATAACCATTCAATATTATTTCATTGCAAGGATATATTTTAATGCTAACTCCCACTGACTTGGACCCGCCAAAGTGTGTCCCCCACCTTACTCTTCAAACTGGTTTATCGAAAATGAAAGTAGGTTTTTAATTAATTTTACAATAATTACTTATCAGGTAAAATTCAACTATAGCTTACGGACATCATATAACACGTGTTGAAATACCAAAGGTGTAAGCAATTACGCTGGTGCAGGCATTTTTTAGTTTATTGGCAAAAAGTCTTAATTATAAGTACATGAATACATATTTTCTTTGATTACCGGGTTTGGTGAGGGGGGGGGGGATTTTATTAATATTTAATATCCGACTTTATTTGAATATAAGGAAACGCATCTAAAATGACGAATATAAAAATTATTTCGTTTATTCATACATATATATTAAAAATCACAAATACCGCTATAAGAGAATTTACATAACTTCTTGAACAGGTGTCAGACTGACAATTTACAATGTTCTTTACAACTGTCTTTTCGTGATCATGGTGATGCGATCATGGAGTGTTAAAGTTCCGATTTATTTTCATTTGGATGTTCATCATTCAATTGCAAAGAAAAAAAACTACAAAATATTTGCAGTAGATAAAATGGGGATAATGCTTATAAGTTAATTGGACCGTTGATTGATATCAACATACTAGTACTCGGTCCTGCTGTCCAGCTGACACGCTTGCTCAAACCTATCAATCAGGGCTCAGGTTATTGTTTCTTGCTTATCAAGAGGTATACGAGTACAGTGTGATATACTAACTGATGTTAACAAGTTGAAAACTTTTAACATTAAGTAATATTGATAGAGAAAGTGGTGATAAAAAAAACCCCCAGATTTCTTTGGAAACTAACTGTTGAATTTTTGTGAAACAAATAGCTTATATATAATGAATGGAAGAGTTCACGGAGATGCAGATGGTGGGAATTTCACCACTACAAGAGCTAGTGTTGCTGACTATTTTATATGTATATGCAGTTTGTTAAACATTTTGAAGTGTTAGAATTTAATTGTTTATACATTGATATCCACATGCCATTGACATGTCAGTTAAGTTGTAAAATGTCGTTAAATAGCGAAAATTCTAATAATATATCATATCATGCCAATCTTACAGAAAGAATTAGAACATGGGATCCAACCAAGTCGACCGAGTTTTACCAAAATATAAATACATTAATCAAGAATTGAACAAAGTATAGATGACAAAGTACGCGATTTTGTCGAAGTATACTAGGAAGGTGTAGATATTTTTGTTCAATAGTTTAGCTGATGTACTATTATCCTCAGCCAAGACAATTTTTGGGAATTTTTTACCCTGTAATAAAACTTCAGTTAGAAATAACAAAACAAAACAGAGGTTTAATTAATGCTGATTGTTGAGAGCAAGAAAAAATGTAGGAATATCAGACGCAAATACAAGTTGTAAGGAGCCAGCGTGTTTGAATTCGAACTGCTAGGAGCAAAGAAAAATAAAACGCATATTAAATAAATCTTACAAAGAAAGTGTGCGCTTAAGATGTACATTCGGCAGGAATCTGGGCGCACAAGGAGAGTGAAAATTTCATCAATTAATTTTGAATATTTTTCGAATTATAACCGTTATTTGCTTTCTGTTGGATGTGGAATGAGTGGGAAAATATTTGAAATGCAAAAGGTTTTATCATAATATGGGTCTAAATATAGCAACACGATGCAATTCATGCAAAATCCTACTTATTTACAGCCGTTTTTAAATGATTGTGTTGTCTCTGGGTCTTCTCTCCACAAATTTGAAAAGTGTAAAGATAACATATTTCAACATTGAAAATGTCGCTTTAAAAAAAAGATGGAGAGATGACTAATTATGTACTTTTTCAAATTATTTTTTTGAAGGATAAAAAACAAAGTCCATTTATATGACAATGTTGTTTCAAACAGTACTTTATAGAGCATATATTGACAAGTCTCGCATGGCTCAGTGGTTTCGTCCTGGATTAGTGAATACAAACATTCAGTGTTTTGGGTTCAAATCCAACTGGTGGTCTTTTTTTTTATATTAAACTTTTTTGTTTTAAATGTTTGTTATTATACCATGATGTTGAATTATAATATACCGGTATATTTTAATTTGTTGTTATTGATTTCTAGATCTGCTGTATGAATATTATTTTCTTTTCTTATTACTAGTTTTTTAGGATATACACAATATAACTTCATTAAAATATGTTTGCATTAACATTTCCAACTAGTTATCGGTTTAACTCCCATTGCAATTTTTTTGAAAGCTTGTGAGTTTTTTAATAACCGAAATAGCCATGAACTTCGACTCCCAATTTAATATATTTTTGTTGAAACCTGTACATAGCTACGAAAGCCGAGAAGGATCATTCGAGATTCGAGATTCGAAATACGAGATTCGAAATACGAGATTCGAGATTCGAAATTCGAGATTCAATATCTAAATTAACCAATCAAATCATGGATCTGAAACCTGTATCCTAGCAACATCAAACTGTTCTAAATAAAGATCATTCGTACATGCTCTTGCCTACAAATAAATGTCTTAATAGCTCTTATGTAATGGTTATAAAATGGTTAAATTAACATTAATGAATTAACCCCACACAATATAAACAATTAAATTAGTGATAACACTGTTGGCTTTGCGAATCTATGTGATTTTGTTTGTCCTGTATGTATTTTCCCCCCGAACCATTTTAACCCGTAGTGTATTCGCCCCAACTGTGTAAAAATCGGCTCGCGAAAAAAGATCTGTTTGATCTAAATAATTAAAACTGAGTGTGGATTTAGCTATGAAACGAAATTCAATGAAATAATCGACATGTCAAAATATAGGTTATGATAAAGTTTTAAACCATAGGAGATATAATGATTTACAACCTCAACGACAACAATCCAGATAGGAATAGTGTATTGTAGGGTATCAATGTCATTGTCGATATGAGAGAGAGAGAGAGAGAGAGAGAGAGAGAGAGAGTTTTGTAGTGTCATATTCAATTTTGATTTAGAATTTGAAATTGTTTGATTTGATACAAGCATATGCAAACAGTTAAGCCACTCATAGGAGAAAAGAGAGGAGGTAGATAGGATAGGGCAGACCAACTAGCAAGCTTTAATTTGAACGGTGTTAACGCACGTGTGATTTACATCGACTCTCTCTCTCTCTCTCTTTCTCTCTCTCTGATCACCTAGCATTTCCTTTTCCGTGGAGGGGTTTGGGGTAATTGTGATTTTTTACATTAGCTAGCAAAAATGATAAAAAACAAAACAAAACATGGAATTTTCTTTAAATTGTGTGCGGATGTTGTACTCAATAATCTGTTTTCAGTATATAAATTTCGGGAGGGGGGGGGGGGCTATATAGTCCTAATTTAATTTGTCAGTTATTCTGTCCCCACTTCGTTCTCTCTTCGTTTTCCAGGCTTTTTTTGATTTGGCTCGGCAAATTAATTTCAAACTTTCTGTGTAGCTCCATAACGATGCACTATAGATAATTTATGAGTAGTTTTACTTTTGATAAACAGGTATATATATATATATATATATATATATATATATATATATATATATATATATATATATCCGTACTTAATTACTTAATTAAATTTGACTCTTATAATCGGATTTAATGTTCCAATAAATATAGGGTAGGAATGAGTAGACGGAACCTTTTTGCGCATATCATACTGTACCATTCATTCATCACAGGTATTAGCACTCATCGAGTTCGACTTACATTTTTTTATCCACTGGTTTTAAATCTATTAATTATTGAAAATATTTCGAATTTATGGCCTGATTATATATAAATTAGAGCTGCGCTGGTGCATCTATTTACCCAAATGGACCAAAATATAACTAAATGAATCTAAAAAATTTGACAAAATTAGTTTTAAACGACTCATTTTTCAATTCTAATCGGGTATGTCCTTTAGAAAAATCTTCAACCACACACATGTTTATCAAATAAAACGACAATTGTTTCATTTTTTTATGGGGAGGGTGTGGTGCCGGTAAAAGACATGTATTGTTTGTGGCAGTTGGGCTATACTCTCATTTGTTATAATAGGTATTACTATACATATTGATATAAAATGAAAGTTTCCAATTACACTGTACATAGCTTCTATCATGCATTTTGACCCGCACGATACTTTAAGACACTTTTCAAAGCATTTAATGTAATTCAACCGATCTTTTTGGAAATAATTTTTCTGGATCCCCGCCTGATACGTCCGCCTCCATGTACATTAGAATTACATGTACGTTGACCATAATATGTAAACATTAACTTAATCGGCTATGTTATGTGACGATAACATTTTTTATCAATGTATTTGCAGGATAGGTAACAAATAACAGCCTATTTGTTGATTTCCGCACTGGTTATTTGAGATAATTTGCCGCCATCTTCTATGCATTCCCCATACCAAACACAGTTTCTTTATTTGGTGTTCTGTGTGTATGGCGACAAATTGGTAAATTTGCACTTCTCGCCCCTTGTAGCTTCACCCTGATTACATTTTATCTGGCTAAGGGTAATGTAGTAGTATATTAAGTACACACATCTTTGCAGTGCTTATTTACATCTTTAGAGAGTTACTTACATACAAAGTAAACTTTTGTATGACTTATATGCAATTATTGTCAATTTTGATGCATTGAGGGGGGGGGGGGGGGGGGGGGGTAGGAAACTACAGAGACACTCAACTTGGGTGTGATACATATGCCTGTCTATACCTTCTATTCTTTCTTGTTGATATATCAATGAATGAATTATAACAAACTACAACAATAGATTTTGAAAAATTCATGCACAATCAAATTTTAAAAATTTTACTGTTCTCTGCACAAGAAATCGGCAATGTGAACAAATTAGCACCCTATTATCCCTACCTTTAACTGTACAAAATATGTATCCTTCTATATTGAAAACAATGCCAAAAGTAAGACTCATAAGAGGTTGTTTACTCAAGAAAAGGGAAAAAAATTGTATATATTAATAATTCCGTATGATGTGATAATATTCCAATGATTAGTTTATAATCATAGTACTAGTGTATGCCTGTATACCTAAAAAACGATAAGTAATGCTTATATTTATTGGTGAAACCTGGACTGATTATTTATATTCAGATTAAAACGTATTTTATATACTAATCTTCATGCGCGGAGGGGGTCTATAAAGGAGGGGGTCTCGACTTTCCTCGGGAAAATTGAAGCTTAATATACATAGTAAAATTATTGAAAATTGGCCTAAGACCCCCCTACCGAAAAAAAATTGGCTAGGACCCCCTACAGAAAAAATTAGCTACGCTTATGAAGCTCTCTACCATAACCGCATTTTTACACAAAAAGGATGAATAAAGCCGGGGTTTAAACTATTGGTGGTGAAATACCCCAGGGTTCAAACGCATCAGGTGGAAATGCACAAGGGCAAACAAAATCACATAGATCTGCGAAACACACTGCATTATTACTATTCTACTTGAATATTCTGTGTAAAAATAAATACAAACAATTATTTAGTTAGCTAGGGAGAAGTGAACATAGCATTTATTTGTATATAAGAGCATGTACTAATAATCTTTATTTAGAACAGTTTGATGTCGCTAGGATACGTGTTTTCAGATCCTTGATTTGATTGGTTAATTAGATATTGAATCTCGAATTTCGAATCTCGAATCTCGTATTTCGAATCTCGTATTTCGAATCTCGTATCTCGAATGATCCTTCTCGGCTTTCGTACATAGCCTTTCGAGGTTATAAACATTTAAATCCTAATTGATTCGTGTCGAGGATTCCTGCAAACTTACAATCTTGTGTGCTCACTTTCTTTTATAGAAATAAAATACAGCGAAACATTAAAGCATTAAGAAGTTCAAATCCAAGAGAATACTGGAAACGCGTGAATGATAAAAGCAGTAACGAATATAACGATATTAAAATAGTAGATTTTTATGACTATTTTAAAACTGTTAACGCAAACGAACACGATTTAGATCCCTCAATGATCGATGCAAAGATACATTTTGCAACTCATTGATCAATGACCGACTTATCGCGGACGAAATTCTCGAGGTTGTTAAAACTTAAACATAACAAATCGCCGGGACCAGATACTGTTGTTAATGAATATAATAAGTCATCCATCAATATCATGATACCATTTTATGTAAAACAAACTATTTAATTTAGTTTTTGATACTGGTATAATTACGGAAGTTGACTGGTCGGAATTATAAAACCAATATAAGAAAAATTCCGTCTCTCCTTCACAATATCTATTCGATATTGAACGGATTCTTTCAATATCAGCACTCAGATTTACATCATCAGCAGATGGTTCATAACCCCAGCCTCGTTTTGGGGGAGTTATATGTTCGCAAACGTTCCTGAGAAGGTTGTACACAAGGTATATGTCCAGGTTTTGTCAGTCATCCGATGAATTCAGATTACAAAGGGATTTTAGCGACGATTCACCTATTGAAAATGTTCGACAATAGAAGTCTTGAAAAGAAATGTGAAATCTTTCAATTCTTCCATTTTGCTATTATGCTTTAAAATAAATACAAGATAGTATTGTAAAGCAGCCAACCTCCAAGGTAGATCTTTCGCATGAAATGCTGAAAAGACACAAAAGGTTAAAAAAAAATTCAAAAAGAAAAATTGGACATACGTATCATTGCATTAAAATGATGATAAGCTTTAACAATCAACCTAGTATACTTATGGCATTTAATCCAAGAGCAAAAACATTTGAAAAATAAGTTGACTATACTGTCAGGCAAATACGTTAGGTCAGTGTCATAATACATTTAATGTATAAAAACTAAAAAGAAAAAAAAAACCTCCACCTTTTTTATCCTATTTCATGGAACATTAGAATATACGGACTCATTAAGAAGCCATTGATCAATTTAACCATTTTCCCGTATGTTTGTATATACTGAAGGATGGGAAAAAAATTAACAAAAAAAAAAAAGAATCTTGTACTTTTCAAGTGTTATTTGATTCCTTTAAGTCATATTTTTTTTTCAATTATAATGCATTTACCAAGATCTGTGAACTAGCTATAAAGAGAGAAATTAAATTTCACATCCAAAGAAACTTTCTTTCAAAAACATTGTTCATGTACTGTTCTAGTACATTCGATTTCGTTATATTTGAAAAAAATACTCTTAATCTTCTTTTGTGTGTGTGTGGGGGGGGGGGGGGGGGTGGAGGGCATAGTTTTTAACCCATTTCTAAAAATCTGACCAATGTGTATAGTTTATTGTAATTTTTAACAGGCGTTTTATAATTGTTTGTGCCCTGCCTAAAATGAGGGATCAGTTTATTCGAAACTTATTTTTATATGAAAAAATGGCAATAACAAACCGTGAACCATCTCAACAAGAGGCCAATTGGCCTTAAGGTTACCTGAGTAGCATATAACCCATACACAAACTTGTCGAGGAGTCTCATATATGCATTTAATTAATAGGTTTCATTCTGGAGTAGAAAAATTATAAATTTGTAATGACGACCACTTTCCTGCCTGAAATCTTTCAAAAAGAGCTATGAAACCTATAATTTTGGCGAAAAACTTAAAGACTTGGTCTACAAAATCATGAATTCAGTTTTCTTTCAGATGTGTGGGAGTAAAGAAGATAATTTTTAACATTATATGCATTAACACCTATACATCCATTTTGGCCCTGCCCTAGAGTCAAAACCCATACTCCAGGCCAGGGGAAATGAAAATTAAAATTTCATTAGAGGACTTCCTGGTAAACATAATTATAAGTAAGTTTTTAATACAGATGTGTGAGAATAGATAAGAAATTTTTTTAACATTATAAGCATTAACACTATATTGCCATATTGCCCCCCCCCCCACCTCATGTCCTGAACCCCTGACACAGAGGCCATGAATTTCACAATTTAGGTAGAGGGGTTAGTGGATATCATAGCCATTTATTCAGTTTTTTGTCCACATGTGTGGGAGTAGAGAAGAAGATTTTTTAAGAATTAAAACATTTTTACAATATGGCCATATTGGCCCCACCCTAGAGCCTGAACCCCTAACAAAGGGGTCAAGAATTATACAATTTTGATAGAGGGCTTCATGGACATTATAATCAGGCATTTAGTTTATAAGAAATATATATGGAAGTAGAGATGAACATTTTCTGAGATTTAATACATTTTTCCTTTATGGCCATATTGGCCCCACCCTGTAGCCTTAACCCCTGATCCAGGGGTCCTGAATTTCACAATATTGGTAGAGGGCCTCATGGACATCATAACCAGGCATTTAGTTTTAAACAATTATATATGGGAGTAGAGAAGACGATTCTCTAAGATTTAATACATCTTTACTATATGGCCATATTGGCCCCACCCTACAGCTTGAACTTATGACCTAGGGGTCATGAATTTCACAATTTTGGTAGAGGGCCTCATGGACATCATAACCAGGCATTTAGTCTTTAACAAATATATATGGGAGTAGATAAGAAGATTTTCTAAGATTTAATACATTTTAACTATATGGCCATATTGGCCCCACCCTAGAGCATGAACCCCTGACCCAGAGGTCATGAATTTCACAATTTTGGTAGAAGGCTTCATGGACATCATAGCCATGCATTCAGTTTTTTCCTCACAGGTGTGGAAGTAGAAAAGAAGATTTTTGAAAATTTGGCTTTTTTTTGCATATTTGGCCCCGTCCGTGGCAGCCCAGGGGTGGTAGAGCCATGAATTTCACAATTTAGATTCTTCTTACCATAGAAATGCTTCACACCAAAAATGGTAACGATTGGCCTGGTAGTTTTCAAGAAGTTAAAAATGTTAAATTGTTAACGCACGGCGCACGACACACGGCGACGGACGAAGACCAATTGCAATAGGTCACCTGACTCAGGTGACCTAAAAATCCATAAAACGAAATACAATTTCAAAGCAGAGCAACACAGACCTCTATGTGAACATGCAAATCGAGCAGTCAGTTTACGAGCACCTAAACATCTACATTACAGGAAAAGTGAAAGCCTTGATTTTCGTGTTAAGGCTACTGCAGCATGTATAAATGAAGGTCGAAAATACTTGCCAGAGGTAGAAGTATTAAATGTTATGATGTTTGTTTATTGTTGAGTTTACTGTTGACAGATTTTGCCAATTTTAGCACTTAACGTATATTTTTTTTTATTGCAAAAATTAACCCATTGATAAGACATATATTTCTAGATCATGTATATAATTATGAAGATCTTATTTTCTTAGTCTGATTATTGGCATATATTTTTTTATGAATAATTATGGATGTTATTTTTAATGAAACATAAAATATTTTCAGGTATTTAGAGAACACAGTCTATCCCCTGGTTATTACACTCAGAAATACTCAGAGAAGATGGACAATGAAAGGAAAAAACGACAGGAAAGGTCACAGTTGCCTGGGAAGAAGCGGCGGCGATTGGAGTTGAAGAGGATCACTCAAAAAGGCGCCAATGAAGCAGCTGAAGGAGATACATATCAATCAGGTAAAGTACAATTACAGGCATTGGTTTTGGATTGATTTCAGCATGATTTTTTAACCTTTATATTTAATAAGAACTTTCTGCATATCTTCAGAAGTTGGATTATCTGACCAAGTAGACATTCAAACCATTCCTGAAGCTGTTTCAAAACCAGGATTTGCAAAGGTTGATCATCTGAATGATGTTCAAGAAAATAGGGTCGTGATCTTGAAACTACTGGATTGAGTAAGAATACATAATTTTATTTGAATATTTGAGTTTCAAATACCAAAGTATCAAAATTATATTACATTTATTCAGATAAGTATATGTATTTATACACGCTGGTAGTGTATAATGGTGTATATTTCTGTCCAGCGAGGATAAATTCCTCACATATCACAGATTGCTGCACAGGATATGTCTACCAATGCTTAGTTTTCATGTTATGTTTCCCCGAAGGTACCTATCAATGAAAAGGCTGAGCAGACGACAGGAATATCCTGGGATGGAGAACGCATGACAGGTCATGGAACACAAGTTGCAACAGTTTCAATATCAGAAGCACTTTCAAAAAATTTCAATTTTTTGAAAAATATAGGCAATGTCATTTTAATTGCACACGATGGAAGGGTTTTTGATTTTCTGATTTTGTCTTATAGAATTTGTAGACTTGGAATGATGAACGAATTTTTGAATTATGTCTTAGCATTTGTGGGTACTTTGACATTATTTCGTTCAAAACTACCCAAACTTGCCAGTTATAAGCAAGAATTTTTAACTAAACATTTTGAATCATACAATGCTCATGATGCAGTAGACGATGTCAACATGTTAGCGCAAATTTTATGTGCAAGTGGTACGGAAAAACTAGATTATGTAAAACATTCATATGCATCCAATTGTCACTTTTTACAAGAAAAATTCAATCTTTCTAAGAGGCAAAATATTGATAGTCTTCATTGTCTTGTAGCCAGTGGTGTTCTCAAATTAGCAACAGCAGAAAATATTGCAGGTTCCGGTCTTAATTACAACATTTGAAACTTGTTTGGCAGAGAGATTGGTGAAGCTGGTTTGAGAAATATTTTTATTATTTAATTAATATATTTAATATATATATTTAATAAAGATAAATCAAAGTACTGAAGAACTGACGGGAGTTGATTTTGTCGATGTTTATTTATTTTAAAATCAATGATATGTTATTTTGCATGACAAGTACATGTAGTTTCTAATTTGAATTAGGTACATTTTTATAATATAAATTTTTGGACCCATATGAATCATGTTAAATAATATTTAAAGATAAAATTAATTCAATCAAACTATGTATCAGCAATAGAAATGTATAGATCCAAGCAATATTGAACTCTAGTCTCGTTCAACCAAACGCTCCGTAAATCTCCGACAAGGATTTACAGAGACAGTCGAGCGTCGAGTTAAACGAGACTATATTGAACTCTGGCGTAGGAATACATACGACTACAAACATATTTAAATTGTTCGTACCATTTAAAAACTGACTATTTTCAAGGTATTTATAAATAAGTTTCCTTGAAAAACAATGCTTTAGCATACATTACACCGAATTTATCAATTATTTTCAAGAACTAAGTCTTGTCTGCAGCAATGATTTGTCTGAGTAACTGCATAGGAGAGTTGATTAAAATCAACTCCCAAAAATTGTTAGCAAATATCATACCAAAATTGTGTTTGTTTCTCGAAAAGTAATGCTACATGTACAGTATGATGCAATAAGTATTCGTACAAAATGGCGGCGTGTTTACATCACGCTTCGCATCGTTACATTGCAAGGGGGATAAAATGGGTTATAATTAGAATTTCGGTAGTTATTTATAGTATTCTGTCATCGATGACGTTTTATACGTCACATGATTTTTTTTCGTCTGCATTTGTAAACAAATCTCAGACATCGAAAGTAAAATGGGCCGCAGAGGAAAAGAACTAAGCAATGATGTAAAAGAAATCGCTCAGAAATTATTTGAAGCAGGTAAAACCATCGATTACGTGTCAAATACGTTGAATATATCAAGATCTACTGTTGGGAGCTTAAAAAGACGTATTGAACATCGGGGCTCGATAGAAAAACATCCCCCAAAGAGGAAGGACCCCCTCGGTGACAGCAAGGGACTACAGAAAGTTAGAGCGGTTAGTAAAAGTTAACAGAAGAGATAATTTACAAGAAATTACATCAACTTTCAATCAGTATAGGGACAGACCAATATCAAAACGTACTTTGCAGTTTCATTTAATTACATAAAAATTGGTAGGCCTACAGAAGATCGGTTTCAAAGAAGAAAGTAGTTGTTAAAGATGTGAATCGTCGGAAACGTTTGTCTTGGTGCCGTGAAAAGTGAAAACTGACTGTACAGTAGAGAATTACTGGAAGAAAGTGATCTTCTCAGACGAATCTAAGGTAGTGATGGGGCAAGATTCTCGTCTATATGTGTGGAGATAGAGAGGCGAGGGCTTTAGACCCGATTTGGTGAGGGCGCGGAAAACCAAGCCATGTTACGAAGTGATGGTCTGGGGATGTCTCACATGCATCGAGTCGGCACTATTTCTGCAGTAGACGGTAACATTAATCATAATGCATATAAATATCAGCAGATACTAGACGACAATTTGTGGCCCGTTTTAGCCCGTCATTTTCCGACTGGAAACTATGTTTTCCAAGACGACAATGCCCCGGTGCAAAGTGCACGTTCTACCCAAGATTATTTACACAGAAATGGCATAAGAACAATGAGCTGGCCGGCACATAGCCCCGACATCAACATCATTGAAAATATTTGACTTTTGATTAAAAGAAAACTCCAGGGAAGAGCTGGGAGAATAGAAAACAAAGAAGATAGAAGAATATACTTTGAACTTTATTTACAGTTGATATTTTGTGAACAATTTGCAATATTTTTACAATTTTTATTGTAGTTTAGTACGTGTGACCTTTTTGTACTCAAAGTGAAATCTGCAATTATTGTGGAATTTTCTTAAAGTTGGTCGATATTTTTGATTCTATATGGGGTAAATGTAAATGTACAGACACAACATTCAAGGTGGCATGAGTATACATACATATGTACCTAAAATTTTAAAAGGCTCAAAGAGATGGATCTTAGGCAATGTATTCAGTCTATTGTTGTTCTTTCTTTGTTTTGACGAATATTCACTATTTTAGTCCTTCTCGAAGAGTGCCTTTGGCGTAATATCGCGACGCCGTTAGAACTTGATATGATTATATAGTGGATTTCTTTTTATCTTTTGTTCTATATCTTACCTCACCAATCTGGGTATAATTTCTTTATTAAGCCGATATACTGAAAGGAGGCAATCGTTTTCTTAAAAATCACCGAGGGTTTTTCTGTCTTCAAATGTCCTTTTTTTAATTTCGCGACTTTATATATACAGTGACTTCTTGTAAACCGACCATTACTTGTTTACAACCTATTCCGCAGCCCACTTGAATACTACCGGTATATAGAAAATGTTTCAGATCACTACGACCACTGTTAATATTTAAATCAATCAAATCAAAAATTTTATATTGGTGAATATTAAGATATTGATTCTGTGTAAACATGTGATTAGTACTCTGTAATCAAATGCTGAAATGTAATAATTAACAATAAAACTTTTAAATGAGTGAAAACAATACTTAAGACATACTTAAGTCACCTCTACCGGCCGCCTAAGTATTAAGTAAATTTTCCTATAGCTAGCTAAGCACTCTTCTAGGTATGAACTTAAGTCTAGGAGTGTACATATACAGAAGTCCTGCTCAAGCACTGTCTTAGACTTAAGTACCCTTTATGTAACGAGCCCCAGGTGCCTAGGAGGAATTTGGGGAAAATATCTTGATCAGGAAAAACGGAGAAAAATCCATGGGCAATTCGGTATTCAATCAATAATCGAGAGCACAGCAATCACTAGATATGTAAATTTGAGTAAATGTAGCTTTTTAAAAAATATAGTGGGGTCGAGCACCACCCTCAATGTTGCCACATACCTGCGATAAACTGTGAGATAACAAAACCAAAGGAAAACTTTTTTCTAATGAAGTTGTCTCTCTCATCAGAAGGTTATTCCACCTTAGAGGTACATTTGGGCTTTTGTTTCTTGGAAGTCAAGAAATGCTTCTGGAAAAGACAGCGAAAAATTGGACGCATATACTACTAGATGGAGGGATGCATTTAAGCATTGCTATCCTATTGTGAACAAAACCGTTTGAAAGATACCATCAGTTAAATAAAATTTAATGTTCGTTTTGTTTCAAAGTTTTTTTTTCCAGATAAACTCCTTTCGGAGTTCATTTTGGGAAACGTTTGATTTTTTTTTTTAACTTTCAACGATACCGTCTTATTTTCATCTAACCATCAACAATCTGTAGTCTGCTAGAAGGTTCAATATAATTATGTATCTAAAAAAAGATAACATTTTATACGAACTTTATCGGATCTTTAATCCCAAATAAATAGAATGTTTGCCAAATAATGAATAATACTGAATACAGAGGAATATTGCCTTCGCCATTTTTCAAGTTGCTTTTACAATTTACGCACGAGCAGAAACGACAAAACATTCGTGAGACCGAAAACTGTTCAGCGTTGTGCGATGCAAACCCATTGTTACTATGAATAGCACAAATAAACAAAAAACCAAACAGCGTCAAGGTAAAGCTTCCGCTATACCAAATAGGTACACAAAGAGCCACGTTTTGTCAAAAGTGTTGGCATTTTTTTTTTAAATTTCTAATGAATTGTCTATCTTTTTAGTTTTCTTATTCATAACATGTTTTTAAAACATTATTATGCATATTGGACACAGACAATGCGCATGAATTTCCATGAACTACTTTGCTGCGCGATGAAGAAACGGGGATTGAATATATAATGCTTGTTGCAAAACTGTTGAACTTTTTTACTTCTACTAGACAGACATATTTTTTGTTTATAGCCGCTTACAAAATGTGGTCGCTCTCTGAAACTTTGCCGACATTAAAAGCATGAGAGAGAGAGAGAGAGAGAGAGAGAGAGAGAGAGAGAGAGAGAGAGAGATTTTCAGTCTTTACTACACAATATGCATAAAGACACACCAAAAGAGCCCGGCTTTCAGTACTTCAGTACTTTGATTATCCATTGTTCAGGGGTTGTCTGGAACTTATAATTATATAAAACTTTTATCGGTCTTTTTTTCGCGCAACTACTGTCGAATCATTAGAATTCGTGAAGGCTCAATTTTCGTGGTATTCGTGGGTAGCCCTCAACGACAAATTAACATCGTTGACGAAAACTAATTATAAAAGATTTAGTTTCCCTACTGAAACTGATAACCGACGCATCCACGAAATTTCATTCCAACGAGTAAGCAAATATACCACGAAAATATGCCCCGACGAAATTAATCGATTCCACAGTATCTTACTCTTTAGCGATGCATGCTAAAAATGTAACTCATTTTGTTCATCGTATAAATGTGTAAACATATCGGTACCATTTTGTTTAATTCTAAATAAACATCACTTGATTGGATCTAAATCTCTGTTGTTATGTCTTTTTCTTGTATTACTACTACAGTGGATCCCTGGACGCTTTTGTTCCCAAGTCCAATCATCAGGATAGCTGAAGCGTCCGAATATCTGAAATGTGTCTATTGTTGTCAATAATGATAATGTATTTGTTTATAATGGCCTCCGGTGTTGATACTGTTTTCTTTGCCTTTAATACTAAACAGCTTAACATAAGGGTTGTCCGTTTAAATGAACATTTTTAAATATAAAGAACACAGCTTTATATGTCATTTTGTCAGGAAATATTTACTGGAAAATAATAATAACCAAATCGAGCTAAATTCCCTTGGTCCAAGTGTGATATATGCCTATTTAAGTTATGTTTTCAACTATCTATGTCTAGACATCCTAATTTCCCTTATAATTGGTTTATTTTTAAAATAAATTTTTCATTCTAAAAAAGAATTCAATTTTATTGATAAAATTAAGATCAATTAATTGCTAGGTTCACCAATAAACTTCCTATGAGTTGACATGCTTGCTTTCATTTGTTTTCTGCCTGTACTTCCGGTTTTGACCTAATCTAACAAAACACAATTCGTCTTAAATAACTATTGAAAACGGTACATAAACCACAAAACTATGTAAGACTTTCTAGTTATAATTATTTAATAGGGACATTATTTATTTGTAATTTAAAGGGATGTTTAAAAAAGCGATGACACCTAACATGTGCACAGATTAAGATACTCTAGCCACGTGCAGTGAGGCGTGACTAATCCTGTCTGAATAGCCCTTTTATTAATTTGAAAGTAATTTGGGAAGTCAGAATGTTAATATAGTCTATTTTTGTGGGTCTACCACGTAAATAAAATGTTTAACTCATTTGACAGGCGTTATCTTTCTATTGTATTAAGCGAGGTATCATCAAATTTTACTGTTCGGTTAAAACGCGGAATTCTGGATAAATGAAACAAAATAATGTATAAAAAATCGGCGTAAGCTGAAGCGTTATCTGCGGTCTGGATATCAGGCCCTACTCTATAGACATTGTCTAACTTCTGGAGCCCCCCCCCCCCCGTTTTTTTAAGAAGAACATCGTACTTATTTTATTCACTTCTTGTACTAAGGCGTTTGTATGGAAAGAACATGTCAACTAAGTAAACTATACACTATAAGCAAATAGAGATCTTTAAAAGTTGGCTATTTAATTCTCCGCATGAAGTTTTTGCATCTGCAGTTTATTTTAAGGAAATTAAATAATTTAACCATCATGATTGTCTAAAAATACAGACAGAATCACATAGCGACAATAAACGACTATATTTACAAAGTGGCACAGGAACCTGACATCATATATTTTTTCTCGTGATAATAACTATAAATCCTCTACATAATAACGTACACATCGCCACCATATTGGATTTTTTTTAATACTGTCACATCGGTTGAAATGTTTGCTTTAAACACAACGGTAAAATTATTTTACGATCCTCTCTGTCTTCACAAATTGCCTTACAACGGATTAAACCAAAACGAGTATCATAGCGAGCGCAGCTCGCCGTCGCACAGCGCCGGCGCGAAGCGAGCTCTACCGACAAGGCGTGTGTGAATAGAAAATTCGGACTAGTTGCACATTCATTCAACGGATTTTTTTGGCGTCAGTAAATCGGACCGGTAATGCCTTGTTTTAATCGTCCCAGTAATTCCCTGTAAATATGGTTTCCCATTTCACACTCTCACGAGAACAAGATAAAAGACTATGTACATCATGCATTGTAAATAAAATAATTCCATTACATAAGACTAACATAGTTGTAGTTCCTTCGAGTGACGTCACAATGGATTTCTTGCACATTGATCCCATTGAATTTTTCGGCGTCAGTAAATTTTGACCCACAATGCAATTTATCAATGTCGGACGATCTCACTAGACTTGATTCCTTCTCGCAAGAATCAAAGTAAAACTTTTGAGAAACATATAAATTGTGTAATTTCAAGAATATCATGCTTTTTAGGTAAACAAAACAGTATATTTCACTTAGTTTTTTTTCAGGGTTTTTTCAAAGAGACAGACGACTCTTGACCGACGTGAACTTTGACGTCACAATAAGGGGAAATTACTCTAAGTAGTTATTGTAAATCTGCTGAAATATAAATACCAAAATCTTCTCAAAATCTTGCAAAGCTAACGAACGGGGACATCTTTTTATACACCCGCTCCGAAGGAGAGGGGGTATACTGTTTTACCCTTGTGTGTCTGTCTGTCTGTCCGTCCGTCCGTCTGTCTGTCTGTCCGTCCGTAACAAAAATTTCTGTCGCATTTATCTCAGCAACTATTTATCGCAGATGCTTGAAATTTTTACACAGTGTTTGTTAAGGCATGCCATATCGTGGGATATATTTTTGTATCAATCGGACGTCAACTTCCTGTTAAATGAGTACTTTGTTTTTTTTAGCCAACATTTTCAAACAAATTTCCCTCAAAGATTTCTCAGCAGCTATTTATCGCAGATGCTTGAAATTTTAACACACTATTTGTTTAGGCATGCCATATTATGGGATATAATTGTGTACCAAATGTCGACTTTGCTTATTTTGCATATTCACATCAGAGCGGGGGTATCACTAGTGAGCATTGGCTCACAGATATTTTGTTTTTTTTAAATAGGAAACAGTTGTAACTTGCTCTCATTTGGATGAATGCTCACATTTATTTTATTCACTATATATTCACAGTAATTAATTTCCAGGAACGTTTTTTAAAAGGGGGCGCGGCAGCATCATTCAAAAAATATTTACAAGCAAAATGAAAAAGAAATTCTCAAAATCAGGGAAATTCTAATCCGGGTGAGGAATGGTGAGTGCGTAGTATGCATTTAGCTCTTTAACTGCTCAATGGTATCTTTATTTTCACATTTGTGACATCCTCCCGGGGGAGGGGGGTCCAAAACCGTTTTTCTTACATGATCATCATATTTTTTTTTATACGTAAATTATATTTTTTTTAAACGTGGGGGGGGGGGGGGGGCTCTATGATAAGTCAATTTTTTATATGTAAGTTTAAGAAAATGTCTGCTGCAAGAAAAGAGGAAATAAACTGCAATTAAAAAAATAATGTTAAAATCTTTATTATTCAACAACATTGTATCCGAGATAAATTATATTTAAATAAATAAACAATCTTATAAACTATGAATAATGAAAATTTACTAGAAAAAATAGGCATGTTTATATTTTATTTTGCATTCAAATTCATTTACGTTACGTTGAAACTTTTATTTTTATTGATTTATCATAATTCATTATTTGATCACATGCTGCGCTCGCCCCAACGGTCGCACCGTAAAACATATTACCTGTCATTATTAAAATCACCCTTTAATTTGCATCTTTTGCCTTAGATATGTTTTAAATGTCTGTAGAGTAGACAGAAGTTGTTACCTTTATGTAAATACAATTTCTCTGCACTAGGTGTTTGTGTCAATATTTCAAAATATATGCATTTATAAACATGTTTATGTTTAAACTTCGTGTAAAAAGTTACAATTGACAGTATATATTATCCATTATAATTTTAACTTGTATGGTATCGACGACTTTTAAATGAGCATATCAGTGCTATATCTAGAAGGGAATAGTTACCCAAAGTGTGACGCAATAATGTCACCAGTAGATGCTGATTGGAGGGGGGGGGGGGTATTTAATATAGACAAATGTGATGCGCTAATTTGATTAAATCAGTTGTAAGCCATACATGTTGAAGAACTGATCGGAAGACGTAAAGGATCTCAAAATAATTTTCCCGATGAGTTTCAAGCAAAACTTCCAGCTGATGTGACAGTTTTAAATAAATTTAAGATGGCGGCGATGTGTACCTTGTATTAGGTATAGGGTTATACTTTTATTATGAGAAAAATATATAATGTCAGGTGTCTGTGTGTGGGTCTGTTATGTTAAAACAAAAAATAGGCACATATTTCAACATTAAGCATTTTCTTATCGGAATACCGGTATAACCTTTTAATGCAACTAACTTTAATATTAAAAATGTCAACTAATTGGTCTCGGTGAGTATTCGGCCACCTGCGTAAACGTATGAAAGTAATTGTAATATTCAGGAAATTGTATGGCTTGTATTGATTATTTCAAATTAACTTTGTTTCAATGAGGCAGGTTTTTACAACAGTGAGGATTTTCCTTTTTAAAAAAGCAAGACATCGGTCACATTTTTCAGTATTATTGCTGCTGTTATATCAATGTAAAATGGACAGAGAATTTCTCTCTCTCTCTCTCTCTCTCTCTCTCTCTCTCTCTCTCTCTCTCTCTCTCTCTCGTAAAAAAATGCTTAGACTAAAGATACGACAAGTTGACCAGGCAAGTCTAAATGTGCATAAGTCTTGCGTATACAAGTATACATTTATTAATGGTGTTGTTTACTCGAGATTTGAGTTCTCCAAATCGGATGGTGATAAAGTTGAATTTAATGAGTAAAATTTGTTTTAAACACAAAAAGTAATTATGAAATAAAATATTATTGACTTAACATTCGATATTTTTACTTTATTATGGAATTAGGCTTAAACAAAAATAGACTTTTCACCAAACAGAGGAAATTCGAATTAAATTTTGGAGATTTTGTTTTTCACTTAAACATTTTATGCAGTCCTATATAATATCAAAGGTTAGGATTTTATATTTTAATCTATGTAATTTGGCATGTTTTCTGTTGATTTTACCTCACTTATTTATCAAAATAATCGTATGGCATGAATTACAAAAATAATGAAAAATTCTTAAAAATGATAAAAGACATCAAATCTCAAAACTTTGATCATTGACCTCATATGAATTTTATGCCAACAGAATAAGGTCAATATAAGAAGCTTAATGATATAAATGTTTTGGTATTATCATCATTCATTTTTGTTTTATTATGAATGGATCAAAAATAGGTAGAGATTTAAAAACTGATAGAAGAAATTCGAACTGAAATATTTTTTTCTAAATTGTGCTGAATTTTAATGCCGTATATCTTTTAAGTGCCATTTCTATTCATAAAATGTACTTCATTTTTAAAATGTTTTATTTTTTATAATATTTTTACAATCAAGAAAATCTCAATCGTAGTGTTAAATTCTATGTGATTTTTCTTGATTTTTCCAAAAAAATTAAATGGCCATTGACTCAAAATGTAGTTCATTGGCCCACTATTTTAGAAATAACACTACAATCAAAGGTCTATAACATGCTATAAATGGTTTTTCATTATCATCAGTGGACTTTTTTTTCATTCTGAGTAAACGTCATCCTTCGCATAATTTTAGAAATAGTATTAAGATATTCTAATTATGGTAAAATTAAATATGTATCTACATCAATTACAGAGATCGAAAAGGCAATGTTGCGGTTGTAGGATGAATTTGTAGTTTGTTTGTTTTGAAAGTTTAGTTTTTGATAATGTTGTCAATTTTGAATGTTTGTTTGTTTTATTTGTTACACTAATAATAATGATTTGTTACAGAAAACGTAACATTTTCAGTCCCAACCTTCATATTGTCTTATTATCATAGGCCAAATGCACACTTGAAAAAAGAAATATCATGTAGTATCTAGAGTTCTTATGCGCAGGTCACGCATTCTTCTTTGGCTTTCACAATTATGATTTACTACTAAATAAATAAAATAACAAATCTATTTTCAAAGAGAAAATATCGGTAGCTTATAGTTGACATCGAGTTCTACATATAGCTTGTCTTCTGCCATACGCATGCACGTGTGTAATCCTGATCCAAAAATAGATTCATAAGGGGATCATCAGAACAAGATGGAACTTATTTTGTACTATGTTAGAATGTACATTGTTAATACTTGGTGTTGAATTATTTTTAATAAAAATATATCACAAGTTAAGATTGACATTTGTCCTGGAATGTTAACAGGGAGAACTGCCATTGTATTTTGTTTCATAACCCAAGTTTTCTCAGTCTGCTGGACGATTTCATTAAATAAGGTTTACCTTGCGTATCTTATTAAATGTACACACTTACACTTCAGCCGATTAAAAAAAGTGTCTGTTTGATTTAAAAATCCTTTCTAAAGCATTCGATCTCATATATTCAAAACTTAGAACGATTGAATTGATTTGACTTCCCCCACCACAAATAAACGAATCCATTCTTACCAATGGAGATTTTATTAATACTGTAAAGAATTTTGTCCTATTATAAATCAATGTTAATAATGGAATAACCCGACATCCCTTTCCAGTGGACTCTCCCATGTGTATATAAGTGAGAGAAGCTGAGAGTCGGTGTCATTCCTGTTTGAGCAGTGGAAGGAGAAGGTAACAGAAACACTATATTAAACTTCTGGACCCACACAATTAGATCAGTGGCCCGAATAGAGCCGAAGCTGTTCTATTGTGTGGTATTGTATATTAGAGTTGTTTGTAAAACACATTACTGACAGTTTGTCAGGGAAGATAGCAAGTGCCAGGGTTAGGGGCCCGAATAGAGCCGACCTGCCCTTGGAACTTGTCTATCTAATAGTTAAGCAGAAGTTAGGTTTTCCTCCTTCATTGCCAATCATTTGTTATTCTTGATTCACTTTTGATTTACCCAAAGTAGGGACATTTGATATTAAATATAAATCTAATTAGTGATTGAGAAAAATTGTATGCCTTTTAATTTTGCATTGACAAGCAAAGAAGCGACTGGACTCATTTACACATTACATTATTTGGTGGCAGCGGTGGTCGTTTCTTTGTTTGATTTCTTTTTGGCTATACTATTTGCATTTATTAAGTTGATTTTTATTTTGGCTTGCCAAATTTATATTGTTTGGCATGGCATCTAACGTAAATGATTTGATTGATGATGAGATATCCTTTCTAGAGGATGAGATACATAGGCTAGAGTTTGAGTTGACAAGAGATAGGCATTCAACACCAGTAGTTGAACGGCATGTTAGTCGTGGGCAATTGGCAGACCATATGCCTCGCCAAAATGTAAGTCGTGGTCAATTGGCAGACCATATGCCTCGCCAAAGTGCGATAACCGGACTAAATGAATACCAAACGGCAATCCAAAGTGAAAGGGCTAACCGTTTGGCAGACCATGGAGGTTTGGCTAGTCATTTGGCAGGCCAGAGAAATATGGCAAACCAAGATGAACACAGATACGAAATGACACGCCAACATCAACATGAGCATACACAAAACATACACAGTCATAGACACGTGGCACGCAATAATGAAAACATGATTACAGACGATATGCAAAGAGACAGGACACAAAATGTTGAATTGCCTCATAAAACTGACCAAAAACGAAATTTTATCAAGCCTGCGACGTTTGATGGTAGTACGAACTGGAGTGATTTCAAGTCACACTTTGAGGTATGTGCAGAGTTGAATTGCTGGTCAATGATTGAAAAAGGAATGTATTTGGCAGTATCTCTTAGGGGAAATGCACAAGGTGTGTTGGGGAACCTGCCATCAAACGACCAGCGTACTTACGATGCACTGTGTACAGCACTACAGCAAAGGTTTGCACCTACAAACCAGACGGAATTATATAGGGCTCAACTGCGAGAGAGAAAACAGAAGGCTGTAGAGTCTCTTCCAGAGTTAGGGCAGGATGTTCGTAGGCTGACAAATTTGGCATACCCAACCGCAACAGTTGATCTCAAGGAAATACTGGCTAAAGAGCAGTTCATAGATGCCTTGAGAGATCCTGACATGAGGTTGAGGATAAAACAAGCGCGGCCAGTAGATTTGAATGATGCTGTGCGCCATGCGGTTGAGTTACAAGCTTTTCAGAGTGCTGACAAAAAGATGCAGGAAAGTCAGGGATATGTCAGAGCAGCAGAAAAAGACATCAGTGAAGTCAAAGAAAGTAATACTGAAAAGGTGTTAAAAGATATAACAGATGCCTTATCCTTATTAAAGAAAGATGTTAAATCACTAAAAGAGAGGCAGGATGGGCATTTTTCCTCACAGCCAAGGTTAGACAAGAGAGAACAAAACACAACGCAAAACAGAACGTTTAAATGCTATTTTTGTGGCAGGCCAGGCCATATGAAGAACAAATGCAGAGATTTTCTGGCGTCACAAGCTGGTCAAAAGCGAAGACAAAAGCATGGTAGGCAACCAAGCGAAATGTCATGTACAGACAGCAAAGAACAACCCCAAGGGAATCTAACACAACTTAATTGTGGAGCATCAGAGGCCATAAACAAAGCTGGTGAGTCAGGTATCTTCATTGAGGTAGGACTGTATGACAAACAGTTAAGGTTTTTGGTAGACACAGGAGCAACGGTCACCATTGTGTCAAAATGCATGATTGCTGATGTTTTGTCTGACAAGCCACTCAGTAAGCTAAGTACAGATATTTTGATAGCAGATGGTACGCCATTAAAAGTTTATGGGACACAAGAGGTACAGTTTTCTATACAGGGAATGCTGTTTGACCATACTATAGTAGTCGCTGATTTGAATGTTGATGGAATCTTGGGATTAGATTTCCTAAGGCTTAACAAGTGTGCAGTGGACCTGGAAAAGTGTACACTGAAGTTTGGTCAAGTAGAAAAAGCAGTTGCATGTCAATACAGAGGCAAAATTGGTTGCTTCAGAGTAAGTCTTTGTGAAAATCTAGGGATACCACCAAAGAGTGAAGTGATGACATACTGCAATGTAAATAACGTAGAATCTAATACCCCCATACTTGGCATAGTGGAACCATGCAAACAGTTTTGTGACTCTGATAGAGCATTGGTGGCGAGAACTCTTGTGACCAGGAGCACAGAAAACAAAGTACCTGTGCGTCTTATGAATCTTCACAATGAAGTAACACATTTAAGGAAAGATACATTCATTGCCGAGTTGAACCCAGTGTTTGAGGTAATGGCTTTATCTGAAAAAGGTAGTGATGATCTTACCATGCTGGAACTGCCTGTTCATTTACAAGATCTCTTTGAACGGTCAACTGTGAACATGGAAGCAGAAAATAGGGAGATTGTTCGTCAGTTGCTTATGCGCTATCACGCATCTTTCGCCAAGTCTGATCGAGATTTAGGGCGGACGGACATAATTAAACATAAAATTAACACAGGAGACAGTCTTCCTATCAAGCAAGCCCCAAGAAGAATACCTGTTCATATGCAAAAAGAAGTTGATGGACATATCGACGATTTGTTGGAACGAAATATCATTGAACCATCTAGTAGTCCGTGGGCATCAAATATAGTTTTGGTTAAAAAGAAGGACGGTACCACCAGATTTTGTATAGACTACAGAAAGCTGAACAATGTTACAAAACACGATGCCTATCCTTTGCCAAGGATAGACGATTCTCTTGATCAGCTTAGGGGTGCTACATGGTTTTCCACTCTAGATCTGTGTTCAGGATATTGGCAGGTTGCTGTTGACACTCAAGACAAACAGAAAACAGCATTCACAACTAGACGAGGCTTGTTTGAATTTTCTGTAATGCCATTCGGCCTGTGCAATGCTCCGGCAACCTTTGAACGGTTGATGGAAACAGTTCTGCGTGGACTGCAATTTGAAATGTGTCTTATCTATCTAGATGACATAATAGTCTTTGGAAAGAACTTTGGGGATATGGTAAAGAATTTGTGCCTAGTTTTTAATCGGTTAGAATGTGCAGGATTGAAGCTGAAACCGAAAAAGTGTACTCTTTTTGCAAGACAAGTTGAATTTTTGGGTCATATAGTATCTTCAGATGGAATATCTACAAGTCCAGACAAGACCAAAGCAATTCAGGGTTGGAAGGTCCCTACTAATGTTACAGAAGTAAGGTCATTTATTGGTCTCTGTAGTTATTACAGGAAATTTGTGAAGGATTTTGCTACCATTGCAAAACCATTGCATGATTTGACAACAAACGACAAATCGTTCAAGTGGACAGAGGAATGTCAAACTGCATTTGACAAATTGAAACAATTCCTAACATCTGAACCAATACTTGCACATCCTGATTTTGAAAGGGATTCCATCTTAGATACTGATGCTAGCGACAAAGCCATAGGTGCTGTTCTCTCTCAAGTAATCGATGGTAAGGAGAGAGTTTGTGCTTACGCCAGTCGATGCTTGTCAAAATCTGAACGACGATACTGCGTAACTAGAAAGGAACTTTTAGCAGTGACATACTTTGTCAAGTATTTTAGGCACTACTTGTATGGCAGAAAATTCCTGGTCAGAACAGACCATAGTTCCCTCAGGTGGTTGATGCAATTCAGAAATCCAGAAGGACAGTTTGCACGCTGGATCGATGTACTGTCAACATACAACTTCAGAATAGAACATCGCCCTGGAAGGCTACATACAAATGCTGATGCCATGAGCAGACTACCTTGTAAACAGTGCGGATACCACAGTGATTGGGAAGGTGAAAATCTAAACTGTAACCAAATTGGGCAAGGTCAGTCATTGTTGTTGGCTCAGAAAAATGACAATGATCTCCAGAAGTTGCATGCATGGGTAGAGGGAGGTTCATTTCCAGGTGTTAGGAAAGTATCGCCAGAAAACCATTATCTGAAGTCACTGGTTTCTCAGTTTGACAGATTGTGCATCAAAGATAATCTTGTTTGTCGTAAATGGGAAGACATGTCGTCTAATCAGACTCTCTATCAGTATATAGTTCCATTCTCCGAGCGACGTACCGTTCTTACCCAATATCATGACGAGAAAACAGCAGGACATCTCGGTATTAAGAAAACATTGTCTAAGATTCGCAGTAGGTACTACTGGCCAGGTTTACAGCGAGATGTGCGTCAGTATATAGCGGGTTGCGAATTATGTTCTAAAAGGAAGACTGACAATGTTACCAAATGTGCACCCATGAAAGTAGTACATTCTGGTTATCCTTTGGAAAGGATAGCGACAGACATTTTGGGTGAGTTACCTTTAACAAAGAAAGGTAACAAATACATCTTGGTAGTTGCAGACTATTATACAAAGTGGACAGAAAGCTTTGCAATCCCAAACATGGAATCCATCACAATAGCTAGAGTCATTGTGGAAGAAGTGATCTGTCGAATTGGCACACCAGCAGTTATCCATTCGGACCAAGGTCGACAGTTCGAAAGCAAGTTGTTCTCAGAAATGTGTTCTTTGTTGGGCATCAGAAAGACACATACAACACCATACCACCCCCAATCGGATGGTATGGTGGAACGTTTCAATCGAACACTAACAACTATGCTTAGCAATTTTGTAAATGAAAACCATACAGATTGGGATGAACATTTACCGTATGTCATGATGGCATATAGGTCAACCATCCATGAAACAACTGGGTTTTCGCCAAATTCATTGATGCTTGGAAGAGAGGTTTGCACTCCATTGGATATCATGTATGATGTACCTTCCGCTATTAAACCAGTTCCTCAAAATGAATGGGTTTGGCAATTGCAAGATAGACTTGAAAATGCACATAAAACTGTCCGAGCAAATACAGAGCAAGCTATGGTTCGCCAAAAACATTACCATGACAAGAAATTAAACTGGGGACAGTTCAAGGAAAATGATGAGGTGTATGTGTATTTTCCAAGAACGAAGTCAGGTCAATCGCCCAAGTTTACCAGCTATTGGCGTGGACCATATAGAATCATAAAGAAAATGTCAGATGTTACATACAAAGTGAATTGTGGTCAACGTGAGTCAAATCAAGTCATACATGTTGATAGAATTAGACTGAAACGACCCCAAACGTTACTTGGTGAAACGGCTGACTGTGTGGAAGAGCAGAAAGAGGAAACATTCCAAGATCAAACATGTAGCGACAATACAAAGGCTCAAATAGAAAATACAAATTACAAAAACGAGAGTGTTGTTGTCAGTGAACAGCAGAAATATGAAACTGAGCAACAATCTTGTAAAGAAAAAGAACTGCCTGCAAGACTGTTTCGTAGTAGAAGACCCCCTGTATGGTTAAAAGATTATGAGACCGATTATTAGATTATATACTATATGCCATACTAAATACTAGTACCTAATGTTCTTTCTTTGTCGTTTTAGATTTAAAGGCATGGCGAAGACAAAGATGACAAAGAGAAGCGGGACAAGGAAATGCCCAATGTGTTCCAGCGTTTTCCATGGTGATGTTGAGTTTTCCACCCATGTGGTAGAGTGTGCAATGAAGGAGCATTCATGTGATTTTTGCGATTTTACGTCCCAGAAAGAGTGTAATGTCAGAAGACATATGAAGAGAGCGCACACTGGATTGACAGAAAGTTCTATTGCATTGGGCCAGAAGCTGGTTGAAACAGACGAAGTCCCAGAAAAGGCGAAGAACACTGAAAATGCCAATAATATTGTGTCAAGTGAGGACGAATCAGAAGATGAAGAATGGTTGTCACAAGACCCAGGTGATCTACTTTCAACGGAAACTACGTCCAGTAGTACAACTTGTGCCAGTGATGGAAATAAGATTAAAGAAACAGTCAATAAAGAGATATCGGATCTCATGGTGGGCCGTGTTTTCCGCAAGAAAACGACCCCTTCTCTTCCAGGGAAACGTACATCAGCAGAAGATGTCAGAAAACCCAACGTAGATGATTGTCAAACGAAGAAAGCGAAGATTGACGTTAGTACACAAACAGAGTTTAGAAGAGAAATTTCAGTAAAGACTGTCAGGAAGTACAGAGAGGGCGAGGTTGACATTAAAGAAACCACGACAGAGCAATTGATCTTGTTTTAAATTTTGAATTGTCATCTTCAACACAGATAGTGTTATGAGCATTGTACTTGTTAACCACTATTAAGCAGTTTTAAAGTTTGCATTTTTTTGTGGATCACAATGAATAAAAAGAAAAGAAAAGAAAAAAGTTTTAAATGTTTTGTCATTCGGGACGAATGAACCCAGAGGCGTGGGTAATGTAAAGAATTTTGTCCTATTATAAATCAATGTTAATAATGGAATAACCCGACATCCCTTTCCAGTGGACTCTCCCATGTGTATATAAGTGAGAGAAGCTGAGAGTCGGTGTCATTCCTGTTTGAGCAGTGGAAGGAGAAGGTAACAGAAACACTATATTAAACTTCTGGACCCACACAATTAGATCAGTGGCCCGAATAGAGCCGAAGCTGTTCTATTGTGTGGTATTGTATATTAGAGTTGTTTGTAAAACACATTACTGACAGTTTGTCAGGGAAGATAGCAAGTGCCAGGGTTAGGGGCCCGAATAGAGCCGACCTGCCCTTGGAACTTGTCTATCTAATAGTTAAGCAGAAGTTAGGTTTTCCTCCTTAAAGCTTCATTGCCAATCATTTGTTATTCTTGATTCACTTTTGATTTACCCAAAGTAGGGACATTTGATATTAAATATAAATCTAATTAGTGATTGAGAAAAATTGTATGCCTTTTAATTTTGCATTGACAAGCAAAGAAGCGACTGGACTCATTTACACATTACAATACATACGAAAGGTAAAACTGGACTTCGCGACAGAATATCTCATTTATAATTTTTTACGCACATTATAGTAGACGAGTCTAAATGAGGAACTTGTGAGGGATCTTTCATACAAATTGAATACTAGTACTCTGGAGCATACATGCATGCAGTTTTCATTGAGTTTATATTCTTGTTTTCAGAGTCCTTTACTTGGAAATATTGGAAAGGCCTAGAATCTAGCTATCTTTATGCATGCCTTGTACCATAGCTTGGCGAGTTTTCTATTGTTAAAAGTGTGGGTTATATGTACATACCCAACACTTTTTTTAATACCTCCGCCCACTATCTCGAGAAAAAACAACATCAACAAGTTGTTTTTAGCGCGTCCATAATACTTCACAGTAAGAGCTTCCTCCAGATCAAAATTGCCAAAACTCAACACGGATAAATGACTCGACTAACTTACATGTAGTTCGTCGAATAAATCTCATTTTTAGCTAGAGACAAAACAATATCGGCTATGGCTTTGTCAGAAAGACTCTATTTTAATATTCCTCTCCATGTGTTTGGAGAAGCAGAGAAACGCGTGATAGGAAAGCGTTTGAATAGAAAACTTGTTTTATGGACAAAGTGAATAGCGGTAGCCAATCGAATTCGACATTAACCATTCTCGATTTCGCGGCATGCATTTCCCAAATAATTTTTTTTTTTGCTTATGGATTGATTTTGATCAAAATATATATGTACATGTTTTTTCAGCCACTTCTAAAAAACATACATTGATACAGAGTATCAAATAAGATTTTAAAAACTAATTACCTTCATCAATTTAAATTTAATTTCAATTGTGTTAATAAGTTTAATTCTTTGAAGCAAATGTCGATACTAAAAGTCGGAAAATGAATGAATATGAAATAAAAATATAACAATGAGAAGTCTATCTAATCATTAGGGCTATAATTTTTTTTTTAATATAGAATAATTAATCTTTGTCGGGGATAAAAAGTCATTTTGGAAATTCACGCAGTACAATGTACATATATAAAGACAAACGCATTGGCACCATATTGTTTAGAGGCAAATGCACTCCCAATATTACTTAATAATAAGATATAATGAATAATCGTAAACTATGGTACAAGTAACTTACCCCATATAATATTGTTGATTATGTGCAGATACCCGCTGGGCGTGGTCATAACGACACTCGGGAGCTTCGCTCCCTCGTGTCATTATGACCACGCCCATCGGGTATCTGCAAATAACCAACAATATTATATGGGGTAACTACTACATATAACATGTAAAACTGTTTTCATTTCACTTACAAGCTATACATTCTTGAAATAATTTGAAATAATTTTATTGAAAATAATATATTTGAACGTTATAATTCTTAAGTTAAACGACTTATTACTACTTGATTTCCTTTGATTATTAAGGCTCAACGAAATTGATAACATTGAACAGCGTTTTTACCAAGCAAATTTCCTTTACGGGGGATAGCGAGTACATAAATTAAATTATTTCATTACCTCCTTAAAATTTTGAATGAAAAAATCTTATAAATTACTGATGATGACTGTTGGATAGTTTCATTTATTGGTGGTTTGTTCAACGCATTCAGCAAACGGTGGGTGAGTCAAAATTTTAAAATATCCAAAATGACAGTTACTAAAAATTAACGGCATTTGATTCGTAAATTAATACTAAGGAATATTGAATTAACTTTAGAAAATCATTTTCTTAATATCAAAATTATTTTTATTATAAATCAATATTCTGTAATGCTATCAAAGAAAACGCTCCATCGGAATCAATCCCGTATTGGTTTAAAGCTATGCACGCTATAATTTGCGTCAATTTTGAATAAAGGGAAAAATGTATGTGTTTGATTACTAATAAAAGTTACCTTTATGCTGTTAATTATAATGCTCAATTCGATCACGTAACAAATATATCAAATATTAAACAACAAAAAATAGTTATTTTCCTGCCAGGAAAGTAATGCCTCCTCGTGAATATCAATCTATCACGTGATATCGACAGCTAAATTTAGTCTATCATACCAAAACTGGTGAAGGGTCAACATCTTCATAATTGTGATAGTTTCACAAAGGAAAGGATATTTTCAGTAAAGCATAAATTTGTCCGATATACGAGTACAAACAAAAGAAAAAAATAAATGCCTGTGAGTAGATATGAATACTTCCTTTAAAAAAAATGACGTAGACCTGTGTTTTTCCCCTATGTGCTATTTATAGATCCTATAAGTGTTAATGCAGAAGTAAGGGTATCGTGAATGACAAACGTATTTTACTCATTATACATGTATGTATTTCAAATTAACAACTGTTAAGCATATTAAAAATCAAGCTGGATATTTAATTAGGCAAACAATGACGACCACCTAGTTCTCTGCGGACATGCGCAATGAGGTCGGTTTCGCTCTTCCTTCATCAATATTCATGAAAAGGTATATTTTCCTGGCAGGAAAATAAACAATTAAAAATCTAAATCTTTGTAACGAGATGGAATTTACCATTGTAATTTACAGATTAAGGATAACTTTTATAAGTAGACAAACACATGCGTTTTCACTGTCATTCAAAATTGACGCAAATTATAGCGTGTATACCTTTAAATTTAATCACTATGTTTTAGAACCATTTTATTAACACACTGACAAAAGAAAACATCCAAATGTAACAGTGACATATGGTAAAAAAATTAATTTGAACGAACATTAGATTAGAATTTTGTAAATGATATTGAAACTTATCCTAGGAGTGTATACTGTGGAATCATTAAAATTTGTGGGGGCTAATTTTCGTGGATTGCTTAGATTTAACAGGTTCGATGGTACGTAATTTCGTGTATTTTCGTATACATACAAAAGGATTATGACTTTATAGCCCTAGTTTATTAGTTCGTTGGGGTGTATATTCGTGGATGAGAGGTAGCCACGAATCCGACGAATATTGAGCCACCACGAATTCTAATGATTTCACAGTATCTACAGTCATGTAATACCAAAACAGAAAACAAAAAACAATACCATATATTATATGCAACTTTGAACTAAAAAAAATTTGATTGGCATTTACAAACTATAATACATCTATAATGAATGTACGTTTTTACATGAATATGTGGTATTTGACAAAACGGATCATAAAGCAAAAAAAAAAAAAAAAAATAAAAAAAAATTAAACACTACATGTAAGTATCATGAAATCATTTATTTAAGTTATAAAATTGAAATAAAAAAAAATAAAAACTCCATGCACGTAGCAGCACTGTTTCTTAAAATGTGACTTTAAAAAGTAGAAAAAAAACTTTGATTTCATCGCGACCTAGTGACACAGCGACGTAAGAGGAATGTTCATACATTTGAATATCATATAAAATATAAAAGTAAAATTCGAATTTTATGTGATAGCAGCTTTTTAATTTTTACGTCGGAAATATGTCTTTGCAATTCTTCCTTTTAACAACTTTAACTTTCCGACCACTTGAAAAGGATTTTTCCTTCGATAGTGGGTGTTCTTTTAGCTGCTCAAATAAATCCTCTTCTAGAATCCTAGAAAAAAGACAATCGTCCATTTCTCTTTCTAGAATGACACAAAATTCACCGGGGTTGGTAGTGGAAACCGGTCGTATGATTTCCTCAATCATTTCGAATCGACAATGCTTTAGAAGAAGAAACACATACTTCATACTACTGGCACAACACTTAAATAACGCAAAACTTAATAATTCATGTTTTATCTCTATTCTGCTTCCATCAGCTTCAACGAAAAGAAATGCATCAAGTTGGCTGACATTCTTCTTCATCGTTATGGAGTTGAGACCTCTAAGTTCAGACGCCCATTCTTCCACGTTTTTATCCCAGCTGTGAGTTTTGACGAACATAACATACAGCAATACGTTGAACAAATCAGGGGTGTCCTCCAACATGTTTTGAAATATAGTGCACAATTCCCTAACTATATTTTGTGTGGCCTCTTTTTTGGTAAAAATATCATGTCGATTTGAATATAAAAGAGTAAGAATTGGATCTCCTAATTTTCCTGGATTTTCTTGGAGAGTATTCCTTACCAATTCAAAATCAACGTTTCGAAACCAACATTTTGGGTCATTTGCGCAATGTCCATGCTCTCTTTGGTCATTCAAGATCAGTAACATTTCTGCGTCTGAAAGTTTGTTAAAGTCTACGACAACACGTTTGTTTTGGAAAACTCTGATAGGATGGATTTTTTGCAACTCTTCATATACATGGTCATGTATAGCAAAGACAACTTTCAGTTCATCATTTACTTTCTGTTCTATATTTTCCAGGACTTTAATAATTTCATCGGTTTCAGCAAAGTTACCTCTATTATACACCCCAAAGAGGTTATCGCAGCAAAAAAGCTTTTTTATTCCATTAACATTTAAGTCCAAATGGATTATACTCTTATTTTCCACTTCCCATTGATTTCTTCTGTAGTGGCTTTCAATGTACTTCAGACATGTTGATTTTCCAGTTCCTAATGCCCCCATAACCACAACAATATGTTCTCTTCCCAGAATTTCTAGAACTGATTTTATCGCTTTTGTCAAAACAAGCCCATCCTCTATTTGACATTCAGGATTCAGCTCAAAACCTGTTTATTGATACATAATTAGTTCGCGCATTGTAAAAACAAAAAAGTAACGTAAATTAAATTTTGTTATAAATATGAAAAATAGACATTTTTATTTCACAAATTATGCACTTACTCAATATTTTTTTCTTATCAGTATCTTGAAGTTTAACGTCATCGGAAATATTTCCATATCGATTAACCATTCTGACAAATATCTCTTTAAGGTACAAAAATTCCGTTGCTTCATCGCAATATCTATTCCACATTAAACGGATTCTTTCAATATCAGCACCCAGACTTACATCATCATCAGAAGGTTCATAACACCAGCCTCGTTTTGGGGGAGTTACATTTTTGCAAACGTTCCTTAGAAGGTTGTACACAAGAGATATGTCCAGGTTTTGATTGTCATCCCATGAATTTAGATTACAAAGGGACTTTAGCAACGCTTCACCAAAGTGTTCAACAATAGATGTTTTGAAAAGAACTGTGACATGTTTCAGTTCCTCCATTTTGCTTTCCTGCTTTAAAATAACTACAAGATAGTGCTTTAAAGCAGCCAAATTCCAAAGAAGATCTTTTGTATGAAACGCTGAAAGGAAACAACAAGAAAGATATATAAATCAAAGATTTGAGAGTACTGACGAGAGTTGAATTATATTCAGAAGTGAAAAAACTTCTGGTTCAAGGATTTAAATAATCGCCTTCTGTACAGTTAATAAGGTTAATGCATATGGTATAGAATAAATAAATGCACCCAAAATAATATGGAAAAACATCAAAGAGAATTCAGTTAACGCAAAAAACTATAGAAATTTTTTTTTTTGGGGGGGGGGGGGGGGGGGGGGGTTTGGTGAGAAAGGAATTATATGTCAGCATGAACCTTGAAATTTGCAAAAAGAGCTGAACGTTATAAGGCATCTTTTTCACTAGTAATGATTTCAACAAATGTTACATGTACGTGTAACATATATATATAGTATGAAAATATCATTTCCATGAACTATAGTCTATTAAAATCAACGGTAACATTTACATGTATATGTATTTTTGTTCGGAAATAGTTTTTTCAGTTATGTTATAATTCTTTCAAACATTTTAATCCAATATGAATTCTCGGGGTTTTTTGACAAACATTTTGAGCTAAAGACGGATCTTATCGTGTGTCTAAAAACAGAGTTAACGTCATCAAACCACAGTTGTAAATGAATGAGACACATTCATAATGGTTCGCGAGCATGGCGAATAAATGTTCTGTACCTAGTAATACACATGTACTTTCCTGTATCAAGATAGCAAACAGTTTTCCTTACTAAGCTTGCAAAGCTCTCTCGTACGATTTTGAATTGCTCGCTTCTCATTTATTTATAATAATTTGTAAAAATTGCAATCTCTTGTGATCAAACTTCATCATGCCATTTGTATTATAATCAACATATCCATATGATGGATAATCAATGTATATGTATTTATGTGCATGTACATGTATATAAAGGAATTTCATGTACCTACAGGTATTATGTATAGCGTAGTTATGTTTTTACTAATTACTCATTATGATGGTATGTAAACTCCAATGGTCTTTTTGTTTTTATTAACATTCTTTGCACTAGGAGCGTTTTAAGGCTATTATCCTGATTCTCAATATATCTAGTTTGGCTACATATCGGTGTACTATGCAAGTTTTGTCCACCTCTTCTATCCTCCTTACAATGAATTACAGTGAAATCATTTTATTCGTCAATGTTCGTGGGTAGCCGAAGTTTTCCTTGTTCATAGGAAAGGAATTTTCGTTTGTATTATAATCGGATGATTATTATTAAACAAATGATTGTATATAGGTTCGTGGGGATGTTAATTCGTGGACAAGGATTATCTACGAATGCCACGAACATTGGTCACCCACGAACAATGATGATTCCACAGTATATATATGTTTGAGTTGAATGCATAGCTTTCTTTTGGTAAATTTATGGTATATTTTTGGGCCCACTTTCTTCTGCATTTTTGGTCATTTACTAAAAATATATATGAAGTCTCACATTTTCACGTTAATAATCATTATAACTAAATCTGGCATTTTCAATAAATGTTCTTCCAACAAGCCATGGGTTTTTCTTAATCTAAGTATATAGCAGTAAAACAGAGCTGCAGATCTGCAATCTTTATTTAGATTGGATACGATTCCCTTGAGTTTAAACACTACCTCTACAGAAGTCAATGTCAGCAAACCAATACTTTTTAAAAAATTGTTTTAGTGGCAGAGAAACAGTTTATCTAAGTATGTCGTAGAGATATATACTATCTTTTTTGTCTGTACCAAACTATATTTGAATAATTTTTAGGTATTCGTGAATAGGTGTCCTTGAAAACAATGCGTATCATCTTTGTATCTTGAACTTTTAAATGGTATTTGAATCCTTTAGGTCATAGTTTTTTCCCCAATTACATTTTATTTACCTAGCTTCGTGAACTACCTATGAAGATAGAAATGAGTGTTTAATCCAAAGATTCTTTTGCTAAAATCATTAAAAACACATTATACATTGTTTATGTACTGAACTAGTACATTGAATGTAGTTATATTTGAAAACAAGATGTTACCGCCCTTGGCGGTCTCCTGAGTACCATAACACGTAGACTGACATGTCAGAGGGTGTCATATTTGCATTTAGGGATTCCTGTGGGAATATAAACCCTTATCCAAAACTTCTCTGACTGTTACCCCTGCCATTTATAAATTTATATTTTAAAAGCATTTATACATCAGGGTTGGGGAGAAAACATCTGATTACCAAAACCCTTGCGTCGAGGGCCAAATATTGTAAACATATGGTAATATGCATTAAATGGTCGTTCTTTATGATAATCACAGTTTCATTTAAAAGAGATACAAGCATACAATGCACAGTAAATTACAGTAGATTTCCTAAAATAACTACAGATAACGCCAATGTCGAATGTTTCAATTGACCTAAAATAGAATATTTTTACCATATAGCCTCCTTGTTTAACCTCTCCAAATAAAACAAATAAAAATTCTCAAATCCTGCCCCATGGGTAGTAAATCTGATTTTTGAAATAGAAGAAATTATGAACATAATAACAATGCATTTCAATGATCTCAAACGACAGTAAAAGTACAGAAAAATAAATTGCGATTAAAATTTAAATAAGTTTTACTAAGTTGCCGTATTGGTCCTACCTATAGGGCCTGAACCCCTGACCAAGGGACCAAAGTTAGCAAATACGGTGTTTTAATACATGTTCACTAGATCGCCATATTGGCCCGCCCTAGGGCCTATACCCCTGACTCAAGGGCTATGAATTTCACAATCTTGGTAGAGGGCTTCATAACCACGCATTTAGATTTCCTCAAATGTATATTGGAGTGGAGAAGATGTTCTAAGATCTATAACGCATTTCACTAAAAATCAAATTGGCACCGCCTTAGGGCATTTCACTACATGTATCAGTCATATTGTCACCGTCTTAGGGCATTTCACTAACAATCAAATTGGCACCGCCTTGGGGCCTGTCCTCCTGATAGCCATACATTTTAGAGGTGTTCATGAACAGAGTAACCAAGCATTTAGATGGGTTTTTTTTCAAATCATACAATGTATATGGGGATAAAGCAGATTTAAATTTCCTATGATTTGAAACATGTTCATTATATGACCATACTGCGATAACCCTAGGGCCTGAACCACAGAACAAGAGGCTATGAACGTAAAAATTTTGTTGGAAGCCTTCATGGGCATCACAACCATGCATGTAGTTTTTTAACATGTTTTGGAATAGAGAAAAGATTTGAAAATGTGAGTTTTTTTCATAATTGGCTCCGGCCATAAAGCCCCAGGGTTGGTAAAGTCATGATTTTCACAATTTGGATTCCTTTAATCATAGAGATGCTTCGGGCCAAACAATTGGTCATGCAGTTTTCAGGAAGAAGTTTAAAATACAATTGGTCAACTAAGTGATACTACTAAATAAAGGATTGTATATAAGTAGTGCTATCCTATGGTGATCAAACTGTCCGAAACATTCCACCAGTTTAATCAAATCTATTATTCGTTGCGTTTTAAATATTTTTGTCAATTTATTTTAGAAAACATTTGGATGTTTCTTTCTAAGATACTGTCTTATTTTCATCTTACCAATCTGAAGAGTGCTATAAGGTTCGATATATGTATCTGAAAGGAAAAAAAACATTGTATAGGAACTTTATCGGGTCTTTAATACTTGAAAAAAATATAATAGACTAATTTTGTATAAAACCATACTGAGGAATTTTTTCTTTGCATTTTGAAGGCATTTTTAGATCCTTTTCAAAATTAGCGCACGAATAGAAACGACTAAATATTAGTGCGATCAAATATTTTGATTTGGATCGGAAAATATTGCTAAAATAGTCGCAAGAAAAATAAAAAAAAAGTACCCATACGATCTTAACCGACCGTTGTATGATGCAAAAATATTCAATCCTTTGATATATTTTGCAGGTATATGCGACTGTTGCACAATAAAAGCAAGTCTTGTAAGGTAATGCGATAGGGTCGGGTGAGTGATTAGGTAATCGGACAATGAACATGAGCCAATGCGATTGGACGTGCTGCGCTAGTGCAATTAGACGTTCAATGGTATGAATGCTCGTTCGAGTCCTTCTTCAGTAGATGAATTTGAATACGAGAGAAGATTCCGCACAAAAAGATGACAGAATACCAGCCAAAGACAAGGTGATAAACCGTAGAAGGAATATCCAGAAGCAAGAGAAGGTCCAAGACCTGCCTGGTTAATCGGGCAATGATAGTAAAACGTTGTACGATAATTACATGAGAATTACATATTAAGCTTCTTTCACAATCGTCACACAAGCACTTAAAACACTTTGCGATCGGAATTCTTTTGGCAATGCACGAGATACGTAACACGAGCTTTCGCATTCTTAGCATGCATTATTGTTGTTGTATCAAGTATCTTCAAAATAGTGGCCATGCACGATTCTTGAAGGTCAGTAAGATACAATCACAGCTGTTTAAGTGTGTGTTGTACGATCATGACACTGTTAGTTAACCTGTCTCATGTTATCTTGCAACTTTTCACTATCATTGCAAGATTTAGCGATTTCAGTTTCCATGATTTGTCACTAGTATATACTGGATACAGGGTAATTTTCGCCCTATGATATTTCCGCTTCTACTAACGGTTTTACCTCGTTTTAAATTCGCCCCAGCAATGTTGTCATAGACGAGAGAAAATGTGAGACACTGGAAATTGCTTAATCGTCTTACTTCGCTAACTGATACAAGGATGGAAATGATTAAAAATAAAACGGAACGAATAGTTCACTTTTACAGTATACACTGTGTAAGTATGTTTAAGGTGGCTCTATACACCACTTTTTGATGACGCAGTACGCAAAAAAGTAAATCTGGAAACATGCATTTCCGGTACTGGCTGATTCAAACTGAGGTGAATTGTATGGGAACCGCTATTTTGAAAAATGTGTTAAATGAATAGATTTAATTTGATAATTGGAAAATTCATTACTTACAAGTAATGTGGTATGTGACACCTTTACGTTGTGTGGTATTATTTATCGAAATAAACAATAAAATCAAGTATAAATTTTTAAAGAGTTTCTTTAGCATCATCGATATGTTACACCGTAGCGCAGTGGGTTAGTGGGTTCACTACATGTATTTATTTGCATGTATTTATCATTTCAACATTATATTTAGGAAATTTTCTTCAACTCAGAAATGAAAAGTCCCCAAGGTGTTTGGGCCTTGGGACTTAGGAACGATAACCCTTACATGAGGAACTTTCATACCAAATAAAATTTTAAATATTTTTTGTGTTTATTTGCAATTGTTTTCATTCAATTTTTTATTTCACATTTATTAAAATACATTTTCTTATAACATCAAGCAACTTTTTCAGATGATTTGTCATCAGAGTAAGAAAATATGAAAAAATATGTTTTGGGGAAATACTAAAAAAAATTGCAATAATAACATTTTTGAATGTTAAGAAGTGTTATATTTTTTTTTATGTGTCCGAAGGAAATATCCATCATATGACAAAATAATTTCTCTCAATTTGTTGATAGCTGTCTTTTTAAAAAATATTTTACAAAAACACGAAAAAACATTAAAAAATTCTTTAAAAATACCTATAGTATCCCTATCGTCATTTTGATATTTGATAAGTATATGTTTTGTGGTCTTCTATTGAAAATTTGAATAAACTGTGGGTGTATAGAGCCACCTTAAATCTTTGATAGTTTGCCCCTATGCTGAGATGGTTCGCACTTCGATGTTTCTCACTGCCTCGGAGCAAAACATCTCGCTGTATTTAAATATTTTCCTCGTGTTATTAATCCTGTAAAATTAATAATCACCAATATTTTGAAGAAAGTGACACACTGTTTTTATTTATACATACATATATATATATATATATATATATATATATATATATATATATATATATATATATGTATAATATATATATAAAGCACAGAGAAATTCACCTTATAGGAGCTCCACCTCCACCCCGGCTGGGGCTTGAACTCACGACCTCTGGAACCCATTCTCCTAGCAGTGAGCGGCCACCGCGCTAACCACTGGGCCATCTAGGCAAGACAAAAATCTTGCTTTCGATGACGAAGGGAAACTAGCGCGCTGGTCGCTCACTACACGGTCGTTTGAGATACAGGTGGAATGCAGTTAAACGACAATTTGAGAGGATCGGGACGATACACATTGCATAGATATATATATATATATAAATATTGCAGTTGGTGTTGCTTTTTTTTTCTTTTATTATATTTTTACCGGACACTGA